>JARQOD010000002.1:365381567-365536575 GCA_033576555.1 Oophaga sylvatica | reverse complement strand
ATCGTTTTGAAGTAAGCAATGGCACGATTTTAGTCGCAAAATGAGATGCTGTTTGCAAGAATATTAATGGCACCATCTGGGACGCAATATAATTGCATTATGACGCTTCTGTTGTGCTGTGCCGCAATAATTGAGGCTGTTTGCAAGAATATTTAATGGCGCCATCTAGGACTCAATATTATTGTATTATGACGCTTTGGTTGTGCCATGACATAAGTCGTACATTTGCGTTTGGTTTTCGCCGCAATTTGCGATTTTATTTAACGTCCCATTATAGGACGTAGCATAATTGTGCGTTCTGGAATGCCTCTTTAAATGGGTTCACTTTACACACCGGAAGCCACTATTCTGAATGACGCATGCGTGCGGTGTTTTTACATCGCTGAATGGACGCATGTGAGTTGATATCAATAGACCGGAAGTCCAATGAAGGGGAATACCGGAAATGACTAACTGCGCATGCGCTATGAATACACGGCGTGCGATCACTATTTGGCAAATGGTGAGATCGCTATAGGCTATATGTAAAGTGTGGCGTGCGTTTCAGCAAGATTGTGACCTCATTAAACAGGCATGTATTTTTAAACCATGCACATCACGTTTTATTGGTGGTTCGTTTTTTGTTTTGCACTAATTGGTTTAAATGGTGGTGGGAGTGTCTTATCTATTGATATAAGGAGGAGTTGTATGTTTTTTTCTCCCTATGAGAGCAATGCATTTGATATAGATGTGTCTAGCTGCCATATCCCCTGATGAATCCTGCAAGGAGGAAACGCGTTGGGAAAGGGCCTTGTTTAATCTGAAAATGACCATATGCATACCTTATTAGGAGATGAATTCTAGAGCGAATATCGCCATTCAAATGGGTGAGATCATTCCTTTATAGATGTTGTCTCACATACGTTTGATTAAGTCTCAGACACATGACCTACAAATAAGCGATGCCTACACTTGCATTTAGGTAGTCATATTTTGCTCTTGCGGTGCAGAGCTAATTACATATTATATATTGTCTGACGTACTATATATCTCCTATTTCTTGTTGTCCTTATTGGACTCAACTCTCTTATTATATCATATATCCTCACTATTTGTTTGGAGGATGGTATTTGTTTGTGTGTCCCCTTTTTAGCATTAAGTTTATTAAATGTTAAGTTTTATATCCCCATTTTTTTGCTGCTACATATTTAAATACATTTTGGGGCAAATCTTTATCATACTGCTTCATTGTGAACTCGACCAAGATACAGTGGTGGCCAAAAGTATTGGCACCCCTGCAATTCTGTCAGATAATACTCAGTGTCTTCCTGAAAATGATTGCAATCACAAATTATTTGCTATTTTTATCTTCATTTAATTTGCTTGCAAGGAAAAAACACAAAAGAGAATGAAGCAAAAATCAAATCCTTGATCATTTCACACAAAACTCCAAAAATGGGCCAGACAAAAGTATTGGCACCCTCAGCCTAATACTTGGTTGCACAACCTTTAGCCAAAATAACTGCGAACAACCGCTTCCGATAACCATCAATGAGTTTTCTTACAATGCTCTGCTGGAATTGTACACCATTCTTCTTTGGCAAACTGCTCCAGGTCCCTGATATTTGAAGGGTGCCTTCTCCAAACTGCCATTTTGAGATCTCTCCACAGGTGTTCTATGGGATTCAGGTCTGGAATCATTGCTGGCCACCTTAGAAGTCTCCAGTGCTTTCTCTCAAGCCATTTTATAGTGCTTTTGGAAGTGTGTTTTGGGTCATTGTCCTTCTGGAAGACCCATGACCTCTGAGGGAGACCCAGCTTTTTCACACTGGGCCCTACATTATGCTGCAAAATTTGTTGGTAGTCTTCAGACTTCATAATGCCATACACACGGTCAAGCAGTCCAGTGCCAGAGGCAGCAAAGCAACCCCAAAACATCAGGGAACCTCCGCTATGTTTGACTGTAGGGACCGTGTTCTTTTCTTTGAATGCCTCTTTTTTTCCTGTACACTCTATGTTGATGGTTTTTCCAAAAAGCTCAACTTTTGTCTCATCTGACCAGAGAACATTCTTCCAAAACGTTTTAGGCTTTCTTAGGTAAGTTTTGGCAAACTCCAGCCTGGCTTTTTATGTCTTGGGGTAAGAAATGGGGTTTTCCTGGGTATCCTACCATACAGTCCCTTTTCATTCAGACGCCGATGGATAGTACGGGTTGACACTGTTGTACCCTCGGACTGCAGGGCAGCTTGAACTTGTTTGGATGTTAGGGCCCCGTCTCACATAGCGAGATCGCTAGCGAGATCGCTGCTGAGTCACAAGTTTTGTGACGCAGCAGCGATCTCGCTATGGCTGACACGTACCAGCGATCAGGCCCCTGCTGTGAATCGCTGGTCGTGTCAGAAATGCCTGGACTTTTTTTTGATTGGTGGTCTCCCGCTGGCCAGCACGCATCGCTGCGTGTGGGAGGCAGGAGGCCAGCGATCAGCTGGTAACCAAGGTACACATCGGGTTTCCAGGAGCGGGGCTGTGCCTGGAAACCCGATGTGTAAGTTGGATACCAGCGCGCTGCTGCAGGGGAGCTGGTAACCAACGTACACTGCGGGTTACTACCCGCAGTGCCACTGTCCTGATCGCTGCCTGAGCTGCCTGTTTGGCAGCTCAGCAGCGATCATGTAGCGACACACCAGCGATCCTGACAAGTTCATATCATTGTCGGGATCGCTGGTGTGTCGCTATGTGAGACGGGGCCCTTAGTCGAGGTTCTTTATCCACCATCCGCACAATCTTGCGTTGAAATCTCTCGTCAATTTTGCTTTTCCTTCCACATCTAGGGAGGTTAGCCACAGTGCCATGGGCTTTAAACTTCTTGATGACACTGCGCACGGAAGACACAGGAACATTCAGGTCTTTGGAGATGGACTTGTAGCCTTGAGATTGCTCATGCTTCCTCACAATTTGGTTTCTCAAGTCCTCAGACAGTTCTTTGGTCTTTCTTTTCTCCATGCTCAATGTGGTACACACAAGGACACAGGACAGAGGTTGAGTCAACTTTAATTCATGTTAACTGGCTGCAAGTGTCATTTAGTTATTGCCAACACCTGTTAGGTGCCACAGGTAAGTTACAGGTGCTAGTGATTACACAAATTAGAGAAGCATCACATGATTTTTCAAACAGTGTCAATACTTTTGTCCACCCCCTTTTTTAGGTTTGGTGTGGAATTATATCCAATTTGGCTTTAGGTCAATTCTTTTTGTTTTTTCATTGAAGACAAATTAAATGAAGATAATAATACCAAAGAATTTGTGTTTGCAATCATTTTCAGGAAGAAACTGAGTATTATCTGACAGAATTGCAGGGGTGCCAATACTTTTGGCCACCACTGTAGATGACTAAGAGCAGCTCAATTTGATTCCTCTGCTGGGGAGATTTCAGCAGAAGATTGGGGCTTGGAAGAGGTTGTTTTTTGCCGATCGCGGGTAGAGTTAATTTGATAAAAATGATACTTATGCCTCACCATGCTCCATAATGCTCCGGTGTGGCTGGCACAAAATAAATTCTATAGGATCAACTCTCTTTTTAGGGATCTGATTTGGAAGGGCACGCATTAAATTTTGAACACCTGCAGAGACCGAAAGACGAGGGAGGTTTAGTGGTCCCTAACTTTTGGATCTATTATGTAGCGTCCCAATGTCAGCATATGGTGGGTTGGTGAGAACCCAAACAAAGTTCATCAGCTGGGATAATCATTGAATATATGGTGGGGAAGGGTCCACTGTTAGCTAGCTTAGAAGCAGGCAGATTTAGATCAAACCCTAAAAAATTTCCAACCATATTTATGATGGGGAAAGTCTGGCAGAAGATTAAGCAGTGGAGAGGTATAACGGGATTTACGCGTTACACGCCAATCTTGTTTGACCGTAGGTTGGTGGAGTTGATGCGATTGAGAGGGTTTGGTCAGTGGAGGCGCATTGGCATTGGGTTCGTGTCTCAATTGTTTGATGGTGGCACTCTAAAGACGTTTGAAATGCTCAGGAAGGAGTTTCCTTTGAGCCAGAATTTATTTTTTCAGTATCTGCAGCTGACACACGCTCTCAATAAACAGACTGAAGTGTCACGTGTTGTTCTGCAGCCACATAGTTTGTTGAATCTCATAGGACCACAGTACATCAGTACATATATTTTGTATATAGACTTATAGCTCTTGGATTTTTATCAACCTCATTATATGCTAGTGTAGTCTTAGATTTGAGAAATTTTATGTATCCTATGATATAGCTTCTAATCACAGCCTTTGCTATATCCCAAAAGAGATGAGAATCTTCTATATGATCCCTGTTATCTAGATTATATTCCATCCACCGTTCCATTAGTAGTTTTTTAATGTTTTCATCTTGGGTCAGAAAACGTGGGAATTTCCAAATAATATCTGATTCTTTTGGAAAAACATCAGTTTCAGTTATCTTCACCAGAGCATGATCTGAGATAACTAGATCTTTTATATCGACATGTCTGATTTTGCATAAAATATTTTCTACAGCCAAAAAACAATCAATCCTAGAACAATTAGTATTGACATGGGAAAAATGTGTATATTCCCTGCCCAGGGAGTAAGTGGGGCGCCAGGCGTCTTTAACCCCTTAACACCCAAGGGTGGTTTGCACGTTAATGACCGGGCCAATTTTTACAATTCTGACCACTGTCTCTTTATGAGGTTATAACTCTGGAACGCTTCAACGGATCTTCACGATTCTGAGATTGTTTTCTCGTGACATATTGTACTTCACGTTAGTGGTAAAATTTCTTCGATATTTTTTAAAAAAACGCAAATATGGCGAAAATTTTGAAAATTGTGGAATTTTCAAACTTTGAATTTTTATTCCCTTAAAACAGAGAAATATGTCACACAAAATAGTTAATAAATAACATTTCCCACATGTCTACTTTACATCAGCTCAATTTTGGAACCAACATTTTTTTTTGTTAGGAAATTATAAGGGTTAAAATTTGACCAGCGATTTCTCATTTTTGCAACAAAATTTACAAAGCCATTTTTTTTTAGGGACCACCTCACATTTGAAGTCACTTTGAGAGGTCTATATGGCAGAAAATAACCAAAAGTGACACCATTCTAAAAACTGCACCCCTCAAGGTACTCAAAACCACATTCAAGAAGTTTATTAACCCTTCAGGTGCTTCACAGGAGCTGAAGCAACGTGGAAGGAAAAAATTAATATTTAACTTTTTATTCACAAAAATTATCTTTTACAAACTTTTTTTATTTTCACAAGGGTAAAAGGAGAAAATGGACAGATAGAGTTGTTGTGCAATTTCCCTGAGTACGCCAAAACCCCATATGTGGGGGAAAACCACTGTTTGGGCGCACGGCAGAGCTCGTAAGGGAAGGAGCGCTATTTGACTTTTTCAAACCAAAATTGGCTGGAATTGAGATTGGACGCCATGTCGTGTTTGGAGAGCCTCTGATGCACCTAAACAGTGGAAACCCCCACAAGTGACACTATTTTGGAAACTAGACCCCTATGGAACTTATCTAGATCTGTTGTGAGCACTTTGAACCCCCAAGTGTTTCACAAAAGTTTATAATGCCCGGACATGAAAATAAAAAATCCTATTTTTTTCCCACAAAAATGATCATTTAGTTTATAATGCCTGTGTGTGAAAAAAAAAAAAAACAATTTTCCACAAAAATGATTTTTTAGTCCCAAATTTTTGATCTTTCCCAAGGAAATTGGACCCCAAAAGTTGTTGTCCAATTTGTCCTGAGTACGCTGATACCCCATATGTGGGGGGGGGGAAACTGTTTGGGCTCACGGCAGGGCTTGGAAAGGAAGTAATAACGTTTTGGAATGCAGACGTTGATGGGGGTCATGTTCCCCAGATGTGCCTAAACAGTGGAAACCCCCCCACAAGTGACCCCATTTTGGAAACTAGACCCCCTAAGGAACTTATCTAGATCTGTGGTGAACACTTTGAACCCCCAAGTGCTTCACACAAGTTTATAATGCCCGGGCATGAAAATAAAAAATCCTATTTTTTTCCCACAAAAATGATCATTTAGTCACCAATTTTTTGTTTTCCCAAAGGTAACAGGAGAAATTGGACCACAAAAGTTGTCCAATTTGTCCTGAGTATGCTGATACCCCATATGTGGGGGAACCACTGTTTGGGCGCACGGCAGAGCTCGGAATGGAAGGAGCACCATTTGACTTTTTCCAACCAAAATTGGCTGGAATTGAGATTGGACGCCATGTTGCATTTGGAGAGCCCCTGATGTGCCTAAACAGTGGAAACCCCCCACAAGTGACCCCATTTTGGAAACTAGACCCCCTAAGGAACTTATCTAGATCTGTGGTAAGCAATTTGAACCCCAAGTGCTTCACACAAGTTTATAACGTAGAGCCGTAAAATTAAAAAATCATATTTTTTCCACAAAAATGATCTTTTCACCCCAATTTTTACTTTTCCAAGGGTAACAAGACCCCAAAAGTTATTGTGCAATTTGTCTTGAGTACGCTGATACCCCATATGTGGGGGTAAACCACTGTTTGGGTGCATGGCAGAGCTCAGAATGGAAGGAGTGCTGTTTGACTTTTTCAACGCAGAATTGGCTGGACGCCATGTCGTGTTTGGAGAGCTCCTGATCTGCCTAAACAGTGGAAACCCCCCACAAATGACACCATTTTGGAAACTAGCCCCCTCAAGGAACTTATCTAGATGTGTGGTGAGAACTTTGAACCCCCAGGTGTTTCACTAAAGTTTATAACGCCCGAGCATGAAAATAAAAAAAATCATATTTTTTCCACAAACATGATCTTTTAGTCCCCAAGTTTTTATTTTCCCAAGGGTAACAGGAGAAATTGGACCCAAAAGTTGTTGTCCAATTTGTCCTGAGTACGCTGATACCCCATATGTGGGAGAAAACTACTGTATGGGCACATGTCAGTGCTCGGAAGGGAAGTAGTGACGTTTTGGATTGCAGACTTTGATGGAATGGTCTGTGGGCGTCATGTCGCATTTGGAGAGCCCCTGATGTGCCTAAACAGTGGAAACCCCCCACAAGTGACCCCATTTTGGAAAATAGACCCACAAGGAACTTATCTAGATGTGTGGTGAGCACTTTGAACCCCGAAGTGCTTCACAGAAGTTTATAACGTACAGCCGAAAAAATAAAAAATCTTTTTTTTTTTTTACAAAATGATTTTTTCGCCCCCAATATTTTAGTTTGACAAGGGTAACAGGAGAAATTGAACCCCAAAAGTTGTCCAATTTGTACTGAGTACGCTGATACACAATATGTGGGGAAAACTACTGTATGGGCACACATCGGGGCTCGGAAGGGAAGTAGTGACGTTTTGGATTGCAGACTTTGATGGAATGGTCTGCAGGCGTCATGTCGCATTTGGAGAGCCCCTGATGTGCCTAAACAGTGGAAACCCCCCACAAGTGACCCCATTTTGGAAAATAGACCCACAAGGAACTTATCTAGATGTGTGGTGAGCACTATGAAGCCCCAAGTGCTTCACAGAAGTTTATAACGTACAGGCGTAAAAACAAAAAAATCTTTTTTTTTTTTACAAAAATTATATTTTCACCCCCAATTTTTTATTGTCCCAAGGGTAACAGAAGAAATTGGACTCCAAGAATTATTGTGCAATTTGTCCTGAGTACACTGATATCCCATATGAGGGGGTAAACTACTGTTTGGGCGCATGGCAGAGCTCAGAAGGGAAGGAGCACCATTTGACTTTTTCAACGCAGAATTGGCTGGAATTGAGATCAGACGCCATGTCACATTTGGAGAGCCCCTGATGTGCCTAACCAGTGGAAACCCCCAATTCTAACTCCAACCCTAACCCCAACACACCCCTAACCCTAGCCCAACCCTAACCACAAACCTAACCCTAACACACCCCTAACCCTAATCCCAATCCTAATCCTAACTTTAGCCCAAACTCTTACCCTAACTTTAGCCCCAACCCTAACCCTAACTTTAGCCACAACCCTAACCCTAATGGGAAAATGGAAATAAATACATCTTTTTAATATTATTATTTTTCCCTAACTAAGGGGGTGATAAAGGGGGTTTGATTTACTATTTATAGCGGGTTTTTATGATTGGCAGTTGTCACGCTAAAAGACGCTTTTTATTGCAAAAAATGGTTATTGCATCACCACATTTTGAGAGCTATAATTTTTGCATATTTTGGCCCACAGAGTCATGTGAGGTCTTATTTTTTGCGGTACGAGTTGACGTTTTTATTGGTACCATTTTTGGGCACGTGACATTTTTTGATCACTTTTTATTTCGATTTTTGGGAGGTTAGAATGAACAAAAATCAGCAATTCATGAATTTCTTTTGGGGGGGGCGTTTATATCGTTCAGCGTGTGGTAAAATTGATAAAGCAGTTTTATTCTTCGGGTTAGTACAATTACGGCGATACCTCATTTATATCATTTTTTTATGTTTTGGCACTTTTATACAATAAAAACAATTTTATATAAAAAAGAATTATTTTTGCATCGTTTTATTCTGCGAGCTATAACTTTTTTTAGTTTTTCGCTGATGATGCTGTATGGCGGCTCGTTTTTTGCGGGACAAGATGACGTTTTCAGCGGTACCATGTTTATTTATATCGGTCTTTTTGATCGCGTGATATTCCACTTTTTGTTCGGCGGTATGATGATAAAGCATTGATTTTTTTGCTTTTTTTTTTTTTTTAAGGGATTCACTAAAGGGGTTAACTAGTGTGACAGTTTTATAGGGGGGGTTGTTACAGACGCGGCGATACCAAATATGTGTACTTTTATGTTTTTGTTTTTTTTATTTACATGAAGAAATGAATTTATTGGGGAATTTTTTTTTTTTTTATTTTGGAATTTTTTTTACACGTTTATTTTTATTTTTTTTACTTTTTTACTTCGTCCCAGGGTGGGACATTACTGTATAGGGTCAGATCGATGGTCTCACAGTGTGCACAGCACTCTGTGAGACCAGCGATCTCACAGGCAGTGCTGCAGGCTTCCTCAGCTTGGTCCTGCAGGGAAGAGGCCTTCAGAACAGCACGGTCACATCGCGCTGTTCTGAGGGCCTCAGGGGAGCACGCAGGGAGCCCCCACCCTGCGCGATACTCCCCTGTGCCCCCGGTACACCGCGATCATGTCTGATCGCGGTGTGCCAGGGGTTAATGTGCCGGGAGCGGTCCGTGACCGCTCCTGGCACAATAGTGCCGGTTGTCAGCTGTGATAATCAGCTGACACCCAGCCGCGATCAGCTGCACTCCCCCCGGGAGCGCAGCTGATCGCCTTGGACGTACTATCCCGTCCATGGGCAGATTGGCACGGGTTTCATAGACGGGATAGTACATCCGATGGCAGAGAGGGGTTAAACCTGCAGATTTGACTGACTCAATGCAAGTCAGTGGGTGCAGAAACGCTGCAGATCCGGAAAAAGAATTGACATGCTGCGAAAAAAAATGCTGCAAAGCCGCACGTATTTTTCCGCAGCATGTGCACACCAAACCTCAAGTTCGCATAGACTATCATTGGCTGTGCACTACACTGCGGATTAGATGCAATTCCGCGCTTCCAAAAACGCTGCGAACCTGCATCTATATCCGCAGTGTGTGCCCTAAGACGCATATGACCATAAGACGCACCCCAAATTTTCAGAGGGAAAATAGGGAAAAAAATTAATGTGTCAAATGGGGTCCGTCTAACAGTCTTAATTCAGCTTACCGGGGGGGATCGTCACAGGTGGAGGAGTGGTCACAGGGGTTGTTCGGTGGTCCCCCAACCCAGGCTGGTGCGGTGGCCTCCAGGAAATCCTATCCCAGGCTGGTGCGGTGGGGCTCCGCTGGCATTTTGTGAAAGCCTGGAGGCTCCCGCAGATCCATTGCTGTGATGCGGTGATCTCTGAGAAAATTGCCGCCAAGGGCGGCGCATGCTCAGATTGAGATCTCGGCAACGAGATCTCGGTGCTGAGATCTCAATCTGAGCATGCGCCGCCCCCGGTGGCCATTTTCCCGGAAGCCACCGCATCGCAGCAAGGTATCTGCGGGGGCCCCCGGGCTTTCACAAAATGCCGGCGGAGCACCACCGCCGCACCACAGAGCACCACCGCCGCACCACAGAGCACCACCGCTGCACCAGCCTGGGAAGGGAGGCTGCATCGCCCTGCAGCGTCAGGACGGGACCGCCGCAAAATTGCCCGACTCCTGCTGCCACCACAGTATTTGTAAGTATATTCCAACTATAAGACGCCCCCCCATTTTCCTCAAAAAATTTTTGGGGAAAAAAGTGCGTCTTATAGTTTGAAAAATACGATACTTGGTAATATTGGGGACACCCAATCCATCTCTAGATTTACTCGCAAGTAAATTGGAGAATGAATGATTGAACGTTACGTAGCTCCCTATATAGAACACATATGGGAACGGTTTCAGACTGCAGAGATTCTTCCGAACAGAGATAACCGAAGACTGTTGCATGTATTAAGTAGTTGCCTAAGTTCAGTGAATAAATGAGGAAAATTATGTTGGTATAATGTTTTGTAGTTGGAGGTCTGCTGAACCCCTAGGTATGTTAGAGAGGTATCTTTTCATCTGTAATTATAGTTTCCCTTTATTGGATTTAACAAAGAATCTGGGAAATTTAGAGTGCTTCAGTTTTGCTAGTCTTAACTTTGTAGCCTGAAAGTTGACCTAAATTTCCCAGAAAAGCGTGCAAGTTAGGGAGGGTGATATGTAATTGTGTCAGTGTCAATAGAACATTGTCTGCAAATAGAGAGTTTAAATTCCCTGTCCCTTACCATTATTCCATGAATGTTTGGGTCAAGGAGTATGGCAGCAGCCAGAGAGTCTGTACAAGGAGTCCTGTAAATTGATATAGCCCCCACAGAGCCCTGATCTTATCATCAAATCTGTCTGATGACCTGAAGAGAGAAGGATTTAAGGTACTGCCACACTAAAAAATCCCGCTAGCGATCACAATAACGACGCATACTAATGCGATCGCTAGCGGGATTGTTTCTATATCGCTAAGTGCGGCCACATTTAGCGATATAGTTAACGACGCTATCGCCGTTAGCGATCTTCTTAACGACTTTAGCGGTACAAAAGTACCGCTAAATCGCTAAGAAAAGGTGCCACACAGCGATTAGATACTTACCCAGCGGGAGCGCCGACGAGAAAATAGGGTCCGGAGCGATTCCAGCGACGAGCGAGATCACAGCAGGAAGCTCGTCGCTGGAAGCTGCCGCACTGAACAACATCGCTAACGGGATCGCTAAATAGTGACGTTTTTTAGCGATCCCGTTAGCGATATTGTTCAGTGTGGCATACCCTTTACACAAGCCTACATTTACAGAATATCTGTGGTTAATAATCCAAGATGTTAGGAAAAACCTCCCTGCCAAATTCCTTCAGAAACTATGTCAAAGTGTAAGGGCCCCGTCTCACATAGCGACACACCAGTGATCCCGACAACGATCAGGATCGCTGGTGTGTCGCTACATGATCGCTGCTGAGCTGCCAAACAGGCAGCTCAGGCAGCGATCTGAACAGCGACACTGCAGGTAACGTCGCCTAGTTACCCGCAGTGTACGTTGGATACCAGCGCCCTGATGCAGGGAGCTGGTAACCAAGGTACACTTCGGGTTTCCAGGCGCTGCGCGGTGCCTGGAAACCCGATGTGTACCTTGGTTACCAGCTCCCCTGCAGCAGCGCGCTGGTATCCAACGTACACATCGGGTTTCCAGGCACAGCCCCGCGCCTGGAAACCCGAAGTGTACCTTGGTTACCAGCTGATCGCTGGTCTCCTGCCTGTCACACACAGTGATGCGGGCTGGCCAGCGGGAGACCGGCGATCAAAAAAAAGTCCAGGCATTTCTGACACGACCAGCGATTCACAGCAGGGGCCTGATCGCTAGTACGTGTCAGACATAGTGAGATCGCTGTTTAGCAGCGATCTCGCTAGCGATCTCGCTATGTGAGACGGGGCCTTAATTGATTCTGTTTTGAAAGCAAATAGTCATCGCTCCAAATATTGTTTTGATTTAGATTTCTCTTTTATTCATGCACATTGCATCTTGTTTATTTAGAAAAAAAAACTATTAGCAAATTCAGAGTATGACCCCTTACTGTGGTGGGTGGGGTTCCTACCTTTACTGTAGACATCATCCCTGGAAACATCCCTTTAACAATCCTGTGATTGCTCCTGCTTAGGTGTATAACCTTTTAACACCCAGGTAAATTTTCAATTTTGCGCTTTATTTTTTTTTCCTCCTCTTCTTCCAAAAGCCATATATTTTAAATTTTTATTTCGACATGGCTGTATGAGAGCTTGTTTTTTGAAGGATGAGTTTTAGTACAGAAGTAAACAATTTTTTGGACTATAAGATGCATCAGAAGATAGTACGCACCTAGGTTTTAGATGAAGAAAATAAAAAAATAATTGAAGTAAAAAATGTGCTCATAATGCACTGTTATGGGGGAGGGGGCTTATCTGCTGCTGACTCTGTTATAGGGGTTATGTCCGCCTATTCTGTACTAATCTCCCCCATCCTGGTATGTATATGTCCCCGATCAAGGGATACATGGCCCCCTGATCCCCATCCTGGTATACATGGCCCCTGATCCCCATCTGGTATACATGGCCCCCTCATTCCCATCCTGGTATACATGGCCCCCTCATTCCCATCCTGGTATACATGGCCCCCTCATCCCCATCCTGGTATACATGGCCCCCATCACGCTGCCCACATAAAATAATCATTCTACTTAACTTCCCTCGCAGCGTCCTGTTGTGATGCCAGCAGCTGATTTCAGCTTGTAAGCAGCACATGGCAGTGACGTGATGCGCTGCTTACACGCTGAGGTCAGCTGCCGGAATATTCACTGCTCCCCACACCCAGGACTATGGGAGTAGAGAGCAGTGAATATTGATTCTCTTTAATAGCAGGCAGACATGATCTCCTAGCCGCTACAGGAAGCTGGCGGCTGTGGCTAACAGTGTGCCTTCTATTAACCCCTTCACGATATGCGTTGTACATGTACTGCGCATGTTGTGTCCCTCCCTTTGATGTGGGCTCCGGTGCTGATCCATCCGCAGCTGTTAACCCATTAAATGCCACTGTCAATCTGACAGCGGCATTTAATGTGATTGTGCCAGAAACACGTCATTAATCCCGCCCATCAGCACCCGTGTAACATGACCGCAGGTTGCCGATGGGTGGTTGCCAGCGATCGGCGCTCATAGCAAGTGAGCATTTCTGCTACACACAGGCGATATAATCATCGCCTGTGTGTAGCAGAGGTGATCGGACAACTACAGTCTCTAGTCTCCCATAAAGACTATTGAAGCATGAAAAAAGTAAAAAAAAATTAAAAAATATAAAAGTTCAAATCATCCCCATCCCCCAATAAAAAAACAAACACACATTTGGTATCGTCATGTTCAGAATCTCCCGATCTATCAAGCTATAAAAATAATTAATCCGATCAGTAAACAGCGTAGCGAAAAAAAAGTTAAAACACCAGAATTACGTTTTTTTGTTCACCGCAACATTGCATTAAAATGCAATAACGGGTGATCAAAAGATCGTATCTGCACCAAAATGATATCAATAAAAAGTCACCTCAGCGCTCAAAAAAATAAGCCCTCACCAAACCCCAGATCACGAAAAATGAAGATGCTACAGGTCTCGGAAAATGACACAATATATATTTTTTTTTTAACAAACTTTGGAATTTTTTTCACCATTTAAATTAAAAACAACCTAGACATGTTTGGTGTCTACGAACTCATTATGACCTGGAGAATCATAATGGCAGGTCAGTTTTAGCATTTGGTGAATATGGTCAAAAATAATCCAAAAAACAGTTGTGGAATATTTGGATTTTTTTTCGAGTACACAATATGGTAAAACCAATGGTACTGTTCAAAAGTACTACTCGTCCTGCAAAAAACAAGCCCTCACATGGCCATATTGACGGAAAAAAAAAGTTATGACTCAGGGAAGAAGGGGAGCGAAAAACAGAAAAGCAAAAATGAAAAAGGGCCCGGGGTGAAGGGGTTAAAGAACATGAATATTCACTTCTCTCCACTCCAATAGTCCCTCCCACCTCTCGGCATCGGCTTCAGTGCAAAGAGGTGGGAGGGATTATAGGCTTGAGGAGCAGTGAATATTTTCTTTAACAAGTGGGCACAGTATTAGCTGCAGGTTCCTGCCTCCTGTGACCCGCTTGTCTGCCGCTTCCCCACCCACCCCATTCACAGCAGATACATCCAGACTATAAGACGCACCCCCAATTTTCCTCCAAAATTCTGGAGGAAAAAAGTGCGTCTTAGGCCGGCGTCACACTGGCGACAGAATCGGACGACTGCAATGCGATGAAAAATCGTATTGCAGTCTGCCCTATGTTAATCTATGGAGCAGCTCCCAGTATCCGTTATTTTGTGGTCCGTTTTAAACGTCCGTGAGCAATCGCAGCATGCTGCGATTGTCACCGATTGTGGGTCGACAATCGCCAATGCAAGTCTATGGGAGCGATGAAAAATCTGATTACAAACGGACTGCATGTGTGACTTGCGATGAAATCGCATCGGTGTCCTTTAGAAAAGCCGGCAATTCATCCCCGGCTATACTGTAAAATCACACTGACAGCTTTAATAAAGACTAGAAAGAATAGATATACACACATAGAATACATATATATTGTAACATTTCCAGGGGGTTTAGCTCTAGGATCGCTGTCTGGGTAGACAGAATGGCATGAAAACAGTTCATTCAGACAGCAGTTCTGGTGCAAAACTGGCCGCAACCAGCTTTATTAAAGTCCACAGCAAACAGATTAAAACAAAGCATAAACAGAAAACCTGGGCTTGTCTAGCCTCTAATTACACTTAGATAGATGGCCCTCTCTATCCGGGACCCAGACTCTACCAGTCTGTGCCCAAAACAACACATATCACATATGTTACCAGTATGGAGCTTCACAGATACTCCTCCTTGTGTCTGAAGGCACCTTCCATGACCAGACTTGAGAGAGATCCACTCCTATTCAGCCGCTCTTCACACGGATTCGCACTGAGACTACTCCTATGTCCGGGGTCCTTCCTGCACCCAAACTGAGACAGCTCAAACACTCTTGGAGACTGCTTCCTTGTGCCAGGACACCTCTCTGTGTCCAGGCTAAAGACAGCTCTAACACTCTTGGAGACTGTTTCTTGTGCCAGGACACCTTCCTGTGTCCAGGCTAAACTAGCTCTCAGATTGTGTTTGCAGACACCTACTTCTGGTCTCCTAATTAAGACCTGAGTAGTTTCAGGCTTGTGCTGCAAGTGTGTGCTGAATGTGAGGTGTAGTGACCTTTCTCTACCACTAGGTTTACAAAGCCACACATTTCCCTTATACCTAGGTGAAATGTACACCCCATTCATCACATATTCACTCACTGTCTCACATATCCCCTCCCTCTTCTCCAGACCGGAGGGCTGGTCATCCAGACCGGAGGGCTGGTCAACAATCCAACAGAGACAGTGAACTCTGGACCAGTCATGGCCCTCATCAGCTTCATCCTCACCACTGTCATAGCCAACATCAGTTTTCTCTTCATCTGAAGCATCCGCACTACCCTGTACCCTCCCAGGCCTATACTCTCTGCGGGCCTCGGGTATCCTGCACGGTTTCATCTTGACCTTAGGGCCGGGCTCATTTTCGATATAGTGCCTGGCCAGAGAAGTACGACCCGACACATCAGAACACTTCTGCTGACTCTTCCTCAGAAACTCACGTACCTCCTGTCCCTGGTGCACTGACCATGTGTCACCAACTATCACAGAAGGTATAGGGGGTTTTTCACTTTTCTCCAGTTCCCCACTTTCAGGCTCTTCTGGCAGGACATGCCCAGAAGCCCCACCGTCAGTCCTAGACTCTACCTCTTCAGCCACATCACTTTGGTCTCCAATATCTCCATTTATTCCAGCCCTCAAGTTCTCCTTGATAGCGGCATCTGTATACTCAGAACCCGCCGGATTCTTCTCTTCCACCACGTTCTGCATCCCATCTGGGCTCCCGTGTGTCTGCAGCGGCAACGGAGTGACACATCGCTTTTCCCATTTGTTGGGACGTGGCTCCGATGTAGCCTCCCTGAAAGTGTGCTTGAGCTCACCAATGCCAGCTACTGATCCGGACCGTAACCCGTCCACGCCGCTGTCTTCGGCAGAAACAGATTCCTGGACAGAGTCAGTCCCCATATCTTCAGTCTTGCTCCTCACAGCTTCACTTGAAACCTCAGCTTCTGATGAGGCATCTGGCTTGGTGACCACCACTTCCATGGCTTTTTCCACCTCTGCAGCATCACCTTCAGAGTCCTTGGCATGATGCAGATCCACACCACACACTGACAACTTCTCATCTTCAACAGCATCCACTTGTGCTGTGTTCAGTTTCAGAGTCCTGCCTTTAAAGCTCAGCTCTCCTCCTTTCACCTTAGTCTTCGCCAGGGAACCGGCCAACTGTAAAACATCTTCAGATGCCATCTTCTGTCTGGCTGTAAGGTCAGCATCAGCTTTCTTCTCAGGACTCTCAACCTCCTCTGCTACCATGCCTTCCTCATTTGCACTGGTTGCTTTATGGTCATCAGATAATTCACTATCACTATCTGACCCCTTTTTCTCAGCCACATCTGGCTCACTGTCAGGGCTATACACTTCATTTTCATTCACATCCTGCTCACTGTCAGGGTTATATAATTCATTTTCATTCACATCCTGCTCACTGTCAGGGTTATACAATTAATTTTCATTCACATCTTGATCTGGAACCTTAGTTAACATGTCATCCACAACATTAACTTCACCATCTGGTCCCTCAAGTATGTGACTATGTGACAACCCCAGCACTATACTTCTATATAGCTCAGGTACCAGGAGCTGACTCACGACCTCTCCCTGGACTTCAGTGTCCCTATACAATAGGCTATTGTTCATGGCAGCATGAGGAAACCTCTCCTCAGAGCCAGGCTCCTGGGAAACCTCACTTAGAACAATCATATTTTCCTGTGCCGTTTCAAGAGAGGGTCTCGCCACTGCTCACTCTCAAAACTGTCACAAGACACAGGCAAGTCAGGGACACTCGGTTCTCGAGAACCACCATCCTCGTCTCCCAACATCACCTGCAAAGGAATTTCATCACTATCACAGTCATCATTATTATCAATATCATTATCATGACTATGATCAGTATCATCATCACTATCATGATCATCATCACTATCATTATCAGCATCAGCATCATCATCATGGTCATCATCATTATCATGATCATCATCATCATCATCATTATCATCATCATCATTATCATGGTCATCATCATTATCATGATCATCATCATCATTATCACATAAGTTTAACGGCCCACTAGCATTGTGTTCCGCCCTCGGGACTGCGCACCCTCAATAGGAGCTTCATCACACTGTCCATCAGAAACATTTTTCCCCCAGAGATCCTTAGACCGGGGAAAGTCATTACCCAATATAACGGGTTGCACCAGGGTCTTCACTACCCCCACTTCACATGAAACCTCCCCGAGTTTGGGGACCAAGTCCACGGCAGTCTCTGGGTAGACTTTGGTGTCTCCATGGATGCACACCATACTCAGGTGCTTATCAGGGATGAAGTCCCTATCAATCAGGCTGTCACATACGGAAGTCACTGGACTCTCTGAGTCCAAGAGGGCCTGTGCTGGGCAGTCATTTACAACCACCGGGGACCCCTGTGGTCCAGTCTCTTCGGCTGAGGTGGACACACACACAGGTTCTGCGCAGAGAGAGAGGATCTGCCAACATCACAACACATAGGCTCCCCCTCTATTGGACAGTTGGCTGCAATTTCACGCCAGCTCCAACACTGTCCATCACACTCTCCCACCCACATGTCCCCTCGGGCCTGAACCCGCTTATCCGCATACCCCATGTCCCCAACAGCTGGAACGCTCTTACCGCGAGAGTTCAGCATCCGGGAACTCTGAAGTGACGACCTCTCAGACGGCTGTACCTCAGGAGGACGTGCTCGGGTGTAGCGGTTCACTATCACCTTTTCAACTCCATAATCAGGTTTGCTTACTGCAGACTCCCAACTGCATCTCCAGTCATGAACTCCCCTGGCACGGGCTGTCACCGTAACACCCAGCCGGTAAGAATCGCCGCTTTCAACTTGGCATAGTCTTCGCTGTCCTGCTTGCTCAGGTCAGCCCAGACTTTTTGGGGTTCCCCAATCAGATAGGGTACGACCGCCATGGCCCATTCAGATAGTCGCAGATTCTGCTTCTCTGCCAGTCTCTCAAACCTAGTAAGATATACCTCCACATCATCACGAGGTGTCATTTTTCTCAAGGACCGTCTTACCGCCTTCTTTATAGCGGACAACGCCGGTGCCTTCACAACATTACTTCGGGACGCGGCACAGAAATCCTTTTTTGGTGCTGTCATCTGCTCAACAAATAACCGGTTATTCTCCTGCTGCTGCTGCAGAAATTGCTGCTGGGCCTGCTGCATTCGCTGCTGGTGCTGCAGGCGCTGCTGCTCCATGCTCTGCTGCATGCTTCGCTGGGCCTGGGCCAGGTACTCAATGAGCTCCTCCATACTGCCGGACTTATCTGTCTCAACCACGGCAGTCTTATGTTGCACATTAACTTGCGCCATTTGTTCAAACAGCGCCTCCATGCTGTCATCCATGCTGTCAGACTTCTCTGTCTTAACAACAGCAGTCTTCACTCAAGACATACACACTCTACAGTCTTTTCCATAGAAAAATTCAGCTCTGCTGTGCAGACACTTTTTTTTTTTTTTTTCCTTTGCAAAGTCTATTAGGGCTCCTGTCTCTTTAAGACTGCTCCACAGACTTTTCTTTTGCTGCTGCACATTCCACAGTCATTTTCACAACAAGTTCAGCTTTGCTGTGCATACATTTTCTCTCTGCAGACCCTATCAGGGCCACTGTCTCTCCAAGACTGCTCCAAACAGACGTTTCTGCTGACACACTTTTTTTTTTTTTTCTGCTGCTATTTCAATAGACTTCACCTTTAATGCTGTCTCTAAGCCTCTGTGCTGCATGCACACTCCAGCACTAACTGTATCAGGCACTGCGCTGCCCCAGCATTCTCCGCCAATTGTAGCCTTTCCAGGGGGTTTAGTTCTAGGATCGCTGTCTGGGTAGACAGAATGGCATGAAAACAGTTCATTCAGACAGCAGTTCTGGTGCAAAACTGGCCGCAACCAGCTTTATTAAAGTCCACAGCAAACAGATTAAAACAAAGCATAAACAGAAAACCTGGGCTTGTCTAGCCTCTAATTACACTTAGATAGATGGCCCTCTCTATCCGGGACCCAGACTCTACCAGTCTGTGCCCAAAACAACACATATCACATATGTTACCAGTATGGAGCTTCACAGATACTCCTCCTTGTGTCTGAAGGCACCTTCCATGACCAGACTTGAGAGAGATCCACTCCTATTCAGCCGCTCTTCACACGGATTCGCACTGAGACTACTCCTATGTCCGGGTCCTTCCTGCACCCAAACTGAGACAGCTCAAACACTCTTGGAGATTGCTTCCTTGTGCCAGGACACCTCTCTGTGTCCAGGCTAAAGACAGCTCTAACACTCTTGGAGACTGTTTCTTGTGCCAGGACACCTTCCTGTGTCCAGGCTAAACTAGCTCTCAGATTGTGTTTGCAGACACCTACTTCTGGTCTCCTAATTAAGACCTGAGTAGTTTCAGGCTTGTGCTGCAAGTGTGTGCTGAATGTGAGGTGTAGTGACCTTTCTCTACCACTAGGTTTACAAAGCCACACATTTCCCTTATACCTAGGTGAAATGTACACCCCATTCATCACATATTCACTCACTGTCTCACAATATATATATATATATATGTAATTGTGACATGTATATATATATATATTTATATTTCCTAGACTTCTACATACTGTAATAGCCGCAAATTCAATTGCCGGCTTCTGTGAAATCACAGAAGCCGACATGAAATGATACATTGTTTCCACACAGTTAACCATGTAATTTCCTGTATTTTGATATTTGTTTAGAACTTACAATTACATGAGTGTATTTGTGCAAAATTTCAGACATGTAGGGGTTAATTAAAGGTGTAAATTCGTTTAAAAAAATGCGTGGGCTCCCGCTGTATTTTCTCCACCAGACAGACAAAGCAAGTGAGTGGGGGCAGATAATAACAGCCTAGGGAGGGTACATTTTTTTGGTGCCCCCCCTGGCTACTAACATCTGCCCCCAGACACCCCAGAAAGGGCAAATCTATAATTAGATTCGCCCTTTCTGGCACTTTGCCCGTCTATTCCCATTGCCCTGTAGCGGTGGCGAATGGGTTAATAATCTCACCTTAATGTCACCTTAGTATTGAAAGGTGACCTTAAGGCAGGTTAATAATTGAGAGCTGTCAATTAGACAACTATCAATTATTAATCCTATTGAAGTAAAATAAAAAAAACACACACACTTTAAGAATAAATAATTTTAATGAAATAAAAGCACATATTTTTGACCATCTTTTATTTAAGTCTTAATCCGTTCGAAGCCCTTGTTCTTCTAAAATAAATATAAAATAATAAAACAACATTATTCTTACCTATCTGGCAATCTGTCACGTCCCACGCTGTAATCCTTCACAAAGGGTTAACTAGCTTTGAGCCAAGCAGTGCAAGTAATCCTGCATGCTCAGCTCAAAGCTCCTGAATGAATAAGTTCCTCTCCTGGCGACAGGAGAGGATGTGTTTAATGAATGAAGCTTAATTGATTGTGTCCACTTTCCCTTTAGGTCAGGTCACTAAAGTTAAATTGCCAATAAATCAATTAAGCTCCATTCATGAATCACTTCCTCTACTTTCTGTGGTAGAGGAACTTATTCATTCAGGGGGTTACAGCTAGGAGACAGAATTATCTCTCTGCTAACTGTAACCTCTTAACCCTTTCTGATGGATTACAGCGTGGGACCTGACTGTACATCGGATTGGTAAGTATGATTTTGCTTTTTTATTTTATTTTTATTACAGGAAATGGTTTTAGCAGGAAAATAAAATATTGTCAAAAACTGTGTGATTATTTCATTAAAATTCTTTTTTATTAAACTGTGTGTGTTTGATTTTTCTTTCATACAATAGGATTAATAATTGATAGTTGTCTAATTGACAGCTCTCAATTATTAACCTGCCTTAAGGTCACCTTTCAATACTAAGGTGACATTAAGGTGAGATTATTAACCCATTCGCCACCGCTACAGGGCAATGGGAATAGACGGGCAAAGTGCCAGAAAGGGCGAATCTAATTATAGATTTGCCCTTTCTGGGGTGTCTGGGGGCAGATGTTAGTAGCCAGGGGGGGCACCAAAAAAATGTACCCTCCCTAGGCTGTTATTATCTGCCCCCACTCGCTTGCTTTGTCTGTCTGGTGGAGAAAATACAGCGGGAGCCCACGCATTTTTTTACAACGAATTTACACCTTTAATTAACCCCTACATGTCTGAAATTTTGCACAAATACACTCATGTAATTGTAAGTTCTAAACAAATATCAAAATACAGGAAATTACATGGTTAACTGTGTGGAAACAATGTATCATTCCATGTCGGCTTCTGTGATTTCACAAAAGCCGGCAATTGAATTAGCGGCTATAACAGTATGTAGAAGTCTAGGAACTATAAATATATGTATATATACATGTCACAATGACATGTATATATATATATATATGTGTTCTATGTGTATATATCTATTCTTTTTTTTGTGATTGAAATACTATTCTTTTGGATCTATTATATGTCAGTTTTGCAAGCCTGCGAGAAATTCTCGCAAGTCGGATGAAAATCGGATGTTACAAGGTACACACACATGCGACTAAATCGCATCTTTGAAGGAAAATCGGATGCCAGAAGGATGTGTGATGTTTGCATTTTGATCCGACAATCGACGTCTAAAATGGACCGATTTTTTGTCGTTGTGTGTGACGCCGGCCTTATAGTTAAAAAAATACAGTATATCTTTTGTGTTACCATACAATGTGAGAAGAAATGGTGAAAAAAGATAAAAATCTATAATTGGATTTTGGGATCTATTTTTATGGTGTTCATTGACTGGTAAAATGATATAGAAACATGATTTTCCAGATTAGTACGATTATGGTGATACCAACTGTTATAGGTTTATGTGTTTTTTATTAAAGATGTGAAAAAAAATTCAGATGTTTGTTGAAAACAAAACAAAAAAAGTGTTTTTTGTTATTGTCTGAGACCCGTAGCGGTTTTAATTTTCTGTTGATAGAGGTGTGTAAAGACTTTTTTTTGTGTAACGAACTGACATTTTTATTTATCTCATTTTGGGACAAATATGTTTTGATCGCTTCTTACTGATTTTTTTCTTTTAGGGAAGCATGCCCAAAGTCTTCCTAAAGTATGACACAACACAGTAAATATTGGGTCTTTGCATAAACTTGACGTATTTGTCAATAAAAGTTTAAAATATTACAAAATGCTGATAATTGTACTTCAGTAAACATCTGATTAAAGAATCTAACATTACTGAAGCAGCAAACTCTGAAAACAAAATTTTGTTGCATCCTCAAAACTTTTGGTTACGACTATCTAGCTTTATGGCTGAGCTTCATAGAAATACCAGGATGGCAGTGCCGGGCGGCATGCAACAATTCTCCTTCTGACATGGTAACTTTTTTTAAATGAACTGATGGAAGCCCATACACACAAGAACTGACGCCTGTTCCACTTATATGCCACTTTCAGAGATTAACCTCAGTGTTTAATGGTTGACAGCTATGATGAGAACTTAGCAGCTTCGGTTGCAGCTGTTAGACACAGATGCTGACTATTTAGTTTAGCTTCTGCCGTGAGTGGAGTGGGCTTAGCTCCTGACCCTGCTCCACACACCACCACCTACACTCAAAATTGTATCCTAAAAACAGTCAAATTAAGCATAACAAATCCTGGATTTCTGTTACACCCCCTCACAACAACAACAAAAAATTATTGAAGGCAGTCTGTCAGCACAAAATTCCGTTCAAACCCTGTACAGGCATCCGGCACACCCTTGATGCGGCTGAATAATTAAAGGGTCTCTGTCAACACAGAATGACTGTTCAAACTAGGTGCATCACAGCAGGGCCAAAAATTTAAATACACCTTTACACCCTCCCATCTGCTTGTTTTCCATCTATGTCCTCCCTTCTCTGGCTCTATGAAGCCAGAGCTGTCAATCAAAGAACAGAGGGAGGGTGGGGTGGAAATAAAGGGAAAACAAGCAGGTGGGAAGGTGTAGTTAAATGTTTGGCCCTGACACTATGCACCAAGTGCCTGTATTTGCTTTGAACAGTCATTCTGTGCTGACGGTCATTTTAAAGCCATCTCTTGCTTGTCTGACTTTCTGTGTGACTTCAGGAAAAGGCGCCCTCAATTAAGCATGAGGAGGCAGCACTGGATGGGGAATACAGCTGAAATGACATGG
Source organism: Oophaga sylvatica (assembly GCA_033576555.1). Lineage (NCBI taxonomy): Eukaryota > Metazoa > Chordata > Amphibia > Anura > Dendrobatidae > Oophaga > Oophaga sylvatica. The sequence goes on along the minus strand of JARQOD010000002.1, from coordinate 365,513,033 downwards.
GCTTCAAATTTATATGTTTATTTGCATATCAATTCAAATGCTGATTTCTCAATTACAGAAGAATGGACTGTCTAGGTTAAGGTGTTGCTGGACTTGTCTTTGAAAAAGCTTCTCCTACTCCCTCTCCTACTGTAACTGTTCAACTTTATGTTACTTTGAAATATCTTTAATGTCTATACATATCCCATTGTAAAGAGCTGTGGAATATTATTATTATTATTATTATTTATATAGTACCATTGACTCCATGGTGCTGTACATGAGAAGGGGTTACATACAAATTACAGATATCACTTACAGTAAACAAACTAACAATCACAGACTGATACAGAGGGGAGAGGACCCTGCCCTTTCGGGCTTACATTCTACAGGATGGTGGGGAAGGAGACAGCAGGTTGGTGGGTTGCAGCAGCTCCGGTGTTGGTGAGGCGGTAGCGGGGTCATTGCAAGCTGTAAGCTTTCCTGAAGAGGAGAGTTTTCAGGTTCCTTCTGAAGGATCCGAATGTGGTTGATAGTCGGACGTGTTGGGGCACAGAATTCCAGAGGATGGGTAGGATGGGGGATATTCGGGAGAAGTCTTGGAGGCAGTTGGGTGAGGAGCGAATGAGTGTGGAGGAGAGAAGGAGGTCTTGGGAGAACCGGATATTACGTGAGGGAAGATATCGGGAGATTAGTTCAGAGATATATGGAGGAGACAGGTTATAGATGGCCTTGTAGGTCAGTATTAATAATTTGAACGGGATACGCTGAGGGAATGGGAGCCAGTGAAGAGATTTGCAGAGGGGAGAAGTGGAGGAGTAGCGAGAAGAGAGAGATTAGTTGGACAGCAGAGTTAAGGATGGACTGGAGAGGTGCAAGGGTGTTAGCAGGGAGGCCACAGAAAAGGATGTTGCAGTAGTCGAGGCTGGAGATGATGAGGGCATGCACAAGCATTTTAGTAGATTGAGAGTTGAGGAAAGGATGGATTCTGGAAATATTTTTGAGATGGAGGCGACAGGAGGTGGAAAGAGCTTGGATGTGCACTTTGAAAGACAGGGCAGAGTCAAGGGTTACTCCGAGGCAGCGGACTCCCGGTACGGGGGAAAGCATGATGCCATTAATTGTGATAGATAGATTAGGTAAGGAAGATCTGTGAGATGGAGGAAAGATGATGAGTTCAGATTTGTCCACATTGAGTTTGAGGAAGCGAGAGGAGAAGAAGGAGGATATGGCTGATAGACACTCCGGGATTCTGGACAGCAGAGAGGTGACGTCTGGGCCAGAGAGGTAGAGCTGAGTGTTATCAGCATAAAGGTGGTACTGCCTCTTCAAAAAAAGAGGACTTGTACTCCATAGCGCCACCTATTGGAAGTAGCGATCCTACAAGTCACAATCAACCCTTTAACGAGTCTTGTAATATGACTTAGGATAAGGATAAGGTGGCGCTATAGAGTACAAGTCCTCTTTTTTTGAAGAGGCAATTTGCATATTAAATTTCCCAGAGGAGCATTGCATGGCGAATAAGCCTCCTTACCTCGACACGCCAGAGCTGGTATGTCACTCTCCACAAGGAGAGACCTTACCCCTTAGACCCTAAAGGTGGTACTGGAATCCATGGGACTTCATGAGTTGTCCCAGGCCAAGTATATAGATTGAGAAGAGTAGAGGTCCTAAAACCAGAGCCTTGGGGACTCCAACAGAGAGAGGGTGGGATGAGGAGGTAGTGTGGGAGTGGGAGACACTGAATGTGCGGTTGGAAAGGTGTGAGGAGATCCAGGATAGGCCGAGGTCTTTGATGCCAAAGGAGGAGAGGCTCTGTAGTAGGAGGCAGTGGTCAACTGTGTTGAAAGCAGAGGACAGGTCTAGAAGGAGGAGTATAGAATATTGTCCGTTAGCTTTGGTTGTAAGTAGGTCATTAGTAATTTTGGTCAGGGCAGTCTCAGAGGAATGATGGGGATGGAAGCCGGAATGTAGATTGTCAAAGAGAAAGTTAGATGAGAGGTGGGAGGAAAGTTCAGCGTGGACGTGCTGCTCCAGGAGTCTGGAAGCGAATGGGAGCAGCGATATGGGGAGATAGCTGGACATAGTGGTTGGGTTGAGGGTTGGCTTTTTAAGGATAAGTGTAATTGTGGCATGTTTGAAAGCAGAAGGGAAGGTATCAGAAGTTAGTGATAGGTTGAAGAGGTGGGTTAGGGATGGGATAAGTGTGGTGGTGAGGTTGGGGATGAGGTTGGATGGGATGGGGTCTAGTGCACAAGTGGTGAGGTGTGATTTGGAGAGGAAACAATTAAGCTCCCCTTCAGTGATGTTGGAGAGGGAGGTTATGGGGTTTGGGCATTGGTCTGGTATACAAAGGGGTTGTGGTGGGTGAACAATAAAGACTTGACTTGTTTGGTCGATCTTATTTTTGAAGTGTGCGGCAAAGTCCTCAAAGGAAAGAGGGAAGGGGAGATGATTATTTGGTTAGAAGGTGCTTGGGTTTCGGGATAGCGAAGGAGAGTGAGGATTAATGGAGCAAACACTGTAAGGGCATAAGAAACAAAGCAAACTCCTCATGAAAAATAGTTATTGAACCCTTAAAAAAACAATACCTTAACACCAAAAGAGAACATCTGAAGGATCAGCCAATACAAATTACATAAAAATATCCAAATATTTTATTATCAAACAATTATAGGACAATAAGACAACACATCATGAAAAAAGGACTAAAAAATAATAATACCTGAGACAACATCCATGAGACCAAATACAGCAGAACCACCACAGCACAAAAGTATATAATATATCACAATCACATTAAATGAGTCTGTGGGATTGACCATTACAGTGGACAAAAAATGGCTATAATGCATAAAGTGCATAGAAAACCATCAATGTGTAACCATAGATAATTAATAATTAGGTACCATGCTACTTACCTCCTGACGAAACTGCAAGTGGCAGTGAAACGCGCGTCGAGGTGCGCTTCAGCAGTCCTTATACCCTCACAGTATGGACACAGGTAATTAACCCTGATATTCTATTTTGGCTATTTTTATAATTGGCGTCTGCCTATACTTATTTATCCTGTGGCAGCCCCAGTTTTGATTATATGGTGCCTAATTATTATTTAAATAAAAGTATATATTATATACTTTTGTGCTGTGGTGGTTCTGCTGTATTTTGGTCTCAGGTATTTTTTAGTCCTATTTTCATGATTTGTTGTCTTAATGTCCTATAATTGTTTGATAATAAAATATTTGGATATTTTTATGTAATTTGCATTGGCTGATCCTTCAGATGTTCTCTTTTGGTGTTACTGTAAGGGCATAAGTAAACATGGTGAAGGAGTAAGATGGGTTAAAAGAAATGCTAAGTCCAAGTAATAAGAAGTGTTTACTCGCAGACATACCAAAAGAGATAGATACATAGTGTGGGGTCCTATTAAGGTTCCTTAATATGTTGGTGCTATATAAATTATTATTTATTAGCGATATGCACATATAATTAGTGTTTATTTGCTTGTTTTGCATCTATCTCTGCCCCATTCCTCCTTGATTGCCAGGTCTGGATTCACAGGAGCCAAAGGAGGATAGAGATAGATAAAGAAAGAAAAAGGTGGAACAGTGCACTGGCCACCCAAGATCCTGTATTTCGTTTAAACAGTAATTTTGTGGTGTGAAAACTCCCTTTAATTGTCTACAATGACATGTAAAACCTCTATACATGGCTGATAACGCAGGATCCACCATTCACAATAAGTGATGTTTCCCCTGACAGCTTTCGCGTCAGAATGACTTTTGCAAACACTCATCAGATGCTTCAATATGAAAGTCAGGGTCTGAGTTAGTCTATTGCTACTACTGAATGTCATGTTCTTCACTAAATCCACCTGGTTCTTCACTAGATTCCCTGATGGTGTAGTTAGACTTGAGCAGCTGGTGGTCAGCAGGTACCACACCAGTACAGATCCTGGAACCACATCAGCTAACTCCAAGGGGACAGAGATTAAGGTATGGACTCGGAGTGTTATGATTTGGTAGCTGAGGAGAGCAGGCAAAAAGGGAAATACACCAGAGCAGTTGGAAACTATGAGATTGCAGTACCCTGACTAACCACCACAACTAGAGGCAGCCGTGGAGCGTTCCTACGTTGGTCCTAGACGCCTCGTCACAGCCTGAGAAACTAACTACACCTAAAGATAGAAAGAGGAAAGCTATCTGCCCCGGAGCAGATCCCCAAAGAACATAGAAAGCCCCCAAACATGTAATGGCGGTTAGACAAGAGGAAATACTGACACAGACAGAAAATAGTATGAGCAAACGTTGGGCCCAAACTTACTAAATAGAAAAGGATAGGAAGGGCACTTACTGCAATCCCAAAAAACCCTGAAAAGCACCAACTCTACTAATTTCAAAAACACCTGAGATCACACGACCTCTACCACCTAAATTAGTTCTCTGGTGTAACCAAAAACAAAACAGCAGCCACTGAAAAAACTGGAAAAAGCAAATGTACAAACATCAGTGGCTGAACTGAACTGAGAGGCAAAAGCCCCAGAGGGGACCCAGAAGGCCCCCACAGAAGTGCAGGACAAAATGCAAAAATCAAGCACAAAAACAAAAAGAAGAAAATGTCTTATCTGTTAGCAGGAGATTCAGACACGACACAGCAGGCTACCAAGGAAACAGGAATCAAGGATTGAGACTAGAACAATTGATCACCGGCAACCCTGATGGGAAGGCGACTCCCTTATATAAGACCAGTCAGTAACACCTGATTCCCAATCCTCACAATCTTCACTGGACAGTCCAGTACCGTTTGTAACCACCAGAGGGAGCTTCTGCTCAGAACTCATTTCCAGCCTATTCACAACATCGGAGTAGCTGTTAGGGCAGGAACAGGCTCACGGCCAGAACGGATTTTGGAACTGTTCAGACAGAGCGAATTCAGGACTGTAGGACTGGCTCAGGGTTCAGGCAGAACCGAATAGCAGGATCAGACACGATGGACTTGGGGTGGGGTATATGTACAGGTTCAGGAAGGCAGAATTGATTCAGGTTCTGGGTAATGGGACAGGTAAGGGAACATGGACCGGAAAACGGACTCAGGAGCTAGAAGACTAACCAAATAGTAATGTTGCTGAGGCACCGTCCAATAGGTGAAGGTGCCTTAAGTACTAAGTGCCTCCTAGCCATTGGTTGGGGACACATCAGGTGCATGCGCTGTCTCTCTAAGACACAGACAGCGAGTGTGCGTGCACCTTCAGCGCACTGTCAGGAGACCTGCACTGCGTGCACTGACACTGACACACAGGAGGTGCAGCGAGACCCAGAACAGAGGAATGGGGCTGGGCGGCCGTGGTGGTATGTCGTCTTCCCTGCTGGGGGAAGTGGTAAGCAGTGTGCAAGGACGCCGGCGTTGCAATGTACATGTGGACTTCCTGAAAGTACTGGTAGTATAAGTCTAGAATAGCCTCAGTGGCTAGTGTGAAAACTGCAAGATTTCTACTTTTTATATCTAATATGCATTGTGATATGAAAAAAAATTGTCACTATTAAAATAAATATAACATAAAAACCTGATTTAATCAGTACCTCATTTTCTGATTACACAATAATCCTGTTAAAGAATAAAACAATTACTCCCTGAGAGAGAAAAAAAGTGGGCAATCAGTAAAAAGTACAAGACTAGGTGAGACTCCACGTGGAACAGCTGGTGTATACAGTCAGCGCAAGCCAAAAATAAGAGAGCAAATACCCTGCAGCAAATAAATAGCAATAGTGCATGAAAATAATATAGGGTACTTGGTTAACATAATTTTGATCCAAACAACATAACCCTATCCCGCCACATCACGGTGACGCTCTTTGGGAATTTGCCATTTTTCTGGGGTTTTTTTGTGTTGTTCCAATACACATAAAGGAAAAAGCTGTGTGTAATAAAACGTGTAATTGCAATCATTTTCTGGGAGAAATACTTCACGTTCTGGAACAATTTCAAAGGTGCCAACACTTTTGGCCATGACTGTGCATAGTCTACACAGGCTTCACATTACAGTTATCTAATATGTCAGGTATACAGGTTGTGTAGTGACCCATGCTGCAGCTAGGGGGCGCTGTGTATGCTCCTCACGATATGCATCGAGGCGTGATTTGGATGGAAAGACAGTCCCCGGCATTGTTGTAAATGGCAGGTATGTGTCGCAGAGCTCCTCTGCCGCTGTAAGCCAAGGTAATGTTGTTCTGGGACTTGTAGTCCTACAAGAGTTGTGTTTATTTTCTAGGGTGGCTTACAAGGTTAGCTAGTGAGCTGGGTGGGACTGGCTAACCATACATACACCACCCACTGGTGCTTGTGGGTTTTTTGAGGACCTGTGATGAGGTCATGAGCATGTGACCAGACCATGTGCTCCATACCTCAGCTGTGGGAGTGGCTATAGGTATGTAAGGAAGTGTTTGGCACATGGTGAGAGGCTGTCTTAGAGTGTGTAGTCTGAGTCTGTGAGTGTGCTGGGAGTCTGTCAGGCTGGACAGAGCTCCCTGACATCCAGGTGGATGTCGAACAGACTGAGGAAACAAGGCTGGCGAGCTTGAGCCAGCAGAATGTACAGTCTTGAAAACCGTGGTGACACTGACCGGGGTCAGAGTGAAGTGAGAAGTGTGGATTGGATACCTCTGAGGTTGAGGGATCCGGGAACCTGCGTGGCCAACAGGTGACAGACAGGAGTCTGTGGTGCAGGGGCGTACATAGAAATCATGGGGCCCCATAGCAAAAGTCTGAATGGGCCCCCCCCAAAAAAAAAAAAAATCAACAGGTGCTCTTAACTCCAGGCATGCATGTTATATGTCAAACAATTAATTTTATAGCTAGTCTTTGATTTTTTTCTCATTTGAGTAAAAGAAAAAGTAAAACACATCCAATGTAGTCTTATCTGGTGGAAAATACGAAGTTATGATTTAATATTATTTATTTCAGGTTATTCGAAAATCACACATCTACAAAAGCATTACCAACCAAGCGTACACATAGAAATGTAACTTGGGATGATCCCTGAAAGCGGTGTGACTGCCTGCAAGCAACCATCCTGGAATACATAGGGTCACTTTTTGTAGAGAGCTGGATTTACACTGCAGGATTCCTAGAACTGCTTATTGCCCAATAATCAGTGTAAACAGACAGCCGATCATCACCCAAACAATGAACAATTCAACAAAACAATTATTGACTAAAAAGATTTTCAATCTGGCTTAAAAATACTCCCACTCAGTAACACATCCTTCATTGTAACCAGTATGTGCTGCTGAGAACAATAATAATCTATGCACACAAAACAATCTATACTGATCATCCTGATCCTGTGGCTGTGAGCATAAGAAATGCCAAAATGGGCTATCAGCTATTGTCTAACAAGTAGCTGATTGATTGTCAATATATATAACACAGACATTTAGCAAGGCAGAATAAATCATTGGTGGCTCAGTGGTGTGTATATATATATATACATATATATACACACACACACCCACCTGCAGTGCATGCAGGGCCCCCTACACCCTCCACAGTGCGTGCAGCCGGGCCCCCCTCCCTAAGGTGCAAAGTGCAGCCAGAGCCATTGTAAATGTAAAGTGCCAGCACAGTGAGGGGACACATTCAACAAAAAAAATCCACCCCAGCCAGCAGGACTCACCTTATTGTGTGTATCTCTCCCTGAGTGAAACTTATGAATGTTTCCTGCTTCCTGTGAGGCACGTGTTGATCTCTGGCTGCAGGCTGGCTTTCTTATGCAAATGCAGCCAGAGACTTAAGCCAACTGCTGACAAGGAAACAACAAGGAAAGGGGACCTTCAAGGTGGTTTACAGTGTCCGGCAGTCATTGCTTATATTTAATTAAAGGAGATAGTACTGTGTCAGCACAGCACAGCTGCCAAACGACAGCGGCCGTCGTGGCCCCCTCCTCGTGGGCCCCCTCACCTGTCTGGGCCCCATAGCAGCTGCTTAGTCTGCTCTATTCACAGGACGCCACTGCTGTGGTGAGATGACCGGGGTCATGAAGAATGTGTTCAAGTCGTGAGAAGTATTGGTAAGAAAGAGACTGTTTAGGATGTTGGGATACCTCTGAGGACGAGAGGTGTCCAGGAACCTGTGTGGCCGACGCCAACAGGTAACGGTCTTGAAAACCGTGGTATGCTGATCGGGATCAGAGAGAAGTATTTGTGAGATACAGACTGTGTTTGGTGTTTGCTGGATAGCTCTGAGGATGAGAGGTGTCCAGGAACCTGTGTGGCCGACGCCAACAGGTAACGGTCTTGAAAACTGTGGTATGCTGATCGGGATCAGAGAGAAGTATTTGTGAGATACAGACTGTGTTTGGTGTTTGCTGGATAGCTCTGAGGATGAGAGGTGTCCAGGAACCTGTGTGGCCGACGCCAACAGGTAACGGTCTTGAAAACCGTGGTATGCTGATCGGGATCAGAGAGAAGTATTTGTGAGATACAGACTGTGTTTGGTGTTTGCTGGATAGCTCTGAGGATGAGAGGTGTCCAGGAACCTGTGTGGCCGACGCCAATAGGTAACGGTCTTGAAAACCATGTTATGCTGGTCGGGATCAGTGAGAAGTATTATTGAAAGACTGTATTTTTGTGTCAAGTTTGCTGTAATAAATTAAATGGACTATTGTTTTAACCCTGAGCATGCCAGTGTTTACCTCGAAGACCAGCAAAGCGAGTGATCCCCGTCCACAGTGTGGAACATCACAAGGTGTAAAAGGATGAACAAACTGCCCACGTTCCCACTTGACGACACGAGTACTGTTACGGTGTATAATGTGAATTATGATATGCATTATTAGTGTTGGTTTTGAGCCCGCCATTAGGGAGAGTTAGGGTTCATGTTTGGGACTAGCCCAGAGTGGAAGGTGAACAGTGTTTTTTCACATGACAGGTTCCCTTTACAGAGAATCCGTTCCCAGGATCACTCCTTTACAGAGCACATACTGTAGCTTTATGCCACAAAACCAGATCCGAGTACTGCTGCGTCACATTGCAGCGTAACGAAACGGAACGTTTCCAAGGTGATCGCAACAAGAAAACTGCTGAAACACCATAAGCTTAGTGGATTTCTGACATTCACATCCATTATACTGTGCGGTATCACCGTGACACTGAAATCTGGTCACACAGTGGATTGTACAGCCAAAATCTTGATGTCTGCTTTTGGCCACAGAAAACCAGACACTAGGATAAGTCCTCCGGGATGATTAGGGTCAGTACTGAGGCTTGGGCACTACAATCGGACTACAGATACAATAAATCCCTGGGAGGTCCCAACCTATGGAAGGACATTTCCCATGAACTACAATCGCCTTTCGCAGCAGCTTCAGTTTCCCGCCTACTCACAACTGAGTGTGTAGGCTGCGAGCTAAGCGCATGCGCAGAGTGAAGACGCCTGCCTGTTAGTTAGGCGTCTGATGTCATCACGCACACAGGCGCGCTTCCTTTACGAGCTGGCTCTTCCAGCGCGTCCTCGCAGTTTATGACACAAGGCGCGTTCACGCAGGACAGAAAGTGGTGAGTTTTTTTTGTGGGTGGCGGCTGCAGAGGCTGCTGCACCTCTGGGGCTGCAAAGTGCCCGAGGACCTACCGGGTGCGCAGCAGCCTGTCCCTAGTACTGGGCCGGTAAGTGGCTGCATGCGGAGGCAGAGCGCAGTGTGGTACCTCCTTGTGACAAGGCTGGCGACTGACACTGGAGCCGTGCTCGCCTCCCCTCAGGCTCCGCATGCTGCAGGAGGCTGCTCCGGGCTGTGCTGGGGACGCTCCACCATTGCTCACTGTCAGCTTGTTCCTCAGTAATTCCTCCTGTCAGTGCCCAGTAACCCTCAGGCCTCAGTTGCTGACAGCCCACAGAAGCCAAACTTCTCTCTACTTCTTCAATGAGGGATCAGGCTCAGCCCTTTGTAAGGAGGGGGACATTCCTGTTAGTGGTTCCCCGAGGTATTAGTTTGGGGTCTCGCCTGGTGACCCTCCAGGACCTGTCGCTTCTCCGGAAATGTCGTGTATTCTCCATAACACAATTCAGGTGATGTTGTATGGAAGTGTGTTTTCCTGTTCTCCCTCCTGAACTCTTACACATCAGTCCGCACGATGCAGGCGGTACAGGCACACTCCCAGCCGTAACAGCCCACTTTCACTTCATTCTTTCATTTCTAGGAGGAATAACTGAGGATCGGTAGAACACACAGTTATGAGAAGGACCAGAAGTGTTCTCTGGAAAAATGCAGGCATTTTCTGAAATAGACCTATCGGGACAGCTGTCCGGTCCTCTTAAGTCACACGTGTGTGTGTTGTGAAGGAGAACCAATATCTGGTTGTTGTAGGGGCTCTAGTACTCACCCCATTATGACCGCTTAATAAAAAAAAATCCAAACTCAAGATTTTCTCGTTCCGTGATGTAGTTGTGGACCAGTGATTGTCTTGCAAGGAGATCTGTATGTGCCTTGTTCATTGTTTCTAAGAAACTATTTCTTTTTAAGTAATCTTGTATCTATCAAATGCAGAAGGACTATTTACCTGCAGATAGAGCAGCGGCTACAGGGAGAAAATGAAGTTTTATTCTCACTGATGCCGCTTGGTTGCAGTAACCGCTCACTACACAGTGCGCACGCTGTTTAATACTCCCTGACACATTGATAGACAGCGTGCTCTAGATACATACACACCCGTGTGCTATAGAACAGGCTGTCAATCAGTCCCAGGGAGCGATTGCAGCGCACTCACCATATAGTGAGCGCTCCCTGCACCACCACAATGACTATCAGTAAACAGCTGCAGGGAGAATAAAATTTCTTTTTATCCCTGCAGCTACTGCTTCAGAAAGTCTGCTACATAAAATTTGCCTGCACATTAACCTTATGTGCAGATAAAGTGTTTCTGGATGTGACAACTTTCCTTTAATAGTACAAATCAGGCTATCACACCATGCAGCACTTTCGGTGGCGTGACACAATGACCGCAATGTTGCATTGAAACTTCACTGTGTGCATGACCATGTTTTTACATGACTGTTGTGCCATGTAACACTATTGTAATTCTTCATTTGGGAATTTCAATTCTATGTTTGTGCATGGTAACCACCAGTATTCATCCTTTCCCCAGAATTTTGCGCCTGTAAAAGTCTAACTAATGTTCTTTGTTTTTTATATAATAATATATATATATATATTTTTTTTTTTTTTTTTTGTACGACAGCAAGTCAATCAACCATACATGTCTTGTTTGTGCCTGAGATAAATAAGCCCAGACATGGCTGGGGGCCGTCGGGGCCCAAATCGGACGTCGTACTGTCGCACTCCCCTCTGTGATCCTGGATCTGCAGGTGGTGCCGTCCATGGAGGAGCTCCTACTGTAAGCGGTGTGCGCTCCAGAGCCAGGTAATGGTTATAGAAGTACCGTAATGATTTTTCAAATTGTTGAAATAGTAGTATGTAAAGATGAATAAATTGATTCTAAACCATTCTGTTTCACTGCAAATTTCTCCTAAAATTGGGAATTTGCTGAATCAAAATTTTTATTTTGGCCTACAAATGGCTCAAATCCAGCAAAGTGGCGTCCATTCGGCCCCGATTAGATGGATCATTTTGGGCCAGCAACGTGTTAAAAATAATTAAAAGAAAAAGTTGTAGTTGAATGTTTGTATGGTGCCAGTGCTGCAGCTCCCCAGGCCTCTGGGTCCTCAATGAATGCTCACAGAAAATCATTCTGACCAAAATCGAATTTCTTGTGATAAACTACCGTAATCTCTTGTGATAACTGTCTACTTCTCACGGCATAGCAATAACAACCCTGTAGGGAAGAGTGAAGCTCTTTCTCTTGCATTATTAGGACTCCATGGTTCTTGGTGGCTGTGATTTTTATGGAGGTTACATACGGCAGTATTTTGGTATAATGTTATATCATTTTTTTTATTTTGTTTTATTATGTACTATCATGTACGGTCCAACATGCAGTGTGCAGAATGGCCAGCAAATTGCAGATGATGCTTTGATTAGGACCAAGTCATATGCATAAAGCAGCAGAATTTTTGATGTCTTTGTCCTCACAAAATTGAAGAAAAAATTTAAGTGAGATCACATAATCAAGTAATATGCAATCGGCATGTTGCGAGATTATATTAAAATATATGAAATTGCAAATTATGGATTATACAGGCACTAGTATGTGTGTAAACGTGCTGAAAATGGGGAAACAAATTTTTAGAGCCTTTATAAGAGCGATGTGGATGCGTTTGAAGTGTTGCATAGTGGGAGAGTTTGGCACATGTGCTGGGTAATTAGCGCATGCCCAATGTATAACAACTAATGGGTTTGTTTTGGGAAAGCAACGTGCACAGATCTATAGTAATGGCATTTATTGTCGTCTGGATGTAAACAGATGTTGGATCTGAGAGAGAAAGAAAACACCTGAAGAAAAACAGTTTCTTTAATTGTTCTCAGAAATCAATAGTGAACATGAAAATAAGCAACTTTGTAATATATATTATCAGAGAAATCTGCTTTCTCTGACAAGACTGATCATTTTCAAAATCCTCAATTCTGGGGTAAAATCTTTATTCAGTGAAGACAGACTTTAACATTGCTAAGCTGGGAGATGACAGCTGCTACTGATAAGATTCATTGGAGGTGGGAGGCACTAGAGCTCTTCCATCCCCTCCCATCTATATAGAATTTCACTGTTTTGATCACTAAGCTACTTCCTTATCACTTTTGCCTTTTGACATGGTGCTCAGTCTTGCTGGAAAAAGCATTGTTCATCACTGAATTGTTCCTGGATCGTTAGGAGAAGTGGCTGTTAGACATTATTCTTTATTCTTGACAGTATACTTAGCCAAAATTATGAGTGAGCCCACTTCCTTAGATGAAAAATAACCCCACACATGAATGGTCGCAGGATACTTTACTGTTAGCATGACACAGAACTCATGATAGAGCTCACCTTTTATTTCCTGGAATTCATTACTCCAGAGAACACAAACAGTCTGAAAAAGGCTTCATCAGAAAAAAATAACTGTACTCAAGTCCTCTGTAATCTAATCCCTGTACTTCTCACAGATTATCAGTTTATCGTTGATGTCTTTCTTGGAGAGAAGTGGTTGCTTTGATGCCTTTCTTGACACCAGGTCATCCTTCAAAAGGCTTCTGCTTGCTGTGCATTTTGATGCACTGACATCTGTCTACTGCCAATCCTGAGCAAGCTTTGCACTGAAGTTGAACCAGTCTTGTAGATGTATGCTTTTTAGGGAACAGTCCTGGCACTTGCTGGACTTTCTTGGGTGCCCTGAGCATTATTCATAGAGAGGTTTGAATGCTGTGAAGTTCTTTATCAGACAAATAGTTGATTTAGGGGCAATCTTAAGCCCCGTCAAATACAGCGATCTCGCTAGCGAGATCGCTGCTGAGTCACTAGTTTTGTGACGCAACAGCGATCTACCCAGCGATATCGCTGTGTGTGACATTCAGCGACGATCAGCCCCCCTGCTGGGTATCGCTGATCGTCGCTGAATGTCCTGGACATTTTTTTGATCGTTGGTCTGCTGGCCAGCACGCATCGCTGCATGTGGCAGGCAGGAGACCAGCGATCAGCTGGTAACCATGGTACACATCGGGTTTCCAGGCGCCGGGCGGCGCCTGGAAACCCGATGTGTACGTTGGATACCAGCGCGCTGCTACAGGAGAGCTGGTAACCACAGTACATATCGGGTTACCAGGCACCGCGCAGCGCCGGGAAACCCGATGTGTACCTTGGTTACCAGCTCCCAGCACCTGCGGGCTGGTATCCAACGTACACTGCGGGTAACTAGGCGACGTTACCCGCAGTGTCGCTAACCTGATCGCTGCCTGTTTGGCAGCTCAGCAGCGGTCATGTAGCGACACACCAGCGATCCTGACAAGTTCATATTGTTGTCGGGATCGCTGGTGTGTCGCTATGTGTGACGGGGCCCTTACAAGCAGCAATGTCTTTGCTTGTACAGCCCTTATGATGCAAAGCAATGATGGCTACATGTTTTCTTAGAGGTAGCCAAGGTTAAGAAGAGGCACTGATTTCAAGCACTAGCCCCCTCTTAAAGCAACTAATCTATCTTATCACTCTATCATGCTGATTTAAATTATATCAACTGCCTTGTCCTAGTTTAAGGCTGGGTCTCACATAACGATACACCAGCGATCCCGACAACGATATGCACTTGTCAGGATCGCTGGTGTATCGCTACATGATCGCTGCTGAGCTGCCAAACAGGCAGCTCAGGCAGCGATCTGGGACAGCGACACTGCGGGTAACATCGCTTAGTTACCCGCAGTGTACCTTGGATACCAGCGCGCTGATGCAGGGAGCTGGTATCCAAGGTACACAGCGGGTTTCCAAGCGCTGCGCGGTGCCTGGAAACCCGTTGTGTACCTTGGATACCAGCTCCCTGCATCAGGGCGCTGGTATCCAAGGTACACAGCGGGTTTCTAGGCACAGCCCCGCGCCTGGAAACCCGCTGTGTACCTTGGTTACCAGCGGATCGCTGGTCTCCCGCCTGTCACACGCAGCGATGCGTGCCTGTCAGCGGGAGACCAGCGATCAAAAAAATGTCCAGACATTTCAGCGACGATCAGCGATACCCGGCAGGGGGGCTGATCGTTGCTGAATGTCACACACAGCGATATCGCTGGTGAGCTCGGTGCTGCGTCCAAAAACTAGTGACTCAGCACCGATCTCGGTAGCGATATCGCTATGTGAGACGGGCCCTTTACACATTCTCCTCAGATAATGAGATCACATATGTAAACATGATTCCATGTGTAAATATTGGTTGACTGCCAACTAAAGCAGTTGGCTACTACTTTACAAGATATAAAAAAGAGGTACTCCCATCTGCAAGATCCTATCCCAATATTTAGAAGGTGTAGTAGCAGCAGCAATTACCTCCAATTAGAAATGTAGTATAGTTCTTCTGATTGGCTATGTTGCTAACCACATGCGCAGGGCATTGCAGTATCTTGGGTATCCATGGTTGCGACCACTCGTATAGTGATAGCTAGTAGTGATGAGCGAGTATACTCGTTGCTCGGGTTTTCCCGAGCCCCCTCTGGTGATCTCAGAGTATTTGGAAGTGCTCGGAGATTTAGTTTCTGTTGCCGTAGCTGCATGATTTGCTGCTATTTGACAGCCTGAATACATGTGGGGATTCCTTAACAAACAGGCATTCCTCACATGTATTCAAGCTGTCCAGCAGTCATAAATCATGCAGCTGCGGCATCAGAAACTAAATCTCTGAGCACTTCCAAATACTCGGAGACCACCTGAGCAACGAGTATACTCGCTCATCACTAATAGCTAGTGGTTGTAACCATGAATACCTAATCTACCACAATACTCTGCACATGGGGTAAGCAGCATGGCGAATTAGAAGAACTAGATTACATTTTTAATTGGTGGTATTTGATAATATTATTATTACACCTACAACTTATTGGGATAGGATCTTGGAGTTGGAAATACCCCTTTAACAAAAAATAAATTAGACTCTCTTCCCAATGCACCATCGCACTTACTAATATGTCCCCCACCGGTCTACTATCCTCAGCATGTACCTCAGGGTGTTAGCTTTTTTTTTCTTTAAGGCATGTGCTCATTAAGTGTAATTTGTAGAGTTGTAGACAACTCCAGCAACTATTAAGAAAATGCTATCTTATATATTTCTCTTTTTGTCACTGGACAATTACTGCATTCAAGACAAAACTTTTTTTATTTCAATTCAAGTTCAACTTTGCAATGTCAACTGTTGTTTTTCTTCTTTGCTTAGGAGTAGTTCTAACACAGGTTTTTCAAGTCCTCCTCTTGCTGCACAGACAGTGGTACCACTGCGACATTGCAAAATCCCTGAACTACCTGCAGACCGTCACCTACTTTTTGAGCTGCAGCTATTTCTGTGTCACCTGATCGCCTTGTTTGTGCACTACATCAATATCTACAGGACTGTTTGGTGGTACCCACCATCCCACCCACCTTCACATACTTCTCTGGTGAGTAACAGGCACTTGGGTAACAAAGTTTGCTGTGTGTTTTTTAAACATTAGAAAATAAATTACCTTTATACCAAAGGCAATGTACAATGCTAATTTTAAGTGTGCACATGCCTGATAAGTGGAGTTGAGTGGATTTTTCAATATTCAGTTCGGATTACGATTGCCAGCGATTATTGTATTTGCAATATTCATCGAACACAGCCGAAAGCCATTGGAGTCAATGGGAGTACAAATGAGCGAATGTTCGGAAACTATCGTCAGACATAAATTTGGCGCGAATAGGGTACCAATATGGCACATTTGGATTCAGTGATTGTTTCTGAACATATTCACTCAACTCTACTGATAAGTACTCACATCACAGGATTTGCAACCTCAAGATTGAGGCATTCAACCTAATTTCTGCATGTATTCTGAAGGAAGCTAGATTAATCTCAGACTGTTGAGTTTACACATCTGTAAGATTTCACAGGTTACTATAAACTAAGTATTTTAGAGGCATGGCAAGGTTGTTCTACATATGTGAAATATGTGTTGGTCCGAACTTTAACTGTCCCACTTTTTTTTCTCCCTTCTGTAGAACTTCCACCTGATAGATTTTAATGTGCTGACCCTCACAACAATTGTACTGGCTAGAAGACTAATTGCAGCAATTGTGCGGGAGGTACGTCTGCTACACTGTTCTACTTGGGAAAGTGTTGTGTGCACTCAAATAATAGTTTATTTCTCATTATTTAGGCCTCACAGGGAGGAAAGTCTTCTTCTCTTCTGCACTCAGTACTATTGGTGGCCACACGGTTTGCTGTCCTAACTGGAACAGGGTGGAGTTTATGCCGTTCCTTAATTTTGTTGTTCAGAACACACTCCTTCTTGAACCTTCTTTTCTTATGCTATCCGTAAGTAATCAGTAGACAGAAATAACAGTGTAACATAGCAAAATAGTTAAGCATTTATTTCAATTTGTAACGTGGTACAACTTACCCAGAGGAGAAATTGCTTTGTCAAAGGTTAATTTCTAGTATTATCTGTACTATAATACCATAGAAAATTTATGTGGCCTAGCTACTTTTTTTTTTTTTTTTTTTTCTTGAGTTATATTGTGTTGTGAATAAATTTGTCCTATTAGCTCAAAAAATTATATAACTTATTTTTTTTTTCCTTTTTCTAGATTTGGTATGTATATACCATTTCTGCACTTGGGATATGATTTCCGTCGGTCAAGCCTCTTTGCCCATGTATCTAACACGCGTGTTAGTGGTGATCTGGGGTCTGTTGATAAAGCAGGTCGTGACTACTTAACAGTACTGCAGCACATGTGGAGGCCCAGCACAGATCCTCTTCCCACACATGCCTGCTGCCTATCTCCAGACCTAATCCGTAGTGAAGTGCATTACTTGAAGCTGGACTTCAATTGGCGTGTTCGGGAGGTGTTGCTTAGTTCTATGCTGTCTGCATACTACGTGGCATTTGTGCCAGTATGGTTTGTGAAGGTACAGAACTTCTAACTTGTCCTTGCCAATCTAGAATATAACACCATAAACCATACTTTACACAGCCACCGTCTTTGTTAGACATGTGAGGGTTCTAACAAGCATGTGCTAACAGGTTCTAATATGTTCCTTTCATTAGTTGTGTAATTTTGTTCTTTCACTTTGTTTGTACAGAGCACACAATATTATGATAAGCGATGGTCTTGTGAACTCTTTCTTCAAGTTTCCCTAAGCACTTCAGTAATCCTCACCCAGCACCTCCTGCCTGCAAGGTACTGTGATCTTCTTCATAAGGCAGCGGCTCATCTTGGCTGCTGGCAGAAAGTGGACCCAGCGCTCTGCTCCAACATGCTTCAGCACTCGTAAGCATATTTTCAAATTTTGATTTCCTTTTTTTTTTCCCCAATATTAATAGAATAGGAAACCTGTAAATTAGGAGGAAGAAGCTGGAAATGGGAGAGCTGAAAAGTCACTGTCATAGTTTAGGAAAGAGGTTTGTTAATCAACATTGTGGGCTTATTTTCTCTGTTTTTGTTTTTTTCCTCTTTTTTTAAAAAATTCGTTAGTACATTAAAGAGGACTTGTTACAATTGTGGCCCCTTTTATTATTGATGTACAAACTAACTGATGCATTACATTAGACTCCAAGTAATGCTTCCAATGTCCTGCAGCAAGACCAGATGGCTGCTTTACCTATGTATGTAGGGTACTCCTATGACTAGCTTATGGCTGGGAGACCTTTTGGACAGACAACGTTTGGTTAAAACCTACAATATCATTAAGGGATTTTCTACTTTTAGAAAAGTTGCCCCCAAATGTTTCCTATTATGGTACTTGTCTTCCTTGGGTCCAGCGCTGGCTCACTGTCCTTGCTTTGATCTTTGTTTTAAGGGTATGCCACACTGAACAATATCGCTAACGGGATCGCTAAAAAACTTCACTATTTAGCGATCCCGTTAGCGATGTTGTTCAGTGCGGCAGCTGCCAGCGACGAGCTTCCTGCTGTGATCTCGCTCGTCGCTGGAATCGTTCCGGACCCTATTTTCTCGTCGGCGCTCCCGCTGGGTAAGTATATATCGCTAGTGTGGCACCTTTTCTTAGCGATTTAGCGGTACTTTTGTACCGCTAAAGTCGTTAAGAAGATCGCTAACGGCGATAGCGCCGTTAACTATATCGCTAAATGTGACCGCACTAGCGATATAGAAACAATCCCGCTAGCGATCGCATTAGTATGCGTCGTTATCGTGATCGCTAGCGGGATTGTTTAGTGTGGCAGTACCTTTAGTTGCAGCGGTGATGTCACACCGACAATTCACACCATTGAGCTAAGTGTCTGTTTATTGTAGACCGCACAAGTTGACAGATTGATTGCTGCGTTGTCATGCACTGCCTACGTGACATCACCTCTGTAGCCAAAACTAGACTGGAGCAATGCCGCTCCTGGGGACGATGAGTGAGATGTACACTTTACATTACAGTATTTGTTTGGGGTCCATTGTTCCAATAGTGGAAAACCCCTTAAATATGTTTATGTAGGGGGTAAATGTGCATACGGGACTTTTTTTTTTTTTTTTTTTTTTATAATATAGATCAGCGTTCTTGCATGCCTAAATGTGCATTATTTCTTTAATACAAAGACATACTGATGGGGAAAACAGATTGTAGTAAAATAAAGTCTATTTTGCAGGTGGATGGAGGAATGCATGTGGCCCCAGGGAGTGCTGGTAAAACACAACAAGAATGTCTACAAAGCGGTTGGTCACTATAATGTAGCGATTCCTTCTGATATGTCTCATTTTCGGTTCCATGTAAGTTCTATTAATTTTGTCTTGGATTCTTAAAAAGAGATGTGTTTCTAGCATCCAAAAAAAGCCATCCGTACGCTTACATCACCTTTGCCCAAACTATTAATGTGCACATCCTGTCAAATTTCCCATGCTTCAATATCCTTTAGAGCAGTCTGTGGGTGATCGCATCACAGTTGTTTCTCATGTGGCCTTGCTCTGCATGATCAGTGACAGGAAGTGTTTGTGGAGGCTTGAGGGGGTTGCCTGCTTTCACTTTCACTCATTGTAACTGCAATAGAAATTTTCAGTTACTGGTTAATCATATCTTGTCAGCCAGTCGGGTTCCCCCTTTCCCAGCCACTCAATCTGCTTATGCATTGCTTAGTCTGAATGTTAATATTGCAGCCTGATCTATGAATAAGGAGATACTTCCCCTGCTACCTTAGAGAACAGCCTATTGAAACCATTGCCTTGACTTGCATAGTTAGTGTTAGCTTGTAGTTTTCTGAAAGTTGTCTTTGTTCCAACTATAAATCAGATGAGATCATATACAAGAAAAGGCACACAAAGAACCATATTAAAAGTTACTTTTATTAAATGCAAAGAACAATATAAAAGAATTACAATGGTGGGCGGGTGTTGTATGGCAGTGAGCCAAGAGGTGGCACCAAAGCTCAACCAGGTCTACAAAAGGTATATACAGCATAAACATAAGTTGACCGAGGGTGTCACTTGGGTAAGTGGTACCCTTGTTCAACCTAGGTAACTGACTGCTTATATTTGTCCATGCATACATTAGCTAACTATTTGGTGTTGTGGCATTATGCTTCATGTCCTGTTGTACTATTTTCATCTGCTTTGTTATTGCACTTTATCACTTTATTTAGTGTAGTATGTAGATTCTTTTTTTACAATTATCTGTTATTGACTGTTATGTAATACGATTAGCATTACTAATTTTTTCTTTTCTCTATCGCTTCATTGGGGGACACAGATAACCATGGGTGTATGCTGCTGCCACTAGGAGGCGCTGACACTATGCATATCCAAAAATAAAGGTTGGCTCCTCCTCTGCAGTATACACCCCACAGACTGCAAGAAGCAAATCAGTTTTAGCTTAGTGTCAGTAGGAGGTGGACACGGGTGTCTCCGGAGACCCATATCTACCTATTGTGCGTCGTTCCTTTTCAGGTACTTTCCGGAGGGATACAGTGTGAACGGTCACTACTGTAGTCCCACATAGAGACTATGAGTATGGCGTGTACTGCCACCCCGTATCCTCATACGTCTAGCCGGCAGGACCCCCATGATCCCTAACACGGACGTGTGTTTTACGTGATCAAGATGAAGAAGTAGCAGAGACCCGGCCCTGCCTCCGTCTCCCACCCACTCGCCCACCAGAGCCTGTCGGATGTCGAGACGCGGACGTCCTTCAACTGGCTTACGGACGTCCGACGCTTATCTGAGGTATGGTCTCCCTCTTTCCTCCACAGAAGACAGAATATTAGGACAAAGAAGGGGAACGTTTCCCCCTCCACCCCTTTTTCCCCCTTCCTTGGGACTCACCGGGGTTTTCAGTGGCCCTTTTTTATAGGCCCCAGTCTTCCCATCTTTGGGGCAACCTGGAGGCGCCCGGTCGCGCCGCTGCGCCTCCCTTGGGAGGGGGCTCCTGCTTGGCAGTATGTTATGGGGGATCTTTGGGGAGTGAGCGGGTGCCTCCGCGCCGCCCCCCTCCATCGGCTGCCGCGCTCCCCTTTCCCAGGCTTCCCGGCGGTCTTTTTCTCCCGCCCGTATCCTCTCCCTGGCGCGTCTTAGGCTCCGCCATATGAACTGCAGCCAGCGTTGGCACCCCTCCCCCCCACCCCCCTCCTTGCGACGCCAAAGGAGTGCGTATTAGCGTCTCCCTCAGATAGTCGCCATCTCCGGCTCCAGCAGGCGGGACACAATCGTTTCCAGGGCGCTCCACACAGGACCGTGAGTAAGCTCTGCGCTGCAGAGTTGACATTCTCCTCTGTTTTCTTCTGTTCCCCAATCCCCCCCACCCCCCCTTCAATTCAGCCACCTCTCCTCTGCCAGGCCCGCAGCACCACACTTAGCGATCACGACAACGACACGACCTGGTGTGATCGCTATGTGGTCGCTAGTTAGCTTCCAAACACAAAGATCTCATCAGAGATCAGCTATCTGTATAAGGCCGGCGTCACACTAGCGAGTTTGATGCGAGTTAGTCGCACGACTTACTCGCATCAACACCTGGCACGGCCGCCCGCTCTCGGACCAGAGTGCGCGGCTGCATGTATTTCTATGCCACCGCGCACTCTGGTCCGAGAGCGGGCGGCCGTGCCGGGTGTTGATGCGAGTAAGTCGTGCGACTAACTCGCATCAAACTCGCTAGTGTGACGCCGGCCTAACGACCTTTGCGGTTGTTGGGAAAACCTAGTCCCACCTGCGACGCTGGTAAAGTCGTTCGTAAAGGGTGTCACACTCAGCGATAAGACTGTAGGAGGTGGACACGAGTCTCTATTGAGACCCATATCTACCTATTGTGCGTCATTCCTTTTCAAGTTTTTTCCGGAGGGATACAGTGTGAACAGTCACTACTGTACTCCCGCACAGAGACTGAGTACGGCTTGTACTGCCACCCCGTATCCTCATATGTCGGCCTTCTCGGCAGGACCGTAAAGGAGATGCCTAACACGGACGTGTGTTTAGGTGATAAAAAGGAAGGAAGCCCTGGGCCTGCCTCTGTCTCCCACCCACTCGCCCACCAGAGCCTGTTGGTGGAGGAGACTTGGACATCCTACTACGGATGCCGGACGTCCAGCTCGCCTGACAGGTATTGCCTCTTCCAGCTCCCGCAGTAGCCAGTGGATCATAGGGTTCTTCACGGGGCCCTTCCATCTCAGGCCGCAAGAGGCCCAGACAGGAGCACTCAGCCGAGGCATCTTCGGACACACCTCTAGAACATAAGTCGGACCTGGATCCAGACAGGCCTCCCGCATTTAAACATGGTGCAGAGCCTGATTACTGCTGTCCATCAGACCCTAGGCATCTAAGACACCTCTTCGAAACTCGCAGATCAGGCGGTTTCGTTTAGATGGTCTAACTACCTTCCAGGGTCTTTTGTCCACAAGCTGAATTTGTGGAGACACTCAAGAGGGAAAGGGACAATTCGACCAGACTCTTTCAAACAGGGAAGCGCCTCGGCATCTTATACCCTCCTCACCTGAGCTCACCGCTATCTGGACGCCTTCCCCGGCTGTGTTTCCGCCAGTACCCAGACTGGCCACCAACACACATCAAAAAACTGACCGGCACATCCAAAATAGACACAATGTGAACAGATGCTAAACCTAGAGTCACCAACTCATGCACATACAAGAAAAAAAAGGCAGCACACTGCAGCGCTACAGCTTGCAAACACGAAACATGAAAAACGAACTGCATCACTGCCTTAGAAATATGAAATAGCTGCAGTGTGCTGCCTTTTTTTTCTTGTATGTGCATGAGTTGGTGACTCTAGGTTTAGCACCTGTTCACATAGTGTCTATTTTGGATGTGCCGGTCAGTTTTTTGATGTGTGTTCATTTACCTTCTGCCTGAGCACTCCACCTGCTGGTCACAGGCGTTTTGGTTATACCAGGGCCATTGCCCCTCCACGGAGATGTAGATTTCGGTCTGGAGAGAGGATTCATGTGTTCCCATGCAGACAGACTTTTCTAGGCGAGGATTGGCATTAGTTAGGACCTGATATACGAGAAGAGCCTTAACGTGGCTATCAGGTACACATAATTTGGCCATCTTATGCGCTAAGACTTCTCAATTTTTCACATTTCTAAGGCAGTGATGCAGTTCTTTTTTCATGTTTCGTGTTTGCAAGCTGTAGCGCTGCAGTGTGCTGCCTTTTTTTCTTGTATGGCCACCAACACAGTCCCTTGCCTTCTAATACAGCTTCCCGCAAGGATTCCAACGAAAAGATTATAGGATCACTGGAAAAATCAGCCTTGGGAACGACGGCTTCTACATTTTGCCACGGCCTCTGCCTCTACCAAAGGCCATAGCCAGATGGGCCAAAACAACTTTGTGAGGGCATGCGGGAGCCCTGCCGAGTGAGCTTGCCGTCCTTGCAGACCAGATTCCCTATGCAGGGACATATTTTGCAATATGAAGGCCATCTGTAGGAACATTTGGCTCAAGCATGGCAAGCGAACCTTTCATCGAAGAGGTCGCTTACCTGTCTCCCCTTCCAGGGAGAACGCTGGTTTGGTTCCACGATTGGACTAGATCATTAAAGCAGGCACCTGGAGCCACCAGTTCTCTTCTTCCTCATTCCAAACCTCGCAGGCCTCCTCTGAAGCTGCAGTTCCGCTCCTTTCGGTCCTTTTCACCGTGTGACGGTGACAGGATCCCTCCGTCAGCGCATGCCGCAGTCCTGTCAGGTTAGGAAGAAGGCTTCCTTCAGGATCTCTCCCTGGCATCCTCATAGCTCCCACGGTAGCCCCACCAGGACCGGACCGGCCAGGTCCTCCTCGGCACAAGAATGCCTTACAGATTTTTTATTCAGAACCTGTTGGTTGCGCCAAGGAAGGGCGGCGTGGTTCGACTCACTCTGGATCTCTAGTTTTCTGATCTCAAGAGTCCTCCTGGATCCTTTTCAGGATGGAGTCCCTCTGCTCAGTATTTGCTTCCATGGGGACGCAGTATCCTTTAACAGCTCATCAGAGTTTCTCCGCGTTTCGCAGTGCAGCGCACATTTCTGGAGGGTAAACTAGACGGCTGTTTTTTTTTTTTTCTCAGCCGTGAGCTTCTCATTGCAGGAGACTGGTCCCTGTCTCGGGACGTCTTCCATCTCATCTGTCTTCTAGGGAGAACTCCGGACGTGGATCTCTCGCCCTTACCGGCTGTACAGGAAGGTTCCACGGTTCGTCTCCAGGTCCCGCGTCCCCCTCACGGGGTTGCCGATGCTACGGCCATTGCCTGGTCACACTTCGCGTTTTTTCATTACCTTTCTTCCCAGGCCTTTGAAGTAGTTCAGAGCGGAAGAGGTGCTGTTCTTTGATCGCACCACATTGGCCCAGTAGTTCTGGGTTCATCAATCTCCTGGCGGACACTCCTGGAAGCTACCAGACGGGCCAGATCTTTCTGCCTTCTTCCTTCCCAAAGTGGTATCCACTCTTTTTCACCTGATTGAGGACTTTGTCATCCCTTCCGTCTGCCCAGCTCCGACTCATTCTTCGGAGCATTCACTAAACAGGCTAGACCTGGTCAGGGCAGTCAGGATCTATCTCACGAAGACCGCTTCCCTTAGGAAGTCGGATCTCCTATTCGTCATCCAGATGACACACGCCTGCAAGGCTATGATTGCGCGCTGGATCAGGTCCGCAAGTTTGGAGGCTCACTGGTTAAGAAGAGGCTCACTCTTCCCGGGCAGTGGGCGCCTCCTGGCCGGTACACAGGGGGCATCCGCCCTTTAACTCTGCAAAGCGGCAACCCGGTCTTCCATCCACAAGTTTGCCAAGTTGTTCCGGGTCCATACCTACGCTTCGGTGGACGCCAGCCTCTGCAGAGGTATCTTGCAGGCGGCAGTGGTAAGCTCTTTGATCACAATA
Organism: Oophaga sylvatica; assembly: GCA_033576555.1. Classification (NCBI taxonomy): domain Eukaryota; kingdom Metazoa; phylum Chordata; class Amphibia; order Anura; family Dendrobatidae; genus Oophaga; species Oophaga sylvatica. The sequence goes on along the minus strand of JARQOD010000002.1, from coordinate 365,488,120 downwards.
GAGTTTTCTGCTGTTTCCCTCCCCATGGACTGCTTTGGGACGTCCCATGGTTATGTGTCCCCCAATGAAGCGATAGAGAAAACAGGATTTTGGTTGCTTACCGTAAAATCTGTTTCTCGGAAGCCTTCATTGGGGGACACAGCACCCTCCCATGTTTTTTTCTACAACTCCGTTTCTTCTTCGATGTGCTATTGTTACAGTTGAGTTGTTCGTTTTTTCAGCTGCAGATGGAAGGAAGAGAGCCACAGTATTCATTACTGATGGGTAGGCGGAGCCCCAGATCAGGATGTTACCTCAGATCAAAAGAGTGCTGACTGGCTGGCCCCTCCAGCTCGGGCTCCTCCTACTCAGCTCCAGTCTAAGATTTGAGGTCCAGAGGATGGTCGCTGCTAATGCAGCTCCTCAGAAGATTTTATTATTTTATATTCGGACAGGAGACTTGGATCACCAGTTGGTCTAGAGGTCTCAGGGGTACCAGCGCTGCTGTACCCCAACCTCTCCCTTGGCGGATCTGTATTTACTTAAAGTCCCTGCAGAATCCTTGCCGGCCTGGGGGATGAGGAGAGCTTCCCTGGCGGGACGCAAACCACACGTGCGGTCACTGCGTTCCTCGCCCTGGGGGGAAGCATGGGCACAGCGCCAGAAACCCCTGAGGGTCCCTGTGGCGCTTTGGCTGGTGAGTACTCCACACAAAAATTTTATTATTAATGTGTGAGTGCTTTAGCGTCTGATGGCAGCGCTATTACATGTATATCAGTATGCTTCAGCGCTGCGGTGACAGCGCTATTACATGTTTATCAGTGTATTTCACCAGCCTCTCTCTCTCTTGGCGGATCTGTAACTACATAATGGTCCCTGCAGACTCCTTGCCGGCCCTGGGGATGAGGAGTTTTTTCCCTGGCGGGGGCGCAAACCACACACTGGGGTCACTGCGCTTCCCGCCCTGGGGGAAGCATGGGCACAGCGCCAGAAACCCCTGAGGGTCCCTGTGGCGCTAAGCTGATGAGTTTTCCACACAATTTTTATTATAATAATGTGTGAGTGCTTTAGCGTCTGGGTGAGCAGCGCTATTACATGTATGTCAGTATGCTTCAGCGCTGCGGTGACAGCGCTGTTACAAGTAGATGTGGTGATCTTTTGTCCGCAGGCAGATACCTGCAGGACAGAGAGGGAGCAGGAGCGGGGGAGTTCGCGCTCAATATTCGAGCTAGCAGGGGGCGTGGCCTAACTATTCCCGGTCTTCTGAGCAGGAAGACGCGCGCTCTGGCGTTTCTCCTGCGACTCCCTCACTGTGGCGGCCATTACACAGGCTCCTGGGCTCCTCAGACCGCTCCTCTCCTCATAAGACACCACGGCCAGCTGGGTGAGTGCTGATTCCTCACCCCGCAGCGCAGCGATCGCTATCCTGCAGCTGCAGTCTCATTAGAGACATAAAATTGGCTGGGGCTCACAAACATATATATTGTGGTGAGTTTGCAATGTTAACCCCTCTGAGGGTTATTTCTACCAGCTAAATTTTTTGACTGAATACCGCTGGGGTAACCTTGCCTGGTGGAGCGTTAACCCTTCAGCGTATATAAAAAAAAAAAACCGCATAGTTTTTGCTGGTATTACCGCTTTGACCTGCTCATACAGGTGAGACATGTCTGAACAGAGTTCAGATGCCGCGGACCACGTCCCAGTGCCATTGCGGCAATCAGATACGCAAACCTCCACAGCGTCTAGCGCTGCGGTCGACAGCGGTGAAAAATTGAACGATATCGCTCGATCGATCAACAACTTGTCTGACCTTTTAGGTCAATATGTGTCTGCTAATTCCTCTCAGAGGAAGCGACGCAGGCCGTTACCGGCCTCTACACGGAGCGAGTCAGACGTATCTGATATTGGGCAGAGTTCCCCTTTAAATTCGGATGGAGAAATATCCGATTCAGATGCGGACGAGCCGCAGGGGCGTTCCTCTATGGCGAAGCGTACGGAGGCATTAATTGAAGCCATGAGAGATATATTACAGTTACCGGAGGAGGTAACTAGTCGTCCTGGTAAATCAGCACGCATGTTCCAGGAGTCCCGTGCTTCGCGTACAACATTGCCAGCTCTGGATGAGCTTAATAGTGTAATAGAGGAGGAACGTCTATGTCCAGATAAGCGTTTTCATGGAACGCATTTCTTGGATACACTTTATCCTTGCTCTGCGGAGTCAAAGGCTAATTGGACTTCTGCTCCTGAGGTGGATGTGTCCTTATCTCAGCTTAGTAAATCCTCACTACTCCCTATTAAGGGAAAAGCGAGCTTACAGGAGCCTTTGGATAGAAAAGCAGAATTGGCGGCAAAAGCAAGCTATGAGGCTGCGGGTCATGGATTCCGAGCAGTGTTAGGATCCATGTGTGCTGCTAGAGCTTCTCTAGGCTGGTTGGCACGTCTGAAGACGGAGTTGCAAAATGAATCTCCGTTATCTGAGATACAGGAAACTTGTGAATGGTTAGAAACGGCAGCCTGTTATATATTTGATGCCGGTCTGGATACGGCATCTCTGCTGGCCAAAGCGCAAGCTTCAGCGGTCACAGTCAGAAGAGCTTTATGGCTCAGACAGTGGGCCGGGGACGCAGTTTCCAAACAAGGGTTGTTGGCCTTACCTTACAAGGGTGGCCATCTTTTTGGATCCGACCTCACAGAGCTGATTTCCAAGGCTAAGGCGAAGGAATCAGCATTACCACAGCGTAGGGCCATGGCCTCGGTGTCCAGTAAGCCTGGTGTCTATAGTGGTCGGCGGTCCTTTCGGAGTCGAGGACGATCTAGTCACTCCTCGTGGGGATCGGGTCGTCCTTCCTTCTCAGGAAAGAAATCCTCTCAGAAAACTCGTACTCCCTGGAAGCAGAGTTTCCGCCAGGACAAGCGGGAACTTGACAAGAAGCCCGCAAAGTCGAATTGACGCCAGGGGTCCACTCGAGGATTCTCGAGTGGGGGGTCGCCTGCTTCTTTTCAAGGCGACTTGGATGGCTCGCGTTCCAGATTCCTGGGCAACGCGGATAGTGTCGGCAGGCTATTTCATAGAGTTTGCTTCTCGACCCCCAAATGTTTTTTGTCAGTCTCGCGTTCCGTCGGAACCCGAGCTTGTTGTCGCTCTACAGCGAGAGGTCGAATCTCTGCTACAAAAGGGTGTAGTGATACCGGTTCCGTCAGAGGACCGAGGGAAAGGTTTTTATTCCAACCTTTTTATAGTTCCCAAAAAGGAGAACAAATTTCGCCCGATTCTGGATCTCAAGCGATTAAACCGGCATGTCCATGCCCGGAAATTTCGCATGGAGTCGCTTCGCTCCGTTGTGGCAGCTCTGTCACAGAACGATTTTCTGGTGTCAATCGACATTCGCGACGCCTATTTGCATATTCCCATCGGAAAGGCTCATCAGCGCTTTCTTCGATTTGCCATAGGTCAGAATCATTACCAGTTCGTGGCTCTGCCGTTCGGCTTAGCCTCAGCGCCAAGGGTCTTTACAAAAATTCTGGCGCCCCTCATGGCAATCCTTCGAAGACAGGGGATTACGATTCTCCCTTATCTGGACGATCTTTTGATCGTGGCTTCCTCGGAGGAGGAGGCGTTGACGGCTCGGATTTGTCTCTTCAGTTTCTGAAGGACTTCGGTTGGCTGGTCAATTGGGAGAAGTCGTCCCTGGAACCATCAAGGACAATCCTCTTTTTGGGAATGCATCTCGACACGTTTCGGTCGGTAGTTTCTCTACCACCAGACAAACAGTCATGTCTTCTTCGACATGTACAGATTATGAAATCCTCAACGGCAATGTCCCTTCGGAAGTGTATGCGTCTTCTGGGACTCATGGTGGCGTCCATGGAGGCAATTCCTTTTGCCCAGTTCCATTCCAGGACTCTCCAAAGGTTCATCTTGAGTCGATGGAACCAGTCGCAATCGCTGGATTGCAGTGTCACCATTTCTCGCGCGGTGCGGGATTCTCTAGAATGGTGGTTACGTCCAGGGGCATTCTCCCTGGGGAAGTCTTTCCTCCCTCCGAAGTGGTCAGTCATAACCACCGATGCCAGCCTGACGGGCTGGGGGGGTGTTTGGAACAATCTCTGGATTCAGGGGGTATGGTCATCGGAAGAGTCTGTTCTTCCGATCAACATCCTGGAATTGAGGGCGATTTTCCTTTGCCTCCAACATTGGACGGTCCCTTTGAGCGGTCTGCCTGTCCGAGTGCAGACAGACAATGCGACGGCTGTCGCGTATATCAATCACCAAGGTGGGACAAGGAGTTCCAGACTCATGGTAGAGGTGTCCCGAATTTTGATTTGGGCAGAGGCCAGTGTATCAGCCATTTCGGCGATTCACATTCCAGGGGTTCAGAATATTACAGCGGACTTTCTCAGTCGCAGAAGGTTGGATCCCGGGGAATGGAGTCTCCACCCGGAAGTTTTTGCACTCCTGTGCTCTCGCTGGGGAACCCCACAAGTGGATTTGATGGCATCCAGGTCCAATGCCAAGTTACCGACGTTCATGTCCAGGTGCAAGGACCCGAAGGCTGTGGCGGTGGATGCTCTAGTGGCTCAGTGGGATCAGTTCGAGCTGATCTATGTATTCCCGCCGATATCCTTACTTCCTCTAGTACTGCGTCGGATCAGACTAGAGAGAATTCCAGCTATTTTGATAGCTCCAGACTGGCCAAGAAGGGTGTGGTTCTCGACAATAATGTCGCTGTTGGCGGCACCTCCTTTCCCACTCCCTCTTCAACCGGACTTGTTGACTCAGGGGCCCGTTTGTCATCCGGACTTGATGTCCCTGCGTTTGACGGCGTGGCTCTTGAGACCGAAATCTTGACCCGTAGAGGTTTCTCAGCCGAGGTCATTGCTACCCTTCGTGCTGCAAGAAGTCCGGCTACTACTAGGATTTACCACAAAATTTGGGAAACCTTCTTTTCGTGGTGTTTGGGGTCTTCTCGGAACCCGAGAATTTTCCATTCCCAACCTGTTGGCTTTTCTGCAGCATGGGCTAGACAAGGGTTTGGCAGTCAGCACCCTGAAAGGTCAGATTTCTGCTCTGTCCTTATTGTTCCGGAGAACCATTGCTTCAAATAGAGACGTGCTCTCCTTTTTCCGAGGTATATCTCGTAAGTTCCCGCCGCGGAAGGCTCCCGTGTCTCCTTGGCGGCTCAACCTTGTTTTGGAGGCTCTTCAGCATAAACCTTTTGAGCCTATGGTTTCTGCTAGCCTTTCTTTACTTTCTTGGAAGGTGGCTTTTCTTGTTGCAGTCACTTCCTTGAGGAGAGTTTCTGAGTTGGCAGCTCTTTCTTGTTCGCCTCCTTTTCTGGAGTTTTTTCCGGATCGTGTAGTGCTTCGCACTCGGGGTGATTTTTTGCCTAAAGTGGTGTCACAATTTCATGTCAACCAGGATATTGTGTTGCCTTCTTTCTGCCCGGATCCGAAGAATGTGAAAGAGCGAGCTTTACACACATTGGATTTAGTGCGGGCCTTGAAGTTTTATCTATCTATTACTCAAGGTTTTCGTAAGACGGACTCCCTATTTGTGGTTCCAGTCGGTCGTCGGCGTGGTCAACGAGCTTCCAAGGATTCTATAGCTCGTTGGATTCGGTCAGCTATATTGGAAGCTTACCGTCTTCAGGGTGAATCTTGCCCGATTAAGATTCAAGCCCATTCCACGAGGGCTGTGGCTTCATCGTGGGCTTTTCACCAAGGTGCTTCGGCAGTGCAGCTCTGCCGGGCGGCAACTTGGCGCTCTGTCCACACGTTTACAAAGTTTTATAAAGTGGACGTCAGTGCTTCCGCTGATGCAGCCCTCGGACGTAGGGTCCTGCAGGCGGCTGTAGTTTAAAGTTCTAGATGAACTTGTGTTTAGCGCTGGTTGCGCTTTTTTGTTGAGGTTGTTGGGTTTCTGCCTTTTGTTGGTTTTTCCCACCCTTATTTTTGAACTGCTTTGGGACGTCCCATCAGTAATGAATACTGTGGCTCTCTTCCTTCCATCTGCAGCTGAAACACGGATTTTGGTAAGAACTTACCTGTAAAATCCTTTTCAGCGAAGGAAGGAAGAGAGACACAGCACCCTCCCAAGGCAGAAGTGTGTTGATGTTTTCAGATGCAGCGCGACCCTTATCTGATAGCGATTATCTGGGCTGAGGTCAGCGCGCTAAGGCTCTGTTCCAGCATCGCCAGCTCATCGCAGTAGTCAGGTTCCGTGAGTAGTACCTGGAACTCTGTGGTTTTTGGCTTTCTTTGCATGCATAACCTGTATCCTTGTGTTTTTTCTCTGAAGTTCCTTCAGAAGGGGTTATGTTGCTCCGCTGGTGATCTTGGCTCTTTTCCTAAAAGCTTTGGTACGACTGGAGCTGAGTAGGAGGAGCCCGAGCTGGAGGGGCCAGCCAGTCAGCACTCTTTTGATCTGAGGTAACATCCTGATCTGGGGCTCCGCTTACCCATCAGTAATGAATACTGTGTCTCTCTTCCTTCCTTCGCTGAAAAGGATTTTACAGGTAAGTTCTTACCAAAATCCGTGTTTTATTCTATCATGTTGTTCTCCTACTGCTTTCTCACTAACTGATTTGCTTCTTGCAGTCGTGGGGTGTATACTGCAGAGGAGAAGCCAACCTTTATTTTTGCATATGCATACTGTCAGCGCCTCCTAGTGGCAGCAGCATACACCTATGGTTATCTGTGTCCCCCAATGAAGGCTTCCGAGAAACAAATTTTACGGTAAGCAACCAAAATCCTGTTTTTTTGTATGCTGTATATACCTTTCGCAAAACGATTGAGTCACCTCAAGAAAACGACTATTAAGCCCAAGTATATGAAATTATAGATTACAAATCTTTATTAGACACATATGAAAACAGTGCATAAAAATCACAGACAGTGAGCAACAGAAAATAGGGGGAAAAATGGAAGTGCAACCAAAACACATCAGAAACATGTCATGAAGCACTGACCAGGGTACTGCCCAGTAACAATCAACCATAGAAAGAGTATTTTAAGGCATAGCCAGTGGTGGACGTATAAATTAGTTTAGATATAAATCCAACCAGGGACATGCGTAATAGATGTAAGTAGAGCTATATAGAACCATCCCCTAACGGTATATGTGCTGGAGTATAAGATAGCCGTTTAAAAATGGAGGCAATAGCATGTATAAGTGGCAAATAATAGCATGATAGCAGAAAAGCCACAGCCTAGACGAAATCAAACATGGCTGAAACGACCATAGTTACCTGGAGGGAGGTGACTGACTGGGCAGTAAGCGGGTCAGGAGAGAGGCCCGACGCGTGTTTCGGATACACGATCCTTCATCGGGGGCAACCAAAATCCTGTTTTTGTGTATGCTGTATATACCTTTCGCAGACCTTTTCAAGCTTTGGTGCCACCTTTTGGCTTATTGCCATACATCACCCACCATTGCAATTCTTTTATATTCTTTGAATTTAATAATTGACTTTTAATATCGCTCTTTGTGTGCATTTTTGCATGTATCTTTCATGTGTCGGTTTGCTCTGGAAATCCGTTCTTTTGTCCAGACCCAGAGATACCGGATAGATCTCTATTTTAGACTTAGTGGTATCTTAGCCAATTGCTTCTCTTCATATATGTATAAATCTGTTAGTAGCACTGGCCAGCTGCTATCAATGTAATGTGAACTTAGGCGGACGTCTTCATCTGCAAGCAGTATACACTCCTGCTATATTCTGTATGATTATCGAGATACCAAATTTAGTTTTATTACTTTTGATAAAAAAATAGAATTTAAAATTTTTTATTTTTTTTCAAAACGGTGTATGAGCCATAAGGTTACCATTTTTCACTCAACTGAAGTGTGTGCTTTGCATGACAAAATGTAGTTTTCATTGGTCCCATTTTAGGGTACTTATGAACCTTATCTTCATTTATGCCTTTGAGTAGGTGGCATAAGCAAAACAAAATATGAAACACACTTTACAGTTCTTGGTAATTATGATTATATATATATATATATATATATATATATATAATATATATATATATATATATATAGTGCCTACAAGTAGTATTCAACCCCCTGCAGATTTAGCTGGTTTGATAAGATGCAAATAAGTTAGAGCCTTCAAACTGCAAACGAGAGTAGGATTTATTAACAGAAGCATAGATCTTACAAAACAAAAAGTTATGTTGCTCAGTTGAATTTTAATAAATTTTAAACATAAAAGTGTGGGTCAATTATTATACAACCCCTATGTTTAATATTTCGTGGAATAACCCTTGTTTGCAATTACAGCTAATAATCGTCTTTTATAAGATCTGATCAGGCCGGCACAGGTCTGTGGAGTTATCTTGGCCCACTCCTCCATGCAGATCTTCTCCAAGTTATCTAGGTTCTTTGGGTGTCTCATGTGGACTTTAACCCCTTCCCGACCCATGACGCCACATAGGCGTCATGAAAATCAGTGCCAATCCGACCCATGACGCCTATGTGGCGTCATGAAAGGATCGCGTCCCTGCGGGTCGGGTGACCGGGGTCACTGAAAGGTCACCCGACCCGCCGGCACAGGACCCTTTGTGCTTCACCACAGGGGGGTTGGCTTAACCCCCCCCCCCCGTGGCCACGATCGCTCTGATTGGCTGTTAAAAGTGAAACAGCCAATCAGAGCAATCTGTAATATTTCACCAATATAATTGGTGAAATATTACAATCCAGCCATGGCCGATGCTGCAATAGCATCTGCCATGGCTGGACACCGAGCCCGGACCCCCCCACACGGATTCACGGCGGCGATCGGCCACCGAAAGATGGCAGCGGTCGGTCACCGCCGTCACTAAAAGCTCCCCTCGTCCTGGCCTCCGCTGCCCCCACCTTCCGATTTTCCCCCTCCCCCCTCACTTCCGACCCCCATACTCACCTCTCCCGGTCCACCGATGTCCCTGGATCCTTCCCGGCGGCTGCCCGGGATTCTTCATGGGCGTCGCCATCTTGGAAAATGGCGGGCGCATGCGCAGTGCGCCCTGCCTAGTCAAAAAATTTATTTTGATCACTGTGATAAACTGTCACAGTGATCAAAATAAAAAAAAAGTAAGTGAACTCCCCCTGTGATAGGTAGGGAAAAATAATAAAGAATTTTTTTTTTTTCCTATTAGGCCCTGTGCACACGTTGCGGATTTTGCTGCGGATCAGCAGCGGATTTTGCTGCGGATCCGCAGCGGATTTCGCTGCTGATCCGCAGCTGATTTCGCTGCTGATCCGCAGCTGATTTTGCTGCGGATCAGCAGCGGATTTTGCTGCTGATCAGCAGCGGATTTTGCTGCGGATCAGCAGCGGATTTTGCTGCGGATCAGCAGCGGATTTTGCTGCGGATCAGCAGCGGATTTTGCTGCGGATCAGCAGCGGATTTCGCTGCGGATCCGCAGCGGATTCGCTTGATCCGCAGCGATTTCGCTGCGGATCCGCAGCGATTTGCTGCGATCAGCAGCGGATTTTGCTGCGGATCCGCAGCGGATTTGGCGCTGCGGATCCACAGCAGATCCAGAAACCATGTACAGTACAATGCAAATAAATGGTAAAAAAATAACGCTGTGCACATGCTGCAGATTTTTCAGCGCGGATTTGCTGCGGTTTTAAATCCGCAGCATGTCAATTCTTTGTGCGGATTCCGCAGCGATTTTACACCTATTCCATTATAGGCGTAAAACCGCAGAGAAAAACCGCAGCAAATCCGCGCTAAATACGCAGGTAAAAGGCAGGTCGTTTTACCTGCGGATTTTAAAAAAATCCGCAAGTGAATCCGCAACGTGTGCACGGGGCCTTAGGGTCAGGCTGGGTTCATATTGCATTATGGCAGTCCGTTAGATGGACTGCGTTTCACCGCGGTATAACGCGGTGTAACGCAGTCCGTTAACGCTGCCATTCACCCCATTTGTGTGCGCATCGCAACGCATGCCATGAAGCGGCATGCGTTCGCGATGTGTCGTCATTCAGTGACGGAGCCTTGGACGCAGGCTGCAGCGTCTGGGCTCCATCACCGCTAGCACAGATGAATCATCGCTGATTCCTCTGCATTAGCGGGTATAGCATAACGCGATCGCGTTATGCTATACCGTTACCAGCCCGTCAACGCTACGTGTTGAACGGGCTGGTAAAACGCAATATGAACCCAGCCTTAGGGTTAGAACTAGGGTTAGGGTTAGAACTAGGGTTAGGGTTAGAACTAGGGTTAGGGTTGGAATTAGGGTTAGGGTTGGAATTAGGGTTAAGGTTGGGATTAGGGTTAGGGTTGGGATAAGCGTTAGGGGTGTTTTGGGGTTAGGGTTGGGATTAGGGTTAGGCTTGTGGTTAGGTTTATGGTTAGAGTTGGGATTAGGGTTAGGGTGTGTTGGGGTTAGGGTTATGGTTAGGGTTTGTATTAGGGTTAGGGGTGTAGGGGTTAGGGTGTGTTGGGGTTAGGGTTGGAGTTAGAATTGAGGGGTTTCCACTATTTAGGTACATCAGGGGATCTCCATACGCGACATGGCGCCACCATTGATTCCTGCAAATTTTGCGTTCAAAAAGTCAAACAGTGCTCCCTTTATTCCAAGCCCCGACGTGTGCCCAAACAGTGGTTTACCCCCACATATGGGGTATCAGCGTACTCGGGGAAAAATTGCACAACAACTTTGGGGGTCTAATTTCTCCTGTTACTGTTGGGAAAAAAAATTGGGGACTAAAAAAGTTATTTTTGTGGAAAAAAAATGATTTTTATTTTCACAGCTCTGCGTTATAAACTTCTGTGAAGAACTTGGGGGTTCAAAGTGCTCACCACACATCTAGATAAGTTCCTTGCGGGGTCTAGTTTCCAAAATGGGGTCACTTGTGGGGAGTTTATACTGTTTAGGCACATCAGGGACTCTGCAAACGTAACATGACGCCCGCAGACCATTCCATCAAGTCGGCAATTCAAAACGTCACTACTTCCCTTCCGAGCCCCGAAGTGTGCCCATACAGTAGTTTTCTCCCACATATGGGATATCAGCGTACTCAGGACAAATTGGACAACAACTTTTGAGGTCTAATTTCTCCTGTTACCCTTGGGAAAATAAAAAAATTGGGGACTAAAAGATCATGTTTGTGGAAAAATATGATTTTTTTTTATTTTCATGGCCCGGCGTTATAAACTTCTGTGTAGCCCTTGGGGGTTCAAAGTGCTCACTACACATCTAGATAAGCTCCTTGGGGGGTCTAGTTTCCAAAATGGGGTCACTTGTGGGGGTTTCTACTGTTTAGGCACATCAGGGCTCTGCAAAGGCAACATGACGCCCACAGAACATTCCATCAAGTCTGCATTCCAAAATGGCGCTCCTTCCCTTCTGTGCTCTCCCATGCGCCAAAACAGTGGTTCCCCCCCACATATGGGGTACCAGTGTACTCAGGACAAACTGTACAACAACTTTTGTGGTCCAATTTCTCCTGTTACCCTTGTGAAAATAAAAAATTGCGGGTTAAAAAAATCAGTTTTTGAGGATAAAAATTATTTTTTATTTTCACGGCTCTGCATTACAAACTTCTGTGAAGCACGTGGGGGTTCAAGGTGCTTACCACACATCTAGTTAAGTTCCTTGAGGGGTCTAGTTTACAAAATGTGGTCACTTGTGGGGGTTTCTACTGTTTAGGCACATCAGGGGCTCTGCCCGCCCGCAGACCATTCCATCAAGTCGGCATTTCAAAGCGTCACTACATCCCTTCCAAGCCCTGACGTGTGCCCAAACAGTGGTTCTCCCCAACATGTGAGGTACTAGCGTACTTAGGACAAATTAGACAACAACTTTTGGGGTCCAATTTCTCCTGTAACCATTGTGAAAATAAAAAATATGGGGCTAAATAATAATTTTTTGAGAAAAAAAAATGATTTTTTATTTTCACGGCTCTGCGTTATAAAGTTTTGTGAAGCACCTGGGGGTTCAAAGTGCTCACACTGCATCTGCATAAGTTTCTTAGGGGGTCTAGTTTCCAAAATGGGGTCATTTGTGGGGGAGCTCCAATGTTTAGGCACACAGGGACTCTCCAAATGCGACATGGCATCCGCTAAATATTCCAGCATATTTTCCATTCAAAAAGACAAATGGCGCTCCTTCCCTTCTGAGCCCTGTCGTGCGCCCAAACAGTGGTTTATGACCACATATGAGGTATCGGTGTACTCAGGAGAAATTGCCCAACAAATTTTAGGATCCAATTTATACTGTTGCCCATGTGAAAATGAAAAAACTGAGGCTAAAAGAAAATTTTTGTGAAAAAAAAAAAAAGTACTTTCTTTTTTTTACGGATCAATTTGTGAAGCACCTGGGGGTTCAAAGTGCTCACTCTGCATCTAGATAAGTTCCTTAGGGCGTCTAGTTTCCAAAATGGGGTCACTGTGGGGGAGCTCCAATGTTTAGGCACACAGGGACTCTCCAAATGCGACATGGCAACCGCTAAATATTCCAGCATATTTTCCATTCAAAAAGTCAAATGGCGCTCCTTCCCTTCTGAGCCCTGCCGTGCGCCCAAACAGTGGTTTATGACCACATATGAGGTATCTGTATACTCAGGAGAAATTGCCCAACAAATTTTAGGGTCCATTTTATCCTGATGCCCATGCAAAAATGAAAAAATTGATGCTAAAAGAAAAATTTTGTTGGAAAAATTAAAATGTCCATTTTTTCCTTCCACGTTGCTTTAGTTCCTGTGAAGCACCTGAAGGGTTAATAATCTTCTTGAATGTAGTTTTGAGTAGCTTGAGGGGTGCAGTTTTTATAATGGTGTCACTTTTGGGTATTTTCTGCCATATAGACCCGTCAAAGTGACTTCAAATGTGAGGTGGTCCCTAAAAAAAATGGTTTTGTAAATTTTGCTGTAAAAAATGAGAAATCGCTGGTCAACTTTTAACCCTTATAACTTCCTAACAAAAAAAAAATGTTCCCAAAATTGTGCTGATGTAAAGTAGACATGTGGGAAATGTTATTTATTAACTATTTTGTGTCCCCATAACTCTCTGGTTTAACAGAATAAAAATTCAAAATTTGAAAATTGCGAAATTTTCAAAATTTTGGCCGAAGTTCCATTTTTTTCACAAATAAACGCAAAAATTATCAACCTAAATTTACCACTAACATGAAGCCCAATATGTCACGAAAAAACAATCTCAAAATCGCTAGGATCCGTTGAAGCGTTCCTGAGTTATTACCTCATAAAGGGACACTGGTCAGAATTGCAAAAAATGGCCAGGTCATTTAGGTCAAAATAGGCTGGGTCATGAAGGGGTTAATCTTGAGCTCCTTCCACAAGTTTTCAATTGGGTTAAGGTCAGGAGACTGACTAGGCCACTCCAACACCTTGACTTTTTCCCTCTTGAACCAGGCCTTGGTTTTCTTGGCTGTGTGCTTTGGGTCGTTGTCTTGTTGGAAGATGAAATTACGACCCATCTTAAGATCCTTGATGGAGGAGCGGAGGTTCTTGGCCAAAATCTCCAGGTAGGCCGTGCTATCCATCCTCCCATGGATGCGGACCAGATGGCCAGGCCCCTTGGCTGAGAAACAGCCCCACAGCATGATGCTGCCACCACCATGCTTGACTGTAGGGATGGTATTCTTGGGGTCGTATGCAGTGCCATCCAGTCTCCAAACGTCACGTGTGTGGTTGGCACCAAAGATCTCAATCTTGGTCTCATCAGACCATAGAACCTTGAACCAGTCTGTCTCAGAGTCCTCCAAGTGATCATGAGCAAACTGTAGACGAGCCTTGACATGACACTTTGAAAGTAAAGGTACCTTACGGGCTCGTCTGGAACGGAGACCATTGCGGTGGAGTACGTTACTTATGGTATTGACTGAAACCAATGTCCCCACTGCCATGAGATCTTCCTGGAGCTCCTTCCTTGTTGTCCTTGGGTTAGCCTTGACTCTTCGGACAAGCCTGGCCTCGGCACAGGAGGAAACTTTCAAAGGCTGTCCAGGCCATGGAAGGCTAACAGTAGTTCCATAAGCCTTCCACTTACGGATGATGCTCCCAGCAGTGGAGACAGGTAGGGCCATCTCCTTGGAAAGGTTTTTGTACCCCTTGCCAGCCTTGTGACCCTCCACGATCTTGTCTCTGATGGCCTTGGAATGCTCCTTTGTCTTTCCCATGTTGACCATGTATGAGTGCTGTTCACAAGTTTGGGGAGGGTCTTAAATAGTCAGAAAAGGCTGGCAAAAGAGATCATTAATCCACACATGTGAAGCTCATTATTCTTGGTGCCTGAACTACTTCTTAATACTTTAGGGGACCAAACAGAATTCTTGTGGTTTGAGGGGTTGAATACTAAATGACACTCTGAATTAACTTTTAAGGGTTTTTTTAATAAAAAAAAAAAAAAAAATTAAAACAAAAATTTTTGCTGCAGTGCATTTCCCACTTCCAGGCTGATCTACAGTACAAATGTCACAATGCCAAGTTAATTCCGCATGTGTCAACCAGCTAAATCTGCAGGGGGTTGAATACTACTTGTAGGCACTGTATATATTCTGACCACTGTCCCTTTATGAGGTTATAACTCTGGAAAGCTTCAATGGATCTTGGCGATTTTGAGGCGGGTTTCACGTGACATATTGTACTTCATGTTAGTGGTAAAATTTATTCGATATAAGTTGCGTTTATTTATGAAAAACGTAAATATGGCAAATTTTGCAATTTTCAAACTTTGAATTTTTATGCCCTTAAAACAGAGAAATATGTCACATAAAATAGTTTCTAAATAACATCTCCCACATGTTTACTTAACATCAGCACAATTTTGGAAAAAAAAAATTTTGGTTAGGAATTTATAAGGGTTAAAAGTTGAGTATCGATTGCTCAGTTTTACAACAATTTACAAAACCATTTTTTTAGGGACCACTTCACGTTTGAAGTCACTTTGAGGGGTCTATATGGCAGAAAATACCCAAAAGTGACACCATTCTAAAAACTGCCCCCTCAAGGTACTCAAAACCACATTCAAGAAGTTTATTAAACCTTCAGGTGCTTCACAAAAATTTTTGGAATGTGGAAGGAAAAAAATGAACAATTAACTTTAGTTACAAAAATGATCTTTTACAAACAATTTCTTTATTTATTCGAAGCCATGACAGCACCCAACGATAGAGGGGATCCGCCCTTCAGGAACAGGAAACCTACAGATACAAAAGGGCGGCACCTCTCCCCACGCATCAGTTGGTTTCCTGTTCCTGGAGGACAAGGAAGCCTACAGATGAAGATCTTCCTCGTATCCCAGGCCGACAGGTCGACCCAGGTAGCGAGCAGTCTCCTACCTCGACCTGGTGCGGGGACCCCTGGAGCGCCACGGTGGGCCCGGGCAGGGCTCCACGACAGTGAGCGAAGCAGCAGGAAGCGGTGTCCGGTGGATCCCGTCTTCCGGCCGGCGTGGCAGGTAAGTATGAGCCATCCCCCTCCTCGATGCTTGTTCTCCTCCCTGCTGGATGTGCGGTGCTGCCGGCCTGTGCGCTGTCGCGGGGGGCTGAGCGTCGGGGGGTTCTCCCGGCCTGGTTCGGCGCCTCTGCGCCTCCCCCTGGCGCGTCCTTACGATCTTCCGGCGGGGGAGGATGGGGGGCGTGGCCTGAGACGCCGGACCGGAAGTCGGGTGCCGGCCGGCGTCTTCCTCCCCTCTGCGACGCTAAAATGTGCAACCGACTCCGATTCGTGGAGCGGTTTCGCTAGTGAGCTCTGGGGGCACGAGCGCTGCAATAAGGGAGGGGAGGCGGGCTAGACCCGAAGGGGAGGGGGCCAGGGTGGATTTGATTTAAATCAAACTGATTTAAATCACGATTTAAATCACTAGTCAGTAAGGCTTGATTTAAATCAGTGATTTAAATCAAAGTTTCTACCAGACCGGTATATCTAATTTCATCATGTGCAATACGCCCCAGACCGGTGTATCTAATTTCATCATGCGCGATATGCCCCAGACCGGTGTATCTAATCCCATAATGCGATACACTACACTCAGCACTGTATCTAGATACATGCAGTGTGTCATGTGCTGTGAATAATCCCAGTGTGTGATACTCTCCACGTATCTGTGCTCAGTTTATAATACAGCGAGCAGCATGAACTAACAGAATAGATGCTGCCGGTCGTCCTCAGTGACAGCCTACTTGTCAGTATCACTGGCAGTCCCCAACAAAATGGCTCCGCAATGGCTCCGCTCTGTGAGCCTAAACTACATCCTCTGTTATTACAAACACCTAGTAACGGAGGAGAGAAGTCACACGTGATCAGACCCCGCCTGCATTTACTACTGTCGCAATACGAGCTAGCAGTTTATATTTCAGCAGCTGCTCTGCCTAGTGTTTAAAAGTGGAAATACCAAACATTTTACAATTATTTTTCAGATTTTATTTCTCGGCCTGCTGCCATTATAAGGAAAGAATGTAATAAACCTCAGATCGTACACACAAACAGATCCAGACTTGTTTGTCTGTGGCTATGCTGCAGTATTGTGCTCAAAGTTTCACTTTCATTTTCTTGTCTGCTTGCCCTTCCTCCTCCTCACACTTAGATTCACATTCTTCTTGTATTGTGCAGATCTATTCCACTCCAAACAATCAGAAACATATTGTCTAACTTCTTGGACTTGGCACTGAAGGGGTTGATTCTGTATTCATAGGTTTGTAGAACAATAGGATTAAGGTCTTTTTCTCAACTCTGTTCATGTTGTAACATTTTTGCCGTGAAGAAGAGGCTGGGACCTCTGCGGAGTCAAATTCAGTTTTGAGAACTGCGTAAATAAAGCGAGCGTCTGTGATAATATAGGAGAGAAACTGCCCACTAATCCTACAGAAACCTCTGGAAGAGCATGGCATTGTGAATGTTAAACATATACAGCCTTTATTCTACTGAGTTAAACAACTCCGCTTTATCTCATGATGGAAGAACCTTTGGATGGTAAAATATTTTCCTCAAAAAGCAGTTTATTGAAAAAAATCCGATTTAAATCAAAAAAAATCCGATTTAAATAAAAAAAAATCCGATTTTTTTTTTTTTGATTTTTTAAAAAAAATCATTGATTTTTATCCACCCTGGGAGGGGCATAACGCTGGCGTCTACACGCTGCTGTACCGGATATCTGGGGTTAAAAGAGGCCGACCCAGCTGCACAGCGCTTCTGATCCAGCATGGAGGGATCAGAAGCTCCCTCGGAGCAGCAGAGCCTGCATGTCGAGCAGGAAATTCGCTCCAGGACGCAGCCAGTCAAGGTGAAAGGACATGGATCCGTCCGTAGAGGTTCCTCCAGGGCTGTGGAGGCATCATCATCACCTGGCCCCCCCGTGATCTGGTACCTATTACTGCTAGCGGGTAAGAGGATCTTCGTGAATGTATACCCGATGATGCAGTTTATTCCTCCCTTGTGTTTCCTTTTATCAGGGAAAAAAGAGTGCAGGAAAGGCGAAACATAGGGAATGTGCCCTCTGCGGTCAGCCCCTGCCTGACGCCTATCCCAAAAGGTTATGTCAACCTTGTGTTCAACAGACGGTAGGGCACAGTGATATAGGGGTGGTCATTAGTCCTTATCGAAATAGGGCAATGCCTTACAAATCTTCCCCGTACTCCCTACAGGTAGCTGAAGAAACTCCGGATTTCACTTCAAACCTGAGGGATATGATTAGAACAGAGATGAAAGCCATTTCTAGAGGAGAATCATCCAGGTCAAAAAGGGGTTCAAGGGTCTCGGACTCGGATTCCCCAGCCAGGCCTAACAAAGGCGAAAATTCGCTTAGGTCCACTTCATCATCTCCTTCGCACTCATCTTCCTCATCGGAAGAAGAGTCTACTAGATTTTGCTTTCCCCTAGACCAGATGGATAAGCTGGTCAAGGCAATAAAATCCACCATGGGGATTGAAGACACAAAACCTGAGCGGTCTATACAGGACTTTATGTTCAAGGGATTAGACCCGAAGAAACGCAGGTCCTTTCCCCTAAATAATTCCATAAAAAATTTAATTAACAAGGAATGGAAAAAGCCGGAAAAAAGGGGTTCAGTTGCCCCAACATTCAAACGCAGATACCCCTTTGATGATTCAGTGGTAGATAAATGGGACAAAGCCCCAAAACTAGATGCCGCAGTAGCTAAGGCCTCCAAAAAATCTTCCATACCCTTTGAGGATATGGGAAGCCTGAAAGATCCACTGGACAAAAAAGCTGACTCTTATCTAAAAGGTACTTGGGAGATGTCAGCGGGAGCTCTGAGACCAGCAGTGGCTGCGACTTATACGGCTAGATCCGTAATGGTATGGTTGGATCAGCTGAAAACGCAAATGGAAGAAGGTGCCTCCCGGGAGTCCATGATAAAATCCCTTCCGATTATTCAAAATGCAGCGTCTTTTTTGGCAGATTCTTCTGCCGACTCTGTAAGGATGGCTGCCAGGGCTGCAGGACTATCAAATGCAGCACGAAGGGCACTATGGCTCAAATGTTGGCCGGGTGACATCCAGGCCAGATCTCGTCTCTGTTCTATCCCTTGTGAGGGGAATACTTGTTTGGCCCTGTCCTAGATGAACTCTTGGAGAAGGCAGGGGATGATAAGAAGAAATTCCCTAGTATTCCAAATCCCTCATATAGACGTCCCTTCGGCAGGAAAAGATTTAATCGCAGAAGGTCGTCCAGAGAGCGAGGCACATGGGACGATAGGAAGAGGAAAGGTACGGGATATATATTCAGAGGCCCGTCCCGAGATGCCAAGAAGTCTTCCAAATGACTAGCGGTTCCGGTGGGAGGTAGACTGTCGGCCTTCTACCCGGCCTGGTCCAGAATCTCCAACAGCTGTTGGATTTTGAACCTAGTGGCTTCAGGACTTAAGTTAGAATTTTCGGAATTACCCCGAGATACCTTTAAGGTTACTCCCATCCGGTCTTCTTCAGCAGAACAGACCGTGCTGGAGACAGAAATTCTTAACTTATGCCATAAAGGAGTTCTGGTGCAGGTACCTACAATGGAAAGAGGTAGAGGCTTTTACTCACCTCTGTTTCTAGTCCAGAAGCCGGACGGCTCCTTCAGGACAATAATTAACTTGAAAGCCTTGAACAAATCCCTGACAATACGGCCGTTTAAAATGGAAACAGTCAATTCCACAATAAAGTTATTGTTTGAAAGCTGCTTCATGGTGGTATTGGACTTAAAAGACGCCTATTACCATGTCCCCATCCATATATCCCATCAGCGTTTTCTTAGAGTGGCAGTATGGTTGGAAGGCTCGCTGCAACATTTTCAATATAAGGCTCTACCATTCGGTCTTGCAGTTGCCCCTCGGGTATTTACAAAAGTTGTAGCAGAAATGATGGCCCATCTGCGGGAATCTAAATCCTGATAGTTCCCTACCTCGATGACTTCCTGATCATAGGCAAAACAGCGGACCACTGTCAAGAACAGTTAAACAAAACAATATCTGTTCTAGAACAGTTGGGGTGGCTATTAAATATTGAAAAGTCTCGATTACAGCCGATCCAAGTACAACAGTTTTTGGGCCTAACTCTAGATTCCCAGAAACAAGAATGCCGACTTCCAACCGACAAAATAATACGCCTGCATTATCAGATCCTAAATGCCTCCAATAACCCCACCATGTCCCTTAGGAAAGCCATGTCCCTGCTGGGCTCTCTTTCCTCCTGCATCCCTGCGGAACAATGGGCACGGTTTCATACCAGGACTTTACAAGCTGAGGTCTTGCGTTATGATAAAAGCCTAGGAAACCGCCTGGAGAGCCGTCTAACCTTATCCCGGGCCACAATTAAGTCCTTAGAATGGTGGCTGGATAATCGTAACCTATCCAAAGGGGTGCCATGGGAGTATAATATATCCAGAGTAGTCACCACGGATGCTAGTCCTACCGGTTGGGGGGCTCATATGTCTGATTCTGTAGTGCAGGGCTTATGGCAGCATCATCAGATAGACATGTCATCTAACATGAAAGAGCTTACGGCAGTAGAATTGTCAGTTAAAAGACTCCTTGTTTATCTACAGGGTCATCACGTACAGATTTTGTCCGACAATCAGGTCGCGGTAGCCTATATCAACCACCAGGGAGGCACTCGATCTGGTCCTCTCATGCAAGTGTCAGAGCGTCTGTTCCATCTGGCAGAAAGACATTTTCTATCCTTAACAGCATTGCACATAAGAGGAGAGGAAAACACCACCGCAGACTTTTTAAGCCGCCACCTTCTAAGACAAGGGGAATGGTCACTAAAGAGTGTCATCTTCGACAGGATCATGCGCAGATGGGGGCAACCAGACATAGACCTTTTTGCCACCAGAAGGAATCGGAAGGTAGAACAGTTCTGCTCCCTAAACCCCAGAGAAAATCCGCTGGCAGTGGATGCCTTTCTGATACAATGGGATTTTTCTCTGGCTTATGCCTTTCCCCCTTGTCTCTGATTCCTCTGGTAGTCAGAAAGATCAGGAAGGACAAGGCGAGCGTGATCTTAGTAGCACCATTTTGGCCCAAGAGAACGTGGTTCTCGAGCCTCAGGACCATGTCAATAACCGACCCATGGATTTTGCCGGACATTCCAGATCTCCTGTCCCAGGGTCCAGTGTTCCACCCTCAAGTGGCTGGCCTCCATCTGACGGCGTGGAATTTGAGCGGTCGTTATTGTTAGACAGGGGGTTTTCTCATGATTTAATAAATACCCTTCTTAAAAGTAGGAAGGAAATAACGACTAAGATTTATGCCAGGACCTGGAGAAAATTTTTACAGGTCTCAGGAGTTACGGCTAGAGATTCAGTTCCGGTATCTCAGATCCTGGAGTTTCTACAAAAAGGGTTAGATATGGGTCTTTCCACCAGTAACCTCAAAGTACAGGTTTCTGCCCTGGGAGCCCTTTTTCACTGTAACATAGCTAGAAACTATTGGGTCAGTAGATTTATTAAGGCGGCAACAAGATCAAGGCCTATAGTCAGGAATATGTTTATGCCTTGGGATTTAAACTTAGTGCTCACGGCTATGACAGAGTCTCCATTTGAACCCATTTCAGTCGCCTCGATTAAAACCCTTTCTATCAAGGTAGCTTTTTTAGTAGCTTTAACTTCAGCTCGAAGGGTGAGTGACATCCAGGCACTCTCTAGACTTCCTCCGTATACACAAATTCAAGACGATAGGGTGATACTTAGAGCTGATCCGGCATACCTACCTAAAGTGGCATCCACCTTTCATAGATCCCAGGAGATAATCTTACCATCATTCTTACCTAATCCTAATAACCAAAAAGAAGAGAAACTCCATACTTTAGACGTAAGGAGATGTCTCTTAGAGTATCTAGCTGTTACTGATCCCTGGAAGAAAGATAATGCCTTATTTATTTCTTTCCAAGGTCCCAGAAAGGGCCTTAGAGTATCAAAAACCACATTAGCTAGATGGATCAGGGAAGCTATTGCATTAGCATACACCTCAAAAGGTAGGCCGGCACCAGAAAAGCTGAGGGCACATTCCACTCGAGCCATGGCAACCTCGTGGGCGGAAAGGTCGGAAGTCTCCATCGACCAGATATGTAAGGCCGCCACTTGGTCCTCTCCAAGCACTTTCTACAATCATTATAGATTAGACTTGGGTGCTTCCTCTGATCTCTCTTTTGGGGTAAGGGTGCTGCAGGCTGTAGTCCCTCCCTGAGTAGTTATTACTCTCTGTAATTCTCTCGTTGGGTGCTGTCATGGCTTCGAATAAAGGCTAAGTTACTTACCGTTAACGGTATTTTTCGAAGTCCATGACAGCACCCCTTATATTCCCTCCCTTTATCTTATCGGCGCGCACTTCTTCCTCTTATAAGTTTCACATAAAATGAAATTTCGTTACGCAATAAAGTTATATAGAGCTTGTGATTGTCATTAACCTGGCTAGTCCTCTTGTGCTCTGTAAACCAACTGATGCATGGGGAGAGGTGCCGCCCTTTTGTATCTGTAGGTTTCCTGTTCCTGAAGGGCGGATCCCCTCTCTCGTTGGGTGCTGTCATGGACTTCGAAAAATACCGTTAACGGTAAGTAACTTAGACTTTTCACAATGGTAAAAGGAGAAAATTGACAGAAAAAGTTGTGCAATTTCTCCTGAGTACGCCGATACCCCATATATGGGGGAAAACCACTGTTTGGGTGCAGGGCTTGGAAGGGAAGGAGCGCCGTTTGACTTTAGCCCCAGCTCTAACTTTCACCCTAATGGGAAAATGGAAATAAATACACTTTTTAATTTTATTATTTTTCCCTAACTAAGAGGATTTGATTTACTATTTATAGCGGGTTTTTATGTTTGGCAGCTGTCACACACTAAAAGACGCTTTTTATTGCAAAAAATAGTTTATGCATCAACATAATTTGAGAGCTATAATTTTTCCATATTTTGGCCCACAGATTCATGTGAGGTCTTGTTTTTTGCGGGACGAGTTGACGTTTTTATTGGTACCATTTTCGGGCACGACATTTTTTGATTGCTTTCTATTCCGATTTTTGCGAGACAAAATTAACAGAAGCCAGCACTTCATGAATTTCTTTTGGGGGGGGGGCCTTTACACTGTTCTGCGTGTGGTAAAATTGATAAGGTAGTTATATTCTTCGGGTCAGTATGATTACAGCGATACCTCATTTATATCTTTTTTTTTTTTTTTTGGCGCTTTTATACAATAGAAACTAAAATAATTACTTATTCGGACTCCCATGACCGCACCACGAGAGAGGGGATCCGCCCTTCGGGAACAGGAAACCTACAGATGCAAAAAGGGCGGCACCTCTCCCACGCATCGTTGATTTCCTGTTCCTGATGGGACCGGATCCTACAGACTACAGGATATCCCAGGCCTGGCCGGTCGGCTCAGGAAGCGAGGATGCCTGGGCCCTGGAAGCGCCACCGTTGTCCTAGATGGATGGCATGTCAGTGAGCGAACAGCAGGGAGTGGGGTCCGGAGGATCGCCGTCTCCGGGAGTAGCCAGCGCCGAGGTAAGTATCTCCTGGGCCTCCCTGTAGCTCCAGCGGTGCAGAGGCTTTGGGTGTCCCAGGGCGACGTTGCTGGACGCGGGGCACGTGCGGGTTCTTTCCCTGTGGATTGTCAGGATGGCGGCTAGGGCAGCGAGCTTCTCAAACATGGCCCGCAGAGCGCTATGGTTAAAATGCTGGCCAGGCGACATCCAAGCAACATCTAAGCTCTGTGCCATACCGTGCGAAGGGGAGTATCTTTGGTCCTGTCCTAGACGAGCTACTGGATAAGGCAGGGGATGAGAAAAAGAGGTTCCCCAACCTAGCGTCCTCCACTTATCAACGTCCTTTCAGTAGGAGTAAATTCGGTCAGAGAAGACCACAACAAAGGACCATGTGAAAAAATAACCGTGTGCACAACCAAGAAGGTGCCAGAGTAGGTTCCCACACCGTATCTAATAGAAAATGAACTCTGCACTCAACTTTAGTATAGTGAGAATAAAGATTTTTATTCACAGTAGTAACACGAAACGTTTCGGTCCTATATCATGGACCTTCATCAGTCACAGATACTACTGGGAAGGGGGTTGATCCACATAGGGAAGAAAGAAAGGGCTGGATATAGCCTGTGTTGGTGGGGTGAGATGAGGAAGAGGACAATGCCTCTATTGCACTAGTAACCTGTTGTGAAGGAGTCCGGTAGCAGAGACCTATCCTCACTACCGGACTCCTTCACAACAGGTTACTAGTGCAATAGAGGCATTGTCCTCTTCCTCATCTCACCTCACCAACACAGGCTATATCCAGCCCTTTTTTCTTCCCTATGTGGATCAACCCCCTTCCCAGTAGTATCTGTGACTGATGAAGGTCCATGATATAGGACCGAAACGTTTCGTGTTACTACTGTGAATAAAAATCTTTATTCTCACTATACTAAAGTTGAGTGCCGAGTTCATTTTCTATCAACAACAAAGGACCGTCCCAAATGGGAGGACAGAAAGAGGTACTGGCTTCATAGTTAGGCATTCATCAGGGGAAAGAAAAAAGCTATCCCAATGACTTTCAATCCCTGTAGGGGGTAGACTGTCGGCCTTTTATCCAACTTGGTCCCGTATCACCAACAGCGTTTGGGTGTGGGGCGTGATATCGGCGGGACTGAAGCTTGACTTCCTTTCTTTCCCAGGGGATAATTTCAAGATGACTCCTGTACCTCTCTCTCAAATAGAGCAGACAGCTCTGGGAACAGAAATCATCGAATTGTGCCATAAAAAGTCCTAGTGCAGGTACCAGAATCCGAGGAGAGTAAAGGCTTTTACTCTCCCTTATTCCTGGTGCGAAAATCAGATAACTCTTACAGGACCATTATTAATCTTCGATCCCTTAATAGCTTTCTGGTAGCTCGACACTTTAAAATGGAAACAGTTGGTTCGGCAATAAAGATGTTTCAAAACTGTTTTTATGGTGGTTTTAGATTTGAGAGACGCGTACTACCATATAACTGTTTATACAGATCACCCATGTTTTCTGAGAGTGGCTGTTTCCATAGATGGCGTAATCCGACATTTTCAGTATAGAGCATTCCCCTTTGGCCTTTCAGCAGCACCTTGAGTATTCACGAAAATAATTTCCGAGGTTATGGCCCATCTCCGAGAATCTCACATCTTGATTGTACCTTACTTAGACGACTTCTTGATTATTGGCAACTCTGCAGATCATTTCCTTTCTCAAGTGGAAACGTCTATGTCCATTTTAGAACACTTGGGTTGGCTCATAAACCGTGAAAAATCCCGTTTACAACCCTTGAAGTTCCAAAAATTTCTCGGTCTCCTCTTAGAATCCGAAAATCTAGAATGTCGTCTGCCAGCTGATAACATCATTCATATTCGTCAACAGGTTTTGCGGGCAGTAAATAGACCCTCAGGCAGGCCATGTCCCTATTGGACTCCCTAACATCTTGTATCCTGGCTGTCAGATGGGCTCAGTTCCACACCAGAGCCCTTCAGATGGATATCCTAATTAATGATAGACCTCTGGGGGGGGGGGGTCTCTAGAGGAGAAAATAACATTATGCCGTTCTACCTTAAATTCCTTAAAATGGTGGCTTAACAAAGGCAACTTATCAGGAGTTCCCTGGGACAATCGTATATCCCGTGTTGTAACTACAGACGCCAGTCCCTCGGGATGGGGGGCCCATATGGGGGATATCGTGGTCCAGGGACAGTGGGATCCCCTAGTAGAAAGTTCCTCCAACCTAAAGGAACTATCAGCGGTAGAGCTGTCAATTAAAAAACTCCTTGTATACCTGCAGTGTCACCATGTCAGGATTCTCTCTGACAACCAGGTGACAGTGGCATATATCAACCACCAAGGTGGAACCCGATCCGAGGCTCTGATGGAAGTGGCGGAACGCCTGTTCCAGACATCGGAAAGACATTTACTATCTTTGACAGCGCTACACATAAGAGGAAAAGACAATACAACAGCAGACTTTCTAAGCCGCAATACTCTAAAGGGTATGCCACACTAAACAGCGTCGCTAACGAGATCGCTAAAAAAGTCACTATTTAGCGATCTCGTTAGTGACGTTGTTCTGTGTGGCATGTAGCAACGACGTGGCCCCTGCTGAGATCCTGCTGTGATCTCGTTCGTCGTTCTCATCGTTCCGGACCCTATTTTTATCGTTGGCGTCCCGCTGGTAAGTATATATCGCTGAGTGTGGCACCTTTTTGTTAGCGATTTAGCGGTATTTTGTACCGCTAAAGTCGTTAAGGAGATCGCTAACCGCGATAGCGTCCTTAACGACATCGCTAAGTTAAGCCGCTACTAGCGATATTGAAACTATCCCGCTAGCGATCGCATTAGTATGTGTCGTTATCGTGATCGCTAGCGGGATAGTTTAGTGTGGCAGTACCTTAAGACATGGAGAGTGGTGCCTGAATGCAGTCATCTTCAGCCAGATTGTATGTGGGGTCAACCGGACATAGACCTCTTTAACACCAGGCAGAACAGAAAAGTGGAACAGTTGTGTTCCCTGAATCCGACTGAAAAGCCTCTGGTGGTGGACGCTTTCCTGAGAAAGTGGGATTTCTATCTGGCATATGCCCCCCCCATTATCCCTGCTACCTCTGGTAGTAAGGAAGATCAGAGAGGACAGAGCAGGGGTCATTCTTATCACCCCATTCTGGCCCAGAAGGGCCTGGTTTTCATGGCTGAGAACAATGTCAGTCTGCGACCCCTGGGTATTTCCAGATCTTCCGGACCTTCTCTTCCAGAGCCCAGTCAATCACCCACAGGTAGCAGGACTCCACCTGACGGCGTGGAGCTTGAGAGGTCATTATTGAAGGACAAAGGATTCTCCCCCAATCTAATAGACACCCTACTAAAAAGTAGAAAGACTGTTACAACAAAAATCTATGCTAGAACATGGAGACAATTTCTGGCCACCTCTGACCTTAAAACCGATGGGGAGGTTCCTATAGGGCAGATTTTAGAATTTCTGCAGAAGGGCCTGGAATTAGGTCTGGCTACTAGTACCCTATCCAGCCTACTTGCCCAAAGTTGCCTCACACTTCCACAGAACAGAAGAGATAGTTCTCCCCTCCTTCCTCCCTAACCCTCCTAACCAGAAGGAGAAAAAGCTTCATACCTTAGATGTTAGAAGATCCCTATTACAGTATCTCACTAATCCCTGGAAAAAGGACGTCTTATTTATATCCTTCCAAGGCATTAGGAAGGGTCTTAGAGTTTCCAAACGTACATTAGCAAGATGGATTAGGGAGGCTATCTCTCTAGCTTATACAGCATGTTGCGGTCCGGCTCCACAGAATTTGAGGGTGCATTCTACCCATGCCATGGTCGACCTCTTGGGCCTAAAGATCTGGAGTATACATCGACCAGATATGTAAGGCGGCCATGTGGTCATCCCCTTGCACCTTTTTTAACCATTATAGACTAGACATGGGTGCCTCCTCAGATCTTAATTTTGGGTTAAGGGTGCTGCAGGCTGTAGTCAGTCCCTAAGATATTGTTACATCTCTAATTCTCCCGTGGTGCTGTCATGGGAGTCCGAATAAAGTATTAAGTTACGTACCGGTAACGGTATTTTTCGGAAGCCCATGACAGCACCCTTAGTTCCCTCCCTTTCACGTGTGGGTGCGCACCTCCTTCACTTATAGAGTTCACGTAGATTATCTGGTTCAAGTTGTGTATATATTATGTGCCATTAACCATGGAGGTCCTCTCTTGCTCTGTAATCCAACTGATGCGTGGGAGAGGTGCTGCCCTTTTTGTATCTGTAGGTTTCCTGTTCCCGAAGGGCGGATCCCCTCTCTCATGGTGCTGTCATGGGCTTCCGAAAAATACCGTTACCGTACGCAACTTAATACTTTTTGCATATTCTTTTTTTTTTTATTGTAATCATATTTATTAGAGTACTTTTTGCATTTTTTTATTCTGACAGCTATAAATTTATTTTTTCGCTAATGGCGCTGTATGGCGGCTTATTTCTTGCGGGACAAGATGACGTTTTCAGCGGTACCATGTTTATTTATATCTATTTTTTATATAAAGTTATTCCACTTTTTGCTCAGCGGTATGATAAAGCATTGTTTTTTTTTGCCTTGTGTGTTTTTTTTTTTTTTATGGTGTTGACTAAAGGGGTTAACTAATGGGACAGTTTTATAGGGCGGGTCGTTAGACGCAGCGATACCAAATGTGTACTTTTATTGTTTAGATTTTTTTTTTATTAAAATTTATTTATTGCTGGAATAAATTGATTATTTTTTTTATAACATTTTTACAATTTTATTTAATTTTTTTTTTTATTTAATTCTTATTTTTATACTTTGTCCCACTATGGGACACATTTTCTGCAGGTTGATTGCTTCTATAGCATGCAGATTTGCATGCTATAGAAGCTGTCAGCGCTGCAGCTCCTATAGCACTGACCTGAGAGACTTCCTGGTCATCAGTGCGCATGACAGGAAGTCCCTCAGGCCTGGAGACCCGGATGTCGTCGTGACGACATTGGGTCTCCATAGCAGTGATCGGGATCCCGCGGCATGGCGCTGGGTCTCCGATCCAAAAGCTGTCAGCCCCTCTGCAGCTGCCGAAACACTGCGATCATGTTTGATCGCAGTGTTCCGGGGGTTAAAGTGCCGGGACTTAGCTGATTCTGGCACTTAGCTGATTTTCACAGCTGACACACAGCACTGACACCCGGCTGCAATTGGTCGCGCATCTCCCCGTGAGTGGACGTACTATCCCGTCCCTGGGACTCAAGGCCCAGGTCACATGGACGTGATAGTACGTCATATGGTAGAAAGGGGTTAATATATAATTTTATTTTCTGGAAAAATTAAAGTTGAAAACGCTTATTTTTCTATTGATAGTTAATTGAGAGTTTTATTTTTTTGTGGGGCGAGCTGTAGTTTTCATACCATAATTGGGTACATTAGACTTTTTGTATTCTGCTTTTTGGTAGTACTGTTGAATCAAAAACAGCAACTCTGGCATTTGTGTTTAGTATAGTCTTAAACAATATGATTACAGTGTTTTTAGTGACAGTTTATGCAAGCCTTTATTGCCATTGTGTATCAAATTGAAAAATCCATAATGTGGCTAATTGACTCAAGTAAAGGTTTGCAAAGCACCTTCTAAAAATAGGATATAATATGTGCAGTAGTCATACAGGCAATTTGTATAAATACCTAGGCATGCATATATTTACTAAGTGTTTGTTTACACAGACCGACCAGCGCGGTATGATGGGACAAACGACGCACAGTGAGCACCTTCAATCCTGAATGCACATTCTCTGACTAGTTGGTGGGGTAGTTTTGACAATGTAAAGCTCACTTGTTAAGTCACAAGGAGATAGTACAGCTGGGGGGGGGTGGCGGTTTGATGATAACAGACAGTGTGTTCTTTCTTCCTGCGGACACTTGTAGCTCCCCTTTCTCTCACAAAGGTACAGCTCCAGAAAGTAGATATTTCCTTCTGCTCGCCCAATTCCATATATTGCCTTTAGGGTTTTCACCTAGAATAATTTTAAAAGTAAGACTCTTTAATATGGTACTAAGATCTATGTGTTATATTTTAATTTAATGTGATGTCATAGCAGTAGAACTGCAGTGCCCATGATGACCGTCTGACATCTTTATCTTTCCTTGAATATCTTTTTATACTCTTTCAAAAATTATTCTGGTCTTAGACAGTGAACCTTCAAATGAAAAAAAAAACAATTTTTTAATGTTCTTTTTCACTATTTTTTTTGTCCCACCAGTTTTTCTTCAGTAATCCACTGCGAGTTCTGAACATTTTAACAACGCTGGAAGCATTTCTCATCTTCTACCAACTATATTCACTTTTATCTTCAAGAAAATGGCATCATACCATTTCTCTAGCCCTCATACTTTTCAGTAATTATTATGCCTTTTTCAAGCTGCTTCGTGACCGGATTGTCTTGGGGAAAGCATATTCATATACTGGGGTCTCAGACTCCGAACAGAAGATGAACTGACTTTTATTACACCAAAGCTCTGTATTTTTATTACAATTGCTTTGTTTCCCTATGTAATTAAAATAAAAACATATTTTTTTACTCTTACGCTGTGTGTGTGGTGTCTTTCACAAGATGGCAAGATGCTGTACAATTCGGGAAGTTGCCTGGTATAAACGGAGTTAAGCCTGCACTTGTAGTAGTGTCAGCCTATTAGGTCCTGCCAACAGAAGGTTCATATATACTTCATATCAGTGTGAAAACTGACAGATCTAATGCTCGGTAATACAGAAGTATAGCAATACATTATACCCGTCAATTTTCACAGAGATATGAAGTCTATACTACCCTGCTGCTGAAAAAATTGCAATGAAATTTACCAGCTATATAATAAACTGTATGTTTAAGACCTGTAGTGGGAAGAAGTAAAAAAAAATACACAATTTCAGAGTTCTAGAAATATACCAGTATGCATAAAAAACAAACTTAAACCACCACTTTCTCCTTCGCCTGATTGGGGGACACAGACCATGAGTGTTATGCTGCTGCCACCAGGAGGCTGACGCTAAAGGTACTGCCACACTAAGCTATCCCGCTAGCGATCTCGTTAGCGTTGCATACTAATGAGATCGCTAGCGGGATTGTTTCTATATCGCTAAATGCTGCCGCATTTAGCGATATAGTTAACGACGCTATCGCCGTTAGCGATCTTCTTAACGACTTTAGCGGTACAAAAGTACCGCTAAATCGCTAAGAAAAGGTGCCACACAGCGATAAGATACTTACCCAGCGGGAGCGCCAGCGATGAAATAGGGTCCGGAACGATTCCAGCGACGAGCGAGATCACAGCAGGAAGCTCGTCGCTGGAAGCTGCCGCACTGAACAACATCGCTAACGGGATCGCTAAATAGTGACGTTTTTTAGCGATCCCGTTAGCGATATTGTTTAGTGTGGCATACCCTTAAGTAACACAAAGAAAGTTAGCTCCTCTTCTGCAGTATACACCCTCATGTTGGCTCCCAGAGAACCAGTTCTTGCTTAGTGTCTGTAGGAGGCACACTGGTCTGGTCTTCAGACCAAAAACTCTTTATTTTATTTTTACTTTTTTTTTTACCTTTTTACATTTTTTTATTTTACTTTTTCATCGGATGAAGGGGCGATGGATCCTTTCAAGGCTCCGGTCTCCCCGAACCATCAAAGTGTCACCTCCCCGTATCCTCTCTTGCGACTTGGGATGCCATGCCTGGGCTGATTTTTAGGGGTGAAGGGTCCCTTAAAGGGCACCGATCTCCCCACACCCTTATCGGACGAGCACATGGAGTGTCGCCTCCACGTATCCTCTTCCGGAGCCAGGCCTAATGCCGGACATTCAGCCCTGTCCTATCCTAGAGGATTTGACCCTTTGGATGTACAGCGGCCTCCTTTTTGGTAACCGAGCAGCCCCCACTGCACCACCACTGTTAAAGCGGATGGTACAAGGAGGCAGACGGTCCCACTCCACCTCCCTATTAAAGGGATGGTAGATTGAGGAGTTACCACTTTACCCCTGCAGCGTCCAAGACCAGCAGCAGCAGGAGGACTTGCAACATAGCTGGCTTACCTGCCGCCCGGCAGCTTTTCCGGGTAAGTGCGGGGGCTGGAGGGCTCTTTACAGGCTGTCTGGGGCGGTGCTGGCATAAGGGGGCTCATCCTGCAGCAGGGGGGGGCGTGACATCTGACCCCTTCTTGCGTCGGCCGGCGCTGAAAAATGTAGTCCCCGGCTTCGGCCTTCATTAGGCCTCAGCCCGAAACCCCGCGCAGTGGTGGCTCCGCCCACTTTCCTGGCGCCTTTGAGATTCTCGGCGGTCATCTTGCTCCCCCCTCCCCCCACGACCGCCTCACGAGCTGGCATGCGGCTGCGGCATATGACCCGGCTGCATTCAGCGCTAAGGACAGCGCTAATCCAACGGACTCACCCAGATCTTGAATCCCTTAAGGAGGCACTGCTCCCTCCCCCCGCAGCCCTACCCACAGTACCTCCGGCAGAGAATTCAAGTGAGGGCAAAAGAAAAAAAATTCTGTACACTTTTGCCCTAGAGACAGCGTCTCTTTAGCTGGTTTTCTTTACGCGGAGATTTCCGTGTAACTGCAGGGGTGCCGCCATGTAAACTCTCGCAGCACCAATCTAGTTAATAATGCTTTACAAACTGCACTTAATACTGTTCTGTCTGCTGTAGTAAAGAGTACTCACTGGTCTTAAAGGCACATGACCAGTCTAGAGTCCCCAATTACAGTCTTCTCACTACGCAATCCGCCTTGTACTTCTCGCCCGCTGCGAGAAAGTCTTCGTTGATTCACGCCGGCTATCTTGGACACAGGTGATGGGCAAGCGGTTCGGTGGCACGCAAGTCCCACAAGTCGTCATACTATAGCGTATAGCATTTCTTTCCCCGATGAGGAAAACGACTGTCCTCAGGGGCAAAGCACCTGGGTAAGTGCTGCACTGACACATTACCCACAGGCTTCCCCTTTTTAGACAAAGTGCTCTGCGGCATAACTTTGCAGAGCTACGCTGCCTTACAGCTGCGCAGTGTACAAACTACTCTGCTCCGTGACACCTGTGATCCTAAACACTGCTTATGACCCCTAATACGCTTAGGAGCCCTCCACTGTCACTGAATTCGGTGTACCTAGTCCCCTTAAGTGGGCTTCGTCACTGTCGCAATTCATGGCCTCTCTGGCCAAAGCGATTGAATCCCTCTGTAGATCGGACAGCTCCCATGACTGAGGTAGATGTATCCTCTCTAATGATGAGCGAGAATACTCGTTGCTCTGGTTTTCCCAGAGCACGCTCGGATGATCTCCGATTATTTGGAAGTTCTCGTAGATTTAGTTTCTGTTGCCGCAGCTGCATGATTTGCGGCCACTTGACACCCTGAATACACGTGGGGATTCCTTAACAAACAGGCATTCCTCACCATCTCTGTAGGTTGACGAGAACTCCGGCCCTGCAACAGACGTGCACATGAAGTGTCGCCTCCATGTATCCTCCCCTGGGATGCCATGCCTGGTCTGGCTTTCAGATCAAAAATCCTTTTTCATTTTTCATCTTTCATTGGATGACGGGCGACAGATCCTTTTCAAGGTTTCGATCTCCCAAAACCAACAACAGGCAAGCACGCAGCGTGTCGCCTCCACGTATCCTCTCCTGCAACGTGGGATGCCATGCCTGGGCTGATTTTTAAGGGAAAACGGGTCCCTTAAAGGGCACCGATCTCCCCACACCATCAACAGACGAGCTCATAGTGTCGCCTCTATGTATCCTCTTCAGCCAGGCCATTGCCGGACAACTAGCCCTGTCCACCAGGGGCTTGAACTCCGTGGATGTACAGAGGCACCCCTCCTTTTTTGGCGTCCGAGCAGCCCTCACAGCATCATCACTGTTTAGCGGATGATGCAAGGTGGCGGACGGTCCCTCTCCACCACCATGTTATGGGGATGGTGGATCATGGGTTCATCACCTTAACTCTGCACCGTCCAAAGACAGCATGTGTGTCACGACGTATAACAGATATATTCAATGATAGTAACCTATATCTAATGTGACATCATTCCAAATTTCATATAATAGAGAAAATCAACATGTATACATAGTATCTGCCAGCAATGTCTTACCTGACATAATATCCTATGTATTGTGGGTCAATACTGTGTACGTGTCACGCTGTCTCTGGATAGAGATGGACCGGGGTCTATGCTGACCCTGAACTGGGGTCCTGACTAGTCCCTCTACCTGGAGGTACTGTTAATGGTACAGAGGTCCAGGCCGCCAGCGTAACCCTGTCTCCTGTAGATCCCTGACCACTGTAATCTAGTCCTGAGAAGGACCCTGATTACCACCACAGGGAATGGGCAGGTCACAGCTTACACACAGTCTAAGACAAACGAGACAGACAAGGGGTAAAGGAAACACAGCCTTGCATACAAAACTTCCACTACAGAGGAACACAAAAGGTTAAGGAGATAAACAATAAGCGAGGAGAGGAAAAACCACAACAGGCACTCTTAGCTTAAGTCTTCTCAGAAACGATCCGCTCTGCTGGTCTGAATGAATGCTTTCACCGGCAACTTCCCCAGCAGACCAGCAGGAATAAGAAGGAAGCTAATTAACAAAACATCAATCGCAGCTGGGCGAGGCTGGTCAGTCCAGCACCGAGAGAGAAAGAATTAACTCCCTCAGTGCCGAAAAACACCCAGCACCAGAAACTCAGCTGTGCGAAGTCAGGGTGTGTAATCGCGACGATCTCCGCCGCGACACACCCGTGACACAGTGACAGCAAGAGACTGTTTAGCCTGACCTGCTGGATACAACTGCGTATTCCACCACCCGGCAGTTTCTCTGGGTACGTGTATAAAAAAAAAAAAAAAAGGGACCTGAAGGAAGTTTGGGCGAATCTCCTATAGTAGACCCTACAGTATCCCAACTGGGAACAGTAACCTCCTTCCGGAGGCAGCACAACTAGCTAATGACTATCACGAGTGGGAGACTATGGGTCCACGCCTCTTAGGATGTGACTACTTACGCAGAGCTGACAGCGGCAAATGCCATTACAATCAGAAGGCTATTATGGCTCAGAAAATGGAAAGCAGAATCTGCGTCCAAAACAGTCTCCAACATCTCTCCCTTACCAGAGCGGTCGGTTATTTGGTGAGAAGTGGGAACAAATCCAGGCTGGCCCACTACTTCCTCCCAATCAGTGTGTTCCCCCACGCAGGGACAAAGGACTGATCCGGGCACTCAAATTTCTAACAAGTTTATTAAGGTCTGCCTTTTTGGGATGGAATTTCTCCGTTTGGTTATTACCTCAATGGGAAAAGGTGAAGTTTCTGACATCCATCGTCATTCGGGATGCTTACCTTCACATTCCAATTTTTTCCCCTCACCGAAGATTTCCCGCTTCCCCATTCGCGAACAGCATTTTCGGTTCACGGCCTTGCCCTTTGGCCTTGCTACCGCTCCCATACTGTTCACAAGGGTCATGGCAGCTGTCATGTCCATCTTGCACTCTCGGGGCATAGTCGTCCTGTCCTATCTGGACGATTTTCTAGTCAAGGGACCGAACTTCCAGAACTGCGCTGAGTCTGTATGTATCACTTGCGATACCGTCTTGCCTCGGCTGGCTGTTAAGCCTAAGCAAGTCTTTCCCATTTCCAGCCCAGCGGTTATCCTTTTTGAGGACGTTACTGGACACCTCCAGAGGGTTTGTACTTCTCCCTCGAGACAAGGCCTTGGTCCTCAAGCAGGGATCTTGCACACTGTGTCCCTCGTCCCCTCTTTCCAATGAGGGTTCTGGGAAATGTAGTGGCAATGGAAGCAGTTCCCTTTGCTCTGCTTGTCTTTGCGGGTCAGACTGGCTCTCAGTCAGTGGACTTGAGCTCCTCCCTCAACTAGGGGAGATTCTTTTTTCCGGTCTAATGTTAGTAGTGTCTGCCGATGGCCAGTCTTCACCACAATACTCAAGGCCGCCGGCCAACTCAGACTCCCGATCAGCGTTCTGGAGATCCGAGCGATATGACTAGCCCTACAGCAGTTTCATTGTCTTCTGGCGTGTCCCCCCCCCCATCCGAATTCCGGTGATCTCGGCAGGGCACATCCCAGGAGTGGGAAGCTGGGCTGCAGACTTCCTCAGCCGTCAGGGTCTCGCCTCAGGCGAGTGGGAACTTCATCCAGAAGTCTTCCAACTAATCTGTCTTCGCTAGGGCACTCTGATGTAGATCTGATGGCGTCCAGACTGAACGCCAAAGTATTCGAGTTCTGTCCCAGGTGGGACTCTCACAACAAGTTGTGATCAACTATTGCTGTTGGACTGCCTCAGCACACATTTCGTGGGTAATGGCGCTGGTGCAGCCAAAGTCATCTTCTTGACGAGCGAAGATGTTCCAATATCGGCCCAGTAGGGCCTCCACTTGTTGGATTTGTGATGGAGTGAGGTCGGACGACTCAGCCTGCATCCAGGGTTCAGGATACCTCCCCCTTCTTTTCCTTCTTAACAATCTGGATTCAGGCCTGGCGCTTAGTTCTCTAAAAATCCTGATTTCAGCTTTATCGGTCTTCTTGCAACAAATCTGCAAGTAAGGTCTTTCACACAGGGAGTATCTCATTTGTTTCTTCTCTATCGCGTACCGCTAGATTTTGTATGGGACTTTAACTGCTCCTGGGGGTCTTACAGGAAACTTCTTTTTTGATCCGGACTGACCTTATGGTCATGGAAGGTCACACATTATCCTCTGCGGTCACGTTATTCAGGCAACTTTTCGAAGGTTCCGCTCTGTCTTTTCAGACACCTTTCCTTATTTCCTTCAAGGCAGGGTTGTCTCAGGCCGCTCTGTCTTTTCAGACACCTTTCCTTATTTCCATCGTGTCAGGGACACCGCACTGCACTTGCTCACTGAGCCAGTGCGTGTGTCCTTAGTGAACAAACTATGCCCAAAGATACCTGTAGCAGAGCCGCAGCAGAGATGACGTGTGTTTCTCAGTAACAGGACCTTCCACATGTGACTGCTAGTGGGCGGAGCCGGCCACACGTCTCTCAGTCAGCAGTAGCAGATAGAGAATGCTTCAGACCAAAGGACCTGCAGGCACGTGACTGCTAGTGGGCGTGGCCTAAGCTCCAGAGAGCTTTTGAGGTGAAGGAAAACTCCTAGAAGGGTAACTACGGGACACAGTTACCAAGGGGCATACACCGAACGGATAATCAGAACGTAGCCAAGGGGTCATACACATAGAGGGCGACGAAGTACAAGAGGAGCAGGCAGAGCGGAGTCAGAACGTAGCCAAGGGTCATACACGTAGAGAGCGACGAAGTACAAGAGGAGCAGGCAGAGCGGAGTCAGAACGTAGCCAAGGGTCATACACGTAGAGGGCAGCCGAGTACAAAAGGGACAGGCAAAACTCAAAACAGGGACACAGCCAAATCAGAACCAGACAAACAGAACGTAGCACAAGCACTGGCACAAGCACAACAGGGTCACACACACTCGGCCAAGGGTCAGAGTATAAGCGACAGAGGATGGCCCCACAATGAGGCTATAAAAAGCCTCCCAGAATCCCAGAGTGAGGCCATCCCGGTTAACCCTAAAACACCTAATCCCAGAAACTCAGCAGACCATGACACATCGAGGCAAGGTTGTCCTCAGGCCGTTCTCGCCCCTTATTGTTAAGATGGTATCGTACTTCCACAAAGCGGAACCTGTTCTCCATAGTCTGAACGAAATGAGAGCTCTCGGAAGGTACGTGTCGAGGATGGCATCCTTCCAAAGGTCGAACGCTTTATTCAGGCTTTCTGATGGTCACAGGAAGGGTTTAGCCGCTTTATCGACTATGATCGCCAGGTGGATTCATTCCACCTTCTGCGTCAGACGTCAGCCTATCCCAGCGGGGATCGGGGCATACTCCAAGACTGCGGTTTCGTCCAGTCCGCACACATTCTTGAAGCTCTATAATATTCACATCCAGACTGCCGCAGATGTGAGTCTACAGGCTGCGGTTCTGCTGAGCCTGATCTGTTATGTTGTTCCCACCCAGTAACTGCTTTGGGTCGTCCCATGGTCTGTGTCCCCCAATGAGGCGAAGGAGAAATAGGGATTTTTGTGTACTCGCCGTAAAATCCTTTTCTTCGAGCCACTCATTGGTTGACACAGCACCCAGCCTGTTAATGGCTTTGTACTTGTCCTGTAAATTGACATGTTATACTCTTATATGTTGTTTTTGATCTCCTGCTTTTGCACTGAACTGGTTCTCTGGGAGCCAGCATGAGGGTGTATACTGCAAATGAGGAGCTAACTTTCTTTGTGTTACCCCAATGATTGGCTCGGAGAAAAGGATTTTACGGCGAGTACACAAAAATCCCTATTTTCCCTTTTGAAGGGTTAGTTCCACAATGGCGTCTTTTTTTTTCACCAAAGCGCAGTAAATGCATACTTATGTTGGGCGTAGTCTGTGTATTAACAGTAACTTTTCTTTCTTGTACTTCTGGTGTCCTTTAAAAAAAAAAAAATTCTATCTGCCCATCTGTGCATGCAACTTTACAAAGCTTAATGGGCAGTACTATTCTTATCTATTAAAACTATATTTCCCAACATTTGCTTCTCCTTAGTGCTGCAGCCAGGGTCGGACTGGCCCACCAGAGGATTCTCTGGTGCAGCCCAGGCACTGACACCTGCTGGCATACTGTTCAGCAGCTGCCTAGGGCCCCCACTGCTCCAGGGGCCCCCAGCCAGTGGGCAGCTGCTGTGGGGGCCCCCGGTGCCAGCGGAGCAGCAGGGGGTGACAGGAAGCAGAAGCTGGCTGCTGCTGTCCCTGCTGCTATTGAAAAATTAATATTCACTGCTCTTTGGGAGGAGCCGAGAGCAGGACGTCCTCCCAGCGTGACGCCACTACTACACCCGGCTCCCATGCTTAGAGCTACTCAGAGAGCAGTGCGGGCCTCACTAATAACACCTGACGTGTTTGGTTGCTGCTGCCTGCGGAGCACTATTTGTAAGTAACACAGCGCTCTTGTGTCCTGAAGACTTTTTGTGTCACCGCTCTTCCCTGCTATGAGCAAGCAGGGAGAGTGGAGCTGCTCTTGATAAGGCTAACACTGATTGGCCACAGCGCAGCCAATCAGTGTTGGCTTTGTTTGTGTCCTCTTCTCCCCAGCCATACAGCACAGCTCAGGTAATGAGCTGCTGTCATCTATAACATGCGCTCCCCTCCCCCACAGTGTAAGCAGCAGAGGGAGATGGAGGACTCCCTGCTACAGCTGCAATGGTTGAAGGAGGGCCCCTGCCAGCCTAAAAGTAAGTGTAAATGGGGGGCCTTTAGTCTGGGGTGATAGAGGGGAAGGGGCTAAGTTACTTAGGGATAAATGAGGGCCCCATTACCTCATCTCCTTTCACTCCTGACTGATTGCACCCTCCTTGTATCACCCTGATGCACCCCCTCGCCCCTGAATCACCCTGACTGTACCCCCTCTCCGTATCACGCCTGACTGAGCCCCCTTACCTGTATCACCCCTGCTGAATCCCCTCGCTCTGGAATCACCCTGACTGCACTCCCTCCCCTGGACTTAGCCCTCTCTATACTATATGACCCCTGACTGAGCCCCCTCTCTTAAATCACCCCTCACCGCACCCTCTCCCCGTATCACCCCTGCTGAATCCCCTTGCCCCGGAATCACCCTGACTGAGCCTCTGTATGACCCCTGACTGCACCACCTCCCACTACACTGTTCCAAATTATTATGCAAAAATTGTTTAGGAGTGATAAGGTAAGAATTTTTTTTGTTTGTCAGTTAAACTCATTGATGGTGATGTGTGTCAGGGCTCTTTATATCACTGTAAGCAATTGCAGACACCTGTGCTAATTAGTTTGGCAGGTGTGTCCAATGAAAGGCAAGACTACTTAAGAAGGCTGTCCCACATTATTAAGCAGCCTACATTTTCTGCCAAAATGGGAAAGAAAAAGGATGTGTCGGCTGCTGAGAAGCAACAAATTGTGGAGTGTTTAGGTCAAGGCATGACTACAATCAACATTGCCAAGACACTTCATCGTGATCATCACACAATCAAGAAGTATGTAGCTGATTCACAGTACACATGTGTGCGTGCTGATAAGGGAAAATTGAGGACTCTTTCCTACAGGCAATTACTTCAGGTTAAAAGAGCAGCGGCAAAAAGGCCTTGTCATAGCAGCAGACAAGTTTTTGAAGCTGCTGGTGCCTCCAACGTCCCCCGAACAACAAGATGCAGGGTCCTTCAGAGGTTTGCAGCTGTGCGTAAGCCATCCTGTCGACCTTCTCTATCCACTGCACACAAGCAGAAACTGCTCCAGTGGGCCAAACAATACATGAAGACTGACTTCAAAACTGTTTTGTTCACTGATGAGTGTCGTGCAACGCTCGATGGTCCAGATGGATGGAGTGGAGGATGGCTGGTTGATGGACACCCCATGCAAACACGGCTACGGCGCCAACGAGGAGGTGGATTAATGTTTTGGGCTGGAATCGTGGGGAGAGAGATTGTCGGCCCCTTTAGGATCCCTGAAGGGGTAAAGATGAACTCCATAGTGTATGTTGAGTTTCTCAAACAGCAATTCCTGCCATGGTTCAAGAAGAAGAACCGTGCATTCCGCAGCAAGATCATTTTCATGCATGATAATGCATGCTGCACATAACACATCTGCATATCTGGCTGCTGTGGGCATAAAAGGGGACAAACTTATGGTGTGGCCCCCATGCTCCCCTGACCTCAACCCCATTGAGAACCTCTGGAGCATCATCAAAAGGAGTGTCTATGATGGTGGGAGGCAGTTCACATCTAAGCAACAGCTCTTGGAGGGTATTCTGACCTCATGCAAAACAATTGAAGCAGAAACCATCCAAAACCTGACAAATTCAATGGACGAGAGAGTTCAGAAGCTCCTTTCGAACAAGGGGTCCTATGTGCAAATGTAACATCACCTAGAATAAAGTTTTGAGTTGAAAACTGTTTGATTTCAGTTTATAATAACTTGCTAATGCTTAAAATTTCAAAAATGACCATTTTTTTGTTCTTTATTAAAATGAAAAGGTTGAAAACTCTGCTGTGCATAATAATTTGGAACATGCAGTTTGAGTGTTTTATTTTTTAAAAAATATACTGTTATCATAGGCAGTTTGTACAAAAACCTTTCAATTGTACTCTAATAGTTATTTGACTGGAAAATTACAATGACTGCAAATCGTATAGGTAATTTGGGAAAATCTGAGAAAATATTATTTGCATAATAATTTGGAACACAGTGTATATGACCCCTGACTGCACCACCTCCCTCTATATGACCCCTGAATGCACCCCCTCCGCTGTATCACCCCTGCTGAATCACCTCGCCCCGGAATTACCCTGACTGAGCCCCTCTTCCCCTGTACTACCCCTGACTGTATCACCCCTGACTGCTCCCCCTCCCCGTATCACCACTGCTTAATCCCCTTGCTCCAGAATCACCCAGACTGAGCCCCTTTACCCCTGCATCACCCCTGACTACGCCACCTCCCTGTATCATCCTGATTGAGCCTCTTTCCCCCTGTATTACCTCCGACTGAACTACCTCCCCTGTATCACCCCTAACTGACTGTGTCCCCTCCCCCTGTATCACCCCTGACTGTGCCACCTCCCCCTGTATCACCTCCGACTGAACTACCTCACTCTGTATCACCCTGAACTGACTGTGTCCCATCACCCTGTATCACCCCTGACTGCGCCACCACCCCCTGTATCACCCCTGACTGCGCCACCACCCCCTGTATCACCCCTGACTGCACCACCTCCCCCTGTATGACCCCTGACTGCGCCACCTCCCCCTGTATGACCCCTGACTGTGCCACCTCCCCCTGTATCACACCTGACTGAGCCCCTCTCTCACTGTATCACCCCTGACTGAGCCCTTCTCTCACTGTATCACCCTGATTGAGCCTCTCTCCCCGTTTATCATCATCCCTGACTAAAACTTTTCTTTCCCTACTAACAAAATGAGGCCCTTCATAAAACATTATGTCCTTATGGGTAGCAGAGAGATATCTGTAAAAAGTGTATAGGGGGGATGTGAAGGAAAACTTTCGATATTACTCCAATGTCATATGTGATCTAGAACCCCCACCACTAGAAGAGGGGGCATTCACATAATGTATTTGCTGCAGAAATCAAACAGCAAATTAACAGCAGAAATATCCACACAGACATTGTGCAGATATTGCTGCGCTTACTAATATGTAATGTCGCACCTTTACCACTGACCTCTTTGTATTGCAAAGGATGAAATCGGTGGTGAATATGCTAAATCTGCATCTGTCAATTCCCGCCGTGGACTTTTTCAGCGTATAGATGAGATGTAATAAACTCCCCTCCACTACACTGGTGCTATAACACATTGGCCTAGTGGTTAAACACCAGGTGACATTTATCATTAAGTTTGAACCAAAATGTGGGTGCCGACCCACTGCTATATCATTAAGACGTGTAATACCTTATGTTATGCCCTGATATTAGTGTGTTATATCGCACAGTTGGTGGCCTTGTATTTGTTTCTATGTAGCTACATTGTGGGCCCAAAGAATGATTTTTCTCTGGTGGGCCCAAGGTGCTCCAGTCCGACGCTGATTGCAGCCTCCCTCCTCCTGTGTGCTCCTGAATAGCTCCACTTTGAGTTATCAAGCTAAACTAAATGTAAAATTAACCTGCACCTGTACACTCACTGCTCCAGTATAGAACTCTGCCCCACAATTTTCTTTTAATTTTGCCGCAGCATAGCCGGTGTATTTCTTACATCTTTGTTAGCTGGTTTATAGCAGGGCTCGCCTCTCCTGCACTCCACAACGTAGCTTGTAACTAGGCAGTGCAGAGTTGTTTGTTTGCCTGCTGCTGACCGATCAGTGATGTGAAACTGCAAATGTTGCTCTGTTGATGTATATGGCAGATGATCATCTTCTGTCATGCATCAAAAGAGCAGCACTTGCGCTGTTTGTTGCCTAATGCTGACAGATCGGTGACCACTCCTCTTAGCCCCTCTATATACAGCCCCATCCTGCAATAGGTCTCTACAAATGGTTGCCAGTACACATTCAAATTACAACTTCCTAGTATGAGCTCTGCACTGAAATGAAGGAAGCTACAACAGTGTGAGTCAACAGTGAGATGCAGCAGCAAAAAAGGCAAATACAATTCTAGGATGTATTAACAGAAGCATACAGTCTAGATCACGTGAAGTCACTATTGCCCTTTACTCCTCTTTGGTCAGACCTCATCTGGAATACTGTGTCCAGTTTTGGGCACCACATTTTAAAAAAGACAACAAACTGGAGCAAGTTCAGGGAAGAGTGACCAGAATGGTGATCGGTCTGCAAACCATGTCCTATGAGGAACGGTTACAGGATTTGGGAATGTTTAGCTTGCAAAAAAAGACTGAGAGGAGACTTAATAGCTGTCTACAAATATCTCAAGGGCTGTCACATTGTAGAAGGATCATCTTTATTCTCATTTTCACAAGGAAAGACTAGAAGCAATGGGATGAAACTGATTTGGAGGAGACAGATTAGATAGTAGAAAAAACTTTGACAGGGTGATCAGTGAGTGGAACAGGCTGCCACGAGAGGTGGTGAGTTCTCCTTCAATAGAAGTCTTCAAACAGAGGCCGGACCGATCTCTGTCTGGGATGATTTAATGAATTCTGCTTTGAGCAGGGGGTGGACCAGATGGCCCAGGAGGTCCCTTCCAACTCTACCATTCTATGATTCTACAGCCTTTCCCATGACATCATCCCTCACAGGTACAGATCTATTCCACAGACAATTCAGGGCTATGCTGGCTGAGAGTCAGTTGAGATACTATACTGCACACATGATGAACCAGGAGTACTGTAACAATCCAACGGCGACTGGAAAGGTAAATGTAACCTGGTGGGGCATGTTGGGGTGGGTAGGGCTGATTTTTTTCAAATCAGGGAAGATTGTTATTTTAGCATAAATGTGTACATTATTATAAGACCACTTTAATTTTGGGAATAACCCTTTTAAGTATTTTATTTGAGAGAGAAAAAAAAGTACGATGATACATATTTGGTATAATACATCCAAAATGACCCAAGAAAAAAAATTAGCAAAGCGATTTAAAATGTCATTTATTTAAAAAAAAAAAAAAAAAGTACCAATAAAAACTACATCATACGTCTTGAGAAAAAAGTTACTCTGAGATTATGCCAACAAAGTTTTTTAACCCCTTAACCGGAGGTATTTTAGTTTTTTGCTCCCCTTCTTTCCAGAGCCATAACGTTTTTATTTTTTGGTCAAAATGGCCATGTGAGGGCTTGTTTTTTGTGTGACAAGTTGTACTTTTGAAAAACACCCATTGGTTTTAACATATCGTGTACTGCAAAGCGGGGAATTTTTTTCAAGTGCGGTG
The DNA here is from genome assembly GCA_033576555.1 of Oophaga sylvatica. Classification (NCBI taxonomy): domain Eukaryota; kingdom Metazoa; phylum Chordata; class Amphibia; order Anura; family Dendrobatidae; genus Oophaga; species Oophaga sylvatica. Next base: position 365,444,755 of record JARQOD010000002.1, on the reverse strand, counting down.
AAAATGCAAAAAAAAAAGTGCAATTCCACAGATATTTTAGGTTTTTTTTTTTTTTACTATGTACACTAAAGGCTAAAACTGACCTGCCATTATGATTCTCCAGGTCATTATGAGTTCATAGACACCAAACATGTCTAGGTTATTTTTTATTTAAGTATTGAAAAATATCCAAACTTTGGTAAAAAAAAAAATATAAATAAATAATAGCGCGATTTTCCAAGACCTGTAGCGTCTCAATTTTTCATGATTTGGGGCTGGGTGAGGGGTTAGTTTTTGTGCTTCGAGCTGATGTTATTGATACTATTTTGGTGTAGATACGATCTTTTGACCACCCGGTTTTTCATTTTATTGCAATGTAGCGGCGATTGAAAAAAAAAAAAAAAGTAATTCTGGCGTTTTTAATTTTTTTTCTCATTACGCCATTTACCAATCGGGTTATTTTTTTATATTGATCGGGCGATTCTGAATGCGTATATTTTGATTTTTTTTTTTTTTTATTTTATTTTGAATGGGGCAAAAGGGGGGTGATTTGAACCTTTTTATATTAATATTTTTAAAACCTTATTTTACTTTTTCTGTGTTTCAATAGTCTCCATGGGAGACTAGAAGCTGCAGTTGACTGATCACCTGTGCCACACACAGGCGATGATCAGATCGCCTGTGTGAAGCAGATATGCTCACTTGATATGAGTGCCGACCACCGGGCAGCACTCATAGCAATCCGGCTATGACAACCATAGAGGACTGCTTGAGACTAGAGTTGAGCGAACATCGTCTGCTCCCTCCTTATTCGGCAAGCTATAGCGCTTACCGAAGAAGCTGCAATGGGAACCTGGATACCTGGAGCGCTCCTGATAATTAGCTGTTCAGCGCCGCAGCTGCATGTGTCACGGTTGTGTGACACTCACAACACAAAGATTGACAGCGGCATTTAACAGGTTAACAGCCGCGGATGGATCGCGATTCCATCCGCAGCTGTTAGAGGCACATGTCAGCTGTTCAAAATGTATTACGCTCCGTGTCGGAAAGGGTTAAAGATTGCTTTTATTGTGCATTGTCAAAGTCATGTTTTACAATGTGTATATATAATTGTTGTGACCCATAAAATATTTAATAGGTCCTTTATAGCACAAAATCAAAGCCAGTAAAAAAAAAAAAAAAAAAACACTAGTTCTGTAATGCATGAAATTTTACATTTTTACTAAATGCATATTCATTTTTGAAAGACTTTTGTGATCAAAATACTCGCTACTCCCCTTTTATAAACTTCAGAGTTGCAGTTTCAAAACAGGGGTCTCATCCTGTGTGTTAATTTCCTCTAGTCACCCTCCATGACAGCACCATAGGAGGTTACTCCCTGCCCTAATAGAGGGAAAGGAAACACAAAGAGGTCAAATAGCCCCACCCCACTTCCTCTCTCCAGTGTTTTTTCCTATTCCTATGGGGCACGAGGACGTCCTCCTGTAGTGCTCTGTGGTCGGCAACAGAGACTGCATAGGTTACCTGTGTCAAGCCGGGCAGCTGAGGCGATCGCTCCGGCCTTCCCCTCCTGAAGCTGCTCCTGTCTCCCCACCCCTCCCCCCCAAACTTGGGTTTCTCTTGCCCTTCCTGCTCCTTCGGGGAAAGCAGGGTGGCAGGAGCTGGGGTCCTCTCAGAGCTCCCCGGCTTTCCGCCTCTCTCTTCCGCTCGCACGTGTCAGGCGCTGACCAGAAGTGATGTCAGTCGCGGTCTCGTGGCATCACTTCCGATTGCGTTCCATAGTGGAATGCACCTTTGGAAGAAGCGCTTGTGGGGGCACATGTGCGCTTGCCGGGGCATAATACCAATACACCAGAGGTCCTGGGATTGATGGCTGGAATCGTCCACACCAAGGAGAGGGGTAGGGTCATCCTATCAGGATGGCGCGCTGGGATCTCTGCCCCTATATATGGAGCCCAGCTTGATGACACCACAAGGTAAGACCTTTGCTATGATAGCGGGTGGTCGTTCTTCTTGCTTTGCATCTGCAGAACCCGGCACTGTCCCAAACTAAGTACCTGGCTTTGGGGTCTCTTTATCTTTGGAGCAGGAATGTCCTTAAGGGTTATATTTATGGTCCCTTCTCTCCTCTTTGCAGGGAGACAAGGATCTCGCTCCAAAAAGGAAAGACAAGTTGTCCCAGAAATGTGCCATCTGTCTTAAAAGGTTGCCTTCTTCATATAAGAAACGCCTGTTTCAGGATTGCAATGACAAAATTGTTAAAGAACAGCCCTCTTTGATAGAAGCATTAAGGGGTATGGTTCGCCAGGAGGTCCAATAATCCCTAAGCCACTTTTCCCAGTCCCCCCAGTAATGTCATCCGGGGCGAAAAAGAGGAAGATATCCATAGAGGAGCATTCTGACTCTAACTCCCATGGAGGTCCGGGATCCTTCACTAGTGAGTGGTGGGAAGAAGGCGAGTCTGTTATAGGGGCAGATCAGTCCCAAAGCAATAAAAAATATTATTTTGCATCCGAAGATTTGGAAGAACTTCTGACTGCGGTGAGAACCGCTATGAATGTGGAAGAGGAAGAAATTGTCCCAAACACAGTTCAGGACAAAATGTTTGGGGGTCTAAGATCTCAAAAAAGTTAGTGCTTCCGGTACATGAGAATATTCAAAAGTTGATACTGGATGAGTGGGAACCGCCGGAAAAGCGCTTTGTAACACCAACAGAGCTGAAAGGAAGATTCCCACTGGAGGAGGAAATATACAAATGCTGGACATAAGTACCAAAAGTGGATGTTCAGGTGCCTAAAAAGACAACTTTGCCTTTTGAGAATTCCTCCCAATTACGAGACCCTATGGATCGCAAGACAGCCTGCTAAAGAAAACCCGAGCAACGAGCATACTCGCTCATCACTAATTAGGATCTATACCTCTTTTTAAAAAAGCCACAGGGTTTCTGACCGACACCTCAGCAGAGTCAGTAAAAATGGCAGCCAGATCTTAGGTCTTATCAAATTCAGCCAGAAGAGCATTGTGGCTGAAGTTATGGAGTGGAGACGTCGCTTCAAGGCAACAAACAAAAATAAAGTACTGCCAGAACCCAAAGTAGCTAAGAAGCAGTCCTTTTGTCCCCTTCAGAATCAACCATCCTCATATAGGTGAAAACCGGACGCTGGAGCTATCCCAAGAGAGGTAGAGGCAGAAACCTCTTACTCTCCCAGGGACAGCATCAAGAAAAACAATGACATCAAATCTGTAAGGGGTCGGATCTCCAGGTTCCTCCCCCAGTGGGAACTTCTTACCCCGAATCAATAGGTGAGACAATAAGTCCAAACCGGGGTGAAGATCAAGTTCTACTCCAGACTTCCACAGATATTGAGAGTAACCTCGCTGCCATCTCAGGAGTTACAAAGCGCCTTAATGACTGGTCTCCAAAAATTACTCTCCAGCAGGGTGGTATTCCCAGTTCCAAAAACAGTGCGGAACAGGACATTATTCGCAAGTGTTCCTAACAAAAAAAAAAAAACAAATTGGACACACAAGATGATAAATTTAAAACCTCTAAATATGCACATAAAGTTCAAGAGGTTCAAGATAGAATCGTTAAAAAGCACCATTCCATTTGTAGTTCAAGACTTTCTATTGGCAACCATAGACCTTCGGGATGCTTACTGTCACATCCCCATTCACCCAATGCATCGAAGATATGAGGTTTGCAGTAGCTCAGGGACGGCAGGTACACCACTATCAGTTCAATGTCCTCCCTCCCGTTCGGATTTCTTCAGCAACCACGGGTGTTCACCAAAATAATGGCAGAGGTGATAGCGGCTATTGAACAGAAATATCTGTATCGTGCCTTACCGAGACGACCTGATACTCATAGATCAATCAGAAGTTGTACTCGAGGGCCAAATATGAGAAGTTCTGTGTCTTCTTACATCTTTAGGATGGTTAATAAATTATCAAAATTCCAGCCTGATACCATCCACCAGGAGAATCTTCTTGGAAATAATGTTGGACTGGCAAAACGAAATGTCTCATCTGCCAAAGGAAAACATACTGATACAGTCCAAGATAACAGCCTTGCGAGATCAAAGAAAAGTATCTCTCATTTTGGCACTGTCAGCACCAGGGTCCATGACCGCCTTCATTTCAGCGGTAGCTTGGGCCCAGGTCCACAGATGTTTACAATCCCACATTCTATCTTGCTGGGACGAGGTCCTTGGGCAAGACTATTCGCTTGACAGGCCGAGTAAAAGCCTACCTCAGCTAGTGGCTCAAACCGAAGAATTTGAGCAGGGGAGTAGCTTGGGATCAAAATCCCTATCAACGATCACAACAGACGCCAGTGGAAGAGAATGGGGGGGCCACGGTCTCCCATGCCACATTCCAGAGGATATGGTCCCAAGACGTCAGTCTTCATTCTTCCAACTTCAGGGAGTTGAAGGCGGTAGAAGAAGCACTAAAAGCGGCAGTAGACTTGGTAAAAGGGACTCGTATAAAAATATATTTAGACAATAAGACCAGAGTGGCGCATCTGTGACACCAAGGGAGCACGAGACACAAAGCCTGAAGGCAATTTCAAGCAGGATCTTTGCTTGGGCAGAACAAGATGTGTTCTCCCTGTCTGCATTCCATCTAAAGTGGTCTGCCAACATTCAAGCAGATTTCCTCAGCAGAAAAACGATACACCCAGGAGAAGTGGGAGTATTTCAGGTGTTAATGAAAAAATGGGGTTTCCCGGAGGTAGACCTGTTTTCTTTCCGTCTAAATGCAAAAGTAAGCAAATACTTCTCTCTAGACCCGAACGACACATGCATAGCGGTGGATGCTTTCGCCCACCACTGGAACTTCAAATTAGCATATACCTTCCCTCCGATTCCTCTCCAACCAAGGAGGACACTGCAGAAAATCAGGAAGGACAAGACAAAGACCATAACAGTAGCATCTCATTGGCCAAAAAGAAGCTGGTTCGGCGCTCAGAACAATTTAAAGGTAGATGGCCCTCTGGTTCTGCCACGAACCAGCAACCTTCTCCACCGAGGAACAATTTGTCACCCAGATCCTCAAACCTTACAGCTTGCAGCCTGGCTTCTGAATCCGTCATCCTAAAGGCTAGAGGTCTCTTGGATAAGGTGGTGAAGACACTTCAAGGAGGCAGGAAGCCAGTGACCAATTCTGCCTATAACAAAATATGGAAAACCTTCATATCCTGGTATGGATCCAATGCGATTTGGACTTGGGTTTTATTTTAACTTTTTTCTTTTTCTACAGAGCGGGCTGGAGAAAGGTATGAAGACTAGCACTTTAAAAGTCCAAGTTGCAGCCCTCAGCTCGTACTTTGATCAGACCCTAGCTGACCATTGCTGGGTGAGGAGATTTATGATTACAGCCTCTCATCTACAACCTAGGGTTCCCAATTTGGTCCCAGCCTGGGATCTGAACGTGGTTCTCAAAGGCCTCACAATACCTCCATTTGAACCTATAGAGACTATAGACTTGGCTAAATTGTCTTGGAAAGCAGCTTTTCAGGAGGCCATCACAACAGTGAGAAGAGTGGGTGAACTACAGGCCCTCTCAATCAGAGAACCCTACTTAAGAATCTTAGAGAACAGAATTTTTACCCTTCGTCATGACAGCACCCACATGAGAGAGGGATCTGCCCATAGGAACAGGAAACCTACAGAAATAAAAGGGGTGGTCCCCCTCTCCTCCTCAGTTGGTTTCCTGTTCCTATAGGATTCCCTGGAATACCTGCATGAAGGAAGATTCCTAGGCCAAATAAACAAATAAATGTGATACAGATAGTATAAGAACCCCAGTAGGTTAAATTTTTTTTCACCATGAATGGAGATGTATAACATCAAGTCAGTGGATCCTGGACCTGATTAAATCTGAGTTAAAATTGGAATTTTTTCAGATTCCACAGGATACTTTCATAGTGACATCCCTTAGAGCGCCAGAACAACAGGAGGCGCTCCTATTAGAAATCTTCAGTCTTTTGGCCAAAAAAGTTCTGGTAGAGGTGCCAAAAGGATCAGGAAGGAAGGGGATTCTAGTCCCCTTTATTCCTGGTTCCCAAACCTGATGGATCGTTTCGTACTATAATAAATCTTAGGAAATTGAATACCTTCCTGTATGAGTGTACCTTTTAAGATGGAATCAATCAGGTCTACTATCAAACTTTTGTTCCCCAGATGTTTTATGGCCGGGCTAGACTTGAAAGATGCATATTATCATCTTCCGGTACACGCCAAGTACCAGCAGTACCTCAGAGTGGCTGTCAACTTGGCAGGTCAGATCCGACACTTCCAATTTGCAGCAATGCCGTTTGGCCTCTCGATGGCTCCTCGAGTGTTCACGAAACTAATGCTGGAGGTGATGGCTTATCTACGTCAACAAGATACACTAATTGTACCCTACCTAGATGATTTTCTAGTGACAGGAAGATTGGCTCCCCAATGTAAAGAGCGCCTGGCTAACACCATTTCATCTCTATAGGCATTAGGATGGATTGTGAATTTCAAAAAATCCAGACTGGTTCCAGAAACCCTCCAATCCTTCCTGGGACTACACCTGGACTCCATAAGTCAGAGGTGCCTCCACCCAGAATCCAAAAAGGTGACCATAATTTCAAAATTCAGTTCAACAAAGGACAGCCCTCACATGTCATTAAGAAAGGCCATGTCCCTCCTGAGGTCACTCACCTCCTGTATTACAGCAGTTCAGTGGTTTCAATATCATACTAGATCCTTACAACATGAGATTCTAGATGCACAGCGCCATTGTCAGGGGCGTTTAGATAGAAAAATTACCCTGTCTGAAGAGGTACTAGATTCCCTAGCTTTGTGGTTAAATTCAACTCCTCTGTCCAGGGGAGTTCCATGGACAATAAAACCCTCTAAGATAGTTACCACTGACGCTAGTCTAGATGGGTGGGGTGCCCATTTGGGGGAGAATCTAGCTCAGGGCATCTGGAACACTGTTGAGATACAACATTCCTCCAATTGGAAGGAATTAAAAGCAGTTAATTATGCTTTGAATTATCTCCTTCCCCAGCTCCCCAGGATCTCGCATAAGAATCCTATCCGACAATATGACAGTGGTCGCTTACTTAAATCATCAAGGCGGAACGAGATCAGGAAGTCTAATGTGTACTACAAAGGATATTTTCGACTTGGCAGAAGTGAACTTGTTGTCCCTCACGGCTCTTCACATCAGAGGCGAGGAAAATACAAAGGCCGACTTTCTTAGTCGCCACACGCTATGCCAGGGAGAATGGACTCTCAGTACTTGCATATTCAGGAGGATAGTCGAATTATGGGGGCTTCCGCAAATAGATCTATTCGCTACCAGGGAGAACAGACAGGTGCAGAGGTTTGCCTCCCTAAACAGCGAATCGGCCAGACATGATAGATTCGCTCCAGTTTCCCTGGCAATTCAACCGTAGTCATCAGGAAGATAAGGGAGGAAAGAGCAAGGGTGATTCTCATAGCGCCCTTCAGGCCGAAAAGACCTTGGTTCTCATGCCTCTGAGCCATGTTAGTATGCAACCCCTGGATACTCCCTGCAGATCCGGATCTGCTATCTCAAGGACCATTCTGTCACCCTCCAGTGAAAGGCCTCCACTTGATGGCGTGGAACTTGAGGCAGATATTAGGATCAAGGGGCTTCTCCAATGACCTCATCAACACACTGCTGCTAAGTAGGAAGGAATCTACAACCACAATATATGGCAGAGTGTGGAGGAAGTTTCTGGACTACTATATGGAACCCTTGTCTGAGGTAGTTCCGATTAAAGCCATCCTAGAATTCTTACAGAATGGTCGGGAGCTGGGACTGTCAGTCAATACATTAAGAGTCCAGGTATCTGCTTAAGGAGCCCTTTATGGTGCCAATATATCATGAGATAGATGGGTGGCACGATTCATTAAGGTATGTGAAAGAAGTAACCAGTCCACATCCCGCATTTACCACCTTGGGATCTAAACCTGGTCCTGGATGCCCTAACTGGCCCCCCTTTCGAGCCATTAGAATCTATCTCTCTAAAAAAACATCTCATATAAGGTAGCCCTGTTAGTGGCCTTAACATCTGCTAGAAGAGTTGGGGTATCCAGGCCCTTTCAGTAGACCCTCCTTTCCTATTAATATTCCAGGATAGGATAATTCTAATTCTCAAGCCAGATCCATCATATCTCCCTAAATTGGCGACAAGTTATCATAGATCACAGGAGATTTTTCTTCCTTCCTTTCATGACAATCAGTCAGGTCCGGAGGAAGAGAAACTTCATATGTTGGATGTAAGGAGAGCAGTCTTGAGTTACATAGAGAGAACCCGGTCCTGGAGACAGAGTAGGGCTTTGTTTATATCCTTTCAGGGCCACAAGAAAGGTCACGGGGTCACAAAGGCTACCTTGGACACATGGACCAAACACTAGTGACCCCGATACCATTTTTTCACATACTTGTTTAAACATGGATATGTGAATGAGTCCTTAGAAGCTTTCTGAGTAATAAACATAGCAAGAAGGCAGTGGCGTACCACCAATGGCAGAAGACCATATGGCTGCTATAGGTGCCAGTGCCGCCCCACCCTGCATCATATCATACCTTCAATTCTTCCTGCATCCTGGATGCCGATACAGTTAAAGAAAATTATGGGAGAGGGAGCCATCAGCTGACGCCTCCACACTCATTCCCCCTCTGCATCTGAGTTCTACAACATGCCCTCTGTGCTGAGCAGTGCAGAGGGTCAGAATACACTGAGACCAGAGCAGCAGAAAATGTGGGGGCGAGGGCAAAATAGAACTTCTGCTATGGGGTCTCATGATTTCTATGAACACCCCTGCAAAAAGGCAATTGTATTTACCAGCTAAGGTCAGAGAAACTAATGCACAAACGAGATGAAGCAGACTTCCTAATAAAGGTGCAAATTCCTGATGAAATAACCACCATATCTAACAATTCATGTAGAGGGTGATTGCCTAGTATTAGACTTGCACACAAATGAGACTTTCAGTAGGGCGCAAGTTACATGCATGGCAAAGTGCCTATCCAACAGCCTATCACAAGCCCATACGATTTATCAGGCTGGCTGCCTCTCACTCTATAAGTGCATCACAGAGTGACAGGTCCCTAGTTTACAAGGTCAGTGTTGAAGGACCCAGCTGCACCCTGTAAAATAGTTAATGTGCAGAAAAATCTAATATAAAGATGAGGTATTGGTAGATATTTTGGTCAAAATAGGCAAGCTCGCAACCCACATCAAGGGTCCTCACTCTTGTAAGTTCTACACTAAAGTAAAATGAAAAGAACAGCCAATCTGAGTGATCAGTGTTGTTCCCGTTGTGGCTGTATTTTTATATACATAAATTTAAAACTTAAAGGGGTTGTCCACTACTAGGACGACCCCTTCTGGATCTAAATGTTTGGCCCCTATTATTAAAAAAAAAACCCATATACTTGCCTCATGTGCCGGCGCCGTTTCAGCGGTATCGGCACTCACGTTCCTGGGGCTCTAGTGTGGTTGTTATGACATGGACCCTGGCACCCAATCAGAGCTGGCGTCACAGTCCCCGTCTTTGTACGAATTGAACATATAGAGGAAATCAGGGCTGCTGCTCTCACTTCCTCTTCATGTTCAATTTGAACGAAGGCGGAGACAGTGACGCCAGCGCTGATTAGGTGCCAGGGCTCACATGTCATAACCGCACGAGGGCGCCGGCATGGGAGGTGAGTATAAGCTTTTTTTTATTTTATCGGGGCCAAGCGAGGGGTATGAAAAGGGGTTGTCCTAGCAGTGGACAACTTCGTTAAATCTTGTTGTTTTTTTTTATCAATTTACATATTGCTTGTTGTATTCTGGTGACACAAAGGGATTTACACATGAAGTGACTGTCTTAATTGTTCTTTGGTCTTCATAGCTCAAACTTGTAATACACAAATACACCCACAAGAAACAACCAGTGCAGGAGTGTGCTAATGACCCATCCATGGGAAAGGCCATCAATATCAGATCGGCGGAAAGGCCATCAATATCAGATAGGCGGAGGTCCGACTCCACCACTAATTGGTGACTAGATGTAAACAGTATACAGGGCTGAAACAGCATGGCTCTGTTCACTATACGAAGGCCATTCCTGGATAGTACAGCTCAGCTTCCCTTGCCTTCGGTGAGAGCTTAGCCACAGTACGAGGAACCTGCCATGCCAGTGTAAAGCGCCATGTTATTCTGGCTCCATACACCGTTTACATTTATTTGCTGTCACAGCTGGTGACCGCTGATGGGTAAGGGTGCCAGATGTCAGACCCCCACAGATCTGATGTTGATCAATTAAATGGATAGGTCATCAATATTTCAGTCCTGGACAACATCTTGAAGGAGTTAAATTGTCCTTTTTGGAATTTCATTCAATGAAGCATTGTTTTTGTTACCTTTGCTAGGTCTGCACAATGTGCTTTCCAGTTATATTATGATTAATTGCCATTTTCTAACATTTCATAAACATAATAAAATTATGCATACACAAGCAAAGCAATATCCAAAGATTCTGTGCACTTTATTCCGCAAAAATGTCTGCCTAACAAATAATAAAAAATGTATCTTCCCAGAACACAATGGTCCCATTTTGGCACTGTCTTCACACCTTTTTTTTCTGGAGTTAAAATGGTTAAAATCGTGACTCTTATGTTTGCATCTTATTTCATTTGTGCCTTTTTTCTTAACCTCTTCAAGACATATTTATGTAGATTTACGTCATATGTTGTGTGCCTTTGATGTGGGCTCCCATGCTGAGCCTGCATCTTTCCCAGCAGATGATGGCTGATTTAATCAGCCATCATGTGCCTTTACCAGCCACAGGTGGAACGGAGCGCCGTCCGCGTCTGTTTACCTGTAAAATGCCGCTGTCAATCTCTCACATTGGTATTTAACACATGCCAGCAGTGACGTGATCGCAGGCCATTGATGGGTTGCCATGTCAGCCGGAGATCCGCTGAAGACCTTCGATTTTGTCATGATGATTCTCCTGTCAAAGCCAGACTGTAACTGGTGTTCATAGGTGATCATGATTTTAGCTATATATAGCAGTGCTTTTGCACTGATATGTATAGTACAAGCGATCAGATGATCGCAGCTTCAAGTCCCCTAAGGGAACTATTTAAATAAAGAAAAAACATTTAAAAAAAAAAGTTTTAAAAAGTTCAAATTACACCCCTTTAACACCTTTACCCTAAGGGTGGTTTTCACGTTAATGACAGGGCCAATTTTTACAATTCTGACCACTGTCCCTTTGACGTTATAACTCTGGAACGCTTCAACGGATCTTGGCGATTCTGAGACTGTTTTCTTGTGACATATTGTACTTCGTGTTAGTGGTAAAATTTCTTCGATATAACTTACATTTATTTATGAAAAAAACGGAAATATGGCAAATTTTGCAATTTTCAAACTTTGAATTTTTATGCCCTTAAAACAGAGAAATACTGTATGACACACAAAATAGTTTTTAAATAACATTTCCCACATGTCTACTTTACATCAGCACAATTTTGGAAACAAAAATTTTTTTTCGGTTAGGAAGTTATAAGGGTTAAAAGTTGACCAGCGATTTCTCATTTTTTACAACACCATTTTTTTTTAGGGACCACATTACATTTGAAGTCACTTTGAGGGGTCTATATGATAGAAAATACCCAAAAGTGACACAATTCTAAAAACTGCACCCCTCTAGGTGCTCAAAACCACATTCAAGAAGTTTATTAACCCCTCTCTGACATTAGACGTACTATCCCGTCCATAAAACCCGTGCCATTCTGCCCATGGACGGGATAGTACGTCATAGGCGATCAGCTGCGCTCCTGAGGGGAGCGCAGCTAATCGCCGCCGGGTGTCAGCTGATTATCACAGCTGACACCCGTGACTGTGTCAGGAGCGGTCACCGACCGCTCCCGGCACATTAACCCCTAGCACACCGCGATCAAACATGATCGCGGTGTACTGGGGGCACAGGGGAGGATCGCGCAGGGTGGGGGCTCCCTGCGCGCCCCCCTGAGACCCTCAGACCAGCGCGATGTGATCGCGCTGTTCTGAGGGCTTCCTCCCTCCCAGGACCCGGATCCAAGATGGCGCCGGGGTCCTGGAGGGAGGCGGCTTCCTCAGTGCCTGCTGGGAGCAGGCACTGAGAAGCCTGCAGCTATGCCTGAGCGATCGCTGGTGTGACAGAGTGCTGTGCACACTGTCACACCAGCGATTTGATAAAATACAGTGATGTCCCACCCTGGGACAAAGTAAAAAAGTTAAAAAAATAAAAATAAACATGTTATAAAAAAAAAATCCAAAATAAATTAAAAAAAAAAAAAAAAAAATATTCCCCAATAAATTCATTTCTTCCTGTAAATAAAAAAAAAAAAACAATAAAAGTACACATATTTGGTATCGCCGCGTCCGTAACGACCCCCCCTATAAAACTGTCCCACTAGTTAACCCCTTTAGTGAACCCCTTAAAAAAAAAAAAAAAAAAAAACTAAGCAAAAAATCAATGCTTTATCATCATACCGCCGAACAAAAAGTGGAATAACGCGCGATCAAAAAGACCGATATAAATAAACATGGTACCGCTGAAAACGTCATCTTGTCCCGCAAAAAACGAGCCGCCATACAGCATCATCAGCGAAAAAATAAAAAAGTTATAGCTCGCAGAATAAAGCGATGCAAAAATAATTATTTTTTATATAAAATTGTTTTTATTCTATAAAAGCGCCAAAACATAAAAAAATGATATAAATGAGGTATCGCCATAATCGTACTGACCCGAAGAATAAAACTGCTTTATCAATTTTACCACACGCGGAACAATAAAAACGCCTCCCCCAAAAGAAATTCATGAATTGCTGATTTTTGTTCATTCTAACCTCCCAAAAATCGAAATAAAAAGCGATCAAAAAATGTCACCTGCTCAAAAATGGTACAAATAAAAACGTCAACTCGTACCGCAAAAAATAAGACCTCACATGACTCTGTGGGCCAAAATATGCAAAAATTATAGCTCTCAAAATGTGGCGATGCAAAAAACTATTTTTGCAATAAAAAGCGTCTTTTAGCGTGACAGCTGCCAATCATAAAAACCAGCTATAAATAGTAAATCAAACCCCCCTTTATCACCCCCTTAGTTAGGGAAAAATAATAAAATTAAAAAAATGTATTTATTTCCATTTTCCCGTTAGGGTTAGGGTTGGCGCTAAAGTTAGGGTTAGGGTTGGGATTAGGGGTGTGTTAGGGTTAGGTTTGTGGTTAGGGTTGGGACTAGGGTTAGGGTGTGTTGGGTTTAGGGTTGGAGTTAGAATTGGGGGGTTTCCGCTGTTTAGGCACATCAGGGGCTCTCCAAATGTGACATGGCGTCTGATCTCAATTCCAGCTAATTCTGCGTTGAAAAAGTCAAACGGTGCTCCTTCACTTCTGAGCTCTGCCATGCGTCCAAACAGTAGTTTATCCCCACATATGGGGTATCAGCGTACTCTGGACCCCAAGAGTTATTGTGCAATTTGTCCTATTTCTTCTGTTACCCTTGGGAAAATAAAAAACTGGGGGCGAAAATATCATTTTTGTACAAAAAAAAATATTTTTTTGTTTTTTACGGCTGTACATTATAAACTTCTGTGAAGCACTTGGGGCTTCATAGCGCTCACCACACACCTAGATAAGTTCCTTGTGGGGTCTATTTTCCAAAATGGGGTCACTTGTTGGGGATTTCCACTGTTTAGGCGCATCAGGGGCTCTCCAAATGCGACATGACGCCCCCAGACCATTCCATCAAAGTCTGCAATCCAAAACGTCACTACTTCCCTTCCGAGCCCTGACGTGCGCCCATACAGTAGTTTTCTCCCACATATTGGGTATCAGCGTACTCAGGACAAATTGGACAACAACTTTTGGGGTCCAATTTCTCCTGTTACCCTTGTGAAAATAAAATATTGGGGGCGAAAAAAATCATTTTTGTAAAAAAAAAAAAAAAAAAAAAGATTTTTTATTTTACGGCTGTACGTTATAAACTTTAGTGAAACACCTGGGGGTTCAAAGTTCTCACCACACATCTAGATAAGTTCCTTGAGGGGTCTAGTTTCCAAAATGGTGTCATTTATGGGGGTTTCCACTGTTTAGGCAGATCAGGAGCTCTCCAAACACGACATGGCGTCCAGCCAATTCTGCGTTGAAAAAGTCAGGCGGCGCTCCTTCCCTTCCAAACTCTGCCATGCACCCAAACAGTGGTTTACCCCCACATATGGGGTATCAGCGCACTCAGGACAAATTGCACAATAACTTTTGGAGTCTTGTTACCCTTGGAAAAATAAAAATTGGGGTGAAAAGATCATTTTTGTGGAAAAAATATGATTTTTAAATTTTACGGCTCTACGTTATAAACTTGTGTGAAGCACTTGGGGGTTCAAATTGCTCATCAAAAATCTAGATAAGTTCCTTAGGGGGTCTAGTTTCCCAAATGGGGTCATTTGTGGGGGGTTTCCACTGTTTAGGCACATCAGGGGCTCTCCAAATGCAACATGGCATCCAAACTCAATTCCAGCCAATTTTGGTTGGAAAAAGTCAAATGGTGCTCTTTCCATTCCGAGCTCTGCCGTGCGCCCAAACAGTGGTTACCCCCCACATATGGGGTATCAGCGTACTCAGGATAAATTGTACAACAACTTATGTGGTCCAATTTCTCCTGTTACCCTTGGGAAAATAAAAAATTAGTGACTAAAAGATAATTTTTGTGGGAAAAAAATAGGATTTTTATTTTCATGCCCGGGCATTATAAACTTGTGTGAAGCACTTGGGGGTTCAAAGTGCTCACCAAAGATCTAGATAAGTTCCTTAGGGGGTCTAGTTTCCAAAATGGGGTCACTTGTGGGGGGTTTCCACTGTTTAGGCTCATCTGGGGCACTGCAAACGGAACATGACCCCCATTAACGTCTGCATTCCAAAACGTTACTACTTCCTTTCCAAGCCCTGCCGTGCGCCCAAACAGTTTTCCCCCCCCACATATGGGGTATCAGCGTACTCAGGACAAATTGGACAACAACTTTTGGGGTCCAATTTCCTTGGGAAAATTCAAAAATTTGGGACTAAAAAATCATTTTTGTGGAAAATTGATTTTTTTTTTTTCACACCCAGGCTTTATAAACTTTTGTGAAACACTTGAGGGTTCAAAGTGCTCACAACAGATCTAGATAAGTACCTTAGGGGGTCTAGTTTCCAAAATGGTGTCACTTGGGGGGTTTCCACTGTTTAGGCGCATCAGGGGCTCTCCAAACGCGACATGGCATCCAATCTAAATTCCAGCCAATTTTAGTTTGAAAAAGTCAAACGTCGCTCCTTCCCTTACGAGCTCTGCCGTGTGCCCAAACAGTGGTTTTCCCCCACATATGGGGTATTGGCGTACTCAGGAGAAATTGCATAACAACCTTATCTGTCCATTTTCTCCTTTTACCCTTGTGAAAATAAAAAAAAAGTTTGTAAAAGATCATTTTTGTGGCTAAAAAGTAAAATATTAATTTTTTCCTTCCACGTTGCTTTAGTTACTGTGAAGCACCTGAAGGGTTAATAAACTTCTTGAATGTGGTTTTGAGTACCTTGAGGGGTGCAGTTTTTAGAATGGTGTCACTTTTGGGTATTTTCTGCCATATAGACCCCTCAAAGTGACTTCAAATGTGAGGTGGTCCCTAAAAAAAAATGGCTTTGTAAATTTTGTTGTAAAAATGAGAAATCGCTGGTCAACTTTTAACCCTTATAACTTCCTAACAAAAAAAAATTTTGGTTCCAAAATTGTGCTGATGTAAAGTAGACATGTGGGAAATGTTATTTCTTAACTATTTTGTGTGATATATTTCTCTGTTTTAAGGGAATAAAAATTCAAAGTTTGAAAATTGCAAAATTGTAAAAATTTTCGCCATATTTGCGTTTTTTTTCAAAAATAAACGCAAGTTATATCGAAGAAATTTTACCACTAACATGAAGTACAATATGTCACGAGAAAACAGTCTCAGAATCGCGAAGATCCGTTAAAGCGTTCCAGAGTTATAACCTCATAAAGAGACAGTGGTCAGAATTGTAAAAATTGGCCCGGTCATTAACGTGCAAACCACCCTTGGGGGTGAAGGGGTTAACCCTTCCGGTGCTTCACAGGAATTTTTGGAATGTTTAAAAAAAAATGAACATTTAACTTTTTTTCACAAAATATTTACTTCAGATCCAATTTTTTCTATTTTACCAAGGGTAACATGAGAAATTGGACCCCAAAAGTTGTGCAATTTGTCCTGAGTATGCTTGATACCCTATATGTCGGGGTAAACCACTGTTTGTGTGCATGGCAGAGCTCGGAAGGGAAGAAGCGCCGTTTGACTTTTTCAACGCAGAATTGGCTGGACGCCATGTCGTGTTTGGAGAGCTCCTGATGTGCCTAAACAGTGGAAACCCTCCCACAAATGACACCATTTTGGAAACTAGAACTTATCTAGATGTGTGGTGAGCAGTTTGAACCCCCAAGGGCTTCACAGAAGTTTATTATGTAGAGTCATAAAATTCAAAAATCTTTTCCACAAAAATGATCTTTTCACCCCTAATTTTTATTTTCCCAAGGGTAACAAGACCACAAAAGTTATTGTGCAATTTGTCCTGAGTACGCTGATAAACCACTGTTTGGGCGCATGGCAGAGCATGGAGGGGAAAGAGCGCCGTTTCACTTTTTCAATGCAGAAATTGGCTGGAATTGAGATCAGACGCCATGTCACGTTTGGAGAGCCTCTGATGCGCCTAAACAGTGGAAACCACCCAATTCTATCTCCAACTCTAACCCCAACACACCCCTAATCATAACCCTAACCACAAACCTAATCCCAACCCTAACCACAAACCTAACCCTAACACTAATCCCAACCCTAATCCTAACCCTAACGGGAAAATGGAAATAAATACATTTTTTTATTTTATTATTTTTCCCTAACTAAGGGGGTTTGATTTACTATTTATAGCGGGTTTTTATGTTTGGCAGCTGTCACACGCTAAAAGACACTTTTTATTGCAAAAAATAGTTTTTTCATCACCACATATTGAGAGCTATAATTTTTCCATATTTTGGCCCAGAGTCACGTGAAGTCTTATTTTTTGCGGGACGAGTTGACATTTTTATTGGTACCATTTTGGGCACATGACATTTTTTGATCGCTTTTTATTACGATTTTTGGGAGGCAGAATGAACAAAAACCAGTAATTTGTGAATTTCTTTTGAGGGAACGTTTACACCGTTCCACATGTGGTAAAATTGATAAAGCAGTTTAATTCACCGGGTCAGTACGATTACATTGATACCTCATTTGTAGCTTTTTTTATGTTTTGGCGCTTTTATACAATAAAAACTATTTTATATAAAAAATAATTATTTTTGTATCGCTTTATTCTGCGAGCTATAACTTTTTTTATTTTTTCGCTGATGATGCTGTATGGCGGCTCGTTTTTTTGCGGGACAAGATGACTTTTTTTTTTAAGGGGTTCACTAAAGGGGTTACCTAGTGGGACAGTTTTATAGGGCGGGTCGTTACAGATGTGGCGATACTAAATATCTGTAATTTTTTTTTTTTAATTTACATAATGTGTTTATTCTGGAAATATATTTTTTTTTATTTAGGGATTTTTAAAAAAATATTTTTACAAGTTTTTTTTTTTTTTTTACACTTTTACATTGTCCCAGGTGGGACATCACTATATAGTGTCAGATCGCTCATCTGACAGTTTGCAGAGCACTGTGTCAGATCAGCGATCTGACAGGCAGTGCAGGAGGCATGCACTGACAAACAGGAGCAGGCACTGACAAACCACCTCCCTGCATGACCCCGAGGCCCTCGGAACAACACGATCACATCGCGTTGCTCTGAGGGTATCGGGGAAGCACGCAGGGAGCTCCCTCCCTGCACGATGCTTCCCTATGCCACCGGAACGCTGCAATCATGTTTGATCGCAGTGTGCCGGGGGTTAAAGTGCCCGGAGCGGTCCTGGCACTTAGTGCTGGGTGTCAGCTGTGAGAATCGGCTGACACCCAGCTGCGATCAGCTGTGCTCCCCCCGTGAGCGCAGCTGATCGCATGACGTACTATTCTGTCCATGGGAATTAAGTCCCAGGGCACATGGACGGAATAGTACGTTAGATGTTAGAAAGGGGTTAAAAATAAAACAAAAAAAAATAAAAATACACGTTTTTGGTATTGCTGCATTAGTAAAAGTCTGATATATCAAAATATAAAATGAATGAATGCAATTGATAAACAGCGTAACGAGAAAAAAACATCAAAACGACAGAATACATTTTTTGCCCACCGCAACACTGCAATAAGAGGTGATCAAAACATCATATCTACCCCAAAATGGTATCAGCAAAAACTTCAGCTCATGGCACAAAAAAAAATAAATCCTCACGCTGCACCAGATACCAAAAATTGAAAGCCTTACGAGTCTCGAAAATGGTGATACAAGCAAAGGTTTTTTTGTTTTTACAAATTTCTGTATTTTTTTTTTCTGCCAAAACTATACGTTTGGTATCTGCATACTCGTACTGACCTGGGGAATCATATTGCCAAGTCAGTTTTACTGAATAGTGAACATGGTAAATTAAAAAAAAAAAAATTATGAAATTACTTTTTTTTTTTTTCAATTTCAACGCACTTGGAATTTTTTTCCCCACTTTCCAGTGCATTACATGATCAAATGAATGATGTCCTTCAAAAGTTCAACTCATCTCTCAAAAAAACAAGCCCTCATATGGTTATGTGGACTGAAAAATAAAAAAAGTTATAGCTTTTGGAAGAAGGGGAGGAAAATACAGAAAATCTTCCAGGAGTGAGGGGGTCAAGTGAACTATACTTGTTTTTTTATTTCATTAGTCATTTTTTTTTTTTATGATGTTACCATAGTTTTTCCTATGCGGATGTTTTAGCCTATTTCATCATTTGTAATTTTTCAAAATGTCACTATTTTTGTTCAGATGTTCTCTAGTATGGTAGCGGAGTACAATAATTCTCATTTTATTTTTGTACAGTTGAAGATTAACATGTGGTATTTTAACCCCTTCACCCCCAAGCCTGTTTTCACCTTCTTGACCAATCCAAATTTTACATTTCTGACCAGTGTCACTATATCTGCTAGTAACTCTGGAACACTTCAACGGATCCCACTGGATGTGTTCTGAGTGTTTTTTCGTGACATATTATACTGCATGATAGTGGTAAAATTTGTGTGATATTACTTGCGTTCATTTCTCAATTTTCAAACTTTTAATTTTTATGCCCTTAAACCAGAGTTATGTCACACAAAATAGTTAATAAATAACATTTTCCACATGTCTACTTTACATTAGCACAATTTTGGAAACATAATTTTTTTGTTGTTAGGAAGTTATAAGGGTTCAAAGGTGACCAGCGACTTTTATTTTTCCAACAAAATTTGCAAAACCAATTTTATAGGGACCACATCACATTTTTGAAGTGACTTTGGGGGCCAATGATAAATACTCAAAAGTGTCAACATTCTAAAAACTGCACCCCTCAAGGTGCTCAAAACAACATTCAAGAAGTTTATTAACCCTTCAGGTGCTTCAGAGGAATTAATGCAATCTGGAAGGAAAAAAGCGCTATTTGACTTTTTGAATGCAATATTGACTGGAATCGTTAACAGACGCCATGTTGGGTTTGGAGAACCCATGATGCCATTTTGGGAACCAGACCCCTCAAGGAATTTATCTAGACATGTGGTGAGCATCTTGAACCCCCAGATGCTTCACAGACATTTATAACATTGAACTGTAAAAATGAAAAAAATAAATTTTTCCATAAAAATGTTGGTTTTGTCTCAAATTTTTCATAAGGGTAACAGGAGAAAATGGACCATACAAATTATTGTGCAATTTCTCCTGAATACACCGATACCCCATATGTGGTCGAAAACTACATTTTTAAATTGTAATTTTTATTTAAATTTTTCAGGAAAACAAAAAATAATTAGGTATTTTATATTTTTCACTATCATTTATAGGTCAACAACCAATCTTATACTATAGTAATTGTTAAACATTTTCAAGTAGATTAAAATTTTTCAAACACACAGACTCAGACAAAAGGAAAAGGGGGGAAATTATGTGGAATGTTATGACCTATATAGCCATTTCATAGAGGTCATATATTTAACATGGACCACAAGGAATCCCAAGGAGACCAAATAAGGTTAAGCCTCTCTACTGTATTGTCATTAAGGCTTCTTTTACACTTACCGGGTTTTTTGCTGCCCCAATAGGTTTCTATGGGGCCGCAATAATTCCATGGAGCACCGTATTTACTGCTCGATCTTTTTCACGGCTTACAGACACGGCCCCCATTGAAAATCAATGGGGCCGCAAAAACAACGGAAGTTTGTTTTTGCAGTGCACCGTGACTTCCGGTTTTGCGGAAAGCCGTTTTTTTTCCCAATACTTTTTCCATAGTATTGGATACCCAAAAAAACGGCGATCCGCAAGTTTTTTCTGGTCCGATATTGGGGCAGACCGTGAAAATTGCAGCGATAAGGCCCGCAATTACGGGTCGCAAAAAACCCGGTAAGTGTAAAAGAAGCCTCAGGGCTTCCTGGGGTACTCAAGGTTCCTGATATCCTTGATGCGAGAATATAGATCTAGCTGGGAAGGTAGAGAGGTTTGCTTCCATCGAAAATTTATAAAAATGCTTA
Source organism: Oophaga sylvatica (assembly GCA_033576555.1). Taxonomy (NCBI): domain Eukaryota; kingdom Metazoa; phylum Chordata; class Amphibia; order Anura; family Dendrobatidae; genus Oophaga; species Oophaga sylvatica. Next base: position 365,424,031 of record JARQOD010000002.1, on the reverse strand, counting down.
ATTTTTATAAGGGCTTGTAGGAAAAAATTGACCTTTCAGTTTGTTGTGCAATTTTTCCTGAATATGCCAATACCCCGCATGTAGTCGGGAACTACTTTTGAGGCACAGTCATGTGAAGGCTTGTTTTTTAATGTTTTTATTGGTACCACTTTTGCGCACATGACATTTTTTGATCGCTTTCTATTCCAATTTTTGGGAGTCAGAATGAACAAAAACCAGCAACTCAGGAATTTTTTGAGGGTTGTTTTTTCATGCCGTTCTTTGTGCGGTAAAATTGATAAGGCAGTTTTATTCTTAGTACGATTACAGCGATACCCCATTTATATTTTTTTTTATGTTTTGGTGCTTTTACACAATAAAAACTTGTTTATAGAAAACAATATTTTTGCATCGCTTTATTCTGAAAGCTACAGCTTTTTTTAAAATTTTTCCGCTGTTTTTTTGCAGTACAAGATAACGTTTTTGGCAATACCATTTTTATTTACATTTGTCTTTTCGATCGCATTTTATTCCACATTTTGTTCGACTGTATGATGGAAAAGCATGGCTTTTTGGCTTGCCTTGGTGTTCAATCAAGGGGTTAACTAGTGGGAAAATTTTATAGATCTGGTTGTTTCGGACTCTGCAATACCAAATATGTGTAATTTTTTTGTTTATTTTCTTTTTCATAAAAATATTTCTGGATACAATATATATTTTTATTATTTTTTTTTATTATTTATTTTCATAATTTTTTTTTTTAACTTCTTTACTTAGTCCCTCTATGGGACTTTCACTTTTTCGCAGTCTGATTGCAGTTCTAAAGCATTGCAATGCGTTGACTTTGGTCTTGATAAAACACAGTGGACATACACCAGCAGATGACATGGCTCCCCAAACCATCACTGATTGTGGAAACTTCACACTAGAACTTGGAAATCAAGGTCCCATTGTCTGGAGGAAGAGTGGAGAGGCAGACAATCCAAGCTGCTTGAGATCTAGTGTGAAGTTTTCACAATCAGTGATGGTTTGGGGAGTCATGTCATCTGCTGGTGTAGGGCCACTGTGTTTTATCAAGATCAAAGTCAGCGCAGCCGTCTACCAGGAAATTATAGAGTAATTCATGCTTCCATCTGCCAACAAGCTTCTTGGAGTTGGAAATGTCATTATCCAGCAGGACTTGGCACCTGTCCACACTGCCAAAAGTACCAATATCTGGTGTAAAAATAACAGCATCACTGTGCTTGATTGGCCAGCAAACTCGTCTGACCTTAACCCCATAGAGAATCTATGGAGTATTGTCAAGAGGAAGATAAGAGACACCAGACCCAACAATGCAGACGAGCTGAAGGCTGCTATCAAAGCATAACACCTCAGCAGTGCCACAGGCTGATCGCCTCCATGCCACGCCGCATTGATACAGTAATTGATGGAAAAGGAGCCCCAACCAAGTATTGAGTGCATTTACTGAACATAGATTTCAGTAGGCCAACATTTCAGATTTTAAAATCATTTTTCAAGCTGGGGTTATAAAGTATTCTAATTTACTGGGATAATGACTTTTAAACACGTGAAATAGATCACTCTGTTTGTAATGACTCTATATAATGTGTTTCACTTTTTGTATTGAAGAACTGAAATAAATTAACTTTTTGATGATATTCTAATTTTGTGAGAAGCACTTGTAGCTTTTAGTACATAATTAGAGACTTTAGTAAGGGCAGTTTCAGTAGAGTGTAAGGAGGGGAAACTGGATTGTAGAGGATCAAGAAGAGAGTGATCTGAGAGGTAGCGGATTAGACGGGTGAGGACCAGGCGTTCCAGGAGTTTAGAGATGAAGGGAAGGTTAGAGACAGGTCTATAGTTAGCAATGTACTTCAGGTCGAGGGAAGTAATGGATATATGCTGGCGTGTTTAAATGAGGAGGGAAAGATCCCAGATGAGATTAAATATTTTAGTTAGATGAGTGGTGACAGCGGGGGCAGGGACTGGAGGAGATGCGAGGGAATAGGGTCACTGATACAAGTAGTAGGAAGAGAAGATGCAAGGAGCCGGATCACTTCATCTTCCGTGACTGGTTCAAAGACCGAGAGTGAGCTAGATGCAGTGGGGGAGGGAGGACAGGTATGAGGGGATTGGGAGAAAATTTCCTGTCGGATGTAGTCAATTTTTTCTTTGAAATTTTTGGCCAAATTGTCAACGCCGAGGTCGGTGGTCGGCGCCTGCAATCGTGGATTGTGGAGGGAATGAAAAGTGTTAGAGACATTTACGATTGTTGGATAGTGAGGTGATGAGGGTGTTGAAGCAGGTTTGTTTGGAAAGGTGAAAGGCACACTTGTATATTTTAAGCATAAACTTATAATGGATGAAATCTTCGGCCAGATTGGATTTTCTCCACAGACGTTTGGCGCACCTGGAGCACCGCTGCAGGAAACGTGTTTGCAGTGTGTGCCAGGGTTGTTGCCTTCTGCGAGGATATAATCTGAGCACAGCATAATATAGGGCACAAGAGCCTGATTCCAGTGATGTATCATTTACTAGGCTACTTGTCTGCTGTAGCAGAGACTCTGTATAACCCGCCCACACCCGATTGGCAGCTTCCTGTGTATACTGTAAATTGTCAGCAATCTGCCAATCAGTGGTGGGGCGGGGGGTACACAAATTAGCCTGCCTGTTCTGCACGTGAGATGTAGTCACAGGGCTCGTGAACACCACTAATTTTCTCTTACAACTGCCTTCTGTAGTTTTCACAGCTATCACTTGTACCTATGATATTTTAAAAAACTGTGCACGTCTGTTTTTTTCCTAGGACCGAGTGGACTGTGGAAAAAATTGTAGACATGTCTGATTTTGATCTGAGCGTTGGATCAAAATCAATACAAGTCTATGGGTCTGTGAATAGTATTAGTTTGTACTCGGATGACAGCTGAGTGCAGACAAATGTTTACAGACTGAGAATTGAGAAGGTGGCAAAACATTTATTTGTTTTCTCTTCACATCCGAGAAAAACTGGTGCCACTCTGATCAAAATAATCGGACTAGTTTTCTCGGATGTGGAGTAATTGGTTGTGCGAACCTACCCACAGAGTGATCATGTCCAGCTGATAAAACACTGATTGTATTGAAACTACCACACATGGCCTAAGTGACTCATCCATGTAATCAGGCTCTGGTGCCCTGTATTATGCTGCTCTCAGATTAGCAGGGTCTTATATGTTAGATAAAACAAATGTTGTAGCTGTTGCTTGATATATGTAAGTGATCGAAGGGCACAGTGCTGCCGCATCCAGCAGAGCCGCGAGCCTGGGAGATTAGCTGAGCAGTGTGAACAATGCCAGTTTGGTAGTGTGAGGCTTTGGAAGCGATACCCCACCACACCAGCTTGACAGAATTTTTTGTTTGTTTGTTTTTTAGTACATTTTATGGTTGTTATAGGAGAGAAAAAACAAAAGCGAAGAAAGGAAACATTTCCTTGCTCATGAAGGGGTTAATTAAAGGGGGGTAATTGTAATACTGGAGGTATTTGCTTCTCCATGATCTGCTCTGCAGTAACTGCATCTTTGTAGGTCGGTATCCTGGTGACCTGTCACTCATGCGATTATCGGATGATCTCATCGCTCGGAGTCGGCCAATAAATATCCTGTGCGGATGCAGCAGCCCGTCATCACACTACACAAGTGAGGACTAGACTGAATCCATCACTTATCAGCACCATATACCGGATGTCTCCCAGTCACGTGTCATGTAGGAAGTGACGTGTGGCAGTTTCCGGGTTCTGTACTGTAGGGATAGCGCCCTCTACTGGCTGACTGCCGATGAATACCGCACAGAATGAAACTTCTTTCGTGTTCCTTGCGAAAGGGTTAATAGCTAGGCTCTTTACGTGCGTAACATATCACTAGACTGAAGAAATCCGAAATAGAAACGTATCGCTTTAAGGCGGTGGAACGCACGTACCCGCGCTCGTGACACGCACATCCAAGGAGTTTCCTTACGTTCACTTACGCAAAATCGCTCCGCGCTACTTGGATTGTCATTCAGAGGCTTCCGTTAGTCAGACATATTGTCCCAGAGGAGCCGGGAGAGGCCCTGACAGACCGGGGGCAGCATGGGTGAGATTTGGGAGATGAGAGCGAAGGGGGGATCCAAGTATGGCGGTCATATGCGGGTATTTAGCATGGTACTGAGCTTCCTACATGCCTGTCCCCGGAATCCGCCGCAGGGGCTCAGTCTCCCCACCCTGGTGCCTCACTCGCCGCTGTGGGGGGTTGTACTCCATCTCGTACACAAGTTTAGTCCATGTGCTGAACCCTGGGGTCTTCCCTGTAAGAATGCCTTGGAGTTCTGTCACCAGCATGCTCTGCCCTCAGTGCCCATGGTGGAGCTGGCAGACTCCCTGCTCCTGTGTATGGCCTAGTGAGAATCGTTACCCCACTAAAGCCTGGACAGTGCTTTGCTCCAATACCAGCGCCCCTCCTGTACTCAGGTTGTGTGACACAGCTGCAATACCACAAATAGCCTGTGCATTGGAGGGGTGCTGTGTCTAGTCTATCTCTTGATAAGGGACTGTAAATGTTCTATAGAGCAGTTTTCTTCTACTATAAACCTGCTGGTCTGCAGCCACTAAACAGTGTGATGGGGTCAGTATTATACCTCTCCGTACCCCACAATACATAGCTTACATCCAGCCTCTGCTACAGCTGGCAATGCTGATCATTGGAGCAGCCGGACCCCACTGTTATGATCCTGATGTCCGATTTGAACATCAGCTCACCAATATTGTAGCAGTGTTGCGTGCTATGCCATTATTACACGTAGATAGCATACATTGTCTTGTGCACAGCATGGCGTCACACATGTAGCTAGTGCACGTGACAAGTAGACAATCCCTCTGCTGTCTGGTCACTAAATGCTGCCTATGGCCTGCGAGAAAGTGACAAACTGCAGAGGTACATTGTACTGATGGCGTATAGTAGATTACAGGGCTAAACACCGTGTAAATACAACGTCAGCAAATAGGGAGTCTCATCTGTGATGATAATGAGACTGCTGAAACAGTAAAGAACAGAAATGTAGGTGTATTATTAGTGTGAAAATTATAAGATTTCTTTGTTATAATGACTTAATTTTTGTATAGTGATATGGAAAATTGAGAAAAATGTAAAAAATGTATAACATGATGCTTTTATCAATACTTGATTTAACCCTGTAATGACTTATGATGTTCGATGTCTGTCATACGTTGTCTCCCTGTCTTTGATGCAGGCTCACACACCAAGCTCACATCTTTCTCGTGCAGTTGAGCTCCAACGAGAGCTGCTGTCAACCGATTAAATGCTGCTGTTAATCTGTAACCGCTGCATTAACAGAGCGCCAACGGAGGGGCGCTGATCTATCCCTTCATTGGCGCTCCCTCAATGTGATCATGCGATGCAGATGTGTTGCCATGTGGCATTTCTGTATATAGCACAAGTGATCAGATCATCGCAGATTCAAGTGCCATAAGAGGACTAACAAATACTGTGAAAAGTTAAAAAAAAAAAAAAAAGTTTTAAACAATATGGAAAAAATAAAACTTGAAATCACCCTCCTTTTCCTTCATTAAAAATTAGGAACAGAAATACACACATTTGGTATTGCTGCATTTGTAGAAGTGCTGTCTATTAAAATGTAAAATAAATTAATCCCGTTGGAAAGCAGCGTAACGAGAAAAAACAAAACCGCCAGTATGGGCAGTTTTTCAGCTGCTGAAACAAATGTAATAACAGGCGATCAAAATATCATATCTACTCCAATAAAAACATTGTCTCGGAGCGCAAAAATCAAGCCCTCACACCACCCCATATCCCGTTGCGTGTCTCGGAATGTGGCGACTCAAGCAAATTTTGTGTTTTTACAAATTTCTGAATTTGTTTCACAACTTAAATAAAACACAAATTCTGCATGTTTTGATATCTGCGTAATTGTACTGACCTGGAGAATCATATTGCCTGGTCATTTTTATCGTAAAATTAAAGCTGTAAATAAAACCCCCCCAAAAAACTACTGCAGAATCCAGAGTTCGCCACACTTTGATTTTTTTTCTCACTTTCCAGTACATCATATAATAAAATGAATGGTGTTATTCGAAAGTGCAACTGGTCCCAGAAAAACAAGCTCTCCACGGCTATGTCGACGGAAAAATAAAAAGTTATGACTCTTGGAATAAGGGGAGGAGAAAATGAAAAAAAAGGAAAATCACCCAGTTCTTTATGGGATTAAGCAATAAGTAATTTCTGATTACATGTTGCTTTTAATAAAGGAATAGACCATCTATTCTTAAAATTAGTCAATAGTAAAGGAATAGTTAAAAGAGTTGTTAAAGCATAGCTGACCAGAGTGAGAGGAGAGCGACGAGATGTCTTTAAAGACACACAGCTCTGCTCTCCTCTCCCTCCACACTAATTGCTGACATTGAGGTTGATGAAGAGAGCAGAGCTGTGTGTTTTTACATTATTATTATTATTATATTATTATACATTTATATAGCGCCATTTATTCCATGGCGCTGTACATGTGAAAAGGGGAAATATAGACAAGTACAATAGACGTGTAAGACAAGGGACACACAAGTACAGAAGGAGAGAGGACCCTGCCCGCGAGGGCTCACAGTCTACAGGGATGGGTGAGGATACACTAGGAAAGGGTAGAGCTGGTGGTGCGATGGTTCAGTAGACTGAGGATCATTGCAGGCTGTAGGCTTGTTGGAACAGGTGGGTCTTCAGGTTCTTCTTGAGGGTATGTGCACACGTTGCAGATTCTGTTGCAGTTCTGCAGCAGATTTTGCCTTGCAGATCTGCAGCAGAACTGCAAGTGATGTACAGTACCATTCTAGTCAATGGAAATCAAAAAACGCAGTGCACATGCTGCAGATTTTTCTGCGCAGATTTGGTGCGGATTTAAAACTGCAGCATGTCACTTCTTTTGTGCAGAACTGCAGCGGTTTTACACCTGCTCCATTATAGGAATCTGCAGGTCTCAAAAGGCAGGGGAAATCTGCACAAAAACTGCAGTAAATCTGCAGATAAAAGGGATAAAAACTGCGCGGATTTTGACCTGCAGTTTCTGCCAAGAGATGCAGATTCTGTGCAGAAAATTCTGCAGACCAATCTGCAACGTGTGCACATACCCTCAGGCGAAACCGCGGCAAAACCGCTTACACAATACAACTCATTAAGGCCTATGAGATTCCGCAATGCTGTGCACATGCTGCGGGTTTTTCCGCGGCAGAATCGCATCGCGGGAGAATCCGCAGCATGCTCATTCTTTTTTGCGGAACCGCGGCGATTCCGCCGCCATAGGAATGCATTGAACCAATTACTTTCCGCATGTGGCTGTGCCCACCATGCAGAAAGTAAGCGGTTCATGTGCGGATGGTACCCGGGGTCTGGAGGTGAGGAGACTCTCCTCCCAGCCCTGGGTACCATATCCATGTAAAAACAATAATTAAAATAAAAAATAATGATATTCTCACCTTCCGGCGTCCCACGCAGCTTTCCCGCCTTCAGCGACGCTCCCGCCAATCGCGTTCCCAGTGATGCTTTGCGAGATCACCCAGATGACGTAGCGGTCTCGCGAGATGCTACGTCATCGGGATGATTGTCGCAAAGGACTCTTGGGAACGGAACTTGCCGGGAGCGTCGCTGAAGGCGGGAAAGCTGTAGGGGCTGCCGGAAGGTGAGAATATCCTTATTAATTATTTTTTTTATTATTTTTACATTAGATCTTTTTATTATTGATGCGACATAGGCGGCATCAATAGTAAAAAGTTGGTCACACGAGTCAAACACTTGTTTGACTCGTGTGACCAACCTGTCAGATCGCTTGTAAAACGCTAGCATTCTGCAAGCTAATTCCGCTTGCAAAACGCTAGTGTTTAGCGGGAATACGCATACCTATAATATGCGGATTTCCCGCGGCAGGGAGGTGCGGAATTGCCGCGGAAATTTCCATGGCAATTCCGCAACGTGTGCACATAGCCTGAAGGTTTTACATGTCTTTACATATTGCACAGAGAAAGCAGACCTTCTGACCTTCTCTGGGGACAAGTTCTTATTTTCCCTTGCATGATGCCTACTGCTTATGATTGGTCAACGTCATACAGGGGACGAAGTACATCCCCCCAGTGTAGAGTCTTTGCTAACACACACTTGGTCTTCACTTGCAAAGTTTACATTCTAATTTTGACTAATATCTCAGAAAATAAAAAACACATTTTATGCAGCTCTCCAGCCACTCTTCATGATGTGGCCAGTTTAACATGCTAAAACTGATGAAAGGTAGTCTTTAAAAAAAAAAAGCTAGTAAATGTGACCAGGATTTCTATATTATAATTTATTGACCTGTCTTATTATGATAGGGTTGTATTTCCAAAGTAGCAATAGTGATACATCACTGTACAGTGGGGTAAAAAAAGTATTTAGTCAGCCACCAATTGTGCAAAGTCTCCCACTTAAAAATATGACAGAGGCCTGTAATTTACATCATAGGTAGACCACAACTATGAGAGTAAAAATGAGAAAACAAATCCAGAAAATCACCTTGTCTGATTTGGCAAGATTTATTTTGCAATTTCTGGTGGAAAATAATTATTGTATATACTCGAGTATAAGCCGACCCGAGTATAAGCCGAGGCCCCTAATTTTGCCACGGAAAACTGGGTAAGCTAATTGACTCGAGTATAAGCCGGGTGTACATTGTCCCCTCATCCCTGTCCTGCTCTGTGTGTCTCTCCCCCCCCCCCCCCACCCCCAGTATGCATGGCTCGGCTCCCCGTCCCATCCTATGTATGGCTCAGGTACTTGTCCTCTCTCATGCTCCCCCGTCCTCCTCCATACTCCTCAGTGCTCCCCCGGTCCTCCTCAGTGCTTCCCCCGTCATACTCGCCCTCCTGTGCAATCGCTGAACGTCCCCTGCATCCTCCGTTGTCTTGGCTTCCTGCAGCTCTCCTGTGCTGAGCGATCACGTGGTACCGCTAATTAAGGTCATGAATATGGACGCCACGCCTAAGGGAGTGAAGTTGCGTCCATATTCATGACCTTAATGAGTGGTACCATGTGACCGCTCAACACAGGAAGAAGCTGCCAGCCTGGGACAACGGAGAATGCAGGGACGATCAGCAATTGCACAGGAGGGCGAGTATGATGTCCCAGTCACCGGCTCCTGCCGCCGCACCCCCTCCCCCGCTGGTTTCTGCACAATGACTCGTGTATAAGCCGAGGGGGCATTTTCAGCACAAAAAAAGTGCTGAAAATCTCGGATTATACACGAGTATATACAGTATTTGGTCACCTAGAACATGCAAGATTTCTGGTTCTCACAGACCTGTAACTTCTTCTTTAAGAGACTCCTCTGTCCTCCACTCATTACTTGTAGTTATGGCACCAGTTTGAACTTGTTATCAGTATAAAAGACTCCAGTCCACAACCTCAGTCACACTCCAAACTCCACTATGGTGAAGACCAAAGAGCTGTCCAAGGACACCAGAAACAAAATTGTAGCCCTTCACCAGGCTGGGAAGACTGAATCTGCTATAGGCAAGTAGCTTCTTGTGATGAAATCAACTGTGGGAGCAATAATAAGAAAATGGAAGACATACAAGACCACTGATAATCTCCCTCGATCTGGGGCTCCATGCAGGATCTCACCTCGTGGGGTCAAAATGATCACAAGAACGGTGGGCAAAAATTCCAGAACCACACGGGGGGGACCTAGTGAATGACCTGCATAGAGCTGGGACCACCGTAACAAAGGCTACCATCAGTAACACACTACGCCGCTTGGGACTCGAATCCTGCAGTGCCAGACGTGTCCCCCTGCTTAAGCCAGTACATGTCAGGGCCCATCTGAAGTTTGCTAGAGAGCATTTGGATTATCCAGAAGAGTATGAGATGAATGTCATATGGTCTGATGAAACCAAAGTAGAACTGTTTGGTAGAAACAAAACTCGTCGTGTTTGGAGGAGACAGAATGCTGAGTTGCATCCAAAGAACACCAGACCTACAATGAAGCATGGGGGTGGCAACTTCATGCTTTGGGGCTGTTTCTCTGCAAAGAGACCAGGACGACTGATCCGTGTACATGAAAGAATGAATGGGGCCATGTGTCGTGAGACTTTGAGTGCAAACCTCCTTTCATCAGCAAGGGCATTGAAGATGAAACGTGGATGGGTCTTTCAGCATGATAATGATCTCAAGCACACCACCAGGGCAACGAAGGAGTGGCTTCGTAAGAAGCATATGAAGGTCCTGGAATGGCCTAGCCAGTCTCCAGGTCTCAACCCCATAGAAAACCTTTGGAGGGATTTGAAAGTCCGTGTTGCCCAGCGACAGGCCCAAAACATCAGTGCTCTAGAGGAGATCTGCATGGAGGAATGGGCCAACATACCAGCAACAGTGTGTGCCAACCTTGTGAAGACAGAAAACATTTGACCTCTGACATTGCCAACAAAGGATAGATAACAAAATATTGAGATGAACTTTTGTTAATGACCAAATACCTATTTTCCACCATAATTTGGAAAATAAATCTTGCCAAATCAGACAAGGTGATTTTCTGGATTTGTTTTCTCATTTTGACTCTTAGTATGCCACCTAAACATATCGTAACGATCGTAAAAACTCACTATTAGATCCGTAGCGATATTGTCATCGCAGCTTCCGCACCTTCTCTGTGATCTCGCTCGTCGCTGGAATGTTCGACCCTATTCACGCTGGCGACCGTGGTAATTCTTCGCTGTGTGCACCTTCTAGCGATTTGCGTATTTGTACGCTAAGTCTAAGAAATCGTACGCGACGTCGTTATATATCGCTATTCCGCATTTACATAGAACAATCGCTAGGATCTCATTGTAGCAACCTACGAATGCTAGCGGATTTTGTGTGGAAAGTACTTAGTTGCTACCTAGACTGATTAAGGCCTCTTCATCTTTAATGGAGAACTTGCACAATTGGTGTGACTAAACTTTTTTCCAGTAAGCTTTGCGATGAAGCTCTAGTGATGTGAACTATGGATCTGGAAAGATCCATAAACAGTATAACTTATTTTTTTTAATCTTAAGCCATATTGTTCAGCATTGCACAATTTTTTTTCTTCTAGACTCCTTAGCGAGCCCCGGGAAGGACAACAGTCGCATGAAGAGCTACAAGAACAAGGCTCTAAACCCTGAGGAGATGCGCAGGCGACGTGAAGAAGAAGGAATCCAGCTCAGAAAACAGAAGCGTGAAGAACAGGCTAGAATTTTTATCTTTAATTTCATTGTTATACACTGTGTAATATAATTGACTGTTTTTGTACCTTCCATACAAGGTACAGCATGTATGGCGTTGGCAACTTGGTGGCCATCTGTTTATACAGATCCTCCCAACAACTACATTTCTGGTGTGAAGGCATGGGAGTCCGCCATTCTAGAGATTTGTGGTGGCAAACCAATCTCTGGACCCGCTAGCACTTGTAATCTACACGGTGGATAGGATCTATGAAGTCCACCTGTCTTAATAGCGCATATGGCCACATGTTGTCTTCATGCGACTATATGAATAGCATAGTAACTGTGAGCTCACTAATTAGAAAGGAAAAGACAACTTAGTAATGGTGCTTAAGAGAGAAAAATAAACAAATATGAAAGTTCAGATTCTATCCAATTTCTTAGTATGTACAATATATGAAGTTCAGCTGTGGCATTATTCTGGGAAGAAAATCTCTGTAGGAATTGTTCTGTTTTCCAACAATGACAAGTATAATTATTTTCATCTGATCCGAAAATGTCTTTTTTTTTCCCTCTGCAGCTTTTTAAGCGTCGCAATGTGGAACTGGTTTCTGAAGATACATCCATGTTTGATGGGCCTTTGATGGACTCTTTTGTCAGCTCTACAACTTCTGGGGTATATTTAGAACTCGAGATGAAATATACTGATTATCTTGGTCCTATCAATAGAGAAGTGAATTTCTTTTTGTCTACTGATAGGATGGAGTGATCACCCGGGAAATGGTTGGACTACTACTATCTGATGATCCTGACTTGCAGTTGGCTACAACACAGAAATTTCGAAAGCTGCTATCGAAGGGTGTGTATGAACATTGCCCATTGCTGTCATTGAGAGGCGGGTATTATCAAGTCATTATGTAAATGTTGGTATAGCATTTGTCTATCCGATCTATATAGACCTCTATACCTATAGAATAATTTGTCAGTGTAAAATGATGATCATTGAAGCTCACTTATTTTTTTTTTTTTATCAATTTGTTTTAGAGCCAAACCCCCCAATAGATGAAGTGATCAATGCTCCTGGTGTAGTAGAGCGGTTTGTGGATTTTCTTAAAAGGAGTGATAACTATACACTACAGGTACGTCCACTAAGGTAGCGAAAAGCTGATTGTTAGGTAGAGAGATGCACAGAATTCATGGTTGTTATTGTTTGTCACAGTTTGAAGCTGCCTGGGCCTTGACAAACATTGCTTCGGGCACTTCACAACAAACAAAGATTGTGATAGAAGCAGGAGCTGTGCCAATCTTTATCCAGTTGCTAAACTCTGAGTATGAAGATGTTCAGGAGCAGGTTTGGATATCTTCTTTGTTTGCCCTGTGTGTTTTTCTGCTTCTTGTTCTGTGTTTTGCTGGTCTGTTTTCCGAGAGTAAGTGTAATTTACTATGGGTTCCTGCAGGCGGTGTGGGCCTTGGGCAATATTGCCGGTGACAGCTCAGTGTGCCGTGACTATGTGCTGAGTTGTGACATCCTTCCTCCTCTTCTTAAGTAAGTATATTATTATTATTATACATTTTTATAGTGCCATTTATTCCATGGCGCTTTACATGTGAAAAGGGGCAAATATAGACAAGTACAATAAACGTGAGCAATACAAGGCACACACAAGTACAGAAGGAGAGAGGACCCTGCCCGCAAGGGTTCACAGTCTACAGGTATATTATGCAGATCAGTCAAATGTAACATTGTGTGTATATAAGAATATGGCTGATGATGTGCAACTGTTAAAGCAATTACCGTAGCTACTTTTTACAGTGATATTTGTACTGCGATATTTTACGATTTTTTAATTTATTTTTTTACCCCTTCAGTCTTCTTACGAAGTCAAGCCGTCTTACCATGACCAGAAATGCTGTATGGGCATTGTCTAACCTGTGCCGTGGAAAGAACCCACCTCCAGACTTTGACAAAGTTTGTATTAATTTTTTATTTTAAAATTTTACTGTAAAGAACACATGTTTTTTTACATGTTTCTTAAGAAGAGTAATGATTTCTTTAAAATTCTATGTTTTTGCTTTTACTAGGTATCGCAGTGTCTTCCTGTGTTATCACGTCTCCTGTTCACCAGTGACTCTGACTTATTGGCAGATGCTTGCTGGGCACTCTCATACCTTTCTGATGGGCCCAATGAAAAAATCCAAGCAGTGATTGATTCAGGGGTCTGCCGTAGGCTGGTGGAACTCTTAATGTTAGTGTCAAATACTCTGTAGTTTTCTGTCGGTGGTGGGGGATGGGTACTTCGCAGATGAAGCATTTATTGGTCTTTGACTCCAGATTTATTACATTTACACATTTTTCATTCTGGTATTGATGAGAAGGTGTGCAGGAGTCAGACGTTCATGATTTGTTAAGATGCATGCAACTCTTAATGAATGTGGCGCGTTTGAAAAGTTGCATGTGCATCTTGTCACTAATTTACTCCAGTATGGAGTAAGATTAGTATAAAACACCGCAGCACATCATGAATATGACAAGCGGGGGTGCCACATCCCAGTGTCACCCCAGCTCTGCCCAGTTTCTCAGAGCTGGGAGAAAATGGTAGGAGAACGCCAAAGGTCACAACATTTTACTTCAGCCTTACGTTCCAAAATGTTGCAAAGTTTCCAAACTTTTTACGACCAGATTCTATCATAAAAGCAATGATGAATCAGACTTGGGTTTGTAATACTGCATTTTCTATACAAAAAAACAATACTGCATATCTGACATTAAAGCGTCAGCAGGATTTTACGCAGTAAACTACAGACAGTGTCAGGTCAGCGCCATTATACTGATTAAAGTGATACCTTGGTTCATGAAATCCGTTTTGTGGTTGTTTTATCTTTATTTGTAGTTTTCAACTAAAGTCTTTTTTTTCTTTTGTAAAGCTTATAGCAAATCAATGACTGTACTTGTTTCTCTTTTTGTATATAGCTAACATTTCTTTTTTCTTTTTTTCTACACTAAGGCACAATGATTACAAAGTGGCCTCACCTGCCTTGAGAGCCGTAGGGAACATAGTGACAGGAGATGACATTCAGACACAGGTGAAAACTAATATTGTCAATTGTGACCTAAGAAAAAATTGCACCAGATTTATTAAGATAAGACATACAATTCCTTATTATAGACTACACATACAAAACACATATCACAGCATGGGCATGCATTGAAGAAGGGGGGAAGGGGGAAACCAGATCAAAAATTCCAATGGATCACTCCATATCATGCTAGGTTTGTCCACCCTGGATAAATGGGTGTGGGATCTATTTCTTCCTCCACAGCCTTTTAATGACTCTTGGGCTAGTTCCCTGCCCTGTTCTCTGTTGCTTACTAACAGTGCTGCTCTTTTTATGAAAAGTCATGTTCAGTACAGGTATGCCTGCCCTTGACCCAAAGCATACAACACTTTTTGTGTTTTTTTCATCTTTCTTCTCCATCTAGCCTAAAACAGCCTTGATAATCGCCTTGGCCCTCATTTTGTCTCTGCAGTGTTTTCTGCCCAGACTTATCTTTCTCTGTAGCAGTCATGTCCCCATCTCCTGTTTTTGTCTACCATGTCCAATGTGAAAGTTGTATGCTTTACAGTAAAATCTTGAGCAATATTTTTTTCTGCAGGTTATCTTAAACTGCTCTGCTCTTCCTTGTCTCTTACATCTTCTGAGTAGCCCAAAGGAGTCTATCCGAAAAGAGGCCTGTTGGACCATCTCTAATATCACTGCTGGCAATAGAGCTCAAATACAGGTAATGTGAGTATGACCCAATGTAAAGGTCCTTAGTGACTTTCACTTTTTAGATGTAACGGTGCTCCTAGGAGGCCTAAGTCCTAGCGTGTTGGTATGAAGCTGCGATAACCAACCAATATTTTCTTGGGTCATTCATTCTTCATCAGTAATTTACAGATGGATTTGACCATGTTAAACTTATTTTTTCTGTGGGAATAAAAAACCTGGCAAGATGGAAATGACCATCCCCAGTCCTTCCCATGCAGTTCTCCGTTCATGTTGCAGCCCTAGTCGGCAAATAAGTGCTGTTTGGCTCCTTCAAAGCTCTTTCTATCGAAAACCATTGAATCCATTTAGATTTTTGTTTCCCTTCAACTTTTTGTAGAAAAATGTGAAGATCTGGTAGCTTTTAGTCGCTATTTAATTAGCAGAACACTTTTGTTCCTCTGATGTCCATTTTTGTTTCCAGGCAGTTGCCGATGCCAATATATTTCCAGTATTGATTGAGATTTTACAAAAAGCAGAATTTCGCACACGAAAAGAAGCTGCCTGGGCCATCACAAATGCCACATCTGGGGGTACCTCAGAGCAAATCAGGTAATAGCAACTGAATATACATATTGAAAACTGGTGAAAAAAGCATCAGCATTAAATCTCATCTAGACATGGATAATTTAATTACGTTCATTTATTTTAGATACTTGGTGGACTTGGGTTGCATCAAACCACTTTGTGATCTCCTGACAGTCATGGATTCAAAAATAGTGCAAGTAGCTCTGAATGGACTAGAAAATATCCTCCGTCTTGGGGATCAAGAGGCAAAACAAGGGGGTGGTGGCATGAACCCTTACTGTGGACTGATAGAAGAGGCATATGGTAAGGCTAAAAATGTGGCTTTTCTAATATGTAGCCAATGTACTATTTTAACATGCAGTCATATACTGTAGATTCTGCAGTGTAGAAGGAGGCTGTCAATGACACACAGGCCCTCCTAGAAGAAGGTAAAAGCCTTTTTTTTCTCTCGGATGAGATAAGGATTGTTACACTGATTGCGCTTTAAATTATGTATTCCCCCAACACTGCTATTGGATATTGGGAAGTGTGGCCGTCGATATTTAACAACACTAGGTATCCTTAAAGGGAACCTGTCACCCCCCAGGGCCTATTAAAGTAAAAGAGCCACCTTCAGCAGCACTAAGGCTGCATTCTGTGAAGGTGGCTCTTATGTTTCTTATCACTCTGATCGCTGAAATAATAAGTTTTATAAATTTCCCGTCATACCTCTATTGAGTCAGGGAGGTACGTTTTCTCCCCTGACTCTACGGCCTCGCAGCCGTCCATCATCCCCCTCTTGTTTCCAGCCTCCGCCTCCTCTCTTTCTTGTGATGTCACCGGCGCCTGCGCTGTGCAATCAGTTGTCAGATTCCCAGCCCCGCAGTGTGAATACATCATAACACACTGCGGGGCGGAATCTGGGGCCTCCGCTACACGCAGACACGATATCATTACATCACATGATGTAAGTTCTCGGGCAGTGCCCACGGCGCATGCCAGAGAACTGATTGCACAGCACAGTCGCCGGTGACGTCACAAGAAAGAGAGGAGGCGGGGCCGGAGACAAGAGGGGGATGATGGACGGCTGTGAGGACGTAGAGTCAGGGGAGAAAACGTACCTCCCTGGCTCAATAGCGGTATGACGGGAAAATTATAAAACTTATTATTTCAGCGTTCCTAGTGATAAGAAACATAAGAGCCACCTTCACAGAATGCAGCCTTAGTGCTGCTAAGGGTGGCTCGTTTACTTTAATAGGCCCTGGGGGTTGACAGGTTCCCTTTAAGAAGAACATTTTAGTCAGTTGGTTGCCATTGTGCATCTGGAGGCTTATGTGGGACATACTTTCAGAAAAATAATCTGAAAGGAATCAACATGTGATAAATACATATTTCAGCTGCAGATGAAGGAAGAGAGCCACAGTAATTCATTACTGATGGGTAGGCGGAGCCCCAGATCAGGATGTTACCTCAGATCAAAAGAGTGATGACTGGCTGGCCCCTCCAGCTCGGGCTCCTCCTACTCAGCTCCAGTCTAAGATTTGAGGTCCCAGAGGATGGTCGCTGCTAATGCAGCTCCTCAGAAGATTTTATTATTTTAATATTCGGACAGGAGACTTGGATCACTAGTTGGTCTAGAGGTCTCAGGGGTATCAGCGCTGCTGTACCCCAACCTCTCCCTTGGCGGATCTGTATTTACTCAAAGTCCCTGCAGAATCCTTGCCGGCCCTGGGGGATGAGGAGAGCTTCTCTGGCGGGAACGCAAACCACACGTGCGGTCACTGCGTTCTTCGCCCTGGAGGGAAGCATGGGCACTGCGCCAGAAACCCCTGAGGGTCCCTGTGGCGCCTTGGCTGGTGAGTACTCCACACAAATTTTAATAATAATTATGTGTGAGTGCTTTAGCGTCTGAATGAGCAGCGCTATTACTAATGGACTGCGCTACTACATGTAATGTCAGTATGCTTCAGCGCTACTGTGACAGCGCTACTACATGTAATGTCAGTATGTTTCAGCGCTACTGTGACAGCGCTTCTACATGTAATGTCAGTATGCTTCAACGCTGCTGTGACAGCGCTACTACATGTAATGTCAGTATGCTTCAACGCTGCTGTGACAGCGCTACTACATGTAATG
The DNA here is from genome assembly GCA_033576555.1 of Oophaga sylvatica. Taxonomy (NCBI): domain Eukaryota; kingdom Metazoa; phylum Chordata; class Amphibia; order Anura; family Dendrobatidae; genus Oophaga; species Oophaga sylvatica. Next base: position 365,406,357 of record JARQOD010000002.1, on the reverse strand, counting down.
TCAGTATGCTTCAACGCTGCTGTGACAGCGCTACTACATGTAAAGTCAGTATGCTTCAACGCTGCTGTGACAGCGTTACTACATGTATGTCAGTATGCTTCAGCGCTACTGTGACAGCGCTACTACATGTAAAGTCAGTATGCTTCAGCGCTACTGTGACAGCGCTACTACATGTAAATGTCAGTAAGCTTCAGCGCTGCTGTGACAGCGCTACTACATGTAAATGTCAGTAAGCTTCAGCGCTGCTGTGACAGCGCTACTACATGTAAAGTCAGTATGCTTCAGCGCTGCTGTGACAGCGCTACTACATGAAGATGTGGTGATTTTTTGTCCGCAGGCAGATACCTGCAGGACAGAGAGGGAGCAGGAGCGGGGAGAGTTCGCGCTCATTATTTGAGCTAGCAGGGGGCGTGGCCTATCTATCCCGGTCTTTTGAGCAGGAAGACGCGCGCTCTGGCTTTTCTCCTGCGACCCCCTCACTGTGGCGGCCATTACTCAGGCTCCTGGGCTCCTCGGACCGCTCCCCTCCTCATATAGACACCACGGCCAGCTGGGTGAGTGCGGATTCCTCACCCCGCAGCGCAGCGATCGCTATCCTGCAGCTGCTGTCTCATCAGAGACATAAAAAATTGGCTGGGGCTCACAAATATATATATATTTTGGTGAGTTTGCAATATTAACCCCTTTGAGGGTTATTTCTACCTGCTAAATTTGCTGACTGAATACCGCTGGGGTAACTCTGCTTGGTGGAGCGTTAACCCTTCAGCGTTTAAAAAAAAAAAAAAAAAAAAAACCGCATAGTGTTTTTGCTGGTATTACCGCTTTGACCTGCTCATACAGGCGAGACATGTCTGAATAGAGTTCAGATGCCGCGGTTCACGTCCCAGTGCCATTGCGGCAATCAGATACGCAGACCTCCACAGCATCTAGCGCTGCGGTCGACAGCGGTGGTAACTTGTCTGACCTTTTAGGTCAATATGTGTCTGCTAATTCCTCTCAGAGGAAGCGACGCAGGCCGTTACCGGCCTCTACACGGAGCGAGTCAGATGTATCTGATATTGGGCAGAGTTCCCCTTTAAATTCGGATGGTGAAATATCCGATTCAGATGCGGACGAGCCGCAGGGGCGTTCCTCTATGACGAAGCGTACGGAGGCATTATTTGAAGCCATGAGAGATATACTACAGTTACCGGAGGAGGTAACTAGTCGTCCTGGTAAATCAGCACGCATTTTCCAGGAGTCCCGTGCTTCGCGCACAACATTGCCAGCTCTGGATGAGCTTAATGGTGTAATAGAGGAGGAACGTCTATGTCCAGATAAGCGTTTTCATGGAACGCATTTCTTTGATACACTTTATCCTTGCTCTACGGAGTTAAAGGCTAATTGGACTTCTGCTCCTGAAGTGGATGTGTCTTTGTCTCAGCTTAGTAAATCCTCTCTACTCCCTATTAAGGGAAAAGCGAGCTTACAGGAGCCTTTGGATAGAAAGGCAGAATTGGCGGCAAATGCAAGCTATGAGGCTGCGGGTCATGGATTTCGAGCAGTGCTAGGATCCATGTGTGCTGCTAGAGCTTCTCTAAGCTGGTTGGCACGTCTGAAGACGGAGTTGCAAAATGAATCTCCGTTATCTGAGATACGGGAGGCAACCTGTTATATCTTTGATGCCGGTCTGGATACGGCATCTCTGCTGGCCAAAGCGCAAGCTTCAGCGGTCACAGTCAGAAGAGCTTTATGGCTCAGACAGTGGGCCGGGGACGCAGTTTCCAAACAAGGGTTGTTGGCCTTACCTTACAAGGGTGGCCATCTTTTTGGATCCGACCTCACAGAGCTGATTTCCAAGGCTAAGGCGAAGGAATCAGCATTACCACAGCGAAGGGCCATGGCCTCGGTGTCCAGTAAGCCTGGTGTTTATAGTGGTCGGCGGTCCTTTCGGGGCCGAGGACGATCTAGTCACTCCTCGTGGGGATCGGGTCGTCCTTCTTTCTCAGGAAAGAAATCCTCTCAGAAAACTCGTACTCCCTGGAAGCAGAGTTTCCGCCAGAACAAGCGGGAACTTGACAAGAAAACCGCAAAGTCGGATTGTCGCCAGGGGTCCACTCGAGGATTTTCGAGTGGGGGGTCGCCTGCTTCTTTTCAAGGAGACTTGGATGGCTCGCGTTCCAGATTCCTGGGTAACGCGGATAGTGTCGGCAGGCTATTTCATAGAGTTTGCTTCTCAACCCCCAAATGTTTTTTGTCAGTCTCGCGTTCCGTCAGAACCCGAGCTTGTTGTCGCTCTACAGCGAGAGGTCGAATCGCTACTACAAAAGGGTGTAGTGATACCGGTTCCGTCAGAGGACCGAGGGAAAGGTTTTTATTCCAACCTTTTTATAGTTCCCAAAAAGGAGAACAAATTTCGCCCGATTCTGGATCTCAAGCGATTGAACCGGCATGTCCATGCCCGGAAATTTCGCATGGAGTCGCTTCGTTCCGTTGTGGCAGCTCTGTCACAGAACGATTTTCTGGTGTCAATCGACATTCGCGACGCCTATTTGCATATTCCCATCGGAAAGGCTCATCAGCGCTTTCTTCGATTTGCCATAGGTCAGAATCATTACCAGTTCGTGGCTCTGCCGTTCGGCTTAGCCTCAGCGCCAAGGGTCTTTACAAAAATTCTGGCGCCCCTCATGGCACTCTTTCGAAGACAGGGGATTACGATTCTCCCTTATCTGGACGATCTTTGATCGTGGCTTCCTCGGAGGAGGAGGCGTTGACGGCTCGGGATTTGTCTCTTCAGTTTCTGAAAGACTTCGGTTGGCTGGTCAATTGGGAGAAGTCGTCCCTGGAACCATCGAGGACAATTCTCTTTTTGGGAATGCATCTCGACACGTTTCGGTCGGTAGTTTCCCTACCACCAGACAAACAGTCATGTCTTCTTCGACATGTACAGATTATGACATCCTCAACGGCAATGTCCCTACGGAAGTGTATGCGTCTTCTGGGACTGATGGTGGCGTCCATGGAGGCAATTCCTTTTGCCCAGTTCCACTCCAGGACTCTTCAAAGGTTCATCTTGAGTCGATGGAATCAGTCGCAATCGCTGGATTGCAGTGTCACCATTTCTCGCGCGGTGCGGGATTCTCTAGAATGGTGGTTACAGCCAGGGGCATTCTCCCTGGGGAAGTCTTTCCTCCCTCTGCAGTGGTCAGTCATAACCACCGATGCCAGCCTGACGGGCTGGGGGGTGTTTGGAACAATCTCTGGATTCAGGGGGTATGGTCACCGGAAGAGTCTGTGCTTCCGATCAACATCCTGGAATTGAGGGCGATTTTCCTTTGCCTCCAACATTGGACGGTCCCTTTGAGCGGTCTGCCAGTCCGTGTGCAGACAGACAATGCGACGGCTGTCGCGTATATCAATCACCAAGGTGGGACAAGGAGTTCCAGACTCTTGGTAGAGGTGTCCCGAATTCTGATTTGGGCAGAGGCCAATGTACCAGCCATTTCGGCGATTCACATTCCAGGGGTTCAGAATATTACAGCGAACTTTCTCAGTCGCAGAAGGATGGATCCCGGGGAATGGAGCCTCCACCCGGAAGTCTTTGCACTACTGTGCTCTCGCTGGGGAACCCCCCCAAGTGGGTTTGATGGCATCCAGGTCCAATGCCAAGTTACCGACATTCATGTCCAGGTACAAGGACCCGAAGGCGGTGGCGGTGGATGCTCTAGTGGCTTAGTGGGATCAGTTCGAGCTGATCTATGTATTCCCGCCAATATCCATTTGTCATCCGGACTTGATGTCCCTGCGTTTGACGGCGTGGCTCTTGAGACCAAAATCTTGACCCGTAGAGGTTTTTCAGCCGAGGTCATTGCTACCCTTCGTGCTGCAAGATGTCCGGCTACTTCTAGGATTTACCACAAAATTTGGGAAACCTTCTTTTCGTGGTGTTTGGGGTCTTCTCGGAACCCGAGAAAATTTTCCATTCCCAACCTGTTGGCTTTTCTGCAGCATGGGCTAGACAAGGGTTTGGCAGTTAGCACTCTGAAAGGTCAGATTTCTGCTCTGTCCTTATTGTTCCGGAGAACCATTGCTTCGAATAGAGACGTGCTCTCCTTTTTCCGAGGTATCTCTCGTAAGTTTCCGCCGCGGAAGGCACCCGTGTCTCCTTGGCGGCTCAACCTTGTTTTGGATGCTCTTCAGCATAAACCTTTTGAACCTATGGTTTCTGCTAGCCTTTCTATACTTTCTTGGAAGGTGGCTTTCCTTGTTGCAGTCACTTCCTTGAGGAGAGTTTCTGAATTGGCAGCTCTTTCTTGCTCGCCTCCTTTTCTGGAGTTTTTTCCGGATCGTGTAGTGCTTCGCACTCGGGGTGATTTTTTGCCTAAAGTGGTGTCACAATTTCATGTTAACCAGGATATTGTGTTGCCTTCACTCTGTCCGGATCCGAAGAATACGAAAGAGCGAGATTTACACACATTGGATTTAGTGCGGGCCTTGAAGTTTTATCTATCTATTACTCAAGGTTTTCGTAAGACGGACTCCCTGTTTGTGGTTCCGGCAGGTTGTCGGCGTGGTCAACGAGCTTCCAAGGGTTCTATAGCTCGTTGGATCCGGTCAGCTATTTTGGAAGCTTACCGTCTTCGGGGTGAATCTTGCCCGATTAAGATTCGAGCCCATTCCACGAGAGCTGTGGCTTCATCGTGGGCTTTTCATCAAGGTGCTTCGGCAGTGCAGCTTTGCCGAGCGGCGACTTGGCGCTCTGTCCACACGTTTACAAGATTTTATAAAGTGGACGTCAGTGCTTCCGCTGATGCAGCCCTCGGACGTAGTGTCCTGCAGGCAGCTGTAGTTTAAAGTTCTGGATGAACTTGTGTTTAGCGCTGGTTGCGCTTTGTTGTTAAGGTTGTTGGGTTTCTGCCTTTTGTTGGTTTTTTCCCACCCTTATTTTTGAACTGCTTTGGGACGTCCCATCAGTAATGAATTACTGTGGCTCTCTTCCTTCATCTGCAGCTGAAACACGGATTTTGGTAAAGACTTACCTGTAAAATCCTTTTCAGCGAAGGAAGGAAGAGAGACACAGCACCCTCCCACGGCAGAAGTGTGTTGATGTTTTCAGATGCAGCGCGACCCTTATCTGATAGCGATTATCTGGGCTGAGGTCAGCGCGCTAAGGCTCTGTTCCAGCATCGCCAGCTCATCGCAGTAGTCAGGTTCCGTGAGTAGTACCTGGAACTCTGTGGTTTTTGGCTTTCTTTGCATGCATAACCTGTATCCTTGTGTTTTTTCTCTGAAGTTCCTTCAGAAGGGGTTATGTTGCTCCGCTGGTGATCTTGGCTCTTTTCCTAAAAGCTTTGATACGACTGGAGCTGAGTAGGAGGAGCCCGAGCTGGAGGGGCCAGCCAGTCATCACTCTTTTGATCTGAGGTAACATCCTGATCTGGGGCTCCGCCTACCCATCAGTAATGAATTACTGTGTCTCTCTTCCTTCCTTCGCTGAAAAGGATTTTACAGGTAAGTCTTTACCAAAATCCGTGTTTTTTCCCAATAGATTTAATCATAAGGTGAAATTTGCAGCACTAGTTGAGATCTGATGACCGCTGCTCAATTTCCATGTAGATTTTGCACTGTGAGTGTATAAGATCTGGAACATGTATTGAAACATATACAGTTTTTTTAGACTTTAGAATGCACCTAAGTTTAGGCAATAGAAAATAGGGCCAAAAAGTCATTAACTAATTAAAACGTCCTTGGTAGTGAAGGAGATAATGTCGCTAATTTAGGTAATCTAGGATAGAAGGAATTATTATTTTATTCTTTGATGTGCCTGTTATAGTACCAGGCTGTCCTATCTATAATATAACCGGAGATGTGTCTTTCTGTCCGAAGCCTCGACGCCTTCGCAGTGTGGCGCTGGAGTCATCGCATGTGCATACTGCACTAAGGTACCATTTTATTGAAGAGTGTCTTCAATAAAATGGCACTGTAGTGCGGACGCTGACGTGACTGAGCGCATGACGTCACTGCCATGCGCCCAGTCACTTGGAAGCTGAAGCCAGCTGCTTGCTTCAGATTATGAGGATGCGCTGCAGGGGAGTTAGGGGAAAGGTGAGGAGTGTTAATTTATTCTATGTATTGAACAGCAGCAGCACAGGCAGGATGGGGAGCATATTCCTTTTTATCTGCACACTGGTACCTCTGATCCTGTCTGTGGCTTCTCTCTGCTGCTCTCGTCTACTCTCTGTGTGAGTTGTTTTTTCTAAACTAAAATTTTAGTATTCACGTTAAATTGGCGTGTTGGCACTTTGCAATAAATAAGTGGGTTTTGGGTTGCAGTTTGGGTACTCGGTCTCTGTAAGGTTCGCCATCACTGTTGATAGTACATTACTTCAATAAAATGTCTCCGGAGTCAGCATGTGCGCATACCACGATCTCCGGTGCCATTTTATTGAAGACACTGTGTATGTGAATTCGAAGACTGTGTCTTCAAAAAATGACATAAAATTAAAAATGTACCAATTAAAATGCTCGCCACTCGAATAGCTAGTTACTCTATATAAGGGTAATATAGTGAAGAGTCTCAATTAGTTTAATACTAGCACTGCTGAAACACTTCAACAAAAATGTCAAATCTAAATGACGTTGTTGTTTATGTTTTTGCACATGCCATTAAGCATTTGCCTGCTTGGTTTATATGGCATGATATGTTTTGATATGGCTTATTTTGTATATCCACACTTCTATTAAGGGCAGTTCAGAGAATCCCAGCGACAGCCACCGTAGAGCAGGTGTGCCATCATCTCTTACCTAGGGTGCCAACCTCTGCTGTCTAAGCAGGGATCCAGATATTAGGATGAAATGGGGACTATGGGTACTTAAAAAAAAAACACATACCATAAGATGCAGCCTTCTCAAAACCCTGTCTGATGACAAATGCACATCTAGCAGGATACAGCAGGCCTCCACTAATAAAGAGAAGGGGCAGCACAGGTGCAAACTACTGATGAAAACAGCCACCCCCACACCTACCAGATTATGGAGGGGTTTGCTGCCTAGTAGAAAAAATTGCACATTGATATGGCTTTCATAGGACGCCAGTCACACAGGTAATTTATTAGTGGATGTCTGCTGCATCCCGCTAAATGTGCATTTGTCATCACACATGTCTTTGGGAGGGCCATATCTTATGATGTGTTTTTCTTTATTTTTTTTATGTTAGCTGTTTTTGATATTAGTGTTAGGACTTGCAAGTATAAGGACCCTTGACGTGGGTTGCAAGCTTATCTATTTTGGCCAAAATATTAACCAATACCTCATTTAATGTATTTATCATATGCATTAATTTTTTGCATTTTATCATATCATTTTTTGCGGGATGTGGCTAGGCCTCTTTCTGTTGGCTTAGTTTATTAGGGTGTCTGTCCCTGTGTGTTGCATTATTGTTCTGCGCAGCCCGCCTCTTAATACGAGGGCGTCATTAATAGGTTGCAAGTCAGACACTTTGCCTCACACTTACCTGTGTGACTGGCGTCCTATGCAAGCCATATCAATGTGCAATTTTTTCCACTAGGCAGCCAACCCCTCCATAATCTGGTAGGTGTTGGGGTGGCTGTTTTTATCAGTAGTTTGCACCTGTGCTGACCCTTGCCTTTATTAGTGGAGGCCTGCTGCATCCTGCTAGATGTGCATTTGTCATCAGACAGGGTTTTCGGAAGGCCGTATCTTATTGTATGTGTTTTTCTCGATCGCTTCATTGGGGGACACAGGAAACCATGGGTGTATGCTGCTGCCACTGGGAGGCGCTGACACTATGCATATGCAAAAAAAGTTGGCTCCTCCTCTGCAGTATACACCCCACCGACTGGCATCAGGCTAATCAATTTTAGCTTAGTGTCAGTACGAGGTGGACACGGGTCTGTAAGGAGACCCATATCTACCTAATGTACGTTGTTCCTTTTCAGGTTTTCCGGAGGGATACAGTGTGAATAGTCACTACTGTACTCCCACGCAGAGACTATGAGTACGGCGTGTACTGCCACCCCGTATCCTCATACGTCTACTCGGCAGGACCCCCATGATCCCTAACACGGACGTGTGTTTTAGGTGATCAAGATAAAGAAGTAGCAGAGACCCGGGCCTGCCTCCGTCTCCCACCCACTCGCCCACCAGAGCCTGTCGGATGAGGAGACGCGGACGTCCGACGCTCAGAGGTATGGTCTCCCTCTTTCCTCTTCAGAAGACCAGAAGATTAGGAATATAGCAGGGAGAGTACGGAGAAAAGGGGGGGAACGTTTCCCCCTTCACCCTTTGTTCCCCATGTAAAGCCCCTTTTCTCTCTGAGCAGCCCCAGCCCAGTGCGCCGCTGCACTCTCCCTGTGGGGGCCTGATCATCGCACACAGGATGCGATGGACTGCCTCCAGGTGCCTGGCGGCACCGCTCCACGCTTCTCCTTGCGGCACCGCTGCCCTCTCCTTGCGGTGCCGCTGCCCTCTCCTTGCGGCACCGCTGCCCTCTCCTTGCGGCGCCGCTACATGCTACAGCACGTGTTCGGAGTCCTCTGCGCCCTCCCCCCCCCCCTCCCGCATCTTCGGCCGCAGGCCCTAATCGAGGCTCCGGCTTCATCCCGGGCCTACCTCTGGCGCTGGCTCTGCCCCCTTCCCAGGCTTCCAGGCGGTCTTTTTCCCGCCCGTCTTCTCTCCCTGGCGCGTCCTTAGGCTGCGCCCACCACCACCCGGCGGCCGCAGGCTCAAATTGAGGTCCCGGCTTCATTCCAGCCTACTTCCTGCGCCGTCTCTGCCCCCCGCCTTTCAGACTTCCGGGCGGGCCTTTCTCCCGCCTGTCCTTGCTCCGCCCACCGCTCTCAGCGCTCCTGGGGGCGGCAGCTGTCGCCACATTGCACTCCAGACCCTGCGCCCGATGCCGCTCCCTCCTGCGTTCGCTAGAACGGCGTTCTCTTCAACAAGTCGGGTCCTCAGCTAGCTCCGCAGCCGTGACAGGACAACCTACATCGGCTCCTTGCTGGACTACTCCTACAGCCTCTGCTATCGTCTCCGAGCAGCAGCACACAGGATCCGTGAGTAAGCTCTGCACTGCAGAGCTGACACTCTCCTCTGTCCTTTCTCTGTCCCCCAACCTTCTGGCATTAGTTAGTGGGACTGCTCAACCATGCCTAAGCATAAGGGAGAGCCTGCTCGTCCTCCATCTTCCTCTTCTTCCTCCATTCTGGTTAGGCACTTTGTGTGCTCTTCCGGTAATGGCAGACTTCCTTCAGGTCAGTCATCTCCCCTCTTCCAGGCCTGCAGTGACCCAAAGGGAGCCACCCAGGAGCCCCCTACTGCCCCGGGCGATTCTGACACCCCTATCCCTGAGTGGGCATCTTCTGTCACAATCCGTGGCGGAACTCACCAGGGTGTCACAGACCCTAGTGTCCGTTTTTGACAGTTTGCCCCTCTCACCTCCCGTAGTCACAGGTCTCTCAGTCCGGTCCTTTCAGCCCAGGCCGTAAAAGACCTAGACTGGAGCACCGTTCTAGGTCCTCTTCCCGCTCCGCCTTACCAGACGACCTTTCACGGCGCGACCCTTCTTTAGCGCCCTCCTCTACGGAATCTGGCTAGGCGTCTTTGGACGCGCTTTCGGAAGAAGATTCGGACCCGGATTCAGTACAAGCCTCCAGCTTGGCGGATATGGTGCAAAGCCTGATTGTTGCAGTTAATCAGACCTTAGGCATCAAAGATACCGCTAGGGAATCCGCAGATCAGGCGGCTTCGTTCAGACGGTCCAAGCCACCTCCCAAGGTCTTTGCGTCGCATACCGAGTTCATGGAGATACTCAAGAGGGAGAGGGAAAATCCAACCAGGCGCTTTCAAAGAGAGAAGCGCTTCGGCATCCTATATCCTTTTTCCCCGGATCTTACCACTAACTGGACGATTTCTCTTACGGTGGACCCACCGGTCTCCAGACTCTCCACGAATACGGTCCTTCCACTCTCTAATGCAGCTTCCCTCAAGGATGCCAACGATAGCATTTTAGAATCGCTTGGAAAATCAGCCTTTGAAGCGGCCGCTTCTGCTTTATGCCCGGCCTTTGCCTCAACTTGGGTCTCGAAGGCCTTAGCCCGATGGGCCAAGCAACTCCGCAAGGGCATCATGGCTGGAGCCCCTCCGAGAGAGCTGACGGAGCTTGCAGACCAAATTTCCCATGCTGGACAATATTTGGTTTCGGCCTCCCTGGACGCCGCGTCTTGTGCTGCTCAGGCGTCCAGCAATTCTGTAGCTATCCGGAGAAATATTTGGCTAAAAGCATGGCAAGCTGATCTTTCTTCAAAGAAATCGCTCACAGGCCTCCCCTTCCAGGGAGACCGTCTGTTCGGCTCTGAGTTGGATCAGATCATTAAGGAGGCAACGGGAGGCACGAGTTCTCTCCTCCCTCAGGCCAAGCCTCGCAGTTCCGTTCAAAGGCGGCAGTTCCGCTCCTTTCGGCCTTTTCGCCATTCCCCGGCGTTGGACGATTCTTCCGGTCAGCACAGGCCGCAGAATCGCCAGTCCAAGGAAGAGGCTTCCTTCAGGCCCACTCCTTCCTGGCGTTCCCATAACTCCCATGGTAGATCCTCCAGGGCAAGACCTGGCAGATCCTCCTCGGATCCAGAGCCCAGCGTTTCTCCCAGGCTGGGTGGTCGTCTCGTCCTGGTGGAAGACGCATGGATCAGGAAGGTGGTATCTTCTGGATACAAAATAGAGTTCACTTCCCGCCCCCAAGATCAGTTCGTCGTATGCCGCCACCCAAGGGACCCTTCCTTGGTCCCTGGTTTCTTTGCGTCCATCCATTCTCTTCTTGGTTCCGGGGTTATCGTCCCAGTTCCAGAGCGAGATCAGTTCACAGGTTTTATTCAAACCTGTCTGTTGTGCGGAAAAGGATGGCGCAGTTCGGCCCATTCTGGCTCTCAGGTTGATGAACAGGAGAGTCCGCCTGCGTCACTTCAGCAAGAGTCCCTTCGCTCAGTTATTTCTTCCATGGAGGCACAGGAATTTCTGTGCTCCATAAACATTGTCAATCTCCTGACGGACGCCCCCTGGATTCTCTGTCAGGCCAGATCTTCCATCACAGAGTCGATCTGCCACCCGAGTTCTCGGTCGCTCAATTTGACAGCACGGCTGTTGAGACCGCGGCATTGAGAGCATCCGGGTTTTCCGTTCGGTTGATTTGCACCATGATCCAGGCCTGAAGACCGTCGTCCTCTAGGTTCTTCTACCGAACCTGGAAGGCCTCTTTTCGCCGGTGTGAGTCTATCGCCACCCTGCCAATGAAGTTGTCGCTCCCAGCTATCTTGGGTTTTCCTCCAAGCGGGACTGGATTCTGGTCTCTCTTGCCACTCTAAAAGAGGGCAGGTGCCAACCTTTCTATCCTCTTTCAGAAGTCCTTGGCATTTAGTTCTCTAGTCAAGACTTTACTTCACGGAGTGACGCAAACGACTCCCCCGTACCGGAATCCTGTGGACCCCTGGGACCTCAATCTGGTTTTAGAGGTCACGAGGTGTGCTCCCTTTGATCCTATTAGGGAGGTTCCCTTGTCTTTATGTCCTGGAAAGTGGCCTTTCTGGTGGTGATCACTTCCACCAGACGGGTTTCACTATAGCGGCTCTCTCCTGTCCCCCCCTTTTCCCGGTTCTTCACCAGGATAGGGTTGGGTTGCGGCGTCCGCCTTCCGTTCTTCCCAAGGTGGTTTCCACTTTTCACTTGAATGAGGATATTGTCCGGCCTTCCTTCAGGAAGTCGGAGCTTTCGTTCGTCTTTCCAGACTGAGCGCATAGAGGCCTGCTGGCCTCAAAGGCTACGACTGCGTGTTGGATTAGGTGCAATATTGGAGGCTTACCGGGTCAAGATCAGAGTGCCCCCCTGGGATTAAGGCTCACTCCACTCGGGCTGTAGGCGCCTCCTGGGTGGTTTACTATGGGGCATCCGCCCTACAACTTTACAAAGGGCAACCTAGTTTTCCATCCACACGTTTGCCCAATTTTACAGGGTCCACGCCTACGCTTCGGCGGACGCCAGTTTAGGCAGAAGGATCTGGCAGTCGGCATTGGGGACTTTGCCGACCTGTAGAGAGCTTCCTGCCATTTTTTTACCACCCCATGGACTGCTTTGGGACGTCCCATGGTTTCCTGTGTCCCCAATGAAGCGATCGAGAAAACAGGATTTTGATTGCTTGCCGTAAAATCTGTTTCTCGGAGCGCTCATTGGGGGACACAGCACCCTCCCATATGTTTACAACTCTTGTCCTTTCTTCTGATTGTTATGGTTATGTTTGAGTTGTCTGTTCTGTTGTTTGGTTCTTTCATGTTCTTCTACTGCTTTCTCACTAACTGATTAGCCTGATGCCAGTCGGTGGGGTGTATACTGCAGAGGAGGAGCCAACCTTTTTTTGCATATGCATAGTGTCAGCGCCTCCTAGTGGCAGCAGCATACACCCATGGTTTCCTGTGTCCCCCAATGAGCGCTCCGAGAAACAGATTTTACGTTAAGCAACCAAAATCCTGTTCTTTTAAAAAAATGTATGTTAGCTGACTATGGGTACTTCCCAGCTTTATGATATGTATAAATTTTATATATAAGATACCTGGGTATAATCTACTGCCAGATAAGCATTTTTCCTTTTTTGCTCCAAATAGCTGGGTTATGCTATATTATGTGGTGGAGCATGTCCAGAGTTTATGAATTCATATAGAGCTTATTGATTTTGACCCTCTCTTACCTCCTATCTGGTTATAAGCTTGCATTTGGAGGAGCACTCTGTACTGGCACTCTGTTGTGTACGGTACTAGAACTTACTAGGGAATTAAAGGGAGCGTGTCAGCAGGATTGTGCTGAGTAACCTACAGACATTAGGGTACTTTGTAGGGATTTTCCAGGTTTTTCTGTATATTTATCAATACAGCAATTTAAATGTGTCCTATATGTTGTTAGTCTATTATTGTTTAAAGAAGATACATTTTAATAAAATATAGGGGTCTTTATATGTTGGCTCATACATTTAGACCTCTTTCTCTTCCTATCACAAATATTTTTTCATGCCTCCACTGTATGCCCAAAACCTGGTATGAAATGGGCCCTAACATGTCTAAAAATAGCCTTCCTCTGCTCCAGTATGTCATCCATCTACGTTTACACTTTTCATTTATTTAATGTAATTCCTAAAAAACCTATTTTAATATTGAATATATTTGTGTTTATCCAGTTGCAAATTTGCTCCTTTAGTAAAAGATCATGTCATGTAATAACAGCTCCATACAAAAGATGAGTTTATTTACCTTTTTACATGCGTTTTGCTTTCCCTTTCCAGGTTTGGATAAAATTGAGTTCCTGCAGAGCCACGAGAATCAGGAGATTTATCAGAAAGCTTTTGAATTGATTGAACATTACTTTGGTGTGGAGGAGGAGGACCCCCAGCTTGTTCCATCAGTGGATGAGTCTCAGCAACAGTATATTTTTCAACCAACAGAAGCCCCTATGGAGGGATTTCAGCTGTGAAACAGAATCCTTAAGACAATTGGAGATTCCCATCTCCACTGTTTGGCTAAGGTTGTGGAGAGGGATGGCTGGGAAGTCAAGCTATTTACGGTTTATTAGAAAAGTTTCTGCCACTCCTCTTAAGTGGAGAAAGCTGTGGTTTAACACCATACTCAACCTTATGCTGCTTTTTGCGAGGTCTGTATGCAAAGCACATACTCTCCTCTGCCTCTGAACTTTTTCTGCTTCATAAGGTTAATAAAAAAAAAAATATATATATATATATATATATATATATATATATATATTTTTTTTTTTTTTTTTTTTCAACTTTAAAATGGACTTTTGGTATCTGAAACGCATTAGGGTCGAATGCGTGGAGCATCTGTTCTTTTTGTGCAGCGAAAAAAGAGCAGAGTCAATTGTACATCTATTTTTTGTTTCCTGTTTAATGAAAAATATATAGTGCTATTTAAAGTTATAAAAAAAAAAGAATAAATAAGTGAAATGGCTAAAGGCACTGGATAGTGGTGATAAGGCTGAAGCAGTCATTTACACTACTTTCATAGGTTTCTCGGCGGTAACTGTGATATTTTTATTCGTTGCTCCTGTTCACATTTTTATCGGGAGCTACTTGCCAGATTTCAGACATTTATTCTTGTTGACCTGAAGATGGGCACTTGGTATTGGCAACACAAGCTCATGAGTGCCTTATAGCATTACCTGCCTCTCCGAATAGCTTAAGATCTAAAACATCCTAATTTATGCTCATGGAAAGCATGTTGCATTTCAATTGGGTATGAAGGCTACAAGTTTGCAGCCTGGATCAGTATTCTTGTAGAAGCAGAATAGTGACTTACAGTAAGTATTTTCAAGAATCTTGTGAAAGATAAAAATGTTGCCACCCAAAGAGTGCGCGGGAAACGTGTATACCTTACATACCGATGGCAAATGCTACCTTGTGGCAGCTTGAATCTACTAGGTCCACTACGCGATGAGATGGTTTTGCAATTCTGCATTTGGATTGCATTTTCACACCAGTATCACAGATATCTTTTTATTAGGTCATTATCTTTGATTTGTGACTAAGGCCTGTATTGGTATGAAATGCAGAATGAAATATATCTACTTGAATTAAACTAATACTGAGTTGGCTTTTAGTTCCTTTTTCTTGTTATTGCAAATCTTGTTTTTACAAGGTTACTGGGCATCGGATGTCTATGGTTCCTAGGAGCTATTCCTTGTATACAGGACATTTTACTTATGTAAACAGCATTTCCATACCTTCAACTCTTTCATTTTTAGGGGATGGATCAAATTGCAAATGACTTACAAAAAAATCTCAAAAATTTCAGTCATGTTGGAATTCTTGCCACAGTTGTATCTTTTATTTTCCTAAAATGGTCACAATAACTCACAATTTAGGGCTGGATTCACACATCTGTCTTTGATAGTTCAATTACATAAGGGGATGCACCAACCGGCCATGGCTACCCCGACCCGAAGTAAACAGTCTCGTGCATAGATGAGGCTGTCCAGTTGTTTGGTTAGGAGACCCACAGCAGGTCCGACCATAGGGGTCCATATTCGGGTCACAAAACACGCTTGTGTGAAACCAGCCTTACTGTGACTAAAGGTGCCGACAACTAGCTTAGTTTTAGAGCTAAAAGAAGGCTCCAAGCAGGTGACTCCATTTACTAATTCGTTTATGGTCACATCCAGTGCCATTTTTGACATTGTAGGACTTTCTTTATCGCCCCATTGGGGGACACAGGACCATGGGGTGTGTGCTACTGTTGCTAGGAGGCTGGCACTATGCAAAATTAAAAAGGAATAGCTCCTCCCCGGCAGTATATACCCCGACAGGTACTAAGTAACTCAGTTTGTGCTTAGTGTCTGGTAGGAGGCGGACCTGGATCTCCCAGATCCGCAGCTAACCTTATTCTTTCTTTCAGGTCTTGTTGTGTTTTATTAACGTGTCTACTTTATTTTTCAGATACAGCTTCAGGGAATCAGGGTGTAAAGCCTCACCCTGCCTCCCCACATTATTGCGGCTGAGCGAGCAGTGTGGTGTCGCCCCACGGCAACTCTCAGGCCCGCAGGCAGGACTCATCCCCTACCACCCTCACTGTGCTCCGGGGCGATGACCGGTAGCAGTCCTAGCCAAATCCCCCCTCGCCCCTCTCCTAACGAGGGCGGAGAGGAAGACGGTGGTTACCAGCGGTGCCCCCCCCCCCCCTCTTCGTACTACAAGGGGTTGACACCGTCTTCTGGGAAGGAGGATATGTAGCTCCCAGCGACCCCTCAAACAGGGGCCCCTGCGGCATTCTCGATCACAAGGAGAGAAAGGACGTCGCAGAGGCATCATACGGTACAGTGCAAACCCTAACAAGCCCACGTCCCCACTCTCCTCCCTTCCTCCCCAAAATGCCCGGCTTTAAGACCCCCCGGCCACACAGAGGAAGGCCCCTCCAAACACCAGGAAACAGACTCCAATCGGCGCTTTAAGCGCCAGACCGCTGCTACAGGCGCCGCACACAGCGCACGAGGGACCGCTTCAACCAGCGCTATCACCACTAACAGGCGCCGCACACAGCGCCCGAAGGATCGCTTCAACCGGCGCTCCCAGCGCGCGACCACCGCCATCAAAAGCGCTACTTACAGCGCTAAGCCCACGGCGTCTCCATACACGCGCCGGTAACAATGGCGGCTCACCATCCCCCCCGGGGCACGTCCATAGGTACGCCTCCTCTTCCTGCGCACCCATATTTGGTGCTCTTTTGCCCTCACAGCCACAGGAAGGAGGGCGTCTTAGAGCATGCCCCCCCTCAGCCCAGCTTATCTCCAGGACGCCGGGTGCCTCAGCCCCGCCCCCTTTAGCAGCGCCAGCCTATCAAAGACACAGGCCCCTAAATCACGCCCACAGGAAGGTCCTGGAGCTCTCACCACCGCACGCTGTTTTGGGAACCACGTGTAGGACTGGCACTCATCAGCTGGGGACACGAGCCATCGGATCGGCTGCAAGGAGTGCAGATACCTGGTAGGCACAAGCCCCTTCGAACCTGCCAAACTCCTAGATCTCCTCTGCAGTATACCACCACAGAGCCCACCGCACTGCAGACTTGCCTCGGCCCATCCCTATTGAGCACAGTACTACTACATATGCCCAACTCCACAAGGGCCCCCCCTGCCATTATAACCCATTACGCCTGCGCACGCAGCAAGAAGTGGGCGTCAGGTCAGTCTTCCCCTTACTGCCCGGCCTGCAGTACCACTACCATGTCTACACAGGAGCCCACCGACCCCCAGGAGCAGAACGCGCCCCCTCCACCTGAGTGGGCCGTCGCCATGTCCCAGTCAGTCGCAGACTTGACTAAGATATCCCAGTCCATAGTACAGGTCCTGGAACGGATCCCGCAACTTACCCCAGCCACCAGTGCTCCGAACGCCACCAACGGCGCGTCGCCAGCACACGACCAGTAATCCCAAAGGGAAAGACCGGGCAGGAGTTCTAGGACGCGAGCTTTGCCCGGCTCTTCCTCTAGCTCACCAGGGCCCTCTCCAGCAGGCATATGGCCCTCCTCCTCACAAACCACCTCTTCGGAGGAGGACCTTGGGTCAGACATGGAGTCCCAATCTGAATCCGACACAGACAACAGGCCCAAGACACAGGACATGGTCGACAGCTTGATATCGGCCATCTCCCAAACGCTTAAGCTACAGGAGGAAAATATATCTCCACAGGAACCCCCTATCACATTTAAACGTGCAAGGCCTATGTTTCGGTAGCTGAGAAGAAACTGCAAAAAATAGCCAAAGTAGCAATACACCAGAGAGGCTGGAAACTATTGGATTGCAGTAACCTAAACTAACCGCCACACTAGAAGTAGCCGTGGAGCGTACCTACGGTGATCCTAGACGCCTCGTCACAGCCGGAGAGATAGCTACACCTAAAGGCAGAAAGATGAATGCTATCTGCCCTGGAGCAGAATCCCCAAAGAAATAGGAAGCCCCCGAACATGTAATGGCGGTTAGACAAGAAGAAAACACGGACACAGACAGAAAATAGAATGAGAAAACGCTGGGGCCCAATCTGTCTAGATAGAAAAGTATAGGAAAGAATTCTGACTGCAACCCAAAAAAACCCTGACAAAAATACCAACACTTCTGATTAACAAAAAACCTGAGATCACACGACCTCTACCACCTAAATCAGATCTCTGGTGTAACACACAGCAAATAAAAAGTGACAAAGGAACAAAGCAAAAATGCAAACACACAATGAGCACAATTGCAGCGCAAGACCCCAAAAGGGGACCAGGCTGTAGTCCACTGCAAGCAGCAAACCAGCAGAGAAAATCCAACAGAGGGAAAAAAAAAAAAAGCTAAATACTTATCTGAATGAGAGCAGGAAGGCAAGATGTGCTCCAAGCAAGAGCAGGAGGAACAATTGATTACCGGCAAGGCTGCTGGGAACTCAGGTCACTTATATCATACCATTCAAAGCCAGCTGAAGGCCATTCAGTAATTAGTTCATTGTCCTCAGCAACCACCGGAGGGAGTCCCAGCTCAGAAGTCGCCTCCAAGGTATTCACAACAGCCTCCACCCCGAACCTTACCTAAGCACAGGGAGTTCGAGACCACGTTAGCAAAACACTGGGAACACCCAGAAAGGCGTTTCTCAGGATGCAGGCACCTGGAAGCTCTATACCCCTTTAGCTCTGACCTGCTCACCTCAGTGGACCGAGCCCCCCAGGGTAGACCCACCGGTGTCTCGACTGTCCTCTAGCACAGTCTTGCCTCAGCCAGACGGCGCCTCTCTTAGGGATTCATCAGACAGGCAAATCGAATTCCTGGCCAAATCGGTATTTGAGGCTACAGGCGCATCCTTCTGTCCCAGCTTCGCCTCCACTTGGGTAGTGACAGCTATCTCAGCCTGCGCAAAGATACTTTGCAAGGGCATCGTAGCGTCAGCCCCTCAGAATGAGCTTACGTACTTAGCCGGCCAAATCGAACATGCCAGCAAGTACCTTCTAAACGCCTCCCTGGACGCGGCTGCATGCTCGACAAGAGCTAACAGCAATTTCAGCTGCAGATGGAAGGAAGAGAGCCACAGTAATTCATTACTGATGGGTAGGCGGAGCCCCAGATCAGGATGACACCTCAGATCAAAAGCGTGTTGACTGGCTGGCTCCTCCAGCTCGGGCTCCTCCTACTCAGCTCCTTCAGTCTAAGATTTGAGGTCTCAGAGGATGGTCGCTGCTAATGCAGCTCCTCAGAAGATTTTATTATTTTATTTCGGACAAGAGACTTGGATCACCAGTTGGTCTAGAGGTCTCAGGGGTACCAGCGCTGCTGTACCCCAACCTCTCCCTTGGCGGATCTGTATTTACATTATGGTCCCTGCAGAATCTTGCCGGCCCTAGGGGATGAGGATGGCTTCCCTGGCGGGGACGCAAACCACACGTGCGGTCACTGCGTTCCTCGCCCTGGGGGAAGCATGGGCACAAGCGCCACAAATCCTGAGGGGTCCCTGTGGCGCTAAGCTGGTGAGTACTCCACACAATTTTTATTATAATAATGTGTGAGTGCTTTAGCGTCTGAGAGTGGCAGCGCTATTACATGTATATCCGTATGCTTCAGCGCTGCGGTGACAGCGCCGTTACATGTAGATGTGGTGAACTTTTGTCCGCAGGCAGATACCTGCAGGACAGAGAGGGAGCAGGAGCGAGGGAGTTCGCGCTCAATATTTGAGCTGGCGGGGGGCGTGGCCTAACGCTTCCCGGTCTTTTGTGCAGGAAGACGCGCGCTCTGGCGCTTCTCTTCCGACTCCCTCACTGTGGCGGCCATTACCAGGCTCCTGGGCTCCTCAGACCGCTCCTCTCCTCATAGACACCACGGCCAGCTGGGTGAGTGCTAATTCCTCACCTCGCAGCGCAGAGATCGCTATCCTGCAGCTGCGGTCTCACTGGAGACCTGTATATTTAGCTGGGGCTCACACAATATAATTGTGGGGAGTTTGCGACATTAACCCTTCTGAGGGTTATTTCTACCAGCGTTTTTACTGAAAACCGCTGGGGTAGCTCTACCTGAAGAGAGCTTTAACCCTTCAGCGATTTATAAAAAAAAAAAAAAAAAAACCGCATATTTTGCTGGTGCTGCCGCTTTGACCTGCTATACAGGTGAGTCATGTCTGAACAGAGTTCAGAAGCCGCGGACCATGTCCCAGTGCCACTGCGGCAATCTGATACGCAGACCTCAACAGCGTCTAGCGCTGCGGTTGACAGTGGTGCAAAATTGGATGATATCGCTTGCTCGCTTAACAGCTTGTCTGACCTTTTAGGTCAATATGTGTCTGCTAATTCCTTTCATAGGAAGCGACGCAGGCTGTTACCGGCCTCTACACGAAGCGAGTCAGATGTATCTGATTTGGATGGTGGACAGGGTTCCCCTTTAAGTTCGGATGGAGAAAGATCCGATTCAGATGAGGACGAACGGCAGGGGCGTTCTTCTCTGGCGAAACGTACGGAGGCATTGATTGACGCCATGAGAGAGGTTTTACAGTTACCGGAGGTGGTAACTAGTCGTCCTGGTAAATCAGCACGTATGTTCCAGGAGTACCGTACTTCGCGTACAACATTACCAGCTCTGGAGGAGCTTAATAGTGTAATAGAAGAGGAACGTCTGTGTCCAGATAAGCATTTTCACGGAACGCGTTTTGTTTGATGCACTTTATCCTTGCTCTGCGGAGTTAAAGGATAATTGGACTTCTGCTCCTGAAGTGGATGTTTCCTTATCCCAGCTTAGTAAATCCTCCTTACTCCCTGTTAAAGGGAAGGCGAGTTTGCAGAAGCCGTTGGACAGAAAGACAGAGGTGGCGGCAAAATCAAGCTATGAGGCCGCGGGTCATGGATTCCGAGCGGTGCTAGGATCCATGTGTGCTTCTAGAGCTTCTCTAGGCTGGTTGGCACGTCTAAAGACGGCGTTGCAAGATGGATCTCCGTTATCTGATATACAGGAAATTTGCGAATGGTTAGAAACTGCAGCCTGTTATATCTTTGATGCCGGTCTGGATACGGCATCCCTTCTGGCCAGAGCGCAAGCTACAGCGGTCACAGTCAGAAGAGCCTTATGGCTCAGACAGTGGGCCGGAGACGCAGTTTCCAAACAAGGTTTATTGGCCTTACCTTACAAGGGTGGCCTCCTTTTTGGATCCGACCTCACAGAGCTGATTTCCAAGGCAAAGGCGAAGGAAACAGCATTGCCACAGCGTAGGGCCATGGCTTCGGTGTCTAGCAAGCCTGGTGTCTATAGCGGTCGGCGGTCCTTTCGGGGCTGAGGACGATTCGGTCACTCCTCGTGGGGATCGGGTCGTTCTTCTTCCTCGGGAAAGAAGCCCTCTCAGAAAGCTCGTACTCCCTGGAAGCAGAATTTCCGTCAGGACAAGCGGGAATCTGACAAGAAGCCCGCCAAGTCAGACTGACGCCAGGGGTCCACTCGAGGACTCTCGAGTGGGGGGTCGCCTGCTTCATTTCAAGGCGACTTGGATTTCTCGCGTTCCAGATTCCTGGGTGACGCGGGTAGTGTCGGCAGGCTATTTCATAGAGTTTTCTTCTCGACCCCCAAATATTTTTTGTCAGTCTCGCATTCCGTCAGAACCCGAGCTTTTTGTCGCTCTACAGCGAGAGGTCCAATTTCTGCTACAAAAGGGTGTAGTAATACCGGTTCCGTCAGAGGACCGAGGAAAAGGTTTTTATTCCAACCTTTTTGTGGTTCCCAAAAAGGAGAACAAATTTCGCCCGATTCTGGATCTCAAGTGATTAAACCGGCATGTCCACACCCGGAATTTTCGCATGGAGTCACTTCGCTCCGTTGTAGCAGCTCGGTCACAGAACGATTTTCTGGTGTCAATCGACATTCGCGACGCCTATTTGCATGTTCCCATCGGAAGGGCTCATCAGCGCTTTCTTCGGTTTGCCATAGGACAGGATCACTATCAGTTCGTGGCTCTGCCTTTCGGCTTAGCCTCAGCGCCCAGAGTCTTTACAAAAATTCTGGCGCCCCTCATGGCAATCCTTCGAAGACAGGGGATTACGTTTCTTCCTTATCTGGACGATCTTTTGATAGTGGCTTCCTCGGAAGAGGAGGCAGTGACGGCTCGCGATTTGTCTCTTCAGCTTCTGAAGGACTTCGGTTGGCTGGTCAATTGGGAGAAGTCGTTCCTGGAACCATCGAGGGCAATCCTTTTTTTGGGGATGCATTTCGACACGATTCGGACAGTAGTTTCTCTACCGCCAGACAAACAGGCATGTCTTCTTCGACATGTGCAGATTATGAAATCCTCGACAGCAATGTCCCTACGGAAGTGTATGCGTCTTCTGGGACTGATGGTGGCGTCCATGGAGGCGATTCCTTTTGCCCAGTTTCATTCCAGGGTCCTCCAAAGGTTCATCCTGAGTCGATAGAATCGGTCGCAATCGCTGGATTGCAGTGTCACCATTTCTCGCGCGGTGCGAGATTCTCTAGGATGGTGGTTACGTCCAGGGGCATTTGCCCTGGGGAAGTCCTTCCTCCCTCCGAAGTGGTCAGTCATAACCACCGATGCCAGCCTGACGGGCTGGGGGGGTGTTTGGAACAATCTCTGGATTCAGGGGGTATGGTCATCGGACGAGTCTGTTCTTCCGATCAACATCCTGGAATTGAGGGCGATTTTCCTTTGCCTCCAGCATTGGACGGTCCCTTTGAGCGGTCAGCCAGTCCGAGTGCAGACAGACAATGCGACGGCTGTCGCGTATATCAATCACCAGGGTGGGACAAGGAGCTCCAGACTCATGGTGGAGGTGTCCCGGATTCCGATTTGGGCCGAGGCCAGAGTACCAGCCATTTCTGCGATTCACATTCCAGGGGTTCAGAATGTTACAGCGGACTTTCTCAGTCGCGAGAAGATGGATCCCGGAGAATGGAGTCTCCACCGGAAGTTTTTGTACTACTGTGCTCCCGTTGGGGAACTCCCCAAGTGGATTTGATGGCATCCAGGTCCAATGCCAAGTTACCGACGTTCATGTCCAGGTACAAGGACCCAAAGGCTGTGGCGGTGGATGCTCTAGTTGCTCAGTGGGATCAGTTCGAGCTAATCTATGTATTCCCGCCGATATCCTTACTTCCTCTAGTACTGCGTCGGATCAGACTAGAGAGAATTCCAGCTATTTTGATAGCTCCAGATTGGCCAAGAAGGATGTGGTTCTCGACAATAATGTCGCTGTTGGCGGCATCTCCTCTTTCACTTCCTCTTCGACCGGACTTGTTGACTCAGGGTGTAAGGTTCTTTGTCTCTGTTGACATGTTCCTTGAAACTCAGTTTTCCGTCGGCCATTTTGCTTTCTGTCTTTCTGCAGCTCTTGCCCTCAGTTAATATGGAGTTTCCAGTTTTCATGTTCCCGCCCTGATTCTTCCTCTTGCTTCTTAAGCAGCCTCAGCTGAACAATCAGTGCTCCTGAATCAAGCCTCAGTCAGTCTGTGACCTGACTCCTGGAAGCCTTGGACTTGTACTCCAGCTATTCCCTACTGAGGAACCTTGGAACACTTTTGGACTCTGGAAACCTGCTGTTTGGTGAATCCATGTTTGCAGAGGAATTACGGTACAGAGAAGAGATCCTGAACCTGCTTTGGAGATTTATTGTAGTGCTTGAAGTTACTCTGGCCTGCTGTGTCTCCTGTCGCTGTTCCTGCAAACTGTGTGAACTTTTCAGCATGCTTGTATGAAGTAATACAAGTCATTTCATTTCAACCTATGTCTCCTGTGTTTTCCTCGCACCCAAGCACAAGACGCTATAGGAACTGTACACTATACATGACAAGATTCAGGAGCCCATGTTTAGTGTCTGCTGGGTCTGGGAAAGCCGTGTCTGCTGTGACTGTGGATATCAGATGTCCGTTTAAATACCTTATGTGATGACAGTGGTTGTGACTTCTCACAACCATTCCAGGTGAGCGCATTCCCTTAAAATTTTACTCTGGAGTGTTACCACAGGTAAACACTATTGTTTTTTTTTTTTTTTCCTTTCCTCTTCTCCTTCCAGCACTTCTGCCTTAAAAGATCTGGAAGATGGAGGCCCGCATAAAGGAACTTTGCGGAGTGACTGATACAATCCTTTCAGATGTACAGACTTTAAAAACCCGTTTTGCAAGCCTACAGGACCTCACTAATCATAATTTGCAAGTGTTTGGACAGACTACCCAGGAATTGCGAGCCAGGATTGAGGCTCTAGAGCAGACCCGGGCAAGGGGCGGCCCGCGGGCCGCATCCGGCCCGCCGGCTGTCAGTGACCGGCCCGCGGAGGCGCTCCGGCAGTCTCAGGGCCCCGGCATCAGCTGGCACAATACTTACCTCTCCCGTGCCTCCGCTGCTGCAGCTCCGGGCTCCACCGGTGCTTCCTCTCACAGCCGGCCGCTGAATGACGTCATCATTCAGCGGCCGGCTGTGTCAGAGAGCGGGGACGCTGGACAGGTAAGACGTGTCTCTGTGTGTGTCTGTGTCTATGTAGTGCGGTGCTTTTTGTTTGTGTGTGGGGCTTATTGTGTCTTTGGGTGATGAGGGCAAAGGGTTGCTGAAAATGGGGAGGCATTGATGAGTGGGGAGAAGATGATGATAATGGGGAGGGGATTATTTATGGGGGGGGAAAAATGAAGGGCAGGGATTGCTGTAAGGGGGGGCATTGATGATGATGGGGGAAAAATGATTATAAAGGGCAGGTTTTTGATGATAATGGGGAGGATTATTTAAAGGGGGGGAAATGATGATGAAAGAAAGGCAGGCTTATGAAGAAGGGGAGGCATTGATGAAGATAATGGGCAGGTATTTATGAAAAGGGCAGGGATTGATGAAAGGGGGGAAAAAAATATTTGGGGACATTGTTTTTAAATGGGGAGGGGGTTTATGAAGAAGGGGGGAAATGATGATAATGGGGAAAGTATTGATGATAATGGGAAAAGGGATTATGATGGGGAGGGGAAAAGGATGATGGGCAGGCATTGTGATAGGGGAGGGAAAATATTATAAAAGGGCAGGTATTTATGTAATTTGGGGAGGGGTTGGGTGTGGGGGGAAGATTATTTTGGGGAGGCATTGCTGAAAAAAGGGGGGGGATTGATGATGGGTTTGGGGAAAAAATGAAGATAATGGGCAGGTATGTTATTTTTCATTTTCATATATAAATATAAATTTTATAAATAAAAAAAAAGTGTATATACCCTATTGGGGGAGAACGGAGTTTTAATTTTATTTTCCCCCCTCTAAAAACCAAACCCCCAA
>JARQOD010000002.1:365231625-365381467 GCA_033576555.1 Oophaga sylvatica | reverse complement strand
GACCTTCCTCCAGAGTGTTGCACACGTAGCACCACCTTACCATCCACCAATAGAACCGTGGGACCTTAACCTCGTCCTTGGCTCCCTACAAAAGGCACCCTTCGAACCCATCCAGGACATTCCCCTCTCGATCCTCTCCTGGAAGGTGACCTTCCTAATCGCCATTACGTCCATCAGGAGAGTCTCTGCGCTAGCAGCCTTATCCTGTCGGCCCCCCCATATGGTCCTCCATCAGGATAAGGTAGTTCTCAGACCTGTTCCCTCCTTCCTCCCGAAAGTGGTAACCTCTTTCCACATCAACGAAGACATCGTCCTGCCCTCCTTTTGCCCGTCCCCGGCTCACCCACTAGAAAAGTCACTCCACAAACTGGACATTGTCAGAGCCATTCGTGTCTACCTTTCAAGGTCAGCCCCTATCCATCAGGCCGACTCCCTACACGTAATTCCCGAGGGTCGTCGGAAAGGGTTCCCAGCTTCAAAGTTAACAATTGCTCGCTGGATCCGTTCCACCATACTTGAAGCCTACCACCTCCAAGAAAAGCGGCCCCCAATGACTCCCACTCCCCCTCTGTTGGGGCCTCTTGGGCTGCCCGTCACCAGGCATTGGTGCTTCAAATCTGCAGGGCCGCAACCTGGTCATCCCTGCACAACTTTGCGAGGTTCTACAGGGTCCAAACCCAGGCCTCGTCCGATGCAAATCTTGGTAGAAAGGTACTGCAGGCGGCAGTTGCGCACCGACCGACCTAAGACCTTTCCTCAAATTCCCCACCCTTGGGACTGCTTTAGGATGTCCCATGGTAACCTGTGTCCCCCAATGAGGCGATAAAGAAAGAGGGATTTTCGGGTACTCACCGTAAAATCTTTCTTGGAGCCTTCATTGGGGGACACAGCACCCTCCTTGTTCTTTATAAAAAGTCTCTAACATGTGGGGCCAAAGGCCTCTTGTTGAGTTGGTACATCCTAAGTAGTGCTCTCGTGCCTCTCCTACTGCTTTTTTCACAAACTGAGTTACTTAGTACCTGTCAGGGGTGTATACTGCCGGGGAGGAGCTATTCCTTTTTAATTTTGCATAGTGTCAGCCTCCTAGCAACAGCAGCACACACCCCATGGTAACCTGTGTCCCCCAATGAAGGCTCCAAGAAAGAGATTTTACGATGAGTACCCGAAAATCCCTCTTTTGACTTCCATTGAAAATATTAAGTGCCCATTTTTTTTTCCTAAGTAAATTAACATATACACAATACCAAAGGCAACGTCAGTTCCCAGAGTCACCTTTAGAAAAAATTACAATCATTATTTTCATAGTGTTTAATTTTTGGAACTACCGGTATAATTTTGTTATCTATAGTCAGTATTAAATTCATGAAATTCTGTGATTAGATTGCAAAGTATAAATGTAAGAAATACATAGTAACATAGTTATTAAGGTTGAAGGAAGACTTTAAGTCCATCTAGTTCAACCCATATCCTATCCTAACCTGCCCTAACATGTTGATCCAGAGGAAGGCAAAAAAAACCCAAGTGGCAAACAGTAAGCTTCACATTGGGGAAAAAAATTCCTTCCCGACTCCACATACGGCAATCAGACTAGCTCCCTGGATCAACGCTGTATCTAGGAAACTAGTGAATATAGCCTGTAATATTCTACTTTTCAAGAAAGGCATCCAGTCCCTTCTTAAATTTTAGTAAGGAATCACTCATTACAACATTAGACGGCAGAGAGTTCTAATCTACAGTATTTAAAATCCTTGTGCATGTCTTCAGCTTTTTATAGTCAGGTAAAGCTCCGTGCTGCCTGGCATGCTTAGATTTTTACCATTGCCAGAATTTGGTTGCTAATTTAATTAACCCTAAGGATTGGCCTGCTTGAGTGCTCATCAAGAACGTTCCTCTTTAATTCTCATGTGCCTTAGTTATAAACACTGAAGAAAATGGTACAAACTGAAATCAGAATTTGGTTATTTCACTTTTTAGGAATATTTCTCAAAGATGTACAGCTATAAAAGTAAAATGTAGGCGATGGGAAATTTGCTGCATGTAATGTCGTATATTAGTTATTCTGTGCGTAGCATTTTTTTCACATTCACTGTGAAGGTTTATACCATAAAAAATAAAAATTCTGTTTACATAGGCATAGACCAAATGCTACTTCCTGAACGAAAATGTTAAGCATAAGTTTACTCCAATAGACAGTAGCACAATATAGCTCCCATTTTGTTTAAGAAGTGCGAGTTGTATGATGATTTTATCCTTTAGGCTTTATTGTTTATTGTTAGGCTTAAGTTGTGATGGTCCCTTGCATCCTTATAACTGCATCTCATCTTGTGTGTGCCATAAAATATACATCACATACAGTACTGTGCGAAAGTTTTAGGTAGGTGTGAAAAACTGCTGCAAACGAAGAAACTGCAGGAGGCATCATTAAGGGGGGAAAAATAATACGCCACATCACACGAACGTGCTCTCTCCCGAGAGCAAAAGACATACAGCGCTTCTGTCCTTTGTGATCTCTGCAGCTACTGTGTGGAGTAAAGCAGAGCTGAGTGGCAATACAAACACCTCTAGCTTTCATCTCACAGCAGCCAGTGTGGGGAGAGTGGAGAACAGAGCTTGACAGTGCTGTGAACAGAATATTCAAAGTTTAGCTCCATCCACTGCTATAAGAACACATGACAGCTGTGTAATATACACTCAACACAAATATAAATGCAGCACTTTTAAAAACAATCCTATTTTTCATGAGCTGAATTCCAAGATCAGTATTGGGTGGGTCCGTTGGGGGAGAGGAAGGGTATGTTTCAACGGTCCGGATTGCCGGCGTTTTGGACGCAGTGGAAAGCACACTCCGCAAAAAAGCATTTATTGAACACATGCGGAATCACCGCATCATATCCATACACTGTATTATTTATCTTGCGGAGACGGAGCGTTCTATAAAGATGCGCCGCGTGTCCGGATTTGTGGGTGTGTCACCCGCATTTTAGTACGCATAGTGGAGACGGGATTTCTTCAAATCCCCTCCACTATGCTGTAACATCTGTACTCTGCGGATTAAATGCTGCAGCTGTACGCAGCATTCAATCCACAGCTAATCCGGATGTATTCCGGACCGTGGAAACATACCCGAAGGGTAAGAAAACCAATCAGTATCTGGTGTGACCACCATTTGCTTCACGCAGTGTATCTAATCCTAGAACGTAATATGCTCTGCGAATCTACTCCCATTGCGTGATAAGGTCCACTTATCTAATACAACCCTGTGTGATGCACTCAGCTGAGCTCTGTATTTAATACCATCAAATGATACATTTTGCATATCTAATCCCAGCGTGTGATACACTCTGCTGAGCCCTGTATCTAATACTAGCGTATGATACAGTCTACGTATCTAACCCCAGCAAGTAATATGGCAAGCAGCAGCACCAAGTAACCAGATCGGCACTGCCAACCATCCTCTGTGACACTGTCAACATGTCAGTATCACTTAATAGTCGCCAACCAAATAGCGCAGCACTGTGATCCTAAAATCCTTGTGCATGTGCCCAGAAAAGGAGGAACTGTTAAAGGAACATGATAAAAACACAAAAAATGAGCTTGACTTAAGCTGGTATGCATGCAGCACATAAACGCATGTTCACTTTGGCCATAAAGCATACAAAACCTACAAGAAGCAAAACAAGCATAAATCCTACTGTAACTAAATGAGTAAGAAGCAAAAATGCATTTAAATAACACAGGGTTCTTAGTATGTTATTGAGCTAAAATAGCATAAAAGCCATCCCACAATCAACAAGGTGACCCTGATCAGGACGGTCCTACGCTGTCTAATATTAAAAACCTTACCATGTGTCAAAGTTGACCTCAATGTGTGAATAAGGGCAGATAAAAGGACCGGGTTCTTCTTGTAGGTTTTTTAAAGGCACATTATGTTTGATGAAATCAGCCATCATCTGCCGGGAAAGATACGGACTCTGCATACAAGCACACATCAAACGTTGGGACACGACATGTCGTAAATGTACGTCATATGTTGAGACGGGGTTAAAAGTGGGAAATATTAAACCTTTTTAAACTATTTTTCATATTTTATACCATTTAAAAAACATCCAATGTCTCGGCGTAAATCGGACCGCACCAATTGACTTGAATGTGCTATGTGAGATGCTACAATTGCATGAGAAAAAATTTCAGATCTGCTCTGCTTCATTGAATAGCGTTGGTCAGAGTGCAATGTGAGATTTTCTGGCATTGCACGCCTCCGTATTCTACTCCAGTAAGAGCGAGCCCTAACTGATCAAAAACATTAAATGAGACCTGCACCATTTTTTTCATTGAGAAAAATGACTGAGGTCTAAATGAGCCCTTAACCCCCAAGGGTGGTTTGCACGTTAATGACTGGGCCAATTTTTACAATTCTGACCACTGTCTCTTTATGAGGTTATAACTCTGGAACGCTTCAATGGATCTTCGCGATTCTGAGATTTTCTCGTGACATATTGTACTTCATGATAGTGGTAAAATTTCTTCGATATAACTTGCGTTTATTTATGAAAAAAATGGAAATATTGCAAAAATTTGGAAAATTTAGCAATTTTCAAACTTTGAATTTTTATTCCCTTAAAACAGAGAAATGTCACACAAAATAGTTACTAAATAATATTTCCCACATGTCTACTTTACATCAGCACAATTTTGGAACCAATATTTTTTTTTTTGTTACGAAGTTATAAGGGTTAAAAGTTGACCAGCGATTTCTCATTTTTACAACAAATTGTACAAAACCATTTTTTTAGGGACCACCTCACATTTGAAGTCACTTTGAGAGGTCTATATGGCAGAAAATACCCAAAAGTGACACCATTCTAAAAACTGCACCCCTTAAGGTACTCAAAGCCACATTCAAGAAGTTTATTAACCCTTCAGGTGCTTCACAGGAGCAACTTGGAAGGAAAAAATGAACATTTAACTTTTTAGTCACAAAAATTATCTTTTACAAACAATTTTACAAACAATTTTTTCATTTTAAAAGGGTAAAAGGAGAAAATGGACAGAAAGGTTGTATTAAGACCTACCGGTAATTATGTTTCCAGGAGTCCATCCTGACAGCACCATGGAGGATGTCCTCTTCCTCCTTGCAGGGACTGGAAACACATGAGAGGTTAAAAGGCCCCTCCCCATCCCCTTTCCCTCAGTGTTGTACTAAGAACCACGACATGTATAATGCACATAACACTTCAATGAAAAAAAGAAAAAAAATCATATTACAGCATATGACATATCAGAAGAGGGAGGGAGCTACCAGTGCTGTCAGGATGGACTCCTGGAAACATAATTACCAGTAGGTCTAAGGCTACTTTCACACATCAGTTTTTTGTGTCAGGCATAATCCGTCATATGCCTGATAGGACGGATCCGGCGCTGATTTTTAAAAAACTGATGCAACTGATCAGTTTTCTTGCCGGATCCGTCCTGACCTTTTCAAACCGGAAAGATAAAATTTCCTATGTGGAAAATGCAGGTACCAATGTCCGGACCGAGGAGAGAGAGAGAGAGACCTTGGATTCCGGATCATTTTTCTGACGCATTTCTCAAAAGACTGGTCCGGTTCCATACACTTGTATTATTTCCGGCCGCCTGATGCGCCGATTCAGGCACTATCAGGCGGCTCCGGAAAAAAAAAAAAAACGTTGCAGCCAGCGTCTTATCCGGCCGCCGGAATGTACATTTCCGACGGATCCGGCCAAAAACGGATGCAACGCAGTGACATCAGGCGCGATCCGGTGCTAATGTAAGTCAATGGTAAAAAAACGTATCCGGTACCGGATGCGTTTTTTTACAAACACGCTGGATCGCGCCTGACGTCAAAAGACTGATGTGTAAAAGCAGCCTAAGGGTGTGTTTCCACCATCAGTATTCCGTCAGTAGATGCTGCATGTTTGATGCTGTGTACTGGTGCAGCGTCAAACACGCAGCATCCAGATGTTACAGCATAGTGGAGGGGATTTCAAGAAATCCCGTCTCCACTATGCATAAAAACACGCAGGCGGAAGACCTGCGTTAACGGACATGCGACGCGTCTTTTCAGATCGCAGCATGTCCTATTCCCTTGCGGCGACGCTCCGTCGCCGCAAGGGAGACAACACAGGCCTTTGTAGCGCTGCGGCGATTCCGGATGTGTTCAATGAGCACATCCAGATTCACCGCGCGTTCTGAAGGGGGTGGGGCTTTGGGCGGGACTTTCCGCTCCGTCCAAAGCGCTGTGTTTCCTGATCGTGGAAACACAGCCTAATACCCCCTTTCCAGGACGTCCCTCCTGACAGCACCATGGAGAGTACCAAAGAAAGCTCCTAGGGTGGGATTACCGCCTGCAGAACCTTCCTGCCAAAAGCGTTCCGCTGGCCAGAAAGTACATCCCGTTTATAATGCTTGCAGAATATATCCATTCTGGCCCATGTTGCTGCCTTACAAATTTGTTCCAGAGAGGCGCCTGCCCTTTCAGCCCATGAGGCAGATATCCCTCGGGTAGAGTGGGCCTTTAAACCCACTGGAGGGCTAGTCCCCGCGGCCTGGTAGGCATCTGAAATTACAGATGTAATCCATCTCACGATGGAAGCCTTAGACCCCTTTCTACCCCTATTCTTTCCTACGAAGAGAACAGGTTCGGGTCTATGCACCAATCCCTAGTGGCTTCGATATAATCGATGACTGTTTTCCTAACATCCAACGAATGGGGCCTCTGTTCCTTTGCGTTGGAAGGATTGTCGCAGAAGGAGGGTAAAACAATCTCCTGGTTACGGTTCCGACTAGATGCTACCTTTGGGATGAAAGCAGGGTCTAATTTCAGGACTATACTATCGTCCCTAACCTGAAAATACAGATCTCTGGTAGATAAGGCCTGGATCTCCCCTATTCTCTTGGGCGTGGTAATTGCTACTAGAAATGCGCTTTCCTGGTAAGAAAGGAGATAGGCATGTTGCTGTTGGGGACATATAGATCCTTACATAGTGCCCTAAGGACCAGAGTAAGGTCTCAAGGCGGGAGATACTGTCGAATAGTGTGGCGCAGCCTCTGTGTTGTTCGAATGAATCTTACTACCCATGGGTGAGATGCTAGTGGATAGTCGAAGAAGGAGCTTAGCGCTGATATCTGGACCTTCAAGGTGCTGGGTCTAAGCCCTTTGCTGAAGCCTGCCTGAAGGAAATCTAGGACCCTGGGGATGTCTGGTGTGCCTGCCACCAAGTCGGACCTGCCTCTCTCAAGGCAGAACCGCTTCCAGATTTTAACCCATTCACTCCCGGAGCTTTTTTCGTTTTCGCTCCCCTTCTTTCCAGAGCCATAACTTTTTTATTTTTCCGTCAATATGGCCATGTCAGGGCTTATTTTTTGCGGGACGAGTTGTACTTTTGAACGACACCATTGGTTTTACCATGTCGTGTACTTGAAAATGGGAAAAAAATTCCAAGTGCGGTGAAATTGCAAAAAAAAGTGCAATCCCACACTTGTTTTTTGCTTGGCTTTTTTGCTAGGTTCACTAAATGCAAAAACTGACCTGCCATTATGATTCTCCAGGTCATTACGAGTTCATAGACTCCAAACATGTCTAGGTTCTCTTTTATCTAAGTGGTGAAAAAAAATTCCAAAGTTTGCTATAAAAAAAAAATTGCGCCATTTTCCGAGACCCGTAGCGTCTCCATTTTTCGTGATCTGGGGTCGGGTTAGGGCTTATTTTTTGCGCACCGAGCTGACATTTTAAATGATACCACATTTGGGCAAATACGTTCTTTTGATTGCCCATTATTGCGTTTTAATGCAATGTCGCGGTGACCAAAAAAACGTAATTCTGGCGTTTTAAATTTTTTTCTCGCTACGCCATGTAGCGATCTGGTTAATCCTTTTTTTTTATTGATAGATCGGGCGATTCTGAACGCTGCAATACCTAATATGTGTATGTGTGATTTTTCTTTTATTGTTTTATTTTGATTGGGGCGAAAGGGGGGTGATTTGAACTTTTAGGTTTTTTTTATTTTTTTTAATTTTTAAACACTTTTTTTTTTACTTTTGGCATGCTTCAATAGCCTCCACGGGAGGCTGGAAGCATGCACAACTCGATCACCTCTGCTACATATAGGCGATGAGCAGATCGCCCATATGTAGCAGATTTTACTGCATTGCTTTGAGCGCTCGCCGACCACCGGGCAGCGCTCACAGCAATGTGCCGGCAACAACCACAGAGGTCTCTGAGACCTCTGGTTGTCAAGGCAACGCGTCGCCGACCCCCGATCACGTGACGGGGATCGGCGATGCGCTCACTTCCGGCCCGGCGGCCGGAAGCTCTAGTTAAATGCCCGCTGTCAGCTTTGACAGCGGGATTTAACTAGTTAATAGGCGCGGGCGGATGGCGATTCCGCTCGCGCCTATTGCGGGCACATGTCAGCTGTTTATAACAGCTGACATGTCGCGGCTTTGAGGTGGGCTCACTGCCGGAGCCCACCTAAAAGCGGGGGATCCTTACCGATGACTTACTATTCCGTCATCGGTAAGGAAGGGGTTAAGGTAAATTGCCGACGTGAACAGTTTCCTACTGGCCTGGATGGTAGCTATGACCTGGTCTGATAAGCCTTTAGCCTTCAGGGTGTTCCTTTCAGGATCCAGGCTGAGAGGTGTAGTCTCCCCGTATTCGGGTGGCGGATCGGACCTTGGTGGATGACATCCTCCGATAGGGGAAGTTCGACTGGGTTCTCGATCGCCATGTCTGCTAGCAGGGAGAACCAGCTCCTTTTAGGCCACTATGGGGCTATCATTATTACTGTTGCCCGATCCTCTCGGATCTTAGCACGGCTGGGATGAGCGCCAATGGTGGAAATGCATACGAGAGGGGTTCCACCCACTTCTGACTCAGGGCATCCAGCCCTTCTGCAGCGTCCAGGGGGTTTAGGGAGAAGAATCTTGGGACCTTCGCGCTTCTCCTGTTTGCGAATAAATCTATCTGGGCGGTTCCCCACAGCAGGCATAGTTCCCAGAAGATATCCTTGTTCAGTTCCCACTCGGTTGGGCAGACCTTCTTCCTGCTTAAGTAGTCTGCTACCACGTTCTGGGATCCTTCCAGGTGAATTGCTGTTATGGAGAGGACTGTGCCTTCTGCCCAGGCAAATATCCTCCCTGTCAGGTCCTGGAGAAGTCAATGTCTGGGACCTCCCTGGTGGTTCAGGAACGAGACTGTTGTCATGTTGTCGGAAAAAATCCTGACATGTCGATCTCTGAGCCTGGATCTGTTAGGGCCTCCCAAACTGCGTATAGCTCCCTTAAGTTGGAGGATCTGCCCCTGATGTCTTCGGGCCTGCAGTATTCTGCCCTGCAGGTGGGCTCCCCAACCCCACATACTGGCATCCGTGGTGACTGTTACGTAGGGGGAGGTGGACCACGGTACCCCCACCCTTAGGTTGCGGGTCTGTGTCCACCAGAGGAGAGACTACCTTACGGCTCGTGGTAGATGCATGGGCTTGTCCAGGGAGGTCTGAGATCTGTCCCATACTGATAGTATTTCCTTTTGCAGGCATCTTGAGTGGGAGTGTGCCCAACTGACACATGGGATGCATGCTGTCATTAACCCTAGTACCTTCATGGCGGACCTTACGGAGGTTCGGTGCTTTAGGAGATTTTTTACTAGGTCCCGCACAACCTCCTGTTTCCTTTCCGGCAAATAAGATATTCTGTCTCTGGAGTCTAGGCGTACCTCCAAGAAGACCTTCCGCTGTTCTGGTACCAAATCTGACTTTTGCCAGTTTATGGCCCAGCA
Organism: Oophaga sylvatica; assembly: GCA_033576555.1. Lineage (NCBI taxonomy): Eukaryota > Metazoa > Chordata > Amphibia > Anura > Dendrobatidae > Oophaga > Oophaga sylvatica. The sequence goes on along the minus strand of JARQOD010000002.1, from coordinate 365,371,671 downwards.
AAGAGATTCCATTATCGCAATAGATCAGTCCCTGTATTTGACCTGCGCATTCTCGGATTCTGCCACTATGAGGACGTTGTCCAGGTATGGAACGATGATGGTACCCTGGTTCCTCAGGAAGGCCACAACCTCCGAGACCAGTTTTTGCGAATATTCGGGGGGCCGAGGCCAGCCCGAATGGTAGGCACTGGAACTGGAAGTGGCAGGTCTGGGTTGGCAGTTTTACAGCGAATCTTAGGAGTCTCTGAGATGAGGGATGTATTGGGACCTGATAGTAGGCACTTTTCAGATTGAGGGTGCACATAACTGCGTCCCTATCTATGAGGTGAACTGCAAACCAGATTGATTCCATTCAGAACCTTTTGTATCTGACCCAGACATTTAGAGGCTTTAAATTTATAATAGTGCGGGTCTCTCCTGATGGTTTTGTGATGGTGAATAGAGATGAATAGTGCCCCCTGCCCACTTCTGCCTGGGGAACCGGAATTATAACAGAGGAGTTTACTATGTCCTGAAGGTCGATCCACATGGCGGAGTCTGCCGGGACTACTGTAGGGGGACGTATCTTTCGGGGGAGGGGAGTAAAGCTCTATGCTGTATCCCTCTGCAATGGTTCTGCAGACCCACTGGTTTTGTGTAATCTGGGCCCACCTTCCTGCAAAGAGACAGAGTCTTCCCTCAATAGAGGTGGCGTTATTGTCCCTTGGTCCTAGGGGTTGAGCTAAAGAAGGTACTCTTGCTCTTTCCACCCTGGAAATGGGAGCTCCTGTAGGATCCTCTATTCGGCCTACCCTGACTTCTAGAGTCGTATTGTCTCCTGGGAAGGGATCCCCTCCGAAAGGGCTGGGGTCGTCGAGGTTTGTATTCAGGAAACCCATTCTTTATATCTGCCGCGAACTCCAGGATGTTATCTAGGGCCGGCCCGAAAACCCTTAGCCCTGAGAAGGGGATGGAGCACAGCTTGGTCTTAGAGGTGTTATCTCCGGACCAAGACTTTAACCAGATGGCTCTCCTAGCTGCGTTAGAGAGGGAGCTGTTCCTGGCTGAAAATCTAACTGATTCTGCGAACATGTCAGCTAAGAATGCTGTAGCAGATTTCATGATAGGGAGTGAAGCTAGGATTTCGGTTCTGGGGGTCTTATTGGACAGCTGTTCCTCCACAGCTGTTCCTCCAACTGACCCATCCAGAGAAACATATCTAGCCACAGAAGTGGCCGCTATATTAGTTCTAATTAGGGCCGCGGATGTTTCCCAGGCCTGCTTTAGGAGTATGTCAGCCTTTCTGTCCATCGGGTCACGCAAGTTAGACGAGTCCTCGAAGGGAATAGCAGTCTTTTTGGTGACCTTGGCTACTGGGACGTCGATCTTAGGGATCTCTTCCCATAGCCTGACTTCCTCGGGTCAAATGGTAGTCGCCCCTTGAAGTCGCGGGATAGAACAAGACGACACTCAGCGTTCTTCCACTCCTCCAATATCATAGCCCGGATATGTTCGCTAACGGGGAACACGGTCTGCCTCTGTGACATAAGGCCCCCGAACATCAGTTCCTGTCTGGATTGTGGTTTAGGAGTCTCCTCAATCTGCATGGTACTCCTCACCGACTGGACCAGACCATTAGTGTCCTCTGCCTGGAATAGGTATTTTCTACCCCGGTCATGGGCCTCAGGTGGAAGTTCCCCTTCTTCCTCAGAGTTGGAGTCCCCAAGGTCGGACCCGTCCTCCGAGCTCAGGTCTGCTCCCTCAAGTCTGTCTCCCACCTAGGTTGCTTGCGTCCTGGGGTGGGGCTGGAAGTCCACTGATGTGTAAGGCTGGACATAGAGGCCTGGACTTCCTCACGGATCAGGTGCCTCATCTCTTATAGTAGTGAGGGCTGTTTCTCCCTCATGACATTTGAAGTACAGGCTGAACAGAGGGTCTTGTCATGGCCGTCAGATAGTTTAACGTGGCAAACGGGGCATCTGTAGGATTTTGCTGACGCTTTGCCGGTCTTTTTCACTGCCGTCGGGGGAGCAGTCGGGGTTCCCTTGTCCTAAACGGTATAAGACAGGGATCTGTCAGATTATGCTTCCTGAATGGGGGTGACTGCGGGACGCGTAAGGTGAGGGTGGTCTGCGCCAAGCGCACTTACCCCTCCGCCTTCAGCCATATCCGTTTCCATCGTTCGGTATCAGGGAAGGCTGCTGCACGGTCCGGAGCCCAGCGACGCGCTGCTAGGAGTCGTTGATTGCAGTGCTTACAGCTGAGCGTTCCACCACCGTACAGGACCTGTAGATGACGTCACCGGAAGTGAGGTACCGGAAGTAAAGTACCGGAAGTGACGCGCACCCCACCGAGACTGCGGAAGCTGGACACTGCCTGTCTGTCTGCTCCTGCGTCGTGCGGCCGATGCGCAGTATCATGATGGTACCCCCCCACAGAGGCTGGCTGCCTGCGGGGTACAAGCGCTCTGGAAGCTTGCGCCTGACCCAGGGAATCCCTCCAACGCTGGGTCCAGAGTCGAGAGCCTCCCACCGGGAGGAGCGGCTCTTATGCAGGAGCCTGGTCCTGCTCCTGGCCTTTGGGGCAGAGGGACTCCCCACTGGGGAGTTTCGGCCCTGGGCCTCTTGACAGGGGAAAGGATTTGGCGCGGCCTCACGATCCCCCTGAGCCCATTAAGCTTCACAGCGTCACTCGTGCGTCGCTCCATGGAGGGACAGGAAAAACAGTGAGTGAAAGGGGGTGGGGAGGGGCCTTTTAACCTCTCGTGTGTTTCCTGTCCCTGCAAGGAAGAGGAGGACGTCCTCCATGGTGCTGTCAGGAGGGACATCCTGGAAAAAGTTATTGTGCAATTTCTCCTGAGTACGTCGATGCCCCATATGTGGGGGAAAACCGCTGTCTGGGCGCATGGCAAGGCTCGGAAGGGAAGGAGCGCCGTTTGCCTTTTTCAAACCAAAATTGGCTGGAATCGAGATTGGACGCCATGTCGCATTTGGATAGCCCCTGATGTGCCAAAACAGTGGGAACCACCCACAAGTGACCTCATTTTAGAAACTAGACCCCCTATGGAACTTATCTAGATCTGTGGTGAGCACTTTGAACCCCAAAGTGCTACACACAAGTTTATAACGTAGAGCTGTAAAATTAAAAAATCATATTTTTTCCACAAAAATGATCTTTTCACCCCAATTTTTATTTTCCCAGAATAACAAGACCTCAAAAGTTATTGTGCAATTTGTCCTAAGTACGCGTGATACCCAATATGTGGGGGTAAACTACTGTTTGGGTGCATGGCAGAGCTCGGAAGGGAATGAGCGCAGTTTGACTTTTTCAATGCAGAATTGGCTGGACGGCATGTCGGGTTTGGAGAGCACCTGATGTACCTAAACAGTGGAAACCCCCCACAAGTGACACCATTTTGGAAACTAGACCCCCTAAGGAACTTAGCTAGATCTGTTGTGAGCACATTCAACCCCCAAGTGTTTCACTAAAGTTTATAATGCCTGGGTGTGAAAAAAAAAAAAATTTCCACAAAAATGATTTCTTAGTCCCCAATTTTTCCCAAGGAAATTGGACCCCAAAAGTTGTCCAATTTGTCCTGAGTACGGTGATACCCCATATGTGGTGGGGAAATACTGTTTGGGAGCACGGCAGGGCTCGGAAAGGAAGTAATAACATTTTGGAATGCAGACTTTGATGGGTGTCATGTTCAGTTTGCAGAGCCCCTGATGTGCCTAAACAGTGGAAACCCCCACAAGTGACACCATTTTGGAAACTATACCCCTAACGAAGTTATCTAGATGTGTGGTGAGCACTTTGAACCCCCAAGTGCTTCACACAAGTTTATAATGCCCTGACACGAAAATAAAAAATCCTATTTTTTCCCACAAAAATGATCTTTTAGTCACCATTTTTTTATTTTCGCAAGGGTAACTGTCACGTCGCCGTTGGATTCAGTGGCTGGTGTTCCTGCCTCGGCCGATGGGAGGTGCCGGACTCCTTTGGCTGGTGGTGCCGGTGATAGGAGAGCGGTATCCTCATATGACTCCGCTCCTTTGACGCCGGCCTCTGTCGCTGCGCATCGCCATGTTTCTCCTGTGGGTAATGTTGGTGACAGAGAAGGGGTCCCTGCGCAGGCGTCTGGTGGGCGCAGGCTTCGCTCTTCTGTCAGAGGTGAAGTGGTTGATGTCAGTCATGCATCACCATCTGGCCTGGTTCCGGGGGCGGTCCAGATGAGGTCATCAGACTGTGAGAGGTAGCCATGCCCTTCAAATGCCTTGGAGCCTGGCTTGCAGACCGCCAGATATAGTCTTGGTTTCCCCAGTGTGCTAGTTTGTTTTTGCTATTGTATCTCTGACCTTTGCCTGGATTTCTGACTCTTCTACTGCCTGCCGATTTTGTACCTTTGCTGCCCGCCTGGTTTTGACTTTAACTTTAGCCTGGATTTCTGACCCTTCTACTGCCTGCCGATTTTGTACCTTTGCTGCCCTCCTGGTTTTGACCTTTGGACTTCTGACTATGCATTTGGTCTCGCTTTTTACTCCCTTCCTAGCGTCCTTCCTACTCCGGTCCACTGCTCTCATAGGCAGCTACCCCCTGGGCTTCGCTGTAATTCCGGATCCCTGTATTGGGGTAAAGGTTATAGGGGTTTCTCGGGTGCTGTCTTACCTGCAGTTCAGACCTGCAGTGGGCGGACGTCACAGTAACAGGAGAAATTGGACCCCAAAAGTTATTGTCCAATTTGTTCTGAGTACGCTGATACCCTCTATGTGGGAGAAAACTACTGTGTGGGCACATGTCGGGGCTCGGAATAGAAGTAGTGACTCTTAGTAATGCAGACTTTGATGGAATGGTCTGCGGGTGTCATGTCGCGTTTGGAGAGCCCCTGATGTGCCTAAACAGTGGAAACCCCCCACAAGCGACCCCATTTTGGAAACTAGACCCCAAAGGAACTTATCTAGATGTGTGGTGAGTAGTGTTGAGCATTCCGATACTATCGGGTATATCGGGTATCGGCCAGCATTACCCGGCAATTGAATCAGAGGCTATTTTACTATGTAGAAGTGTATGAACTATAAATATATGTATATATATATATATGTCACAATTACATGTATATATATATATATGTATTCTGTGTGTGCATATTTAGTGTTTACAAGGAAAGAATTGTTTTTTTTTTTAGTTCCGATATTTCTGTCCCATAGACTTGCATTGGATTTCCGGTATCGGAATCGGGTATCGCAGACACTTTTTGGGTATTGGCGATACCCATTCCGATCCGATACTTTTTGATATCGGGAAGTATCGCTCAACTCTAGTGGTGAGCACTTAGAACCCCCAAATGTTTCACAGAAGTTTATAATGTAGAGCCATAAAAATAAAAAATCATATTTTTTTCCACAAAAATGATACTTTCGCACCCAATTTTTTATTTTCCCAAGGGTAACAGAAGTAATTGGACCCCAACAGTTATTGTGCAATTTGTCCTGAGTATGCTGATACCCCATATGTGGGGATAAACTACTATTTGTGCGCATGCCAGAGCTCAGAAGGGAAGGAGCACCGTTTGACTTTTTCAACTCCGAATTGGCTGGAATTGAGATCAGACGCCATGTCACGTTTGCAGAGCCCCTGATGTGCTTAAACAGCGGAAACCCAAATCATGAAAAACAATCATACCCAGTCTGATCAAATGACCAAATGCACTAGCAGGATGCAGCAGGCTCCCATGGATAAAGGCTGGAGAAGCAACAGGTGTTTAACCACTGATAAAGGCAGCCACCCTATCACAAAAACAGTGATGATGAAGGTGTTAACTGCTTAGTGGGAAAAAAAAAACAGATACAAGTTGCTTAAACATAAATGTCAGCACAGTGTCTGGATAACAGCCTATTTTAAACGCCTATGATGGAAGGGCTGGTCACACTGAATGTGCACAACACAAAAACAGCCATCAAAAGAGCCCGGTGCACCTGCAAAATATGATAAAAAGTGCAAAATGATGCATATGATAATGATCAGAAGGTATTGTTACTATTGGCCAAAGCAGATAAGCTCGCACCCAACGTCAAGGGTCCTCATTTTATTGCGGTAACTAACTAGACATAAATCCAAAAAAACATTTTTAGCAAAGCAAATCATGAAAAACAATCATACCCAGTCTGACAAATGACCAAATGCACTAGCAGGAGCAGCAGGCTCCCATGGATAAGGCTGAGAACACAGGTGTTTAACCACTGATAAAGGCAGCACCCTATCACAAAAACAGTGATGATGAAGGTGTACTGCTAGTGGGAAAAAAAAAAAACATACAAGTTGCTTAAAACATAATGTCATGCACAGTTCTGGATAACAGCCATTTTAAACCTATGATGAAGCGGCTGTCACACTGAAGTGCACAACAAAAACAAGCCATCAAAGAGCCGGTGCACCCTGCAAATATGATAAAAGTGCAAAATGATGCATATGAAAATGCATCAGATGAGGTATGGTTACTATTTTGGCCAAAGCAGATAAGCTCGCAACCCAACGTCAAGGGTCCTCAGCGGAAACCCCCCATTCTAACTCCTACCCTAACTCCAACACACCCCTAACCCTAATCCCAACCCTAACCCAAACTTTAGCCCCAACTCTAACCCTAACTTTAGCCCCAACCCTAACCCTAATGGGAAAATGGAAATAAATACATTTTTTTAATTTTACTATTTTTCCCTAACTAAGGGGGTGATAAAGGGGGATTTGATTTACTATTTATAGTGGGTTTTTATGTTTGGCAGCTGTCACGCTAAAAGACGCTTTTTATTGCAAAAATAGTTTTTGCATCACCACATTTTGCGAGCTATAATTTTTCCATATTCTGGCGCACAGAGTCATGTGAGGTCTTATTTTTTGTGGGACGAGTTGACGTTTTTATTGGTACCATTTTTGGGCACGTGACATTTTTTGATCGCTTTTTATTACGATTTTTGGGAGGCAGAATGAACAAAAACCAGCGTTTATACCATTCCCGTGTGGTAAAATTGATAAAGCAGTTTTATTCTTCAGGTCAGTACGATTACAGCGATACCTCATTTATATCATTTTTTTATGTTTTGGCGCTTTTATACAATAAAAACAATTATATATAAAAAAATAATTATATTTGCATCGCTTTATTCTGTGAGCTATAACTTTTTTATTTTTTCGCTGATAATGCTGTATGGTGGCTCATTTTTTGCGGGACAAGATGACCTTGATTTCCAAATGAAATGCAAAATTTACTTTCATCTGAAAACAACACCTTGGACCACTGAGCAACAGTCCAATTCTTTTTCTCCTTGGCCCAGGTAAAATGCTTCTGGCGTTGTCTATTGGTCATGAGTGGCTTGACACAAGGAATGCGACACTTGTAGCCCATTTCCTGGTTATGTCTGTGTGTGGTGGCTCTTTAAGCAATGACTCCAGCAGCAGTCCACTGCAGTCCCAAATTTTTGAATGGCCTTTTCTTAACAATCATTTCAAGGCTGCGGTTATCCCAGTTGCTTTTGCACCTTTTTCTACCACTTTTTCCTTTCACTCAACTTTCCATTAATTATGCTTGGATACAGCACTCTGAACAGCGAGCTTCTTTAGCAATGACCTTTTGTGGCTTACCCTCCTTGTGGAGGGTGTCAATGACTGCCTTCTGGACATCTGTCAAGTCAGCAGTCTTCCCCATGATTGTGGAGCCTACTGAAACAGACTAAGGGACCTTTTTAAACGCTTAGGAAGCCTTTGCAGATTTTTTTTGTTAGGCCGGCGTCACACTAGAGAGGAATACGGAAGAGTGCTATGTGAGAAAAACTCACGTAGCACTCGGACCAATGTTAATCTATGGGGCAGCTCCCAGCAGCCGATTTTTTTCTCGGCCGTATTATACGGGCCGAGACAATCGCATGCTGCGATTGTCAGCGTATTACGGGCGTAATACACCAATGCAAGTATATGGGTGCGAAAAAAATGTGGATTACACACGGACCACACGTGTGACTTGTGAGAAATACGCACCAGTGTCCTTTAGAAAAGCCGGCAATTCAGTGCGCTATGCTGTAAAATCACACTGACATGTTTAATAAAGAATGGAAAGAATAGATATATACACATAGAATACATATACAGTAAAGACCAAAAGTTTGGACACACCTCATTCAATGATTTTTCTGTATTTTCATGACTATGAAAATTGTAGAATCACACTGAAGGCATCAAAACTATGAATTAACACATGTGGAATTATACATTACACTTTACAAAAAAGTGTGAAACAACTGAAAATATGTCTTATATTCTAGGTTCTTCAAAGTAGCCACCTTTTGCTTTGATTACTGCTTTGCACGCAGAAAAGGTGAACGGATGGACTCTACATGCCTGGTTCCCACCGTGAAACATGGAGGAGGAGGTGCGGGGGTGCTTTGCTGTTGACACTGTTGGGGATTTATTCAAAATTGAAGCGGTGAGCGGTCCAGCTCACCTCAAACCATCTCGATTGAGTTCAGGTCTGGTGACTGTGGAGGCCAGGTCATCTGGCGTAGCACCCCAACACTCTCCTTTTTGGTCAAATAGCCCTTACACAGTCTGGAGGTGTGTTTGGGGTCATTGTCCTGTTGAAAAATAAATGATGGTCCAACATATTGTACTTCATGCTAGTGGTAAAATTTCTTCGATATGACTTGTGTTTATGAAAAAAACGTATATATGGCGAAAATTTTTAAAATTTTGCAATTTTCAAACTAAATTTTTCTGCCTTTAAATCAGAGAGATATGTGACACAAATTACTTAATAAATAACATTTCCCACATGTCTACTTTACATCAGCACAATTTTGGAAACAAAATTTTTTTTGATAGGAAGTTATATGATGATGTATATACAGGTATGGGGCTCATTATACTGTATGGAGCAGTTTCATTCCCTTTTTCGTTCTAAAATTTTACAACCTGAACGACCACTATATCTTGCCCCCCCCCCCCCCTAGTTTTGATCCTGGGTAAGCCCATGGTGCTATCTTGGCCCAATGAACAACAAATGCTCATTTTGTAATGCTAACCATTTCCAAAATGAAATTACAACAAACTGTTGTCATAATGGAACCATCATACTGGAAGAAGTACGAATGAATCCCTATATTACTAATTGCATGAAGAGATTGGAACCAAACTCCAAGAAATTTTATGGAAAACATAAGATCATACAATAGTGCAAACGCTTTTGCATCAATGGGCGCACAAATTGACCAATCAATTAACAGGCGATCAGGTCCTTTCTGCTGCAGAATCCATGGGCAAATTTACCATGCAACATCTGCGCTGCACCCTAACCAAGGTGAATCACCAACATTCGCCCAGTTATATATTCTGGATTCGGCTCAAACCTTGAATGAAAGAATGCAAAATCCTGCCAACAGTGGATGCATTCGTAATGTTATGGAAAATCTAAAAAAAATTCTCGAAGACATCAATCCTTTCTCCAGACAATACAAAAATATGTTGCAATTTGAACAAGAAGAAATGCTGAAAGCAAATCTAGAAAACCGAATGCCTATTGAATATAGCATGACTTTCGTGAGAGAAAAAGTAAATACTTTGCACCCCGGCAGAATCAATGCTCCAACTGCCAAAGGGGAAATTGTTGCCATTTTCCACAGCGCCGATGGTGCACCCCCAGAAAACCGTGACATTACCATTCATCCCAAAAGTGGGACTTTACAAAATATATCTATCCTGAGTAGACTCTGTGACCCAATGTGCTACCCTTTGCTTTTTCCTTATGGTGACTCTGGGTGGACTACAGAACTAAAAAAAACAGTTGGTCGAGGAAATGTGACTCAACTTCAGTGGTATTCATACCACTTTGCCATTCGTGATGGTACTTTTAACCAGTTCCTTACTGCAGGAAAGGTGACACACCAATTTATGGTTGATGCCTATTGCAAAACTGAGGCAAACCATATAAATTGGGTACGCAAAAATCAAAGTACTGAAAGAGCTGAAGAATATGACGTCCTGCACCAATTCGTAACCAACCACCATTTCATGGACATTGATATCCTGCCTGGAAAAAAAGTCATACTGCCATCAACTTTCCAAGGAAGTCCAAGAAATATGGCACAAAATTACCAAGATGCCATGGCAATGGTCAGGAAACATGGCAAACCAGACCTATTTGTAACAGTAATGTGCAATCCAAAATGGACGGAAATAAGAGAAAATTTACTTCCCAGCCAGATTTAGTAGCACGAGTATTTAACATGAAACTAAAATTGCTACTTGGAGACTTAACCACATACCACAGATTTGGACATGCTATTGGTATGGTGTATGTAATTGAGTTCCAAAAAAGAGGGCTCCCTCACGGACACATCTTGGTTTTTATGTCCCCAGAATACAAAGCCTGGGATAAAGAAAGAATTGACAAAATTGTTTGTGCAGAGCTCCCGCACAAAGACACTTATCCGAAGCTTTATGAAACTATAAAATCTTGCATGATACACGGTCCATGTGGCCAACTTAATCCAAATGCACCATGTATGGACAATGGGAACTGTACCAAAGGCTTTCCTGTTATGTTTAGGTAGCTGAGGAGAAAAAGCAAAAACGGTAATACACCAGAGAGGCTGGAACCTATTGGATTGCAGTAACCTGAACTAACCACACAACTAGAGGTAGCCATGGAGCATTCCTACGTTGATCCTAGACGCTTCGTCACAGCCTGAGTGATAACTACACCTAAAGGCAGAAAGATGAAAGCTATCTGCCCCGGAGCAGATCCCCAAAGAAAATAGGAAGCCCCCAAACATATAATGGCGGTTAGACAAGAAGATAGCACGGACACAGACAGAAAATAGAATGAGCAAACGTTGGGGCCCAATCTGTCTAGACAGAAAAGTACAGGAAAGAATTCTGACTGCAATCCAACAAAAACCCTAAAAAATACCAGCACTTCTGATTGCCAAAAAACCTGAGATCACACGATCTCTACCACCTAAATCAGATCTCTGGTGTAACAAAACAAAGCCGCAGCCACTGAAAAAACAGGAAAAAGCAAATGAACAAATAACAGTGGCTACAGATAAATTGAGAGGAGCACAGGCCCCAGGAGGGGACCCGGCTGACCTCCACAAAAGTGCAGAAAACTATGAAAAAAGCAAGCACAAAAAGAAAAGCAGAAAATATCTTATCTGAAAGCAGCAGGTGCAGGCAAGACTCCAGCAACTTCCAAATGAACCAGGAACCACAATTGAGACAAGAACAATTGATCTCCGGCGACCATCATGGGAGGGAACCTCCATTATATCAGTCCAGTCAGTGAACCCAGATTGCCATTCCTCGCTGAAAGGTTCAGTACCGTCTGTAACGACCAGAGGGAGCCTCTGCTCAGAAAACATCTTTAGCACATTCACAACAGTACCCCCCCTTGAGGAGGGGTCACCGAACCCTCACTTGTGCAACCAGGCCGATCAGGATGAGCTCGGTGATAGGCACGGATCAGTCTCCTAGCATGGATGTCCGAAGCAAACACCCAAGAATTGTCCTGACCATAACCTCTCCACTTAACCAAATACTGAAGTTTCCGTCTAGAAAAACGAGAATCCAATATTTTCTCAACTACATACTCCAGATTGCCCTCAACCAAAACAGGGTCAGGAGGCGCAGCCATAGGAACCACTGGCTCGACAAACCTCATCAATAAGGACTTGTGGAACACGTTATGGATCTTAAATGTCCCTGGAAGAAGCAAACGGAAGGAAACAGGATTAAGAATCTCCATGATCTTATAAGGTCCAATGAACCTGGGCTTAAACTTTGGAGATGCAACCCTCATAGGGATATTTCTTGAGGACATCCAAACCAAGTCCCCCACTTTAAACTGAGGACCATCAGTCCTATGCCGGTTGGCAAACCGCTGGGCCTTCTCTTGAGAGAGAGACAACCTCTCCACTACTTGGTCCCAAATCTGCTGCACACGCTCCACAACAGAGTCAACACCCGGACAGACAGAAGCCTCCGCCTGTCCCAAAGAAAATCGAGGGTGAAACCCAGAATTGCAGAAAAATGGAGACATCAAGGTGGCAGAGCTAGCCCTATTAAGAGCAAACTCAGCCAAAGGCAAAAAAGAGACCCAGTCATCTTGATCAGCAGACACAAAACATCTCAAATAAGTCTCCAAGGTCTGGTTTGTTCTCTCGGTTTGTCCATTGGTCTGAGGATGAAATGCAGAGGAGAAAGATAATTGAACACCAAGTTTAGAACAAAATGTCCTCCAAAATCTGGAAACAAACTGGACTCCTCTGTCAGACACAATGTTCTCCGGAATGCCGTGCAACCGAACCACGTGCTGAAGGAACAAAGGCACCAACTCGGAGGAGGAAGGCAACTTAGGTAATGGCACAAGATGTATCATCTTTGAAAACCTATCACAGATTACCCAGATAACGGTCATTCTCTGAGAGACAGGGAGGTCGGAAATAAAATCCATAGAGATATGGGTCCATGGCCTCTTGGGCACAGGTAATGGCATCAACAAACCACTAGAGCGAGAGCAAGGCTTGGAACGAGAGCAAGTCCTACAGGACTGCACAAAGTCCCTGACGTCACGAGACAAAGTAGGCCACCAAAAAGACCGACTCACCAAGTCTCTGGTACCAAAAATCCCGGGATGACCAGCCAACGCGGAACAATGAATCTCAGACATCACACTCTTCTTCCACTGGTCTGGGACAAACAATTTCCCAACAGGGCAGCGTGTTATGTTTTGGTAGCTGAGGAGAGCAGGCAAAAACGGCAATACACCAGAGAGGTTGGAATCTACTGGATTGCAGTACCCTGACTAACCACCACAACTAAAGGCAGCCGTGGAGCGTTCCTACGTTGGTCCTAGACGCCTCGTCACAGCCTGAGAGGCTAACTACACCTAAAGATAGAAAGAGGAAAGCTATCTGCCCCGGAGCAGATCCCCAAAGAACATAGGAAACCCCCAAACATGTAATGGCGGTTAGACAAGAGGAAATACAGACACAGACAGAAAATAGTATGAGCAAACGCTGGGGCCCAATCTGCCTAGACAGAAAAGGATAGGAAGGATACTTACTGCAATCAAAAAAACCCTAATTAAAAACAACGCTACTAATTGCAAAAACACCTGAGATCACACGACCTCTACCACCTAAATTAGTTCTCTGGTGTAACAAAACTAAGCCGCAGCCACAGAAAAAAAAACTGGAAAAGGCAAATGAACAAACAACAGTGGCTCCAGAGGAACTGAGAGGAGCCCAAGCCCCCCGGGGAGGGGAACCTGGCCAACCTCACAGAAATGCAGAGAAAAATGCAAATGACAAGCACAAAAACAAAAAACAGAAAATATCTTATCTGAGAGCAGGAGAAGAGGCAAGACTCAGCAAGCTTCCAAGTGAACCAGGAAACAACGTTGAGACAAGAACAATTGATCACCGGCAACCATGATGGGGGGAAACCTCCCTTATATCCAGCCAGTCTGTGATTCCTGATTGCCACTCCTCATTGAATGGTTTAGTACTGTTTGTAACCACCAGAGGGAGCTTCTGCTCAGAATTTCTAAAACATTCACAACAGTTCCCCCCCCCCTTGAGGAGGGGTCACCGAACCCTCATTTGTGCAACCAGGTCGGTCAGGATGAGCTCTGTGATACGCACGGATCAGTCTCCTAGCATGGATGTCCGAAGCAAACACCCAAGAATTGTCCTCCTGACCATAACCTCTCCACTTAAGCAAATACTGGAGTTTCCGTCTAGAAAAACGAGAATCCAATATTTTCTCAACCACATACTCCAGATTGCCCTCAACCAAAACAGGGTCAGAAGGCGCAGCCATAGGAACCACTGGCTTGACAAACCTCTTCAATAAGGACTTGTGGAACACGTTATGGATCTTAAATGTCCCTGGAAGAAGTAAACGAAAGGAAACAGGATTAAGAATCTCCATGATCTTATAAGGTCCAATGAACCTAGGCTTAAACTTAGGAGATGAAACTCTCATAGGGATATTTCTTGAGGACAACCAGACCAAGTCCCCCACTTTAAACCGAAGACCATCAGTCCTATGCCGGTTGGCAAACCGCTGGGCCTTCTCCTGAGAGAGGGACAACCTCTCCACTACCTGGTCCCAAATCTGCTGCATACGCTCCACAACAGAGTCAACACCCGGACAGACAGAAGCCTCCGTCTGTCCCGAAGAAAATCGAGGGTGAAACCCAAAATTGCAGAAAAATGGAGACATCAAAGTGGCAGAGCTTGCCCTATTAAGAGCAAACTCCGCCAAAGGCAAAAAAAGAGACCCAGTCATCTTGATCAGCAGACACAAAGCATCTCAGATAAGTCTCCAATGTCTGGTTTGTTCTCTCAGTTTGTCCATTGGTCTGAGGATGAAAAGCAGAGGAGAAAGACAATTGAACACCAAGTTTAGAACAAAAAGTCCTCCAAAATCTGGAAACAAACTGGACTCCTCTGTCAGACACAATGTTCTCAGGAATGCCGTGTAACCGAACCACGTGCTGAAGGAACAAAGGCACCAATTCGGAGGAGGAAGGCAACTTAGGTAATGGCACAAGATGTATCATCTAGGAAAACCTATCACAAATCACCCAGATAACGGTCATTCTCTAAGAAACAGGGAGGTCGGAAATAAAATCCATAGAGATATGGGTCCATGGTCTCTTGGGCACAGGCAATGGCATCAACAAACCACTAGAGCGAGAGCAAGGCTTGGAGCGAGAGCAAGTCCCACAGGACTGCACAAACTCCCTGACGTCACGAGACAAAGTAGGCCACCAAAAGGACCGACTCACCAAGTCTCTGGTATCAAAAATTCTGTGGAACAATGAATCTCAGACATCACACTCTTCTTCCACTGGTCTGGGACAAACAATTTCCCAACAGGGCAGCGCTCGGGTTTATCCTCCTGACACACCTCCAGAGCCAGTCTCAAATTGGGCGAGATGGCGGAAAGAACTACACCCTCTTTCAAAATAACAGCAGGATCAGATAACTCAGGAGAGTCCGCAAGGAAACTCCTGGAGAGGGCATCCGCCTTAACATTCTTAGTGCCAGGAAGAAAGGAAACCACAAAATTAAAACGTGTGAAAAACAAGGCCCACCTGGCCTGTCTAGGATTAAGTTGCTTGGCTGATTCGAGATAAACCAGATTCTTATGGTCCATGAGGACCACCACCTGATGTTTGGCTCCCTCCAGCCAATGTCTCCACTCTTCAAAAGCCCACTTCATGGCCAATAACTCCCGATTACCCACGTCATAATTACGTTCAGTTGGAGAAAATTTTTGAGAGAAAAAAGCACAAGGGTTACTTTTAGAGGTCTCAGGATCTCTTTGGGACAAAACGGCACCTGCCCCAATTTCAGAGGCATCAACCTCCACCTGAAATGGCAGAGAAACATCAGGCTGCCGTAGAACAGGAGCAGAAGTGAATCTCTGTTTAAGTTCCTGAAACGCAGAGACTGCCTCAGGAGGCCAATTCACCACATCAGAACCCTTTTTGGTCAAATCAGTCAATGGTTTAACAATAACAGAGAAATTACCAATAAATTTATGATAAAAATTGGCAAAACCCAAGAATCTCTGAAGAGCCTTTAATGAAGTAGGTTGGACCCAATCACAGATGGCCTGAACCTTGACCGGGTCCATTTCAATAACAGATGGAGACAAAATGAATCCCAGAAATGAGATCCTCTGTATGCCAAAAAGACACTTTGATCCCTTCACATACAGAGCATTCTCTTTCAAAATCTGGAACACAGTCCGAACATGTTTCACATGAGAGTCCCAGTCATTGGAAAAAATCAAGATATCATCCAAATAAACAATCAGAAATTTATCCACAAAATCCCTGAAAATGTCATTCATGAAGGACTGGAAGACAGAAGGAGCATTAGTGAGCCCAAAGGGCATCACTAGGTACTCAAAATGCCCCTCTGGGGTATTAAACGCCGTCTTCCATTCATCCCCGTGTTTAATGCGAATAAGGTTATACGCACCCCTGAGGTCAAGCTTGGTAAACCAAGTAGCACTTTTCACCCTGGAAAACAGGTCAGAAATCAAGGGTAACGGATATTGATATTTCACAGTGATATTGTTCAAGAGACGATAATCAATACACGGCCTTAATGAACCATCCTTTTTGGCCACAAAGAAAAAACCGGCACCCAAGGGTGAAGAGGATGGTCTGATATGACCCTTCTCCAATGACTCCTTGATATAAGACCGCATAGCGTCATGTTCAGGTACAGACAAGTTAAAAAGGCGGCCTTTAGGGAATTAACTACCAGGCACTAATTCAATAGCGCAGTCATAGCTCCTATGGGGGGGCAAGGATGCAGATTTACTTTCGCTAAACACATCAGAAAAATCAGTCAAAAAGTCAGGAAAATCTTGAGCCTGGGGAGAGGCAGAAAAAACAGGAGTGTTGGCATTAACACATTGGCAGCCCCAACTGGTTACAGACACAGATTTCCAATCCAAAACAGGATTATGAGACTGCAACCAAGGGAAACCTAGTACAATAATGTCATGCAGATTATACAGCACCAAAAATTTGCAACTTTCCTGATGATCAGGTTCAACCCTCATTATCACCTGAGTAGAGAACTGGGGTTTATTCTCAGCCAAAGGGGTAGAATCAATCCCCAGCAGGGGAATAGACTTCCGCAGTGGTATCAAGGGAAACCCACAACGTTTAGCAAAATCAAAATCCATCAGGTTAATAGCTGCTCCCGAATCAACAAAAGCCTGAGCAGAAAATGTGGACAGGGAGCAAATCAGGGTAACAGTCAACAGAAATTTAGTCTGAACACTACCCAAGACAACTGAGCGTGCAAAACGTCTTCCCTGCTTAGGGTAGACTGAAATAGAATGAGAGGTATCACCACAGTAGAAACATAACCCATTGTGTTTTCGAAACTCATGACGCTGTGCCCCAGAAGCCACTCTGTCACACTGCATGGGTTCAGAAGCTGGTTCACAAGGCAACACCATTCCACGCATACCTCTACGCTCACGCAAACGTCTGTCAATTTGAATCGCCAATGACATAGAATCATTGAGACCAGAGGGAGCAGGGAAACCCACCATAACATCTTTTACACTCTCTGACAGACCCTTCCGAAAAAGGGCTGCCAAAGCATCATCATTCCATTTGGTCAGAACTGCCCACTTTCGGAATTTCTGACAGTACAACTCAGCGTCCTCAAGCCCCTGATTTAATGCCAACAAGGTTTTTTCAGCTTGATCAATGACATTAGGTTCATCGTACAATAACCCCAGAGCCAGAAAAAATGCATCAACATTACTCAAAACAGGGTCCCCAGGTGTCAGGGAAAAAGCCCAATCCTGAGGATCGCCACGCAGGAGAGAGATGACAATTTGAACCTGCTGTGCTGCGCTCCCTGAGGACTTAGGTTTTAAGGCAAAAAACAACTTACAGTTATTTTTGAAATTCAGAAATTTAGCTTGATCCCCCAAAAACAAATCTGGCATGGGGATCCTAGGTTCCACAACCGGCAACCCTGCAAGATAGGTAGCAATACTCCGAACTTCAGTGGCAAGCTGATCCACACGGCCAGACAACTGTGCAAACTCCATTGAGAGAAAAAAAAATTCCTCCTCAGCACCCAGAGAAAAAGAGGGAAAAAATGCAACAAACAGAGAAAAAAAAATTCTGACAACTCCCCTATTTTTTTATTTTTTTTTCCTCTTTACTATTTTTCCGTTCTGTGAGTACCATATAATTTTCAGTTAGGCCGGTGATACTGTTATGTTTTGGTAGCTGAGGAGAGCAGGCAAAAACGGCAATACACCAGAGAGGTTGGAATCTACTGGATTGCAGTACCCTGACTAACCACCACAACTAAAGGCAGCCGTGGAGCGTTCCTACGTTGGTCCATAGACGCCTCGTCACAGCCTGAGAGGCTAACTACACCTAAAGATAGAAAGAGGAAAGCTATCTGCCCCGGAGCAGATCCCCAAAGAACATAGGAAGCCCCCAAACATGTAATGGCGGTTAGACAAGAGGAAATACAGACACAGACAGAAAATAGTATGAGCAAACGCTGGGCCCAATCTGCCTAAACAGAAAAGGATAGGAAGGATACTTACTGCTATCCAAAAAAAAACTAAAAAAAACCAACGCTACTAATTGCAAAAACACCTGAGATCACACGACCTCTACCACCTAAATTAGTTCTCTGGTGTAACAAAACTAAGCCGCAGCCACTGAAAAAACTGGAAAAGGCAAATGAACAAACAACAGTGGCTCCAGAGGAACCGAGAGGAGCCCAAGCCCCCCGGGGAGGGGAACCTTGCCAACCTCACAGAAATACAGAGAAAAAATGCAAATGGCAAGCACAAAAACAAAAAACAGAAAATATCTTATCTGAGAGCAGGAGAAGAGGCAAGACTCAGCAAGCTTCCAAGTGAACCAGGAAACAACGTTGAGACAAGAACAATTGATCACCGGCAACTGTTATGTTTCGGTAGCTGAGGAGTGCAGGCAAAAAAGGCAATACACCACAGCAGTTGGAATCTATGAGATTGCAGTACCCTGACTAACCACAACAACTAGAGGCAGCCGTGGAGCGTTCCTACGTTGGTCCTAGACGCCTCGTCACAGCCTGAGAAACTAACTACACCTAAAGATAGATATAGGAAAGCTATCTGCCCCGGAGCAGAACCCCAAAGATAATAGAAAGCCCCCAAACATGTAATGGCGGTTAGACCAGAAGAAATACTGACACAGAAGGAAAATAGTATGAGCAAACGTTGGGGCCCAAACTAACTAAATAGAAAAGGATAGGAAGGGTACTTACTGCAATCCCAGAAAACCCTGAAAAGCACCAACTCTACTAATTTCAAAAACACCTGAGATCACACGACCTCTACCACCTAAATTAGTTCTCTGGTGTAACAAAATCAAAACAGCAGCCACTGAAAAAACTGGAAAAAGCAAAAGTACAAACATCAGTGGCTGAACTAAACTGAGAGGGCAAAAGCCCCCGGAGGGGATCCTGAAGGCCCCCACAGAAGTGCAGGACAAAATGCAAAAAACAAGCACAAAAACAAAAAGAAGAAAATGTCTTATCTGTTAGCAGGAGATGCAGACACGACACAGCAGGCTACAAGGGAAACAGGAATCAAAGATAGAGACCAGAGCAATTGATCACCGGCAACCCTGATGGGAAGGTGACTCCCTTATATAAGACCAGTCAGTAACACATGATTCCCAATCCTCACAATCTTCACTGGACAGACCAGCACCGCTTGTAACCACCAGAGGGAGCCTCTGCTCAGAACTCATCCCAAGCCCACTCACAACAGTACCCCCCCCTTGAGGAGGGTCACCGAACCCTCATTTGAGCAACCAGGTCGGTCAGGATGAGTTCTATGGTACGCACGGATGAGTCTCCTAGCATGGATGTCCGAAGCAAACACCCAAGAATTGTCTTCCTGACCATAACCTCTCCACTTAACCAAATACTGGAGTTTCCGTCTAGAAAAACGAGAATCTAATATTTTCTCAACCACATACTCCAGATTGCCCTCAACCAAAACAGGGTCAGGAGGCACAGCAGCAGGAACCACTGGCTCAACAAACCTCTTCAACAAGGACTTGAGGAACACGTTATGGATCTTAAATGTCCCTGGAAGAAGCAAACGAAAAGAAACAGGATTAAGAATCTCCATGATCTTATAAGGTCCAATGAACCTAGGCTTAAATTTAGGAGATGCTACTCTCATAGGAATATTTTTTGAGGACAACCAGACCAAGTCCCCTACTTTAAACCGAGGACCATCAGTCCTATGCCGGTTAGCAAACCGCTGGGCCCTCTCCTGAGAGAGGGACAACCTCTCCACTACCTGGTCCCAAATCTGTTGCATACGCTCCACAACAGAGTCAACACCTGGACAGACAGAAGCCTCCATCTGTCCTGAAGAAAATCGAGGGTGAAACCCAGAATTACAGAAAAACGGAGACATCAAAGTGGCAGAGCTAGCCCTATTATTAAGAGCAAACTCAGCCAAAGGCAAGAAAGAGACCCAGTCATCCTGATCAGCAGACACAAAGCATCTTAGATAAGTCTCCAATGTCTGGTTTGTTCTCTCAGTTTGACCATTGGTCTGAGGATGAAATGCCGAGGAGAAAGACAATTGAACACCCAGTTTAGAACAAAAAGTCCTCCAAAATCTGGAAACAAACTGGACTCCTCTGTCAGACACTATGTTCTCAGGAATGCCGTGTAAACGAACCACGTGCTGAAGGAACAACGGCACCAATTCAGAGGAGGAAGGCAACTTAGGTAATGGCACAAGATGTATCATCTTGGAAAACCTATCACAAATCACCCAGATGGCGGTCATTCTCTGAGAAACAGGAAGGTTGGAAATGAAATCCATAGAGATATGGGTCCATGGTCTCTTGGGCACAGGCAATGGCATCAACAAACCACTAGAGCGAGAGCAAGGCTTGGAGCGAGAGCAAGTCCCGCAGGACTGCACAAATTCCCTGACATCACGAGACAAGGTAGGCCACCAAAAAGACAGACTAACCAAGTCTCTGGTACCAAAAATTCCGGGATGCCCAGCCAACGCGGAACAATGAATCTCAGACATCACACTCTTTTTCCACTGGTCCGGGACAAACAATTTTCCAACAGGGCAGCGCTCGGGCCTATCCTCCTGACACCCCTCCAGAGCAAGTCTCAAATTAGGTGAGATGGCGGAAAGAACTACACCCTCTTTCAAAATAACAGAAGGATCAGATAACTCAGGAGAGTCCGCAAGGAAGCTCCTCGAGAGGGCATCCGCCTTAACATTCTTAGTGCCAGGAAGAAAGGAAACCACAAAATTAAAACGTGTGAAAAACAAGGCCCACCTGGCCTGTCTAGGATTGAGTCGCTTGGCAGATTCCAGATAAACCAGATTCTTATGGTCAGTAAGGACCACCACCTGATGTTTGGCTCCCTCCAGCCAATGTCTCCACTCTTCAAAAGCCCACTTCATGGCAAATAACTCCCGATTACCCACGTCATAATTACGTTCAGTAGGAGAAAATTTTCGAGAGAAAAAGGCACAAGGGTTACTTTTAGAGGTCTCTGGATCTTTTTGGGACAAAACGGCACCTGCCCCAATTTCAGAGGCATCAACCTCCACCTGAAATGGCAGAGAAACATCAGGCTGCCGTAGAACAGGAGCAGAAGTGAATCTCTGCTTAAGTTCCTGAAATGCAGAGACTGCCTCAGGAGGCCAATTCACCACATCAGAACCCTTTTTGGTCAAATCAGTTAATGGTTTAACAATAACCGAGAAATTACCAATAAATTTACGATAAAAATTGGCAAAACCCAAAAATCTTTGAAGAGCCTTTAATGAAGTAGGTTGGACCCAATCACAGATGGCCTGAACCTTGACCGGGTCCATTTCAATAACAGATGGGGACAAAATGAATCCCAGAAATGAGATCCTCTGTACGCCAAAAAGACACTTTGATCCCTTCACATACAGAGCATTCTCTCTCAAAATCTGGAATACAGTTCGAACATGTTTCACATGAGAGTCCCAGTCATTAGAAAAAATCAAGATATCATCCAAATAAACAATCAGAAATTTATCCACAAAATCCCTGAAAATGTCATTCATGAAGGACTGGAAGACAGAAGGAGCATTAGTGAGCCCAAAGGGCATCACAAGGTACTCAAAATGCCCCTCCGGGGTATTAAATGCCGTCTTCCATTCATCCCCGTGCTTAATGCGAATAAGGTTATATGCCCCCCTGAGGTCAAGCTTGGTAAACCAAGTAGCGTTTTTCACCCTGGAAAACAGGTCAGAAATCAAGGGTAACGGGTATTGATATTTCACAGTAATATTGTTCAAAAGACAATAATCAATACACGGCCTTAATGAACCATCCTTTTTGGCCACAAAGAAAAAACCGGCACCTAAGGGTGAAGAGGATGGTCTGATATGACCCTTCTCCAATGACTCCTTGATATAAGACCGCATAGCGTCATGTTCAGGTACAGACAAGTTAAAAAGGCGACCTTTAGGGAATTTACTACCAGGCACTAATTCAATAGCGCAGTCATAGCTCCTATGGGGATGCAAGGATGCAGATTTACTTTCGCTAAATACATCAGAAAAATCAATCAAAAAGTCAGGAACATCCTGAGCCTGGGGGAGGCAGAAAAAACAGGAGTGTTGGTATTAACACATTGGCAGCCCCAACTGGTAACAGACACAGATTTCCAATCCAAAACAGGATTATGAGACTGTAACCAAGGGAAACCCAGTATGATAATATCATGCAGATTATACAGAACCAAAAATTTGCAGCACTCTTGATGATCAGGTTCAACCCTCATTATCACCTGAGTAGAGAACTGAGGTTTATTCTCAGCCAAAGGGGTAGAATCGATCCCCAGTAGGGGAATAGACTTCTGTAGGGGTATCAAGGGAAACCCACAACGTTTAGCAAAATCATAATCCATCAGGTTAATAGCTGCTCCAGAATCAACGAAAGCCTGAGCAGAAAATGAGGACAGAGAGCATATCAGAGTGACAGTTAATAAAAACTTAGTCTGAACACTACCCAAGACAACTGAGCGTGCAAAACGTCTTCCCCGCTTAGGGCAGACTGAAATAGCATGAGAGGCATCACCACAGTAGAAACATAACCCATTGCGCTTTCGAAACTCATGACGCTGTGCCCCAGACACCACTCTATCACACTGCATGGATTCAGAAGCAGGTTCACAAGGCAACACTATTCCACGCATACTTCTCCGCTCACGCAAACGTCTGTCAATTTGAATCGCTAATGACATAGAATCATTGAGACCAGAGGGGACAGGGAATCCCACCATAACATCCTTTACATTATCTGACAGACCCTTCCGAAAAAGGGCCGCCAAAGCGTCGTCATTCCACTTGGTCAGGACTGCCCACCTACGGAATCTCTGACAGTATAACTCAGCGTCATCAAGCCCCTGATTTAATGCCAACAAGGCTTTTTCAGCTTGATCAGTGACATTAGGCTCATCGTACAATAACCCCAAAGCCTGAAAAAATGCATCAACATCACTCAAAACAGGATCCCCAGGTGTCAGGGAAAAAGCCCAATCCTGAGGATCGCCGCGCAGGAGAGAGATGACAATTTGAACCTGCTGCGCTGCGTTCCCTGAGGACTTAGATTTTAAGGCAAAAAACAATTTACAATTATTTTTGAAATTCTGAAACTTAGCTCGATCCCCTAAAAACAAATCTGGCATGGGAATCTTAGGTTCCACAACAGGCAACCTAGCAAGATATGCAGCAATACTCTGAACCTCAGTGGCAAGCTGATCCACACGGCCAGACAACTGTGCAAACTCCATTGAGAGAAAAAATCCTCCCCAGCACCCAGAGATACAGAGGGGAAAAAAAAAAAAATGCAACAAACAGAAAAATATCTCTGACAACTCTGACAACCGTTTTTTCTTTCACAAATTTTTTCCCTTCTGTGAGTACCATACAATTTTAAATTTTGGGCCGGTGATATTGTTATGTTTCGGTAGCTGAGGAGTGCAGGCAAAAAAGGCAATACACCAGAGCAGTTGGAATCTATGAGATTGCAGTACCCTGACTAACCACAACAACTAGAGGCAGCCGTGGAGCGTTCCTACGTTGGTCCTAGACGCCTCGTCACAGCCTGAGAAACTAACTACACCTAAAGATAGAAATAGGGAAGCTATCTGCCCCGGAGCAGAACCCCAAAGATAATAGAAAGCCCCCAAACATGTAATGGCGGTTAGACAAGAAGTAATACTGACACAGAAGGAAAATAGTATGAGCAAACGTTGGGGCCCAAACTAACTAAATAGAAAAGGATAGGAAGGGTACTTACTGCAATCCCAGAAAACCCTGAAAAGCACTAACTACTAATTTCAAAAACACATGAGATCACACGACCTCTACCACCTAAATTAGTTCTCTGGTGTAACAAAATCAAAACAGCAGCCACTGAAAAAACTGGAAAAAGCAAAAGTACAAACATCAGTGGCTGAACTAAACTGAGAGGGCAAAAGCCCCCGGAGGGGACCCTGAAGGCCCCCACAGAAGTGCAGGACAAACTGCAAAAAACAAGCACAAAAACAAAAAGAAGAAAATGTCTTATCTGTTAGCAGGAGATGCAGACACGACACAGCAGGCTACAAGGGAAACAGGAATCAAAGATAGAGACCAGAACAATTGATCACCGGCAACCCTGATGGGAAGGTGACTCCCTTATATAAGACCAGTCAGTAACACCTGATTCCCAATCCTCACAATCTTCACTGGACAGACCAGCACCGCTTGTAACCACCAGAGGGAGCCTCTGCTCAGAACTCATCCCAAGCCCACTCACAACAGGCAACCATGATGGGGGGAAACCTCCCTTATATTCAGCCAGTCTGTGATTCCTGATTGCCAATCCTCATTGAATGGTTCAGTACTGTTTGTAACCACCAGAGGGAGCTTCTGCTCAGAATTCATTTCTAAAACATTCACAACAGCAGCGCTCAGGTTTATCCTCCTGACACCCCTCCATAGCCAGTCTCAAATTGGGCGAGATGGCGGAAAGTACTACACCCTCTTTCAAAATAACAGCAGGATCAGATAACTCAGGAGAATCCGCAAAGAAACTCCTTGAGAGGGCATCCGCCTTAACATTCTTAGTGCCAGGAAGAAAAGAAACCACAAAATTAAAACGTGTGAAAAACAAGGCCCACCTGGCCTGTCTAGGATTAAGTCGCTTGGCTGATTCGAGATAAACCAGATTCTTATGGTCCATGAGGACCACCACCTGATGTTTGGCTCCTTCCAGCCAATGTCTCTACTCTTCAAAGACCCACTTCATGGCCAATAACTCCCGATTAACCACATCATAATTACGTTCAGTTGGAGAAAACTTTCGAGAGAAAAAGGCACAAGGGTTACTCTCAGAGGTCTCTGGATCCCTTTGGGACAAAACGGCACCTGCCCCAATCTCAGAGGCATCAACCTCCACCTAAAACGGCAGAGAAACATCAGGCTGCCGTAGAACAGTAGCAGAAATGAATCTCTGCTTAAGTTCCTGAAATGCAGAAACTGCCTCAGGAGGCCAATTCACCACATCAGAACCCTTTTTGGTCAGATCAGTCAATGGTTTAACAATACCAGAGAAATTACCAATAAATTTACGATAAAAATTGGCAAAACCCAAAAATCTCTGAAGAGCCTTCAATGAAGTAGGTTGAACCCAATCACAGATGGCCTGAACCTTGACCGGGTCCATTTCAATAACAGACGGAGACAAAATGAATCCCAGAAATGAGACCTTCTGTACGCCAAAAAGACACTTTCATCCCTTCACATACAGTGTATTCTCTCTCAAAATCTGGAACACAGTCCGAACATGTTTCACATGAGAGTCCCAGTCATTTGAAAAAATCAAGATATCATCCAAATAAACAATCAGAAATTTATCCACAAAATCCCTGAAAATATCATTCATGAAGGATTGGAAGACGGAAGGAGCATTAGTGAGCCCAAAGGGCATCACTAGGTACTCAAAATGCCCCTCTGGGGTATTAAACGCCGTCTTCCATTCATCCCCGTGCTTAATACGAATAAGGTTATACGCCCCCCCTGAGGTCAAGCTTGGTAAACCAACTAGCACTTTTCACTCTGGAAAACAGGTCAGAAATCTAGGGTAACGGATATTGATATTTCACAGTGATCTTATTCAGGAGGCGATAATCAATACACTGCCTCAATGAACCATCCTTTTTGGCCACAAAGAAAAAAACGGCGCCCAAGGGCGAAGAGGATGGTCTGATATGACCCTTCTCCAATGACTCCTCGATATAAGATCGCATAGCATCGTTTTCAGGTACAGATAAATTAAAAAGGCGACCTTTAGGAAATTTACCACCAGGCACTAATTCAATAGCGCAATCGAAGCTCCTGTGAGGGGGCAAGGATGCAGATTTACGTTCACTAAACACATCAGAAAAATCAGTCAAAAAGTCAGGAACATCCTGAGACTGGGGAGAGGCAGAAAAAACAGGAGTGCCAGCATTAACACATTGGCAGCCCCAACTGGTCACAGACACAGATTTCCAATCCAAATCAGGATTATGAATCTGCAACCAAGGGAAACCCAGAACAATAATGTCATGCAGATTATGCAACACCAGAAATTTGCAACTCTCCTGATGATCTGGTTCAACCCTCATTATCACCTGAGTAGAAAATTGGGTTTATTCTCCGCCAAAGGGGTAGAATCAATGCCCAATAGGGGAATAGACTTCCGCAGGGGTATCATGGGAAAGCCACAACGTTTGGCAAAGTCGAAATCCATCAGGTTAATAGCTGCTCCTGAATCAACAAAAGCCTGAGCCGAAAATGTGGACATGGAGCAAATCAGGGTTACAGTCAACAGAAATTTAGTCTGAACACTACCCAAGACAACTGAGCGCGCAAAACGTCTTCCCCGCTTAGGGCAGATGGAAATAGCATGAGAGGCGTCACCACAGTAGAAACATAACCCATTGCGCTTTCGAAATTCATGACGCTGTGCCCCAGAAGTCACTCCATCACACTGCATGGGCTCAGGAGCTGGCCCACAAGGCAACACTATCTCACGCATACCTCTGTGCTCACGCAAACGTCTGTCAATTTGAATAGCCAAAGACATAGAATCATTGAGACCAGAGGGTACAAGGAATCCCACCATAACGTCCTTACATTCTCTGACAGACCCTTCCGAAAAAGGGCTGCCAAAGCATCATCATTCCATTTGGTCAGGACTGCCCACTTTCGAAATTTCTGACAGTACAGTTCAGCGGCTTCACAGCTCTGACTTAATGCCAACAAGGTCTTCTCAGCCTGATCAGTGACATTAGGTTCATCGTACAACAACCCCAGAGCCTGAAAAAATACATCAACATCATTCAAAACAGGATCCCCAGGTGTCAGGGAAAAAGCCCAATCCTGAGGGTCGCCGCGCAGGAGAGAGATGACAATTTGAACCTGCTGTGCTGCGTTCCCTGAGGACTTAGGCTTCAAGGCAAAAAAACAACTTACAGTTATTTTTGAAATTCAGAAATTTAGCACGATCCCCAAAAACAAATCTGGCATGGGGATCCTAGGTTCCACAACCGGCAACCCAGCAAGATAGGAAGCAATACTCCGAACCTCAGTGGCAAGCTGATCCACACGGCCAGACAACTGTGCAAACTCCATTGAGAGAAAAAAAAATCCTCAGCACCCAGAGAAAAAGAGGGAAAAAAATGCAACAAACAGAAAAAAAAATAAAATCTCTGACAACTTTTTTCTTTCCACACTATTTTTCCCTTCTGTGAGTACCATATAATTTTAGTTTTGGGCCGGTGATACTGTTATGTTTAGGTAGCTGAGGAAAAAAAGCAAAAACGGTAATACACCAGAGAGGCTGGAACCTATTGGATTGCAGTAACCTGAACTAACCACACAACTAGAGGTAGCCGTGGAGCGTTATTACGTTGATCCTAGACGCCTTGTCACAGCCTGAGAGATAACTACACCTAAAGGCAGAAAGATGAAAGCTATCTGCCCCGGAGCAGATCCCCAAAGAAAATAGGAAGCCCCCAAACATATAATGGCGGTTAGACAAGAAGATAGCACGGACACAGACAGAAAATAGAATGAGCAAACGTTGGGGCCCAATCTGTCTAGACAGAAAAGTACAGGAAAGAATTCTGACTGCAATCCAACAAAAACCCTAAAAAATACCAGCACTTCTGATTGCCAAAAAACCTGAGATCACACGATCTCTACCACCTAAATCAGATCTCTGGTGTAACAAAACAAAGCCGCAGCCACTGAAAAAACAGGAAAAAGCAAATGAACAAATAACAGTGGCTACAGATAAATTGAGAGGAGCACAGGCCCCAGGAGGGGACCCGGCTGACCTCCACAAAAGTGCAGAAAACTATGAAAAAAGCAAGCACAAAAAGAAAAGCAGAAAATATCTTATCTGAAAGCAGCAGGTGCAGGCAAGACTCCAGCAACTTCCAAATGAACCAGGAACCACAATTGAGACAAGAACAATTGATCACCGGTGACCATCATGGGAGGGAACCTCCCTTATATCAGTCCAGTCAGTGAACCCAGATTGCCATTCCTCGTTGAAAGGTTCAGTACTGTCTGTAACCACCAGAGGGAGCCTCTGCTCAGAAACCATCTCTAGCACATTCACAACACTTTCCCAAAGATTTCTGTTCCGAAACTAACAGCAATGTAAATGGATACCCTAAATACCAACGCCGGGATGATAACAACTTTGTTGCACTTGGTGGAAACAAGATTGATAATAGATGGGTTGTGCCTTACAATCCTTATCTTTCGTTAAAATACAATGCCCACATAAACGTTGAGATTTGCAGTTCTATACAAAGTGTAAAATATTTGTTCAAATACGTTTACAAAGGGCATGATTGTACAAATATCCAGTTTGTTACTTCTGCCACAGAACAAGAAGCTACAGTTGAATGGGATGAAGTAAAAAATTACTTAGAAACTCGATATGTAAGTGCACCTGAAGCATGCTGGAGACTCAGGGAATATAAAATGCACCATCAAACTGATCATGTGGAAAGATTAAATGTCCACCTTTAGAACAAGCATACAATATGTTTCATACCAGGTAAAGAAGCTGAAGCTGTTTAGCAGAAAAACACCAAGTCTAAACTTCTTGCTTGGTTTAAACTGAATCGGGAAGATCCTAATGCTCAACGATATTTATACATTGAAATCCCTGAACATTACACATGGGATGATAAAAATGTTACATGGAAACCACGTAGCAAAGGTCATAAAACCACAATTGGCAGAATGTTTAACGTTAGTCCATTAGACAGAGAAAAATACTTTCTCCAAATTCTCCTTCTCAATGTTAGAGGCGCAACATCTTTTGAGGATCTCAGAACAACTGAAGGAAACTGTTTTGCTACTTTCCAAGAAGCATGTATTGCTAGAGGGTTAACTGATGATGACTCTGAATGGGATACTTGCCTAAAGGTACTGTCACACTTAGCGATCGCACCAGCGATCACAACGACAGGACCTGGTGAGATCTTTGGTGTGATCGTTATATGGTTGCTAGTTAGCTTCCAAACACAAAGATCTTATCAGAGATCAGCAATCTGTATAACGACCTCTGCGGTAGTTGGGAAAACCTAGTCCCGTCTGCGACGCTGGTAAAGTCGTTCATAAAGGGTGTCACACTCAGCGATTCAGGCTCACCAGCAGGACACCAACGACCAAAAAACGGCTCAGAACGTTCATGAGCGATCAGCAACATCGCTGCTACATGTCACACACAGCGACGTCGCTAACGAGGTCACTGCTGCGTCATAAAATCGCTGACGCTTTAGCGATCTCGCTAGCGATCTCGCTTAGTGTGACAGTTCCTTAACAGAAGCTGCCACTTATCAAATGCCAAAACAACTTAGACAATTGTTTGCATTTATTTGCATCATGTGTGAGCCGTCTAATGCCGCAGCATTGTTTCAAAGGCACAAGAAAAATCTCATGGAAGACTATACCAAACGTTTCCCTCGTGTAGAAAAGGCCCTCTATATGACATTACATGAAATTGAGTCTGTGTTACGGACATATGGAAAGTCATTACAAGATTTTGGCCTACAACTTCCTGTTGGCAAGTACGATGATCCAATCAATTCTAGCAAATATTACGACCCTGTTGTGGAAAAGGATTTGTATGAGAAGAAATTCAAAATGTTAAACCCAAAACAACTAAAGGCTTTCGAAAAAATCACAGACGCTATTGAGAATCCCAAAAGACAAAAAACAAAAACTCACCAGAATTGAGACCACCTTGACGATGGTTGGTGGGCTTTAAAATGTTTGGCCAAATGTTTATACTAAGCGTCTCAAATTTTTCCTTATATTCCAAAGCCATATTGCTATTCTAAATTTCATGTATTCCATGTTGTCATGCTTTAGTATGCTTGAGTGCAGCCTTTTTTTGTATGCTATTGAGAATCCCAACTTGGAAAAAACGCCTATTTTTTATCTATGGACCTGGTGGAAGTGGCAAAACATTCCTGTATAATACAATCATGCATTACGTTTGGAGCAAAAATGAATTAGTCTTGCCATGTACATTTACAGGCATTGCTGCCACTTTGCTGGAGGGAGGCCGAACTTCCCATAATCTGTTCAAACTGCCTATACCAATTAATGAAACATCGACGTGCAATATTCGTCATGGCAGCAATACAGCCAATGAGTTGAAAAGTGCCAAACTCATAATCTGTGACGAAGCTTCTATGGCTCCAGCTCATGCTGTAAATGCAGTTGACACATTATACAAATAACTCATGGCTGAAGATCCAAAAGTCCCGTCCAAAAAAACGTTCGGAGGTGCAGTGTTCCTTTTTGGTGGAGATTTTCGACAAATCCTTCCTGTTGTACCACATGGCAGCAGAACCAAAATAATTCCAGCATGCATGAAAAACAGCAATTGTTGGAGGAATATTGAAGTCCTCAAACTGGATCAAAACATGTGTACCAATGAGGACAATGTCCCTGAAGAACATCAAGGCTTTTCCCAATGGCTTTTAACCCCTTCATGACCCAGCCTATTTTGACCTTAAAGACCTTGCCATTTTTTGCAATTCTGACCAGTGTCCCTTTATGAGGTAATAACTCAGGAATGCTTCAACGGATCCTAGCGATTCTGAGATTGTTTTTTTCGTGACATATTGGGCTTCATGTTAGTGGTAAATTTAGGTCGATAATTTTTGCGTTTATTTGTGAAAAAAAATGGAAATTTGGCAAAATTTTGAAAATTTTGTAATTTTCAAATTTTTTATTTTTATTCTGTTAAACCAGAGAGTTATGTGGCACAAAATAGTTAATAAATAACATTTTCCACATGTCTACTTTACATCAGCACAATTTTGGGAACAACATTTTTTTTTGTTAGGAAGTTATAAGGGTTAAAAGTTGACCAGCGATTTCTCATTTTTACAGCAAAATTTACAAAACCATTTTTTTTAGGGACCACCTCACATTTGAAGTCACTTTGAGGGGTCTATATGGCAGAAAATACCCAAAAGTGACACCTTTATAAAAACTGCACCTCACAAGCTACTCAAAACTACATTCAAGAAGATTATTAACGCTTCAGGTGCTTCACAGGAACTAAAGCAACGTGGAAGAAAAAATGGACATTTTAATTTTTCCAACAAAAATTTTCTTTTAGCATCAATTTTTTAATTTTTACATGGGCAACAGGATAAAATGGATCCTATAATTTGTTGGGCAATTTCTCCTGAGTACACAGATACCTCATATGTGGTCATAAACCACTGTATGGGCACACGGCAGGGCTCAGAAGGGAAGGAGCGCCATTTGACTTTTTGAATGGAAAATATGCTGGAATATTTAGCGGTTGCCATGTTGCATTTGGAGAGTTCCTGTGTGCCTAAACATTGGAGCTCCCCCATAAGTGACCCTATTTTGGAAACTAGACACCCTAAGGAACTTATCTAGATGCATAGTGGGCACTTTGAACCCCCAGGTGCTTCACAAATTGATCCTTAAAAAAAAGAAAGTACTTTTTTTCACAAAAATTTTCTTTTAGCCTCAGTTTTTTTCATTTTCACATGGGCAACAGTATAAATTGGATCCGAAAATTTGTTGGGCAATTTCTCCTGAGTACACAGATACCTCATATGTGGTCATAAACCACTGTTTGGGCGCACGGCAGGGCTCAGAAGGAAAGGAACGCCATTTGACTTTTTGAATAGAAAATATGCTGGAATATTTAGCGGTTGCCATGTCGCATTTGGAGAGTTCCTGTGTGCTTAAACACTGGAGCTCCCCCACAAGTGACCCCATTTTGAAAACTAGACCCCCTAAGGAACTTATCTAGATTCATAGTGAGCACTTTAAACCCCCAGGTGCTTCACAAATTGATCCGTAAAAAAAAGAAAGTACTTTTTTCCAACAAAAATTTTCTTTTAGCATCAATTTTTTCATTTTTACATGGGCAACAGGATAAAATGGATCCTATAATTTGTTGGGCAATTTCTCCTCAGTACACAGATACCTCATATGTGGTTATAAACCACTGTATGGGCGCACGGCAGGGCTCAGAAGGGAAGGAGCGCCATTTGACTTTTTGAATGGAAAATATGCTGGAATATTTAGCGGTTGCCATGTTGCATTTGGAGAGTTCCTGTGTGCCTAAACATTGGAGCTCCCCACAAGTGACCCCATTTTGGAAACTAGACCCCTAAGGAACTTATCTAGATGCATAGTGATCACTTTGAACCCCCAGGTGCTTCACAAATTGATCTGTTAAAAAAAGAAAGTACTTTTTTTTCACAAAAATTTTCTTTTAGCCTCAGTTTTTTCATTTTCACATGGGCAACAGTATAAATTGGATCCTAAAATTTGTTGGGCAATTTCTCCTGAGTACACAGATACCTCATATGTGGTCATAAACCACTGTTTGGCGCACGGCAGGGCTCAGAAGGGAAGGAGCGCCATTTGACTTTTTGAATGGAAAATATGCTGGAATATTTAGCCGTTGCCATGTCGCATTTGGAGAGTCCCTGTGTGCCTAAACATTGGAGCTTCCCCACAAGTGACCCCATTTTGGAAACTAGACCCCCTAAGGAACTTATCTAGATGCATAGTGAGCACTTTGAACCCCCAGGTGCTTCACAAATTGATCCGTAATAAAAGAAAGTACTTTTTTTCCAACAAAAATTTTCTTTTAGCATCAATTTTTTCATTTTTACATGGGCAACAGGATAAAATGGATCCTATAATTTGTTGGGCAATTTCTCCTCAGTACACAGATATCTCATATGTGGTCATAAACCACTGTATGGGCGCACGGCAGGGCTCAGAAGGGAAGGAGCGCCATTTGACTTTTTGAATGGAAAATATGCTGGAATATTTAGCGGTTGCCATGTTGCATTTAGAGAGTTCCTGTGTGCCTAAACATTGGAGCTCCCCCACAAGTGACCCCATTTTGGAAACTAGACCCCCTAAGGAACTTATCTAGATGCATAGTGATCACTTTGAACCCCCAGGTGCTTCACAAATTGATCTGTTAAAAAAAGAAAGTACTTTTTTTTCACAAAAAATTTCTTTTAGCCTCAGTTTTTTCATTTTCACATGGGCAACAGTATAAATTGGATCCTAAAATGTGTTGGGCAATTTCTCCTGAGTACACAGATACCTCATATGTGGTCATAAACCACTGTTTGGGCGCACGGCAGGGCTCAGAAGGGAAAGAGCGCCATTTGACTTTTTGAATAGAAAATATGCTGGAATATTTAGCGGTTGCCATGTCGCATTTGGAGAGTCCCTGTGTGCCTAAACATTGGAGCTCCCCCACAAGTGACCCCATTTTGGAAACTAGACCCCCTAAGGAACTTATCTAGATGCATAGTGATCACTTTGAACCCCCAGGTGCTTCACAAATTTGCTCTGTTAAAAAAAAGAAAGTACTTTTTTTTCACAAAAGTTTTCTTTTAGCCTCAGTTTTTTTCATTTTCACAAGGGCAACAGTATAAATTGGATCCTAAAATTTGTTGGGCAATTTCTCCTGAGTACATAGATACCTCATATGTGGTCATAAACCACTGTTTGGGCGCACGGCAGGGCTCAGAAGGGAAGGAGCGCCATTTGAACTTTTTGAATGGAAATATGCTGGAATATTTAGCCGTTGCCATGTCGCATTTGGAGAGTCCCTGTGTGCCTAAACATTAGAGCTCCCCACAAGTGACCCCATTTTGGAAACTAGACCCCCTAAGGAACTTATCTAGATGCATAGTGAGAACTTTGAACCCCCAGGTGCTTCACAGAAGTTTATAACGCAGAGCCGTGAAAATAAAAAATCATTTTTTTTTCTCAAAAATCATTTTTAGCCCACTATTTTTTATTTTCACAATGGTTACAGGAGAAATTGGACCCCAAAAGTTGTTGTCCAGTTTGTCCTGAGTACGCTAGTACCCCATATGTGGGGGGGAACCACTGTTTGGGCACACGTCAGGGCTCGGAAGGGATGTAGTGACGCTTTGAAATGCCGACTTGATGGAATGGTCTGCGGGCATCTTGTTACGTTTGCAGAGCCCCTGATGTGCCTAAACAGTAGAAACTCCCCACAAGTGACCCCATTTTGGAAACTAGACCCCGCAAAGAAGTTATCTAGATGTGTGGTGAGCACTTTGAACCCCCAAGGGCTACACAGAAGTTTATAACGCCCGGGCATGAAAATAAAAAAATCATATTTTTTCCACAATCAGGATCTTTTAGTCCCCAATTTTTTTATTTTCCCAAGGGTAACATGAGAAATTAAACCCAAAAGTTGTTGTCCAATTTGTCCTGAGTATGCTGATATCACATATGTGGGAGAAAACTACCGTATGGGCACACGTCGGGGCTCGGATGGGAAGTAGTGACGTTTTGAAATGCCCACTTGATGGAATGGTCTTCGGGCGTCATGTTACGTTTGCAGAGTCCCTGATGTGCTTAAACAGTAGAAACTCCCCACAAGTGACCCCATTTTGGAAACTAGATCCCCCAAGGAACTCCTATAGATGTGTGATAAGCACTTTGAATCTCCAAGTCCTTCACAGAAGTTTATAACGCAGAGCCGTGAAAATATAAAATCATTTTTTTTCCACAAAAATAATTTTTTAGTCCCCAATTTTTTTTCCCAATGTTAACAGGAGAAATTAGAACCCCAAAGTTGTTGTGCAATTTTTCCCGAGTACGCTGATACCCCATATGTGGGGATAAACCACTGTTTGGGCATATGTGAGGAACTAAGCCGACCGCCACACTGTAGCCCGGGTATCACAGCTTCTGATACCACCGCCGCTACCAAATGTGACGGACGATCCCCTTTCCTCCCACGTCACCAATGGGACGTAACTCCACAGGTACAGCTCTCCGGCGCCCCCTTTGTCTCTCAGGTCAGTAAGGGAACTGCACCTAGAGCAAATGGCCGCCGGGGAGGTTGTCCTGTTACCCACTGGGTATTCTAAGATTCGTGATCAGAGTAAAAGCATCAGCCCAAGATTAATTTTATGGTTTAATCGCCTTAAGAGCGCACTAGATAATTACAGAAATATACAGTAAAGCTATACAACGTAATTACAATGGAATTGCAGTCAGAGAAAAAATACAACGATAATGTACAAGGCTTAAAGGTATAAGCTATAGATCAATATTACCGGGTAGTATGGTCATGGGAAGGCAGGGGCTCTACCATTCCAGGTACAGTCTTCAGTTGCTGGATAGTCCCTTGGTCCTTCCTAGACCATCTTCTTGGCTTCTGTGTCTAAAATGGAATGACCACCCTGTACATGGCTACAATTCTTAAACCTGCTAGGCCCTTCCCTTTTGCTTTGAAGCACGCATATTAACTGGCCTGCAATTCATATGGAGCAGGAAATACTGGCCTGAGTTTGAGCTAGTTAGCATATGACTGACCATCTTATTCAGACACTGGCCTAGACCAATTAGCATGTTAAAGCCCTATTGATTCATAGTGGACATCAAAACTGGTCGTACTGGATATGCTAATAGGCCCTGTGTAGTTAAAAGTTTGTGGCTCTGTGAACAGACAAGATGGAGGCTGGTATAGGCCCTATACAAAATGGCGACGTCCCTTTCCTTACACCTCCCTGCTTTTGAGGGCGCTAGGGGGTATCACATTCCTGTGTTCCCCCATGCGCCCTACCGCACCCTCTCTTTGGCTAGGGTGGCAGATCCAGAAGGATTTCTGACTCTCTGTCCTCTGAAAGGTTGCACACTGGTTGGGCATAAGCCTCCCGCTCATGATGGGCCTTCATCATGTTCACATGGAAGGCCTTCCTCCTTCCACGGGCGTGGTCCAGGGTGACCAGGTAGGTGACGGCGTTGAGCTGCTCGTGCACGAGGTATGGACCCTCCCAGGCCGCCTGAAGCTTGTTTTGGGGTACGGGGACCAGTACCCACACCTTTTGACCCACCTGGTAGGTCCACTCACAAGCATTCTGGTCGTACCATCGCTTCTGGTCAGCCTGAGCTTGGGCCATATTATCATGCACCAGCCGCGTCAAGGCCATCATTCGGTCCCGGAAGCGCACGACATACTCAATGACCGACACTCCAGGGGTGGCTAAATCCCCTTCCCACGCTTCCTTCACCAGAGCAAGGGGCCCCCGTACACGTCGCCCGTACAGGAGCTCAAAGGGGGAGAACCCCGTTGAGACCTGTGGGACTTCCCGGTAGGCAAACAGCAGGAGTGGGAGATACCGCTCCCAGTCTCTCCCGTGGGAGTCGACCAACATCTTCAGCATCTGCTTTAGGGTGCCATTGAACCGCTCACACAAGACATTGGTCTGTGGGTGATACGGGCTGGCCACCAGATGTTGCACCTGTACCTGCTTACAGAGAGACTCCATCAGCTGCGACATGAACTGGGTCCCTCGGTCGGTGAGCATTTCCTTGGGAAACCCCACTCTGGAGAAAATCTCCAGTAAGGCAGTGGCCACTTTGTCGGCCCGAATGGACGACAAAGCTACCGCCTCCGGGTACCGGGTGGCATAGTCCACTACCGTTAGTATGAAGCATTTCCCGGAGCGGCTGGGAGTGGACAGAGGTCCAATAAGATCCACAGCCACCCTCGAGAAAGGCTCTTCGATGATGGGCAGAGTTACCAGTGGGGCTTTGGGGCGCGGCCCCGCCTTCCCCACCCTCTGACAGGTGTCACACGAACGGCAGTAGGCTATCACCTCGGTCCTCATTCCGGGTTTTAGTGATCCCTAGGTGTCCGGCCATTGAAATCTCATGTGCGATCCGCAACAATTCCGCCCTGAACGGATGGGGTACCACTAACTGTCGGTCCCTGGGCCACGCCTCCGGTGAACCCTGCTGGACCGTTACCCGGTACAGCCGTCCCTGGTCCCAAACCACTCGCTCGCGGTCGGACTCCAGGGGAGGCTGTGCCGCCTGTTCCTTGAGAGTCTTCAGGCTAGGGTCAGCTTCCAACGCTGCCTGAAATCCCTGACTTGATATGGCAAGAATTGATGAAACTGCCATGTCCTCTGTCAGTTCCCCGGGATCTGTCTCCTGGCTACTGTCTGACTCGGCAGCCACTTGGTCAGAGAGGGGGAAACCGTCGGACCTCCGCGAGGCTCCTTGGGCTTCAGCGCTCCCACTCCTGGTAACAGCGGCCACGACCGCTGAGACCACGGGTAGCGCCTGCTTTCCCTCATCCTCTGACAAAGTCGCCAGGTCAGGCAGACTTCCCTGACTTCCTGACATCCCGGATGTGGGGAACTCCTGACCTGGGGTCCTACCTGGTGGCTCCTCTCCCGGGACACCCCCTCCCCCCATGGCCTGTTCCTCTTCCTGCAGGGGCCCTAGACTCAGCAGGCTGGATTCACTTAGGGGCCCTACACTGCCCATAGCAGCCCCTCCCTCCACCTCTGAGCTCTCCCCTACAGCCTCCTCACCTGTCCTCACTGTGAGCCCTGTGTGTGTAGTGTCAGTGCATGGCTTACCATCAGGTTTCACTCCCTCCTCCACTGTTGGAGGCACATTCAATACATTAACATTAGCATTCACAGTAGAGTCATGACATTCTTGGGGAGCCGAACTTGGGGGTTCAGTGGCCACATACTGGGACACTAGCCGCCCCAAATCGGTCCCAAGCAACACATTTGCAGGAATATTCGACGTTACTCCCACCTCCCGCATCCCCCTCCCGGCGCCCCAGTCCAAATACACCTTGGCAACGGGCAGCGCCGGTTCAACGCCTCCAATTCCGGAGACGGAAAGGGTTTTCCCAGGTACCAAGTCTTGAGGGGACACCACCTCAGGGCGTACCAGGGTTCGTTCAGCGCCTGTGTCCCGCAGTCCCATGACCGCTGAGCGGCCGATGGTGACGGGTTGGTAATTGTCTAGGGACCTCCCACCACCCCCTCCCACACACAAAACAGTGGACGGTTTCTGGGACAGGGATGGGGCCTTCTGGCGCTGGGGACACGCAGCCTTAAAGTGTCCTGGCTGATTGCAATTATGACAACGTCTGGGTTCGGTTCCTGGCCTGGAGAGGGCAGCCGGGGGGTACACCCCTTGCACTCTGGGGGCTGGATATGGGGCTGGGGCAGGATTGGGCTTACCCCCTCTCCAGGTGCTGCTGGCAGGCTTCTTTGGCTCCGGCGCCCTGTTGTTGGCATACTCGTCTGCTAGGGCGGCTGTAGCAGAAGCCCCCTTTGGTTTCCGATCATGGAGGAACTGCTGGAGGTCCTCTGGGCAGTTCCACAAGAATTGCTCCATGACAAACAGTTCCTGGACCTCCTGGCGGGTAGTGAGCTCTAGACCCGAGGTCCAGTGCTCCGCAGCTCTCAGCAAGGCCCGCATGTGGTCGGTCCAGGTGTCCTTTGAACCCCGCTGCAGGCTCCTGAACTTCCTGCGGTACGACTCCGGGGTGAGGTTGTAGTGCTGGATCAGGGCCCGCTTGATGCTGTTGTAGTCCTGCTCCTCCCCGGCAGGTAAGTCCCCCAAAACTTCCAGGGACTTACCCCTCAAACGGGGGGTCAGGTACCTTGCCCACTGATCCAGGGCCAGATGATGTTGGAGGCATGTCCTCTCAAAAGCAAGCAGAAAGGAATCCAGGTCTCCATCCTTTTCAAGTAAGGGAAAGTCCTCCGCCCGGACCTTGGAAGCCCTTGTCTCCGGTGGGCCTGGTGCGTCCCGCGGGGGCCCGTGCTGAGCCATCTCCAGTCGGTGCCGGCGCTCCGCAGCTTCACGGCGTTCTGTAGCCTGCAACACACGTTCTGCATGCTCACGCTCTGCTGCTGCTTGCTCACGCTCCGCTGCTTTCTCTGCCGCCACCAGGAGTCTGTCATAGGCGGCGTCATTACCAGCCTCGAGCTGTGCCATAGCCGCTTGGAAAAGGGCCTCCGATCTGGACAGGCTGGGATGGGCAGGGGGTGGACAGTCCACTGTGAGACTGAGCACGGGGGTCGGGCTCCTTGGGGAGCCCTGGCTGAGCTCCCCCTCATCGGTATCGAACCCCTCATAGACCACAGCATTGGCTTCCCCCTTTGCCCTACTCCTGGTGCCTTCCGCCATCTTGGGAACCTTTGGTTACTGACACAGCTGCAACCCTGACCTTGCACACAACTTGTTATATTTACACTCTGACCGTCTAGTGCTGGGCTGACCTTAAGACCCCAGCAGTGAAAGTACCGCTGGTAGTCTCTAGTGTCTGGGAGTAGGGGTCCCACGCACACTATTACTCTGATCCCACTGCTGCCACCAATTTGTGAGGAACTAAGCCGACCGCCACACTGTAGCCCGGGTATCACAGCTTCTGATACCACCGCCGCTACCAAATGTGACGGACGATCCCCTTTCCTCCCACGTCACCAATGGGACGTAACTCCACAGGTACAGCTCTCCGGCGCCCCCTTTGTCTCTCAGGTCAGTAAGGGAACTGCACCTAGAGCAAATGGCCGCCGGGGAGGTTGTCCTGTTACCCACTGGGTATTCTAAGATTCGTGATCAGAGTAAAAGCATCAGCCCAAGATTAATTTTATGGTTTAATCGCCTTAAGAGCGCACTAGATAATTACAGAAATATACAGTAAAGCTATACAACGTAATTACAATGGAATTGCAGTCAGAGAAAAAATACAACGATAATGTACAAGGCTTAAAGGTATAAGCTATAGATCAATATTACCGGGTAGTATGGTCATGGGAAGGCAGGGGCTCTACCATTCCCAGGTACAGTCTTCAGTTGCTGGATAGTCCCTTGGTCCTTCCTAGACCATCTTCTTGGCTTCTGTGTCTAAAATGGAATGACCACCCTGTACATGGCTACAATTCTTAAACCTGCTAGGCCCTTCCCTTTTGCTTTGAAGCACGCATATTAACTGGCCTGCAATTCATATGGAGCAGGAAATACTGGCCTGAGTTTGAGCTAGTTAGCATATGACTGACCATCTTATTCAGACACTGGCCTAGACCAATTAGCATGTTAAAGCCCTATTGATTCATAGTGGACATCAAAACTGGTCGTACTGGATATGCTAATAGGCCCTGTGTAGTTAAAAGTTTGTGGCTCTGTGAACAGACAAGATGGAGGCTGGTATAGGCCCTATACAAAATGGCGACGTCCCTTTCCTTACAGCATACGTCGGGGCTTGGAATAAAGGGAGCCCTGTTTGACTTTTTGAACGCAAAATTTGCAGGAATCAATGGTGGCGCCATGTCGCGTATGGAGACCCCCTGATGTGCCTAAATAGTGGAAACCCCTCAATTCTAACTCCAACCCTAACCCCAACACTAACCCCTACACACACTTAACCCTAATACAAACCCTAACCATAACCCTAACCCCAACACACCCCTAACCCTAATCCCAACTCTAACCATAAACCTAACCACAAGCCTAACCCTAATTCCAACCCTAACCCTAATTCCAACCCTAACCCAAATTCCAACCCTAACCCTAATTCTAACCTTAACCCTAATGCTAACCCTAACCCTAGTTCTAACCCTAAGGCTGGGTTCATATTGCGTTTTACCAGCCCGTTCAACACGTAGCGTTGACCGGCCGGTAACGGTATAGCATAACGCGATCTCGTTATGCTATACCCGCTAGCGCAGATGAATCAGCAGATGATTCATCTGTGCTAGCGGTGACAGAGCCCAGACGCTGCAGCCCGTGTCCGAGGCTCCGTCACTGAATGACGGCACGTCGCGAACGCATGCCGCTTTACGGCATGCGTTGCGATGCGCACACAAATGGGGTGAATGGCAGCGTTAACGGACTGCGTTACACCGCGTTATACCGCGGTGAAACGCAGTCCATCTAACGGACTGCCATAATGCAATATGAACCCAGCCTAACCCTAACCCTGAGGCCCCGTGCACACGTTGCGGATTCACTTGCGGATTTTTCTTAAATCCGCAGGTAAAATGACCTGCTGTTTTACCTGCGAATTTAGCGCGGATTTGTTGCAGTTTTTCCCTGCGGTTTTACACCTATAATGGAATAGGTGTAAAACCTCTGCGGAATCCGCACAAAGAGTTGACATGCTGCGGATTTAAAACCGCAGCAAATCCGCATGTGCACAGCGTTTTTTTTAACCATTTATTTGCATTGTACTGTACATGGTTTCTGGATCTGCTGTGGATCCGCGGCGCCAAATCCGCTGTGGATCAGCAGCAAAATCCGCCGCGGATCCCCAGCAAAATCCGCCGCGGATCCCCAGCAAAATCCCCCGCGGATCCCCAGCAAAATCCGCCGCGGATCACCAGCAAAATCCGCCGAGGATCCCCAGCAAAATCCGCCGCTGATCCGCAGCAAAATCCGCCGCGGATCCGCAGCAAAATCATCCGCGGATCCGCAGCAAAATCCGCCGCGGATCCGCAGCAAAATCCGCCGCGGATCAGCAGCAAAATCCGCCGCGGATCAGCAGCAAAATCCGCCACGCGGGTCAGCAGAAAAATCCGCCGCGGATCAGCAGCAATATCCGCCGCGGATCAGCAGCAAAATCCGCCGCGGATCAGCAGCAAAATCCGCCGCGGATCAGCAGCAAAATCCGCCGCGGATCAGCAGCAAAATCGCCGCGGATCAGCAGCAATATCCGCCGCGGATCCGCAGCAAAATCAGCCGCGGATCAGCAGCAAAATCCGCCGCGGATCAGCAGCAAAATTCCGCCCGGATCAGCAGCAAAATCCGCCGTGGATCCGCAGCAAAATCCGCCGCGGATCCGCAGTAAAATCCGCGCGGATCCGCAGCAAAATCCGCAGGGATCCAACAAAATCACTGTGATCAGCAGCTAAATCCTAGGGAAAAAAAAATCTTTTTTTTTTGTCCCTACTATGACGGGGGTCATTACTTTTTTTTATTTTGATCACTGTGACAGTTTATCACAGTGATCAAAATAAATTTATGTACAATGGAGGGCGCACTGCGCATGCGCCGGCCGGCGGGCGCACTGCGCATGCGCCCGCCATTTTCCAAGATGGTGGCGCCCATGAAGAATCCCGGGCAGCCGCCGGGACGGATCCAGGGACATCCGTGGACCGGGAGAGGTGAGTAGGGGGGGTCGGAAGGTGAGGGGGGGCGATCGGTAGGAGGGGGCAGCGGATCGCAGGAGCAGGGGAGCAGACAGTGACGGCGGTGACCGATTGCTGCCAAATTTCGGTGGCGGCGGCCGATCACCGCCGTGACTTGGTGTGGGGGGGTCAGGGCTCGGTGTCCAGCCATGGCAGATGCTATTGCAGCATCGGCCATGGCTGGATTGTAATATTTCACCAGTTTCATTGGTGAAATATTACAAATCGCTCTGATTGGCTGTTTCACTTTTAACAGCCAATCAGAGCGATCGTGGCCACGTGGGGGTTAAGCGAACCCCCCTGTGGTGATGAACTAAGGGTCCTGTGCCTGCGGGTCGGGTGACCTTTCAGTGACCCCGGTCACCCGGCCCGCAGGAACGGGATTTATAGCATGACGCCGACGCCGGCGTCATGGGTCGGGATGGCACAGGTTTTCATGACGCCGACGTCGGCGTCATGGGTCGGGAAGGGGTTAAACCTTGGAGATGGAAAACTTCAAGAACCAGGACTAGAGGAAGGTATCTTTGAAATTCCTTCTGTCTGCATTGAAAATGGATGTATTGTTGACGCTGTCTTTCCTCAAGTCATACAACCAGAAGATAAAACATTGCAAACCGTGCAATCCTAACTCCAACAAACAAACATTCACATGAACTGAATGAAAATGTTCTTAAACAAATTCAGTCTGAATTGAAATGCTACACCAGTATTGCTTCCATTCAGCAAGATACTGCAAGTGCTGAGGAAGCAGCAAACTATCCAATGGAGTTCTTAAACAGCTTAACGCCTGGTGGTATGCCTCCTCATAGATTAAATTTGAAAGTTGGAGCAGTAGTCATGCTATTAAGAAACCTTAACCCAACAAGAGGTCTTTGCAATGGCACCATAATGGTTGTGAAGCAGATGATGTCAAAAGTCATTGACTGTGAAATCCTCACCGGATCATTTAAAGGTACAAGGATATTCATTCCCAGAGTTATTCTGGCACCAAGCGATCCTGATCTTCCTTTTACTTTAAAACAAAAACAGTTTCCCTTAAAACTTGGTTATGCTATGACCATCAACAAAAGTCAAGGACAAACACTAGATTCAGTTGGCATATATTTGCCATCTCCAGCCTTCAGCCATGGCCAACTTTATGTCGCCTTTTCAAGGACAAAATCCTTCCGGCAAGTCAAAGTCAAAAATTTTCGCTACTGATCAACAAGGCAACTTAAAGGAAGACCACAGAGTTTACACAAAAAATGTTGTTTACAGAGAAGTTTTTGAACAATAATTTTTTTCTTTAGCTAATAGTTTAATAAAATTAAAAATGTTATATATAACAGTGAATGTGTCTTTCTGTTCAAAGCCAAAATGAGTGACGCCTGTGCAGTGTGGTGACTGAGTCAGAACGCGTGCATACTGCACTACGATGCCATTTTAGTGAAGACACTGTGCGTGCAAATTCCTAGACACAGTGTCTT
The DNA here is from genome assembly GCA_033576555.1 of Oophaga sylvatica. Lineage (NCBI taxonomy): Eukaryota > Metazoa > Chordata > Amphibia > Anura > Dendrobatidae > Oophaga > Oophaga sylvatica. Next base: position 365,328,017 of record JARQOD010000002.1, on the reverse strand, counting down.
CAAGAAAATGGCGCCAGATATTGTGAGATAAGCACACGCTGACTCAGGTTCTATTTTATGGAAGCAGCACATCACAAGATGGCAGCAGCACATATCAGGATGGGACCGCAGGACGAGAGCAGCACATTACAGAATGGGGGCACAGGATGGGAGCAGCACATTACACAATAGTGGCACAGGATGGAAGTAGCACATCTATTACGCTGGGAGCGTCACTCTATACGAAGCCTTTATAGACTGCGCAAGCGCGACGCGCCTGCGCAGTCTGGCTCCAGACAGAAGACGGCATCCAGCGGTTACAGGTAAGAGGAGTGTGTATGGCGCCGGAGATCGCGGTACGCATAGACACTGGATGCATACTGCGATCTCCGGCGCCATACTTACCTAACTGGGAGGAGCGTTGTCACGGCTCTTCTCTTCTCGCCAGAGATCAGGGCAGGAGTGCGCGTCGGAATCGAGCATGTGCATAGCGCTATCCGGCGCCATTTTACTGAAGACACATTTGCAGTGTGTCTTCAGCAATATGGCGCCGAACAGCGCGGTATGGGCATGCACGTACTCCAGCGCCATACTCCTCCCCGGCCTCCGGCAGAACGGGACAGCTCTGGAGCACAAGGAAGAAAGCTGAGTATAAATGTTTTTTTTTGGTATGTATGAAGTTTAATAGGGATGAGGAGGACCATACATATCAGGATAGGCGGTGAGAGATTGCATGCATACCAGGATAGGGGTGAGGGGACCATGCATATCAGGATAGGGGGGTGAGGGGTAGCATGCATACCAGGATTGGGGGGTGGGGATGGGGACCATGCATATCAGGATAGGGGGGTGAGGGGTAGCATGCATACCAGGATTGGGGGGTGGGGATGGGGACCATGCATATCAGGATAGGGGGGTGAGGGGTAGCATGCATACCAGGATTGGGGTGGGATGGGACCTGCATATCAGGATGGGGTGAGGGGTAGCATGCATACCAGGATGGGTGAGGGACATGCATACAGAAAGCGTGTAAGAGGACCATGCATACCAGGATTGGGGGGTGAGGGGACCATGCATACCAGGATAAGGGGGTGAGGGGACCATGCGTACCAGAAAAGGGGGGTGAGGAGACCATGCGTACCAGAAAAGGGGGGTGAGAGGATCATGCATACCAGGATAGGGGGGTGAGAGGACCATGCATACCATGATAGGGGGGTGAGAGGACCATGCATACCAGGATTGGGGATGAGGGGGCTATGCATACCAGGATTAGGGGATGAGGGGTACCATGCATACCAGGATTGGGGATGAGGGGACCATGCATACCACAATTGGGAGGTAAGAGGTGCCATGTATACCAGGATTGCGGGATTAGGGGGTACCATACATCCTACGATAGGGATGAGGGGGTACCATGCATACCAGCATAGTGATGAGGGGGTACCATGCATACCAGGATAAGGAATGGGGTGCCATGCATACCAGGATTGGGTGGGAGGGAGGGGACCATATATACCAGGATAGGGATGAGGGGTGCCATGCATACCAGGATAGAAGGGGGGCAGCACATACCAGGATGGAAGACCATATACCAATAAAAATGCTTGCCACCCGGGCGTAGAACAGGTTCATAGCTAGTATATATATATATACAGTCAGGGCCAGAAATATTTGGACAGTGACACAATTTTCGCGAGTTGCGCTCTGCATGCCACCACATTGGATTTGAAATGAAACCTCTACAACAGAATTCAAGTGCAGATTGTAACGTTTAATTTGAAGGGTTGAACAAAAATATGTGTTAGAAAATGTAGGAATTGTACACATTTCTTTACAAACACTCCACATTTTAGGAGGTCAAAAGTAATTGGACAAATAAACATAACCCAAACAAAATATTTTTATTTTCAAAATTTTGTGGCGAATCCTTTGGAGGCAATCACTGCCTTAAGTGTGGAACCCATGGACATCACCAAACGCTGGGTTTCCTCCTTCTTAATGCTTTGCCAGGCCTTTACAGCAGCAGCCTTCAGGTCTTGCTTGTTTGTGGGTCTTTCCCTCTTAAGTCTGGATTTGAGCAAGTGAAATGCATGCTCAATTGGGTTAAGATCTGGTGATTGACTTGGCCATTGAAGAATGTTCCACTTTTTTGCACTCATGAACTCCTGTGTAGCTTTGGCTGTATGCTTGGGGTCATTATCCATCTGTACTATGAAGCGCCGTCCAATCAAGTTTGCAGCATTTGGCTGAATCTGGGCTGAAAGTATATCCCGGTACACTTCAGAATTCATCCGGCTACTCTTGTCTGCTGTTATGTCATCAATAAACACAAGTGACCCAGTGCCATTGAAAGCCATGCATGGCCATGCCATCCCGTTGCCTCCACCATGTTTTACAGAGGATGTGGTGTGCCTTGGATCATGTGCCGTTCCCTTTCTTCTCCAAACTTTTGGCTTCCCATCATTCTGGTACAGGTTGATCTTTGTCTCATCTGTCCATAGAATACTTTTCCAGAACTGAGCTGGCTTCTGGAGGTGTTTTTCAGCAAATTTAACTCTGGCCTGTCTATTTTTGGAATTGATGAATGGTTTGCATCTAGATGTGAACCCTTTGTATTTACTTTCATGGAGTCTTCTTTTTACTGTTGACTTAGAGACAGATACACCTACTTCACTGAGAGTGTTCTGGACTTCAGTTGATGTTGTGAACGGGTTCTTCTTCACCAAAGAAAGTATGCGGCGATCATCCACCACTGTTGTCTTCCGTGGGCTCCCAGGTCTTTTTGGATTGATGAGTTCACCAGTGCTTTCTTTCTTTCTCAGGATGTACCAAATTGTAGATTTTGCCACTTCTAATGTTGTAGCAATTTCTTGGATGGGATTTTTTCTGTTCTTGCAGCTTAAGGATGGCTTGTTTCACCTGCATGGAGAGCTCCTGTGACCACATGTTTCCTTCACAGCAAAACCTTCCAAATGCAAACACCACACCTCAAATCAACTCCGGCCCTTTCATCTGCTTAATTGAGAATGACATAACAAAGGGATTGCCCACACCTGTCCATGAAATAGCCTTGGAGTCATTTGTCCAATTACTTTTGGTCCCTTTAAAAACAGGGTGGCACATGTTAAGGAGCTGAAACTCCTAAACCCTTCATCCAATTTTAATGTGGATACCCTCAAATGAAAGCTGAAAGTCTGAACTTCAACTGCATCTGATTTGTTTTGTTTCAAATTCATTGTGGTAATGTCTAGAACCAAAATGAGATAAATGTTGTCTCTGTCCAAATATTTATGGACCTAACTGTATATATATAATATATATATATGTGTGTCTCAATGACATGTATATATATATATATATATATTATATATATATATGTGTATTATATATGTATATATCTATTCTTTCTTTTTTGATTTAAAACCTGTCATTGGGATCCATTATTTGTCAGTTTTACAAGCCGGATGCCATATGGATGCTTACATGCGCAAAATACGCAGCCACACCTTGACAATGGATGACATACGGACACTGTTTAGGGAACATTTCTGCGTATTACGTCCATACAATACGGTCTGTATTTTTATACTTTGTGTCTGACGCCGACCTTATATTGAGCTAATGACTTTTGGGTTTTCATTGGCTGTAAGTCATAATCATCAACATTAACAGAATTAAACACTTGAAATAGATCACTCTGTTTGTAATGACTCTATAAAATATATGAGTTTCACTTTTTATATTGAAGAACTGAAATCAATTCACTTTTTGATGATATTCTAATTTTGTGAGAAGCATCTATATGTGGTACTGCTGTGTCCAGGAGAAATTGTCAAACACCTTGTAGCATCTATCTTCTCCTTTTAACCCTTGTGAAAATGAAAAAGCTGAGGCTAAAACAATATTTTAGTGGAAAACATACTTATTTTATCTTCACGGCTCAATGGTACAACATTCTACAAAACACCGGTGGTATCAACATTCTCATTGTACCTCCAGATTAATTCACTGAGGGGTGTAGTTTGTAAAATTGGCTTATTTTTTAGGGGCTCTGCTAATATGACCAGACCCCAGTGAACCTGAACTTTCTTTTGGAGCCCTGCTGTGTACCTAAGCACTCGTTTCCGACCACATACGGGGTGTTACTGTGTTTAGGAAAAATTGTGTAAAAAAAAAAAAATGTGCCGTCCGTTTTCTCCTGTTACTCTTGTGGAAATGAAAAATTTTAGGGTCAGGCTAAGTGCACACGTCAGGAATTTGTGCAGAATTTTCCTGAGCAAAACCTGACTTTTTCCGCGGTAAAAACACTCGGTTTTTCACGTTTTGCGCGTTTTTACCGCAATTTTTTCCTGAACTTTCTAGGTCAATAATATAGCGGGAAAAATGCTAAAATTCCACTAAATTAATGAACATGTTGGTTCTTTTTCCGAGATGCGTTTTTTTCGCGGAAAAAAACGCACCATGTGCACAAAAATTGCAGAATTCATTCTAAATGATAGGATGCTTAATTCATGCGTTTTTGACGCGTTTTTTCCTGTGAAAAAAACGCAAATAATCCTGAACGTGTGCACTTAGCCTCAGAATAACATTTTAGTGGGAAAATTTTTTTGGTTTCCATGTCCCAGTGATGTAAAATTCTGTGAAGAATCTGAGGGTTCAAAATGCTCCCACAGGCCTAGATAAGTTCAAGGGGAGTAGTTTCAAAAATGGGGTCACTTTCTGAGGGTCTGTGCTGTTTTGGCACCTCAGGGATCTGCTCAGGGCCGGCGTCAGCACCCGGCATACCCGGGCAAGTGCCGGGGCCCTGAGCAGGCGGGGGAGCCCACTCGCCGTCGGGTACCTCGACGTCGCCCCCCCCGCTTGCTCAGGGCCCCAGCAGCAGCCGGCACAATACTTACCTCCCCCCATGCCTCCTCAGCTCCGGGAACCCGGGTGTGCCTGCAGGGCGCCCGCGCTTCCTCTCACAGCAGTGCCGCTGGATGACGTCAACATTCAGCGGCCGGCTGTGGCAGAGAGTAAGCGCGGGCACCGGTGATGCTGCGGCCTGGACCGCCTGCAGTGCGTACGCCGGACAGGTGAGATGTGGTGTGTGTGTGTCAGTGTGTGTGTCTGCCTGCGTGTGTATGTAGTGCGATGCTTTCTATATGTGAGAGTGCTGTGGTGCTGTTGTATGTGTGATACAGGTGGGGGAGACAGTGATGGTGGTGAGGACTCGATGATAATGGGGAGGCGATGATGATGGGGAGGCGATGATGATGATGATAGGGAGGCAATGATGATAATGGGGAGACAATGATGATGATGGGGAGGCAATGATAATGATGGGGAGGCAATGATAATGATGGGGAGGCAATGATAATGATGATGGGGAGACAGTGATGATGATGGGGAGGCAATGATAATGATGGGGAGGCAATGATAATAAAATGATGGGGGAGACAATGATGATGATGATGGGGAGGCAATGATGATAATGGGGAGGTGATGATGATGATGTAGAGGCAATGATGATAATGGGGAGGCAATGATGATGATGATGGGGAGGCAATGATGATGATAATGGGGAGTCTTTCCACAGCGCCCTTTCCTGAGCTGTAACAGTGCAGAACGCAGCACAGTGCAGAGGAGAGCTCCATATTTTGTATGGAGCATTATATGGGGACCAGTATCCTGTATGGAGCATTATTTGGGGTCCAGTATTCTTTATGGAGCATTATATTTGGCCCATAATACTGTATGGAGGACTATGTGGTGCCCATAATATTGTATGGAGGACTGTACTGTCCAGTCTGTACTGTGCGCTGTGAGGATTTGGCGGTTTTTGAGCTATTGTAGAATTTACAATAGATATCACTCATGTAATGGAAGAAGTGAAGTATTTGGCATTGTACTATACCAATATTTCTCTGCTGTATCTGTGCATCATGAATCGTGGTCTGTGTTAAAGGGGCCCACTGAGGCTCTTTCGCCCGGAGCCCATAAAAACCTGGAGCCGGCCCTGGATCTGCTAATGTGGCATGGCATCCTTCTACTTTTGTGCTCCAAGAATCAGCTAGGGCCATTTCCCTGCCGAGTGCCTAAATAGTGGCTTCTGACCATGTGAGGTAACGTTGTGCTCAGGCGAAATTGCGTAATAAATCGTGGGGTCCAACGTCTCCTGTTACCCTTGTGAAAAAAAATAAACGTGGGGCCAAAAGAACGTTTTTGTGAAAAAAAATCTAAAATTTGACGTTTGTGCCCTGATAGTATACACTTTTATGAAGCACAGGGGGTCCAGCATGGTGACTGCACCCCTAGGCAAATTGCCTCTTCAGAGAAAAAGAGGACTTGAACTCTACAGCGCCGCCTGTTGGAAGTAGCACCCCTAGGCGAAAGGGAAAATTGCTGCTATACTTTAACCCTTTATATATGTGATTTATTATCTATGGAGTGTGGCTGCTGTGGCCCCCTCGTTACGCCTTGGAGGGGCAGCTGCACCATTTTCACCACCTCACATTCACCCTGCACGAAAGGCGGGGAATTGTAACCGTCTGTGTGCAGCACAGGGGAAGCACAGCCCCGAGCGTGACTCCTCCCACTCACGTGACTGGTCACATGCGCATGACGTCATCACAGGTCCTTTAGCTGCTAGGCTCCAGCACTAACCAACGTCTGCAGTGTAGTCAGTGTCTCACTTCCCCTTCACAGCGTAGACAATGAAGGACCAGGAAATTGCTGCACTTCCAGCCTCCCCTGCCCCCATACCAGCCCCTGAAGGACAGGACCCTGCTGCTCCAGGCACAGCTGCCTGCCAAGGTGAGTGCAGGAATGATGGCTGTGCCATCCTGAGAGGGGAGCTCCAGAGAACCCTCACCTCCTATGTGACCTGTGCACAGTGACACTGACCATGCTGGCCCAGGAGGGGTTCTGTGGCTCTTGTTTACAGGGCAGGGAGTGTTGTTGTGCTCCTCATTGTTTTCTATTTGTTGCAGATTTTCATATTTCTATTTTTTTTTTGCCTAAACCCAGAATTGGATAATGATGAGAGATGACTGGAAGATCTGACTTTATCTCCTTTGAATCCCAGTTTGGTATCTCCTAGCTACACTGCGACCTAAGGCTTTATTTATGCAGGCGGCCATAATACTGGTGTAGTTCAGCGTCCATATTCCGGCCGCCAATCGCAGCCTGGCTGTGAGTGACCCCTAGGATCCTATTGGCTCAGGCTACAAAATCCACTTTCAGGCTGGAACTTGGACGCATAAAAAAGGTTGTGAAAATGAGCCTCAATCAGGGCTATAAGGGGATGTAGAGTTAGGTGCTTTCGCCAGGACGTTTTGTGGTATCCAGCATCGGTTTCGGAGCTAAAAAAAAAAAATGACCTATTATTACAGCCCCCAAGGCCTGAAGTAAGAGATCTGATTTCTGCCAGGTGCAGTGTTGTCACGGAGACCACCACATACATTGATGTCCTTGTAGAGCCGCCACTGCTCGGACTAGGTGGGACACAGTGGTGCTTGGTGAACTCAGACAAGGTCTCCCTTACAGCACTACACAAGTGACAGCACCACAGGAAATGTGGCATGCAAGTCTGGGACTTCTGATACACCTTTTTGTCTGCTGAAATTCCACATAAGCCTTAAATGGCTTTTTACCTGCAAAGTACATTTCAATCAATAGATCTTTGAATAATAATAAGTTCCACAATTGTATGAGTTAAAAAAATGTTCCTGTGCTGAGATAATCTTACAAATGTGCCCCTACTGTGTAATGTCTGCGTCTTACCGTACAGGGACATGGTCTGATCATACCACAGCTCCTGGCAGGAATTGTTTTTTAAACACATCAAATTGTGGCATGTATTATTATTCCAAGATCTGTTAATTAAAATGTACTTTGTCTATACAGCAAGCCCTTTAAGCCCTCTCATACACTATAGATATGTCGATCGATCGATTTGGCTGACTTCTCTCTCCCCCCAACTCTTTCATCACAAAAGATATGGCTGACGGAGCCAATATGAGAACCATTGTTTCACAGTACAATGAAGCAATAGTATACAGAGATAAGACCCTGTATATAAGCAACATACAAGGAAAATAATTATAAAACGAGAAGGAATAAAAAGCTTTGCTTCATCACAAAAGATTTTTATATGACCAAGACATTAAATGCTAAAAAACAATTAATAAGACCCAAAATTGCATGTTGCACCATATTCTACAGTATGTATTTGTGCACCACCAACACTCCTGTCACAATATAGAATTCATGCATGACCACCTAATTACAAACTAACAGTGTCCCATGCCAAATAATGTGAGCAGTGATAATCAATCACTAACAAACTCTTAGCAAAAAGTATTATTATTATTATAGTGCCATTTAGTCCATGGTGCTTTACATGTGAGGAGGGGTATACGTGATAGAAAACAAGTACAATAATCTTGAATAAAACGAGTCACTGACTGGTACAGGAGGAGAGAGGACCCTGCCCGCGAGGGCTCACAGTCTACAAGGGATGGATGAGGATACAGTAGGTAAGGGTAATGGTGGTCATGTAGTGGAATAGTGGAACGAAGGTTACTGCAGATTGTAGGCTTGTCGGAGGTAGATCTTCCGGTTCCTTTTGAAGGTTTCCACAGTAGTTGAGAGTCTGGTATTTTGGGGTAGGGGAGATTCATGGGAGAAATCTTGTATGCAATTGTGGGAAGAGGAGATAAGAAGGGAGTAGAGAAGGAGATATTGTGAGGATCAGAGGTTGTGTGCATGTAAGTACCGGGAGACGAGGTCACAGATGTATGGAGGACACAGGTCGTGGATGGCTTTGTATGTCATGATTAGGGTTTTGAACTGGAGTCTCTGGGTGATGGGGAGCCAGCGCAGGGATTGACAGAGGGGAGAGGCTGGGGAATAGCAGGGGTGTAAGTGGATTAGTCGGGCAGCAGAGTTTAGAATTGATTTGAGGGGTACAAGAGTGTTGGAAGGGAGGCCACAAAGTAGGAGGTTGCAGTAGTCAAGGCGGGGGATGATGAGTGCATGGACTAGGGTTTTTGCAGATTCTTGGATGAGGAATGTATGGGTCTGGGAAATATTTTTGAGTTGAAGTCGGCAGGAAATGGAAAGGGCTTGGATATGTGGTTTGAAGGGGAGATCAGGGTCAAGGATTACCCCAAGGCAGCGAACTTTGTCTATATTAAGTTTTAAAAATCTAGCAGAAAAGAAGGATCAAATAGCGGACAGACATTGTGGGATTCTGGATAGTAGTGAGGTGATATTTGGTCCAGAGAGGTAGATCTGTGTCATCAGCATTGAGGTGATACTGAAAGCCGTGGGACTCTATGAACTGTCCTAGGCTGAAGGTGTAGATGGAGAAGAGAAGGGGTCCTAGAACTGAACCTTGGGGGAAACCGACAGATAGGGGGCAAGATGAGCAGATGGTGTGTGAGTGGGAGACGCTGAATGTCCGGTCTGTTAGGTGTGAAGAGATCCAGGATAGGACCAAGTTTGTGATACCAAGAGATGAGAATCTGTAGTAAGAGGGAATGGTCTGCTGTGTCAAAGGCAGAAGACAGGTCCAGGAGGAGGAGGACAGAGTAGTGTTACTTGGACAGTTAGTAGGTCATTAGTGACTTTAGTTAGGGCAGTTTTGGTTGAATGATGCAGTCGGAAGCCAGATTGTAACCGGTCAAAGAGGGAACAGGAGAAGTGGGAGGACAGTTAATCAAGTAAACCAATAAAAAAAATACATAAGGACATGGGGAAGATGTCTTACTAGATAGAGCTGTGGTTCAGCAGAAAAATGGAAGGGAAAAAAATCCCAACTTCCCCGATACACAGGAGCTCTTGGCTTTGCTGAGCGCTCCTATGTTCTCTATGAAGGACCAGTTGGGCAGACTCCTCTGGTGGTGGCTTATCTCACCAAAAACAAAAGCATCAGCATTCTGAAATCGGACATGCTGAAGTCTTTCTCTTCCAGCATCATCTGTTGGTGAACAGTCGGGAGGCCCCCATACACTGTTGGCCGAACCTGCCTACATTGCTAAGATCAGATGACGTTAGTCTGTGTTTGGGGACATTTATGATTTGACAGATTTGTGTGCAGATCTATGTGAAAGAATCCACCCAGATTTTTGTCCACACTGAAAAAAAAAATGCACAAGAATAAGTAGCATTCTGTTCATTAGGGGCTTATTTTTTTGCATATCTGAGAGACTTTAATCTGCAAGTCCAAAGCATAAAGTTTCATCTTTTGATTTCTGATGTAGTAGTTACATGTGGGATATCATGTGTGACTATATCGTCATCCTGCTTTCAGATAGTGTATCCAGACAATGCTCTGTGAGCCAAACAGCCGGCACTCAAAGCAGATATGTTTTACCCTTACTGATACACTAGTGAATTTACACTACAGCAATTTTGTCCTGCAAATGATGTATTTAGCCCACTGAGTATTGTCTACAAATTGTATGCTCCTCTTAAAGTGCATTTATACAAGCTGATTCCCCTAATCTGACAGCAGCCTAATGTAGAGCCAGAGACCCTGATTCCAGTGATATTTGTTTTCTGTAGTTTTGATAAAATCAGTTCTATCAGCAGTAGATTTTAACTAGTAAACTTGTTGCCAAGTAGTCCTCCATATTCATGAGCTGTGTATAACCCCACCCCCACAACTAGTTGTCAGTTTTTCTGCCTGTGCACCATACGCACAGCTGCCAATCAGTGGTGTGGGCAGGGTTATACAGAGCTCAGCATCCAGAGAACTTGTAGATAAAACAGTGATTTTTATCAAAAATGACAGGAAACAGCCCAGTAAGTGATACATCAAAGGAATCTGGATCTGTGCCACTACATCATGCTGCTATCAGATGGGGCCGAAAAAAATGTTTCTATTCACTGATCGCAAGCAGAGATCTTGAAGTTGAGGAAAAAATTTAGACACCTTGTTTTTACAAATTTCATTATTGAGAATCTGTCACACAGCTCTTTACTTTATGCTATTTATAATGTGTTCTCTATGACAGCCATGCACTCTGAGAGCATGTGCTGAGAATATGTCTTAGGCTATGTTCCCATGTCCAGTAGTGATCAGTTAGGACGGGTCCAGCAGCATTCCGTTGTAAAAAAAAAAGTTGTGCAGACACTACTTTTTGGTCTGTTTTTAAATGACGGATCTTTTCTGGATCCAGTAAGTAAAAAACGGATCCGTTACAAATGAAATTCAAACCGCTGTCAAATTAACAGATTCTGTTGTCTGCACCATTTTTTTGCCAACGGATTGCTGCTGGATCCGTTCTAAGTGAACACTACTGCACATGTGAACATAGCCTTACTTTGTTTGCTCATGTTGTTGTTTTTTGCAGGTGAGGGAGCCGTTTGTCATGCTGTTGCTCCTAACTGTGATGTCTCGGAAGAACTTAGCAGGCAGTTAGAGGATATTTTGAATACCTATTGTGTGACGCTGGCCAAGAAGGAATGGCTGACTCTGAAGAAACTGATAAAGGTCCTCCTGAGACTGCTAAGAATGGAGAAACCGAGGTTGTGGTACCAGAAGTTAATGGAGTGAAGGAGGAACTACGTGGTGCACATCATGATAACCGGAAAATAAGTGACCCAGACAAAGATCAGAAGCGAGTGGCAGACAAGAAAAAGGCAAAGGGGCTTGGTGAGTAATAACTATGCCAGTGCAGAAACCAGATTCATGGTGAGAGCCCTACCCCATGTCACTGATACTGGGTTACATGGTAAGGAGTCCTATCAATTACCTGCTTGCATCTCATCGGGACATCTGTTGGGTATACATTTTACAATGGAGTTGGTGGTTCTATACTATCTAGTCTACTGAAAGTGTGGAAACAGCCAAGCAAATATGCAGTTTTTAGAACTTCTAAACGGTGGACTTTGTCACAACACCACCATCTGGCTCCAAAGAATCACAGCACTCCTGTTTGAGAATTTGGAGCGCTGTTTAGTCGGTGTGTACTTGTACCAACTAATATAAACTATTAATTAGTGTGAAGAGGCTCCGTATAATAGAGATGTATGCGGGATGAATAGAAAATGGAATAATGAACACTACTGCCAACCTTTATGTACGTACATTGATGCTCTGAACTGGTCTTCCAAACTGAATATTCCCATTCAGCCATGTCTTTGAATTTCAGGAAAGGAGATCACCCTGCTAATGCAGACCCTAAACACACTAAGCACCCCAGAAGAAAAACTGGCTGCCCTGTGCAAGAAATATGCAGAACTGGTGAGAGCTGATAGAAAGATATATTGTAATACTTTGTCACTTGACGTGATACTAATGTCTGCTATGTTGTCCCAAAGCTGGAAGAACATAGAACGTCTCAAAAACAAATGAGAGTTCTGCAGAAAAAGCAGACTCAGCTCATCCAGGAGAAGGACCAGCTCCGTAATGAGCACAGCAAGGCCATTCTAGCTCGTAGTAAATTGGAAAGTCTTTGTAGAGAGTTGCAAAGGCACAACCGAAGTTTAAAGGCAAGTATAAACCTATGTTTCATGCATAGAATACAGTACATAGAGGAAGCAGTTGCACCCAGCCCTGGTGCCGTGTGGTGTCCAAAAGCCCCTCTGCCATATAAAACACTAGTAGGTGATGGCCCTTGATGCAGGGTTATAACTGTAGGAAGTTTTCTTTTCCAGTGCAACCATGTTTTGGTATCCATGAGATATTATCATTAATATTTAGTACACTTGATTTTGAAGTATGAAAAAATAAATAAAAAAAATTAGGACCAGTTTAGACATTCTGCTTTACCTGCGCAGGAGGAGGGTGTGCAAAGAGCCCGTGAGGAAGAGGAGAAACGCAAGGAGGTGACTTCTCACTTTCAGTTGACACTGAATGACATCCAGACGCAGATGGAGCAGCACAATGAGCGCAACACGAAGCTGCGCCAGGAGAATGTCGAACTAGCGGATAGGCTAAAGAAGCTGATAGAGCAATATGAGCTGAGGGAAGAGGTACGTAAGTAGTCTGCAAGACGTAAATATGTGAAGGCTGATAATCTCTCTGAGGAGTGTCTGGTTGCCTCAAAAGAACCGTCAGTGCTCCACTGAAGTAAAATGACAAAAAATGCTTATGTAAAGGTATACAAATTCTCAGTTTGATGCTAATGCATTACAATTATAATGTGAAGTCTGAGAGAGGTTTTTTTTCAACTTTTGGGGAAATTGAGCTTTTTTCTTTTTTTATTGATTTTTTTTTTGTTTGTAAAGTACGTATTTTGTTGACATCACCAAAGGAATGGCCAGATTTGGGCTTTTATTGAGTGGGACACAATGCATGGGATTACAGTTTTATAGTTACCTTAACTAGATCCTGTGGAAGCTGTTCCATGACTTGTCCTATACTCCTGATACTGCTGCTTAGGCAGTGAAACATGTTTGGGTACTGTGGGGGTTTAATTGAGCGTTCTCAATTTAGTGTGTTAAGGAGTTATCCCATCTTCTTAAAGAGGACCATTCTCTCTCTCGCTATCTATCTATCTATCTATCTATCTATCTATCTATCTATCTATCTATCTATCATGCTTAAATAATGCTCTGCTGATTCTGGAAGTTTTTTTTTCTTATTCTATACCCCTCTGTTTCGAAGTTATGCTTCCCGGTAATAAAGCGCATTTTACCTTCAACCAACTAACTGGCTGTATACCCCAGAACGTCTCTGGACATCCCTCCTCTTAGACAGCAGTTCTGTGGTTTATACCCAATTGGTTGAAGGTAAAATTTGCATCTTTATTACCAGGGTGCATAACTTTAGAACAGAGGGGCACAGAAAAAAAGGAAACTGTTCTAGAATCAGTGGAGTATCGGTAATTGGAGAATGTACTCGGTTTCAGTTACAAAAAACAAATCCACTGAAAGGTCCTCTTTAAATGAGTATTTTGGGTTGTGCTTGTGAAAACCATGCAATTTACTTTTTAATTAAAGTTCATCTCCGATCTTTTTTATTTACTACCAATGAGACCATGCACAGTACTTACAAGCTGTTTGCCGCTGAGATTGGAAGCTCTGCACTGTAGCTGTCTGGAATTGCAGGAGCACCATGTTGGCTCCTGATCTCGGCCAGTTTCAGTACCATTGCACTCCCAAGACTTTAGAAGCAAGGCTGCCTGATGAAGCGACATTGGAGGGCAGCCAGTTAGGCCAGCAATACTGCTGGTTTCAACTGTCAATCAAGCAGTGTGCTTCTGCTTAGAAAGATGGGACGAACATTGACTCCCCTATATTTTAATCAGTATGTGTGAACAATAAACACACTTTTCATCTGGACCCAATTTAAGACTAGGATCAGACGACCGTATAAAAAATTGGTACAATTTATTAATTTATTTTTTCTCCTCACTTGTCACTCCGATTTATTTATTTTTTAAATCAAACCGCAGCTAATAATAATAATTTACGAGACCATTTACAGTTTTCTATGTTACAGAATTGCAAAATATCCATGAAAAATCAGATGCTGTACTGTGGTTCTGTATGGCATCCACATTTTTTTTCTCTCGCACCCATCTGGTTTCAGTGATCTCATAGTACTCAGCAGTTTATTCACAGTCGATGATCCGCACTGCCTCATTGAACAGCATTGGTCCGATTTTGTTCGATTTATATGGTGCTGTGAGTGAGACCTAAAAGTTATTTTCTCTTTTAATGGATACCAATAAAAATAAGCTTTTCTATGCGTGTTAGAAATCGGTTGTGTAACTGGTTGGGTATAGCGCCCTCTTAGTTATGGTCTTCTGTTTAGTTATAGCTGTAATGAATTGATTAATTACAATTCCTTAGCATTGACAGTGATCAGAAACAGCAGGGCAGCCAAGGAACATTTTCACACGTTTTTCCTTCAGTTTCTAAAACTGCCAGATTTTCTCTTATGGCCAAGTCAGCACATGAGATCTCTCTCGCTTCTTCTCCTTTCTACAGCACATTGATAAGGTTTTTAAACACAAAGATCTTCAGCAGCAGCTAGTGGATGCGAAACTGCAGCAGGCTCAAGAAATGCTGAAAGAAGTGGAGGAGCGTCATCAGCGTGAGAAGGACTTTGTAAGTAAAACACCCACGTCTTTTCATATTTCCTTTTTGTGCTGACCATTATGAGCTGCCATTTTTCTCTACAACTATTTTATTACTGTTCCCTATTTTTCCTATCATTTTTGCTATTTATCAGGGCCACCTCAAGATATTGCGTTGAATCTACAGTTTGTGTGCTTGAGCGCGTTGTATACTAAGGGCCCCGTCACACATAGCGACACACCAGCGATCCCGACAACAATATGAACTTGTCAGGATCGCTGGTGTGTCGCTACATGATCGCTGCTGAGCTGCTAAACAGGCAGCTCTCAGCAGCTATCAGGACAGCGACTATGCGGGTAACAAGCGACGCACGTCGCTTAGTTACCCGCAGTGTACGTTAGATACCAGCGCTCTTGTGTAGGGTGCTGGTAACCAAGGTACACATCGGGTTTCTAGGCACCGCCTGGCGCTTAAAAACACGCTGTGTACCTTGGTTACCAGCTCCCCTGCACCAGCGCGCTGGTATCTAACGTACACATCGGGTTTCTAGGCACCGCCCGGCGCCTAGAAACCCGATGTGTACCTTGGTTACAAGCTGATCGCTAGTCTCCCGCCTGCCACACGCAGCGATGCGTTCTGGCCAGCGGGAGACCAACAATCAAAAAAATGTCCAGGACATTCAGCGACGATCAGCGATACCCAGCAGGGGGGCTGATCGTCGCTGAATGTCACACACAGCAATATCGCTGGGGAGATCGCTGTTGCGTTATAAAACTTGTGACTCAGCATCGATCTCGCTAGCGATCTCGCTATGTGAGACGGGGGCGTGTGAGACGTGTGTCTGGCACATTCATCGCTGTTGATTTAAAGCTTCCTTCCCATTACTCTGCTAGAATATGGATGGTGAGTGAAGAGTGCTCGTAGCTCAATGAGTATGATAGGCTCTCAGTATTCTACACTCACAGTACATATCTCAGCCAAAATACAGCATATGTCTACATGAGGAACACATAGCTGGAATCACTACTTGACGCTGTTTAATACTTAATCACTACTTAAGATGTAACATTAAATGGGGGACAAATTCCCTTTAATCACTTGTAATAAAATTTAGAATATAACACCTGACTAATTCTTTGCTGTTGTATCCAGCTGTGATAGCCGTAACCTCACTTTTGGGAGGTAATTTTGCCTATTCAGGCAAAAACGACTGTCATTTTTGCTGCAGAAAAAAAAAATGCAGCGTTTTACAGTAAGAGCAAAATGATGGTGATTTCTGGAATCTTATGCATTTGAAGCTTTTTTTTTATTTCCTTTGGTTTAAACCATTAAAGCATTTTTTTTTGTTTCCAAATCTGAAGCATGTTAATTTTTTTGAGCGTTTTTGCAGTGTTTCACTGATTCCAATGACGTGTCAAAAACTGTGCATATTTTACGCAGTGTTTTTCTTACCAAGAGTATTTGCAGTAGATTTTTCTGTAGCAAAAAAAGGAAATGTGCATATACTGTTACTGTATATTTATAAAATGTTTTTATATTACAGGCACGGCATTGTATTACTGAATTGTGGGGTCCAGTTTTTGAAACCCTCTCCGTTTGGTCTAAACACTGCTTTTAAGTGTGCTGCTTGTGCATAAGCTTCATGTATAGAGCAGTGTACAGGCTCAGTAGTAAGTATGGGTCCGTACACAGCTCTGAGAGTGAATGTAGAAACCCACAGATTTACTATTGAACCCGCACACCGCTCTGCAGGAACCCCACCGATCAGCAACACTATACATTGCCTGCCAAGCTCAGATCAGGCTTCCCTCTCCTCCTCAGCTTGGCTCCTTCTAATGCTTTGCAGTGTCGGCCCCTTCAGCTGAAAAATGCTGTGACATGCTTTCTAATGACAAGCAGCGCTTGTCAGCTAATGGGCAGGCATGCCAAAGCTTCAGCAGGATCCAAGCTGGGGTGAAGAGTGAAGTCTGATCCAGTGTGCCTGCTTAGACTGCTGTCACTCATTGAAGGGCAGACCCCACCAACGACATGCATTTCTTATGTCGTCTGGTTCCCAAATCGGATGTAGCAGAGCCTGCATGACAACAGATGAATATATGACCCACACAGAGATTCGCTCACCAAAGAAGAACAGGTAATAGAAGTATATTAGAAAACTGATTGTGAGGAAGGGTTAGGACATATGAAAGGGGGTCAAATAGTAGTGTAAAACCCCTTTTAAAGTCCAAAACTTAAATTCCTGGAGACTTATTTACATAGAAAAGTTGGAAGTAAATGCATTAAAATCCCAAGAGATATAGATTAAAAAATAATTTATTTTAGTTTAATTGTCCATTTTGTTTTTCTTTATATATAGCTTTTGAAGGAAGCGGTGGAATCACAACGTATGTGTGAGCTGATGAAGCAGCAGGAGACCCACCTAAAGCAGCAAGTAATAACTTCTTCCTTTCGTCCTCATTGAACCTGCACATTTCTCCATAAAGCTCCCAGCTTGAGTTTTATAGGCATTTAATAATAATAATTTTATGTATAGCGCACCAATATATTCCGCAGCACTTTATAATTAAGTAGGGACATGTACAGACAATAAAGACATTACAAAATAACACATATATCAACAGTTATAGGAGGAGTGAGAGTCCTGCTTACAATCTGAGGAAATAGGGGGGACACAATAGGAATAAAGAGCTTGTCATGTATGGTTCAGCCATCACTATAATAAATAGGGCATTTCTTATAAACTGCGTGATCTGGTCACTAGCCGGTATTGTTATAGTTACCGTTTGCTATTGAGTGCATGGAGTATATGGACAGAGATGAATAGGAAGGAGCAGATTCTGAGGAAAATGTAGAAAGAGGTAACAAGGAAGAGTTAGGTTAGTGAGTTGAGGTGATCAGTTTGTCTAAAGAGATGTGTTTTTACAGCAAGCTTAAAAATGTGTGATGGGCTAGGTATTAGTCGGATCATCTGGGGGAGTGCATTTCAAAAAACTGGCGCAGCACGAGAGAAATCTTGAAGACAGAGGTGCAAGGTTCAGATTATGGAGGCTGTTGGTCTTAGATCAGTTGCAGAAAGGAGAGCACGGGTAAGATAGTAGACAGATGAAGGAGGATCTAGGGTGGTGCAGAACTGTTTAGAGCTGAGACGTTTGTATTGTATTTTGTATCGAGTGGGCAACCAGTGCAATGACTGGCACAAGGTGCAGGCATCTATGAAGCTTCTGAATAGAAATTCAACCCTGGCTGCTGCATTCAGGAATTTGAAACAATGATCTGAGATGCTGATTGATGGATCTTCCTGTTTTTTTTTATTTTTTAATATGATTTGAAGAGCATTTCTGAACATCTACTGCACAATTAATCATTTCTAATAGTAACATTTGTGACTTATTACCCATACATGACCTGACTGTTACTTTGGAAATATCGGGTATCATAGTAATACCATGTATGCTTAGAGTAATTGTTGGCCATTGTAGCTCTCTCATTTTTCCCGTTACATTCAGTTGGCCCTGTATACAGAAAAGTTTGAGGAATTTCAAAACACTCTTTCTAAAAGCAATGAAGTCTTCACAACATTCAAGCAGGAAATGGAAAAGGTGAGTTCTAATCCGTGTCTTGCTCCTCTAACTTCTTTCAAGATCTCATTTTTGGCTGTCTTACTGCCCTCCATTGCATCAGAAGCAACAGGAGAAAGGCCATGCTCCTTTTCCCAGGAATCGTGTCATTTTTGTTTATGGGCTGTCTCTTTTTTTTTTTTTTTTTTTTAATTTAATTTTTTAGGTTTTGTTGTCCCGTGATTACTTGTTACACCATTACATCTATATTGTGTATTCTCTACATTCAAAACTATTTAGGTAGAAGCTTATATACATTGTGGCTAATAATTTTCTTTCAATTACAAATCTTGTTTGCCCTTAATAATGACATTACACAACCTCTTTTCCATTTTAGTTAGGTTCCGTCCCTTTTCCTGAAGCCATAGCTTTTTTTTAATATTTTTCTGTTGACATAACCAGGCAAGGGCTTGTTTTTTTTTTTTAGAACAAGTTGAAGTTTTAAATGACTGACTCACTTCATATTACCATACAATGTTTAAAACAATTAAGCGTGGTGACATAATAGAAAAAAAAAATGCAATTCCAATGTATTTTTTTGGTGGTTTATTTTTACGGCATTCATTGTGTGGTAAAGGTGACCTGGCAATGTGTATTTTTTTTCCAGGTGTGTATGACTACAGCAATACTAAACTTCCAAGCTGAGGGGTGGGGGTTTCTTTGTTTTTATTTTTTTTTTTATTTTGGCGGTGAAATGATGACATTTTGGATTACAGTCTGTTTTGTGTGTTTTTTTTTTCTTTAGCATTTTGTTTTGTCTCCTTAGAGAAGTTGAACCTGTGATGCTTTGATCACTTATTCTGCAGCTTATAGTTACATTGTGGCTCAGCTTCATAGGAATGCCCACATGGCAGCGATTTGGGAGGGGATGGGAGCCGCAAGGGGGCCTTTAGCAGACTCATTGTTACCTGGTAAACTATTGACATCCCGTGAACGTGTAGCGGAGAGGAAGGGTTGGCAAATGGGAGTTAATGCATGCGTGCGCCAGCTCTGGTTGCCGCTGTTATAGGCAGCAGCCAGCTATGTAACACAACTGGCCTCTGCCAGGCATGGAGTGAGCTCAGCTGTGACAGTTTCAGCGGGCCCAAATGTGTTAATAGCAGTTTCCCATATATCCCACTTCCTTGTCTTTTAAAATGATTTCTACAAGACATAAGTAAATTTGTTTTATTTAATATGTTGCAAAACAGAAAACGCAATTAGCTAGAACAAGATATGCAATCAATTAAGTGGTTACAAATACAAAACAGAAGTCATATAAATAATACTATTATTTACTGTTATGATGGTATTTGTCTTGCAGATGACAAAAAAAATTAAAAAGTTGGAGAAAGAGACAACTATGTATCGATCCAGATGGGAGAGCAGTAATAAGGCACTGCTTGTCATGGCTGAGGAGGTAAGATTTGTGAACTATTTGTTCTACATAAAACAACTAGTAATGACAACTCTAATGTAAACAAGACAATGTTTTTCTATTACGTGGCTTTCCTTTTATAATAGAAATGTGATTTTGGGGAGTAAAATTTATTTTTGCAACCAGAATGCTATAATAAAGCATCTGGAAAATCACATCAGTGGTGGGGATATGGATGGACTAGGAGGCACAAGGTCAGCTTGTCCTGTAGGGATAAACTTCTGTCAATTTAAACCACACAGCCCAGTAAGTGACACATCGCTGGAATCAAGGTCTTTGTCCCTACATCATGCTGCTGATAGATTCCCTTTAAATTCTGTTCATTTGGAACCATAACATGTACATCTTAAAGAAATTGGTGTTATGACCTATGCAGATTTTTCTGTGGAATTGCTACAGATTCATAGCTAGATTCAATTTTACAGTATTTAAAATAAATGGATATAAAATAAGGTGGAAATATTTGCGTTTGTTTTTTTTGTAACAATCATTCTGCCAATAAAGCCTTAAAATCTGACAAAATACAAGAACTTAAAGAAAAAATGCCATTCTAGGAAAGCCGCTGTGAATTAGACAACAATAGGTGACCCATCAGGAATAAAAAAAAAATGGTGAACATGACCGAGCTAGACTGAAACCGGTGCTAGTCCAGATGTCCTTCTTCTCTGCTCTCCTTCTACTGATATTTCTTTTGTAGATCATAGCTGGGGGGCAGATGAGACACTCTGTATATGCTTCAAGCAGGGTCAGACTGGCCCACCCGAGAACCTGAGGATTCTCCGGTGGGCCCAGGCACTGACACCTGTTGGCACATTGGCCAGCAGCTGCCTAGGGCCCCCACTGCTCCAGGGGCCCCCACCCAGTGGCGTGTCACTAATAGCGGCACACCCAGCTTTGGGGCCACTGAGTCAAGGGGGCCCTCTTGGTGCCAGTGGAGCAGCATCTGGAGACAGGAGCCTCTCCCCGCTGCTAAAGAGAAATAAATATTCACGCTTCCCTGCGCCCCCATGGGCGTGGAAAGGAGTGAATACCATTTCACTTTAATAGCGGGCAGTGTTAGCCGCAGGCTAAGGCTAACGTTGCCCGCAGGTAAAGCCGGTGCTGCTGAATCGGGGCCCCGGAGGTGGGCCCCTGCAGGGCGGCTAACCCTGATTGCGATCCCTGCAGCTTGGCACCGGAGCAGGGCTGCAGGGATCTGATGCCGTCCTGCTTCCCGCCCGGCACTTCCTGTCTGGATGACGTCATCATTCAGAGAGGAAGCTGCCAGGATGTGCTGTGGGGAACATGCGGAGAGATGAGCGGGTACTGTGTGTGAGTGTGAGAGAGGGAGAGAGTGGTGCGGTGCTGTCTGTGTGATAGTGGTGCTGTGTGTGTGTGTGTGTGTGTGTGTGTGTGTGTGTGTATTGGAGATTGGCAATAATATGGGTGATGGAGAGAGCAGTGGTGGGGAAGAAGGCAATGTTTTTGTTGGTGGAAAAGAGGATGGGGGTGGTGGGGAGGAAGCAATGATGGAAGTGGTGGAATGGGCAATAATGGGGTGGTGGGGGAGAAGGCAATGATGATTGTGGTGGAAAGGACAATGATTGTGGTGAGGGGGAGGTAATGATGGAGGTGTTGGAATGGGCAATGGTGGGGGAGAAAGCAATGATGGTAGAGGTGGCGAGGAGGCAATGATGGAGGTGGTGGAATGGGCAATAGTGGAGGTGTGGATGAGAAGGCAATGATGGAGGTGGTGATGAGGACAGTGATAGGGTGGAGTGGGAGAACAATGATGGAGGTGGAGGGGGCTGCTCTATGCCTTATGAGGGGGCTACATTGTATTCTGTGTGGGGGCTGCATTATTCTCTCGGGGCTACATCATACTATATGAGAGGAGCTGCATTATGCCTTATGAGGGGGCTACAGTATATTCTATGGGGGGCTGTCTTATGAGGGGGTTGCATTATACTCTGAGGGGGCTACATTATATTCTGTGGAGGGGCTGCATTATTCTCTCATGGGGCTATATCATACTATATGACGGGAGCTGCATTATGCCCTATGGGGGCTGCCTTATGAGGGGTTGCATTATATTCTGTGGAGGGGCTGCATTGTACTGTATGAGGGAGGCTGCATTATATTCTGTGTGGGGGCTGCATTATTCTCTCGGGGCTACATCATACTATATGAGGGGAGCTGCATTATGCCGTATGAGGGGGCTACAGTATATTCTATGGGGGGCTGTCTTATGAGGGGGTTGCATTATACTCTGAGGGGGCTACATTATATTCTGTGGAGGGACTGCATTATACTATATGAGGAGGGCAGCATTATACCATATTAGGGTGCCACGTCATATTCTATGGGGGGCTGCATTATACATTATGATGGGGCTGCATTATATTCCATGAGTAAGGCTACATTATATTCTATGAGGGGGCTACCCCAACCCCTGCTACATAATTAAGACGTGTACTACCTTATATTATACCCTGATATTAACACATTTTACCACACAATTGGTGGTCTTGTATTTATTTCTATGTAGCTACATAGTGGGCCCCGAGAATTGATTTTCTCTTTTGGGCCTAAGGTGCTCCAGTCCAACGCTGGCTTCAAGCGTACCCCTCTTACCACTTTGTGCCTTTTATCTCTCTGTCTCCTGTAGTTTCCTCACTGTACTATTGTTCCACTAAATCCTTCTCCATATTTAATCCCTACCCCATCCCCCAATTTAATTGTAATAACTTTTTCCTTCCAGAAAACTCTTCGCGATAAAGAGCAGGAAGCTCTGCAGGCCAAGATACAAAAATTAGAAAAGCTCTGTCGTGCCTTACAGACAGAGCGTAATGACCTGAGCAAGAAGGTGCAGGGTCTCAGTGGACCTCCAGCCCCCACTCCAGAGACCACTCCAGATGATTGTATGAGCTGCGCTGCACCCACCAGCAGTGAGAATGTTGAACTGAACAGCAGTGGTGCATGTGGGCAGGATGCCCTGCCAAGCTCGGCGCCGTCTCCTACTCCAGCTGCTGCAACTGAATAATACAGATGGGAGTGAATGCTTCATATGTAATGTCCTCATTCCTTTTATAAAATGGCTTCCACTTTTATACCCGCCTTACTCACTTACACTTCTTCTTGCTTTTATGTTATTTTATGTGTTTTTTTCCTTTCCAAATTATCCTGTAAAATAGTCTGTATATCATACACCAGTGGCAGTCTACTCTGGAGCCACATGCCTTTTGCAGGTTGCCCAAACTCAATGTGCTTTTTTGGGTTGGATACTATTCTATCCTGATTCATTTTAAGGAAAATAATTTAATAAAATAAGGCATACTTGCTATTAGTGTAAAATATCTGCTAGAAACTAATGTGAAGGGTCTCGGCTTGGACTTCTGTTGCCAATCCATAATTGGTGCTTGTATGCGCGTCATATCTAAAGTTTGCATCATGCAATGTAACGTGTGAGAGTCTCGGCTCTGGGTGCTAACTTTGGGATCATCCGTTATATGTGACACCTTGTAGACAATCCCAAAGTCAGCTCAGCCACATTGCCAACCCAGAAAAGGGAGAGGATGACATATGTTGCAGAGGACCATTAGTTGTCAAGTTGCTCTTTTATTTTACAACCTGCTAGAAAATAAGACGTTAAATCTGATTGGCAGAAAGATCACTGCTATGTTTTCCACATTTTTTTTTTTCTTAAATAAACCTTCTTGATTTATTTTCCCATGCAACCAGAGCACAGTAAATATTGTATATGAAAAAGTGAAAATGCTTAGTGAGAAGCTAATAGGGAATGCATTCTGATGGCATGTGCTTCCCAGATGATGGCTAGTAGTTTTACGAAAGTTGGGCCCTTTCATTAAATTCTCATTTGTTATTATGGACAAAATGTTAATTTAGTGGCATAATTATCTTGTTTGGTTTATTAGGTATTTCCCCCACCCTCCCCCAATAATGGCACCTATCACCTATCCACTGTGTAGGTGAGAAATGTTCATTGTGGGACATCCTCATGCAGAGACCCTCCACTGATTACTAGACCCTCCTATTACTCCTTGCTGCCTCTGACAAGCAATGTATGGACATTCATTGTTTCTGGGACAGTCAAGGGCTGTACTCTCTTGAAGGAGGGTTTACATTTACAGCACAAAAGATCATTTCACCCGATGAACAAGAGTTTTATGTGTTCGAGTGTTAGGGTCCTGTCACACTCTTCAATGTCCCAGCAATCCCACCAACGATCCGACGTGGATGCGATCGCTGGGACATCGTTAGCTGATTGCTGGTGAGCTGTCACATGGGCAGACTCACCAGCGAGCACGCTGGTATCCAGTGTACACATCGGGTAACTAAGCGCTGCGCGGCTCTTAGTTACCCGATGTGTACATTGGATACCAGCTTCTGCTGTACAGCGCTGGGAGCTGGTATCAAGTGTACAAATCGGGTAACTAAGTCTTGCGCGGCGCTTAGTTACCCGATGTGTACACTGGATACCAGCTTCTCCCGTACAACGCTTGGTTCTCGCTGATCGTTGGTCTCCCGCTGTCACACGCAGCGATGCGCGCTGGCCAGCGGGACACCAACGATGAAAAAATGGTCCAGGCCATTCGACGACGATCAGCGATACCCAGCAGGGGGGCTGGTCGTCGCTGCGTGTCACACTAAGATCGCTGGCTAGGTCGCTGTTGCGTCACAAAATCGGTGACTCTTCAGTGATCTCGTTAGCGATCTCGCTTAGTGTGACGGGGGCTTTAGGCAGCCTGTTTATAGTGAAACAAACCTTCCTAGGAACGTTCTGTCACGATAATCTTTCAGTGTTAATGCACGTTAACTTTGTAAAAAAAAAATAATTGGAGCATCACAGTGCTCCAATTTGATCAAGGAGGAATATGAGATTGGGAAATAGTTGTCTATTATTTTTCCTAGAAAAAAGGATCACTCTTGTTAATTGGTTGTTCCAGATTATGCAGCTCCTCCTCATTCACGTGAAACACAAAGTCTCACGGCCTACTACAGTACTATCCATTCATTGTGGCTTATTCTGTTATCATTCACAGTTTTACAACAGCCCTGTTACTTTCTTATAGCATGTCTGTGTGAAATAAATATCAACTCCATCTTTTTTGTATTTATTAACACTGTCCATTACTGGTATGGCCAAATATACGGAGTCTGTGAAGAGCTTTACTTTTGCACCCCTTTAATTTTCAGTATTCTCATTGCTGAATGTATGTATCGCAACATGCTGCAGTAAGCGGGGCTGTGTTTTGCACATGAATATGTTCTGCTTTTATGCACACACCAGAAGTCTTTCATTGTCACAGCAGGTATAGTACAACATAATTGTTGTTAGAATGAAAAACCTTTCCACTGTTACGTGTGTCATTTTTAAAGGCTACTTCATATGTCATATTTTTCTAGCTCCAGAATATAATTGCTATCAATGAATCAGAATGATAACCTATATTTCCCCGGATTCTCTTTGGTCATGCCTAGGAATAAAATCCCATATCAGCAAGAAAAACACATTCTTTAAATCAGTTCTTCAGTGAATGGTGAAACCAGTTTGTGAATGATGTTACAAGGTAAACTGCTGCTATATATCAGGGGCTCTTCAGCTGTCAAATGGGGACCAGTAATAAAAGCCTCCTTGGCCAGGCATTTGTACTGTAATTTTAGAGGCTCTAATGTGGTGTATCCAGCACTTAGGTACCAAAGAGACTGTCCTACTCTGTGAGTTAGGCAAGCAGGCTGATCTTCATTGTTATAATGGAAGTAGAGTGTAATATTGAAAATAAATAAATTGTGGCTTTCTTTTCCATCAGTTTGTTTCCTTTTATCTACAGCCTTTCTGGCATACGGGCACACAAACCTTGCCAACTAGAATACACTGGTGATTGTGTAACGTAATCTGTTAGCTTTTTTTCTTTTTTTGTGTCAGAAACTATACCACGGTTCCACCAACTTGTCACCAACAACCACTCGCTCTCGACACATGTGCAGCGGATGGTACTGTAAAGTGGGACTCTGCTTCCCACACCCAATCGTACACTTACCAATAGGCAATTGGTGAGAATGATGACAATGGGCTGGAAATGAGCTAGGCGCACCCACAGCCGTTTCTCTCATCCACACCACTTGCAGTTTTGATAAACTAGCGAGACGACGGCATCGGGTTATACACTATCAGACACACACTCTGCTTTCCAGACCACCTCATAGGTACTCTTCTTGCACTGTGGCATACATAGGGTAACACAATCAAGCTATTATCGCCCATTTCAAGATTCATGGGTACGTTTAAAGCAGCAAGGAATAAACTGATTGTATTTTTAAAATAAAATTTAATGTTTAAAGTTACAAAGGATGAATTAATAAACAGACATGCATAGAAGCAACAACTGTAAAACATAAAAGGGATAAAATATAGACACTTCTTACGAATTGGAAATCACTAGAGACATTTTAGACTACAGAACAGGAGAAGGACTTGGATATTCTGGCTACAAGTGAGCTGAGCAGTAGTACTTAATGTCAGGCAGCAGCAGCAAAAGCAAACAAGATTTTAGGGTGTATAAAAAGAGAAAATACTGCAACCCCGATGTATTATTACCCCTTTATAAATCACTGGTGAGGCCACATCTAGAATGTGGGATCCAGGTTTGGGCTCCACATTTTGAAAAGGAAATTCAAAAGTTAGTTCAAAGGCAACTAGATTATTACAAGGGATGCGAGGCCTCTCCTGTAATGAGAGGTTGGAAAAGTTGGGCTTGTTTAATTTAGCTTAGAAAAAAGACGTCTCAGAGGAGATCTCATTTACATGTATAAATATGTGTGGTAAGTACAAACACTGGCACATGACATTCCTTCCAAAGACCATACTAAGGATCAGGGGGCATTCATTACAGGTGGAAGAAAGGCGATTCTGGCAGCAAAATAATAAGGGGTTCTTTACAGTTCAAGCAGTCAGACTGCGGAATACCGACCACAAGAGGCAGTGATGGCAGACAGTATAACAGCTTTTAAAAAATGGCTGGATTATTTCTTCAGTACACATAACATTGTGGGTTATAGATAATACACCATGTTCCAAATTATTATGCAAATTATATTTTCTCTGATTTTCCTAAGTGGTTGGTGCAAATGACAGTCAGTCTATTAAAAGTCATCACCCGTTAGAGTATACATCGAATTTTATTGAAGAAACCTCCCAATGATAACAGTATAATCTCCAAAATGAATAAAAACTCAAAATGCACTGTTCCAAATTATTAGGCACAGTAGAATTTCTAAACATTTGATATGTTTTAAAGAACTGAAAATGCTCATTTGTGGAATTTGCAGCATTAGGAGGTCACATTCACTAAACAAAAAAGCTATTTAACGCCAAAACATCCTAACAGGCCAAGTTACATGTTAACATAGGAACCCTTCTTTGATATCACCTTCACAATTCTTGCATCCATTGAACTTGTGAGTTTTTGGAGAGTTTCTGCTTGTATTTCTTTGCATGAAGTCATAATAGCCTCCCAGAGCTGCTGTTTTGATGTGAACTGCCTCCCACCCTCATAGATCTTTTGCTTGATGATACTCCAAAGGTTCTCTATAGGGTTGAGGTCAGGGGAAGATGGTGGCCACACCATGAGTTTATCTCCTTTTATGCCCATAGCAGCCAATGACTCAGAGGTATTCTTTGCAGCATGAGATGGTGCATTGTCATGAATGAAGATGATTTTGCTCCTGAAGGCACGTTTCTGCTTTTTATACCATGGAAGAAAGTTGTCAGTCAGAAACTCTATATACTTTGCAGAGGTCATTTTGACACCTTCAGGAACCTTAAAGGGCCCTACCAGCTGTTTCCCCATGATTCCGGCTCCACCTCATTGCTGACGTCGCAGCGTTGTTGGGACATGGTGGCCATCCACCAACCATCCACTACTCCATCCATCTGAACCATCCAAGGTTGCTCGACACTCATCAGTAAACAAGACTGTTTGAAAATTAGTCTTCATGTATGTCTGGGCCCACTGCAACCATTTCTGCTTGTGAGCACTGTTAAGGGATGTACGAATAGTAGGTTTATGCACTACAGCAAGTCTTTGAAGGATCCTACACCTTGAGGTTCGAGGGACTCCAGAGACACCAGCAGCTTCAATTATCTGTTTACTGGTTTGTAATGGCTTTTTAGCAGCTGCTCTCTTAATCCGATGAACTTGCCTGGCAGAAACCTTCCTCATTCTGCCTTTATCAGCACGAACACGTCTGTGCTCAGAATCAGCCACAAATCTCTTAACAGTACGATGATCATGCTGACGTTTTCGGGAAATATCTAATGTTTTCATCCCTTGACCAAGGCATTGCACTATTTGATGCTTTTCAGCAGCAGAGAGATCCTTTTTCTTTCCCATGTTACTTGAAAACTCTGGCCTGCATAATAGTGTGGAACATCCAGTTTTCCTTTTATTGGGCTCACATGGCAAACTAATTATCACAGGTATCTGAGATTGATTTCAGTGATCCAAAGAACCCTGAGACACAATACCATCAATGGGTTTCATTTACAAAAAAACGCTATGACACTTAAAACCAATTTGCATAATAATTTGGAACATGGTGTATAGTGACAAAATGTAGAATTGGTGGAGAAAGGTTGAACTTGATGGACATGGGTTTTTTCAACCTATATAACTAAGAAGTGATAGATAAAACTTGGATAGTGTGCCTCTTCATGTTAAAAAAAAAATTGTGGCATGTTCTCTGTTAAAAAATATAAAAGCTATAATTTTGCACCACCCTTTTATAACCCCTTAACCCCTTCATGACCCAGCCTATTTTGACTTTCAAGACCTGGCCATTTTTTGCAATTCTGACCAGTGTCCCTTTATGAGGTAATAACTCGGGAACTCTTCAATGGATCCTAGCGATTCTGAGATTGTTTTTTCGTGACATATTGGGCTTCATGTTAGTGGTAAATTTAGGTCGATAATTTTTGTGTTTATTTGTGAAAAAAATGGAAATTTGGCGAAATTTTGAAAGGTTCGCAATTTTAAAATTTTTAATTTTTATTCTGTTAAATCAGAGAGTTATATGACATAAAATAGTTAATAAATAACATTACCCACATGTCTACTTTACATCAGCACAATTTTGGAAACAAATTTTTTTTTTTTGTTAGGAAGTTATAAGGGTTAAAAGTTGACCAGCGATTTCTCATTTTTACAACAAAATTTACAAAACCATTTTTTTAGGGACCACCTCACATTTGAAGTCATTTTGAGGGGTCTATATGGCAGAAAATACCCAAAAGTGACACCATTCTAAAAACTGCACCCCTCAAGCTACTCAAAACTACATTCAAGAAGATTATTAACGCTTCAGGTGCTTCACACGAACTAAAGCAACGTGGAAGGAAAAAATGGACATTTTAATTTTTCCAATAAAAATTTTCTTTTAGCATCAATTTTTTCATTTTTACATGGGCAACAGGATAAAATAAATCCTAAAATTTGTTGGGCAATTTCTCCTGAGTACACCGATACCTCATATGTGGTCATAAACCACTGTTTGGGCGCACGGCAGGGCTCAGAAGGGAAGGAGCGCCATTTGACTTTTTGAATGGAAAATATACTGGAATATTTAGCGGTTGCCATGTTGCATTTGGAGAGTCCCTGTGTGCCTAAACATTGGAGCTCCCCAAGTCACCCCATTTTGGAAACTAGACCCCCCAAGGAACTTATTTAGATGCGATAGTGAGCACTTTGAACCCCCAGGAACTTCACAAATTGATCCGTAAAAAAAAAAAGTAATTTTTGTGAAAAAAAAGTATTCTTTTAGCCTCAGTTTTTTCACTTTCACATGGGCAACAGGGTAAAATGGATCCTAAAATTTGTTGGGTAATTTCTCCTGAGTACACCGATACCTCATATGTGGTCATAAACCACTGTTTGGGCGCACGGCAGGGCCCAGAAGGGAAGGAGCGCCATTTGACTATGAATGGAAAATTAGCTCCAATCGCTAGCGGACACCATGACGCGTTTGGAGAGTCCCTGTGTGTCTAAACAGTGAAAAAACCCCCACATGTGACACCATTTTGGAAACTAGACCCCTTAAGGAACTTATCTAGATGTGTTGTGAGCACTCTGAACCCCAAGTGCTTCACAGAAGTTTATAACGCAGAGCAGTGAAAATAAAAAATCATATTTTTCCTCAAAAATGATGTTTAGCCCGCTATTTATTTATTTTTACAAGGGTAACAGGAGAAATTGGACCACAAAAGTTGTCAAATTTGTCCCGAGTACGCCGATACCCCATATGTGGGGGGGAACCACTGTTTTGGCACATGGGAGAGCTCAGAAGGGAAGGAGTGCCATTTTGGAATGCAGACTTGATGGAATGTTCTGCGGGCGTCTTATTGCGTTTGCAGAGCCCCTGATTGCCTAAACAGTTGAAACCCCCCACAAGTGACCCCATTTTGGAAACTAGACCCCCAAGGAGCTTATCTAGATGTGTAGTGAGCACTTTGAACCCCCAAGTGCTTCACAGAAGTTTATAACGCAGAGCAGTGAAAATAAAAAAAATCTTTTTTTTCCTCAAAAATGATTTTTTATCCGGCTATTTTTTATTTTCCCAAGGGTAACAGGATAAATTGGACCCCAAAAGTTGTTGTCCAGTTTGTCCTGAGCACGCTGGTACCCCATATGTGGGGGGGAACCACTGTTTTGGCGCACGGTAGGGCTCAGAAGGAAAGGAGCGCCATTTGACTTTTTGAATGGAAAATTGGCTGCAATCGTTAGCGGACACCATGTCGTGTTTGGAGAGCCCCTGTGTGCCTAAACTTTGGAGCTCCCCCACAAATGACCCAATTTTGGAAACTAGACCCCCTAAGGAACATATCTAGATGCATAGTGAGCACTTTGAACCCCCAGGTGCTTCACAGAAGTTTATAACGCAGGGCCGTGAAAATAAAAAATCATTTTTTTTTTCCTGAAACCCAAAAGTTGTTGTACAGTTTGTCCTGAGTACGCTGGTACCCCATATGTGGGGGGAAACCACTGTTCGGGCACACGTCGGGGCTCGGAAGAGAAGTGACGTTTTGAAATGCCAACTTTGATGGAATGGTCTGCGTGTGTCATGTTAGGTTTGCAGAACCCCTGATGTGCCTAAACAGTAGAAACCCCCCACAAGTGACCCCATTTTGGAAACTAGACCCCAAGGACTTATTAGATATGTGTGAGCACCTTGAACCCCCAGTGCTTCACAGAAGTTTATAAGCAGAGCAGTGAAAATAAAAAAATCATTTTTTTTCTCAAAAAATTTTTTTTAGCCGCAATTTTTTATTTTCACAAGGGTAACAGGAGAAATTGGACCCCAAAAGTTGTTGTCCATTTGTCCAGAGTACCTGTAACCCATATGTGGGGAGAAACAACTGTATTGGGCACGTCGGGGCTCGGAGGAATAGTAACGTTTTGAAATGCCGACTTGATGGAATGGTCTACGGGCGTCATGTTTTATTTGCAGAGCCCATGATGTGCCTAAACAGTAGAAACCCCCCACAAGTGACCCCATTTTGGAAACTAGATCCCCCAAGGAACTCATCTAGATGTGTGGTGAGCACTTTGAATCTCCAAGTTCTTCACAGAAGTTGATAACGCAGAGCCATGAAAATAAAAAATCATTTTTTTTCCACAAAAATAATTTTTTTAGTTCCCAATTTTTTATTTTCCCAATGGTATCATGAGAAATTAGACCCCCAAAGTTGTTGTGAAATTTTTCCTGAGTATGCTGATACCCCATATGTGGGGGTAAACCATTTGGGCGCACGTCGGGGATCGGAATGGAGGGAGCACTGTTAGACTTTTTGAACGCAAAATTGACTGGAATAAATGGTGGCGCCATGTTGCGTTTGGATACCCCCTGATGTGCCTAAATAGTGGAAACCCCTCAATTCTAACTCCAACCCTAACCCCAGCACACCCCTAACCACAACCCTAACCCCAACACACCCCTAATCATAACCCTAACCCCAACACACCCCTAACCCTAATCCCAACCCTAACCACAAGACTAACCCTAATCCCAACCCTAACCCCAACACACCCTTAACCCTAATCCCAACTCTAACCCTAACCACAAGCCTAACCCTAATCCCAACTCTAACCCTAACCACAAGCCTAACCCTAATTCCAACCGTAACTCTAATTCCAACTGTAACCCTATGTCCAACCATAACTCTAATTCCAACCGTAACCCTAATTCTAACCCTAATTCCAACCCTAACCCTATTTCCAACCCTAACCCTAGTTCTAACCCTAATGGAAAAATAAAAAAATATTTTCTTTATTTTATTACTTGTCCCTACCTATGGGGGTGATAAAGGGGGGGTATTTTATCACAGTGATCAAACTAAATGAATGGAATCTGCCGGCCGGCATGCGCACTTCGCATGTGCCGCCATTTTCCAAGATGGCGGCGCACATGAAACATCCTGGAGGGACGCTGGGACGGCCACACGGACTTCAGAGACACCGGGAGGTGAGGGGGGGGATCGGAAGGCGAGGGGTAGCGGAGCGGAGTGAAGGGGAGCAGATAGTGACGGCGGCGACCAATCGCCGCCATCAATCGTGGCGGCGGCCGATCGCCGCCGTCACTCGGTGTGGGGGGGGGGGGTCGGATCTCGGTCTCCAGCCATGGCCGATGCTATTGCAGCATTGGT
The DNA here is from genome assembly GCA_033576555.1 of Oophaga sylvatica. Taxonomy (NCBI): domain Eukaryota; kingdom Metazoa; phylum Chordata; class Amphibia; order Anura; family Dendrobatidae; genus Oophaga; species Oophaga sylvatica. Next base: position 365,295,289 of record JARQOD010000002.1, on the reverse strand, counting down.
GAAATATTACAAATCACTCTGATTGGCTGTTTCACTTTTAACAGCCAATCAGAGCGATCGTAGCCATGTGGGGGTTAAGCCACCCCCCGTGGTGAAGCATAAAGGGTCTTGTGCCTGCGGGTCGGGTGACCTTTCAGTGACCCCGGTCACCCGACCCGCAGGAACTGGATTTATACCATGACGCCTACGTAGGCGTCATGGGTCGGGATGGTACAGGTTTTCATGACGCCGACGTAGGCGTCATGGGTCGGGAAGGGGTTAACGACCGCTGATATGCCTTTTAATGGTGACAGTTAAGGGTTCTTATGCCTCAGCTTCGCTTTTTAACGGCGCTGAGAAATAAGTGTATAGCGCCCCCCAGAGTCAGAATTTCTTCGGGATCTCGGCTACCGGTTTTTACCGACCCCGGTGTTGCGATCGCAGTTAATCAAGGAATAACGGCCACCGCAAAAAAAAAGTCATTTTCCATTTCATTTCTCTCCTCTGATGTGTTCGAACATCAGAGGAGAGAGAAATAGGGTCCCCTGATTTCCCCACCCCAGTACCTCCGGTGTCCCTGCATCCCCCCGTGAAGTCCCCCTGCCGCCGGCATCTTCCGGGAAGAAAATGGCTGGCGCATGTGCAGTGCGCCTACCGAGATCTGCCGGCAACAATAGGAAATTTTTCCTATTGGTTTATTTTGATCACTGTGATAGACCCAATCGCAGTGATCAAAATAAAAATAAAATAGTAAATCAAACTCCTTTTATCACCCCCTTAGTTAAGTAAAAATACTAAAACAAAAAAAATGTATTTATTTCCATTACGGTTAGAGTTGGGCTAAAGTTAGGGTTATGGTTGGGATTATGGTTAGGGGTGTGTTAGGGTTAGGTTTGTTGTTAGAGTTATGATAAGGGTTAGGGGTGTGTTGTGGTTAGGGTTGGGATTAGGGTTAGGGGTGTGTTGGGGTTAGGGTTGGAGTTAGTATTGGGGGTTTCCACTGTTTAGGTACATCAACGGATCTCAAAACGCGACATGGCGCCACCATTGATTCCAGCCAATTTTGTGTTTAAAAAAGTCAAATGGTGCTCCCTCCCTTCTCAGCCCTGCCATGCGCCTGAACAGTGACTTTCCCCCACATAAGGAGTATTGGCGTACTCAGGAGAAATTGCACAACAAATTTTGTGGTCCATTTTCTCCTGATACCCTTGTGAAAATAAAAAAAAATTGTTCTGTTCCAAAGTAAATTTTTTGTGAAAAAAGTAAAATACAGAATGGTGAACTTGAGTTCAGGCCAGATCCCATTGATGTGTTCATCAAACTCAAGGAATGACTCCAAAGGACCATCCCAAATACAAAAAATATCGTCTATATAGCGACGCCATGTAACTAAGTGTTTGAGAAACAGAGGGTGAGTGAAGATAAAGTCCTCTTCAAAAAACGCCATAAGGCAATGGCGAAAGGAGGCGCCACATTCGAGCCCAGAGTGGTGCCCTGTAATTATACATAAAACGTGTCTTCAAACATAAAGTAGTTGTCTTTGAGAACCAACTCCAACATGTCGGCGCAGAAATGCCGGATGTTAGGATTGACACCTGCCTCCTGTAAAAGTCTCTCTGTGGCCATCATACCCTTTTCGTGAGTGATGGATGTATAAAGGCTTTGTACATCCCATGTGACCAAAAGGGCAGAGGCTGAGAGGGAGCCTAAAGATTTGATGAGTTGTATGATTGCATTGGTGTCCAACAAGAAAGACTTGGTATTTTTTACATGTGGGGTCAAAATTTTTTCCAGGACTATTGATAAGGGTGATAGAACCGAATCCTTAAGTGACACAATAGGTCTCCCTGGTGGTTTATGGAGCCTCTTGTGTATTTTGGGTAGGACGTAAAAGACGGGCGTTATGGGGTCAGATTTGTGGAGAAAATCCCTAAGTTTTTTATCGATAGTACCTGTCTGCAAGTGATAGTTAGTCCAAGATAGGTGTGATCTTGGCCACTAGTTGGTTCAAAGGAATATGCGTGATTGCACGATAGACATTCGTATCACTCAGTTGACGGAGAATTTCCTCCATATAATCCGTCTTGTCCATGATGACCGTTGCGCCACCCTTATCAGCAGGTTTGATTACCAAAGACTGATCCCTAGTTAACAGATCAAGAGATGTTTATTCAGATGATGTAAGGTTGGCATGATCGTGTAGTTTACCCAAATTGAAATTATGGATAAGCTGATGGATGTCCCTATCAACTTGACTAGAGCCATAAAGGGGGCATAAACGAGCTCTTGGCCCTAAGGCCCAGGTTATGGAGCTCAAGTAAAGCCGGGGAAGTACTGGCTGATGGTGTAAGAGAGGAGGGTTTTTTTGAGAAATGTGCCCGTAAACGCAGGTTACGTTAAACACGGCTAAGCCCCTCCCACCGCTGGGTCACATGACAGCGATGACACGGCTAAGCCCCTCCCACCGCCAGGTCTTATACCCGGAAGTTCACACTTCCCAGAGCGTTCTTCTCTGAGCGGCGGAGATTTCCCACTGCACCCAGCTGATCCTCACACTTAGGTAACGTGGGGGAGACGAGGCTCTTAGCCGTACTCCCTGGTCCCAGCATATGGATATGGTGATCCTTTCTTTTCATTTTTTAGCGCTTTCCAGCTGAGCTCTGTGCTCTTACACTGATGCGGTGCCTTCCCTGATAACCAGGTACACTTATGGTCGCGATGTTACTCCTGTGCTTAGTTGAGAGTCGATTTACAATGTACCTACATTTTATTTCCAGTTCTCACTCGCTGCAGTAGGACTCCAGTCCATTAAATGTAGTGCTTTACATACATATTTCCAGCGCATCCAGGTAACCACCTTAGTCCATTTGTCACATACTAGAACTGTTAGAACTTCTGGTTCTTAATTTCTCTTTGTAACCCCGCTCTTTTTCCACATTGCTACACTTACCTTTTGTCTCCTAGTTTGACAAACTGTGGGTTACTCTGACCTCCTTTGCATTGGATTATACCCCAGGTATTTCCTAATAAGATGTCTTTCTCTATTATGGTTTTATATGTTCTTTTTTTACTCTTTCAGCACAATGATCCCTTTGATACCTTTTTTTATTGATATAGCTTGTTGCTTATCAGAAATAGAACCCAGAGATGGTATCCTGTACTGAATCCTGCATATACTCTATTGAGCTCACTTGGAGTCTTATCACAGCTCTACATTCCTTGACTACCTATCCTGCTTGGGAATCACTAGTATGCATTGTTCACCCAACTTTGAAATCTCCACAGCCACTACCTTCCTATGGCCGGGATCACACATGCGACGAAGTCGTCCGACACTCGCATGTGAAATCCCAGCTCTGGCGCCAGCACTCGGGAGTGGAGTGCGCGGCTGCATGTAGTTCTATGCAGCCGCTCACTCCACTCCCGAGTGCCGGCGCCAGAGCTGGGATTTCACATGCGAGTGTCGGACGACTTCGTCGCATGTGTGATCCCGGCCTATCTGTCTCCTGCTGATGATAAACTTTTTTTGTACATGAATTGTTTTATCTTTATGTGACACTTGTAAATTTGCATCTAATCACACGTGTATAAATTATTTTCTTTTGTCTATGTATTTCCAGTGACTTTTTGTAAAAATTCTGATGAAGGTCCTATTGTGGACCGAAAACGTTCAATATACAGTTTGTCCAGATGCAAAATAAAAGGAATTGACTGATTTTCCACAATTTGAGTGCCAAGTATTTTTCTGGTCTAGTTTAAGTGGGTTGGATATCCGACTTGTGCACCTTTTTCTCATTTTGGTGAGTCCCGTGTTGTTCTGTCCACCAAATTAGCTCTGTCACTAAGGGGTTGATTAACCTAGTGTATATAGTGGGGGAAATAAGTATTTTCCCACATACAAAGAATGGAGAGGTCTTTAATTTTTATTGTAGGTACACTTCACCTGTGAGAGGCAGAATCTAAAAATAAAAAAACGAAAATTATATTGTAGGATTTTAAATAATTAAATTGCATGAAATAAGTATTTGATCACCTACCAACCAGCAAAAATAATTAAATAATTAAAAAAATAATTAAAATTTTTAAATAATTAAATTGCATGAAATAAGTATTTGATCACCTACCAACCAGCAAAAATTCTGGCTTTTACAGACCTGTTAGTTTTTCTTTAAGAAGCCCTCCTACTCTGCACACATTACCTGTATTAATTACATCTGTTTGAACTCATTACCTATATAAAAGACACCTCTCCACCATTGCCAAGTCCAAAGAGGTATTAAAGGACACCAGGGACGAAATTGTAGACCTGCATTGGGATGGGTTACAGGGCAGTAGGCAAGCGGCTTGGTGAGCAGGCAACAGCTGTTGGAACAAATATTAGAAAATGGAAGAAACACAAGGCGACTGTCAATCTTCCTCGGTCTGGGGCTCCCTGCAAGATCTTGCCTTGTGGTGTAAGGATGATTCTGCGAAAGGTCAGGAATCAGTCCATAACTACACAGGAGGACCTGATCAGTGACCTGAAGAAGGCTGCCACCACTGTCTAAAACATTACCGTTCATAACACACTACACTGTCATGGATTAAAATCTTGCAGGACATGCAAGGTCCCCTCCTCATGCCAGCAGATGTCCAGGCCCATTTGAAGTTTGCCAATGACCATCTGGATGATCCAGAGGAGGCATGGGAGAAGGTCATGTGGTCAGATGAGACCAAAATAGAACCTTTTGGTATCATCTTCACTCACCGTGTTTGGAGGAAGAAGGATGAGCAGAACCCCAAGAACACCGTCCCAACCGTGAAGCATGGTGGGGGAAACATCATAGTTTGGGGGTGCTTTTCTGCAAAGGGGACAGGCTGACTGCACTGCAAGATTTTGGCCAGCAACCAACTTCCCTCAGTAAGAGCATTGAAGATGGGTCATGGCTTGGTCTTCCAGCATGACAATGACCCAAAACACACAGCCAGGGCAACTAAGGAGTGGCTCCGTAAGAAGCATTTCAAGGTCCTGAAGTAGCCTAGGCAGTCTCCAGACCTGAACCCAATACAAAATCTTGGAGGGAGCTGAAACTCAATGTTGCCCAGTGACAGCCCCAAAGCCTGAAAGATCTGGAGAAGAACTGTATGGAGGAGTGGGCCAAAATCCCTGCTACAGTGTGTGCAAACTTGGTCAAGAACTACAGAAAACGTCTGACCCCTGTAATTGCAAACAAATATTTCTGTACCAACTGTTAAAGTGCATCTGTCAGCAGTTTTGGCCAATATAAGATATGGCCACCGCCTTTCAGGGCTTATCTACAGCATTCTATAATGCTGTAGATAAGCCCCCAATCCGATCTGAAAGATAAGAAAAATAAATTTCATTATACTCACCCGGGGGGCTGCGGTCCAGTCCGATGGGTGTCGAGGGTCCGGCGCCTCCCATCTTCTTGTGATGCCATCCTCCTGCTTGCTTCATGGCTCCCCAGGATAGTGCTCCTGTGCAGGCGTACTTCTCTGCCCTGTTGAGGGCAGAGCAAAGTACTGCAGTGCGCAGGCGCCGGGAAAGGTCAGAGAGGCCCAGTGCCTGCACACTGCAGTACTTTACTCTGCCCTCAACAGGGCAGATCAGTGCTCCTGCACAGGAGTGAGATGTTGGGGAGCCTGTGAAGCAAGCAGGAGGGCGGCATCGCAAGAAGATGGGAGGCGCAGGACCAGGACCTGCGACACCCATCGGACCGATCCGCCCCCGGGTGAGTATGGTAAAAGTTATTTTTTCTTATCTTTCAGGTCGGATCGGGGGCTTATCTACAGCATTATAGAATGCTGTAGATAAGCCCTGAAAGGCAGTGGCCGCATCTTATAGCGGCCAAAACTGCTGACAGGTTCGCTTTAAGTTCTATCTTTCTATTGCATCAAACAATTATTTAATGCATTAAAATGCAAATTAATTATGTAAAAAGATCATACAATGTGATTTTCTGGATTTTTTTTTAAGATTCTATCTTTCACAGTTGAAGTGTACCTACGATAAAAATTGCAGACCTCTCCATTCTTCGTAGGTGGGAAAACTTGCCAAATTGACAGTGTATCAAATACTCATTTTCCCCACTGTATATATTTAGAGGATGAAAAATAGCCATTGGGCTGTTTGCTATCATGGCGTGTACCACATTTTACATGGACCAAAAAAAACTAAGGAAAGAGTTGTCTCAGGAGATTAGAAAGAAAATTATAGACATCTTCAATTAAGACAATCTTCAAACTGTTTGATATTCCTGTTACTAAAGTTACACATATTAATCATAAGTTTAACCCCTTTCTGCCATCTGACGTACTATCCCGTCCATGGTACCTGGGCCCGTATGACCATGGACGAGATAGTACGTCACATGCGATTGAACGCGCTCCGGCCGGGTGTCAGCTGATTATCACAGCTGACACCCGGCACTATGTGCCAGGAGCGGTCACGGACCGCTCCTGGCACATTAACCCCTGGCACACTGCGATCAAACATGATCGCAGTGTACCGTGGGCACAAGGAAGCATCGCGCAGGGAGGGGGCTACCTGCGTGCTTCCCTGAGACCCTCAGAACAGCGCAATGTGACCGCGCTGTTCTGAGGGCTTCCTCCCTGCAGGACCCCGGATCCAAGATGGCCGTGGGGTCATTCGGGGTCTTGCAGGGAGGCGGCTTCCTCAGTGCCTGCTGAGAGCAGGTGCTGAGAAAGCCTGCAGCACTGCCTGTGCGATCGCCGATCTGACAGAGTGCTGTACACAGTGTCAGATCGGCGATCTGACCTTATACAGTGATTTCCCACCCTGGGACTAAGTTAAAAAAATAAAAATCACATGTGTAAAAAAAAAATTCCCAAATAAAGAAAAAAAAAAAAGATATTCCCCAATAAATTCATTTCTTCATGTAAATAAAAAAAAAAAATAAAAGTACACATATTTGGTATTGCCGCGTCCGTAACGACCGACCCTATAAACTGTCCCACTAGTTAACCCCTTTAGTGAACCCCTTAAAAAAAAAAAAAAGCGAAAAACAATGCTTTATCATCATACCGCCAAACAAAAAGCGTAACGCGTGGGACCTTGGTGTCCTCTGGTCCTGATTGCCCGTTTGCTCTCTCATGCCTTTATCATGAGGTTTGTTTTTTGGGGTTTATATCATGTGCTAGTGGATTTTTTCATGGTTTTTGCTTCTCTTCACATTTATTGATTTGGAGCTGTTTTTTCAGTTCACAGGCGGGGGACTATTTTACCCCTGATCTAAGCTTGCTTATAATTATTTGATATTCTTTGTATCATTACTATTTTTTCTGTTATCCATACAGGTTCTCTCATCTCAGGTGGACCATTACATATTTTCAATGTTCATTTTATGATTATATGTCTTTCTAGCCACTTCTCATGTTTTTGTTATTTTTTAGACATTACTTATTATATACCTTGATCATGGTTAGGGGCGGGCGTTTGGGACCAGAGTCACTTTGATTTTACTTGTGTTTTACTTTACTCTTTGTATACCAATAAAATTGACTGTTTTTCTACTTTACATTATCTGAGTAGTGTGCATTACTGCGGTAGTTCTTTTCTCTTTTACATAGCTGTTGTTTTTTCTACCAATTTGCACCTCCCTATTTAATTGTGTATAATTGGTGCGCCCTGCATTTCACATTATTATACAAACAAAAAGTGGAATAACACGCGATCAAAAAGACGGATATAAATAAACATGGTACCACTGAAAACGTCATCTTGTCCCGCAAAATACGAGCCACCATACAGCATCATCAGCGGAAAACCTAAACAGTTATAGCTCGCAGAATAAAGCGATGCAAAAAATAATTATTTTTTATATAAAATTGTTTTTATTGTATAAAAGCGCCAAAACATAAAAAAATGATATAAATGAGGTATTGCCGTAATTGTACTGACCCGAAGAATAAAACTACTATATCAACTTTACCACACGCGGAACGGTATAAATGCCCCCCCCAAAAGAAATTCATGAATTGCTGATTTTTGTTCATTCTAACCTCCCAAAAATCATAATAAAAAGCAATCAAAAAATGTCACGTGCCCAAAAATGGTACCAATAAAAACGTCAACTCGTCCCGCAAAAAATAAGACCTCACATGACTCTGTTGGCCAAAATAAGCAAAAATTATACCTCTCAAAATGTGGTGATGCAAAATCTAAAAGCGTCTTTTAGCGTGACAACTGCCAAACATAAAAACCCGCTATAAATAGTAAATCAAACCCCCCTTTATCACCCCCTTAGTTAAGGAAAAATAATAAAATTAAAAAAATGTATTTATTTCCATTTTCTCATTAGGGTTAGGGTTGGGGCTAAAGTTAGAATTAGGATTAGGGTTGTGTTAGGGTTAGGTTTGTGGTTAGGGTTATGATTAGGGTTGGGATTAGGGTTAGGGGTGTGTTGGGATTAGGGTTGGAGTTAGAATTGGGGGGATTCCACTGTTTAGGCACATCAGGGGCTCTCCAAATGTGACATGGTGTCTGATCTCAATTCCAGCCAATTCTGTGTTGAAAAAGTCAAACGGTACTCCTTCCCTTCTGAGCTCTGCCATGCGCCGAAACAGTAGTTTACCCCCATATATGGGGTATCAGCATACTTAGGACAAATTGCACAATAACTTTTGGGGTCTTGTTACCCTTGGGAAAATAAAAATTGGGGTGAAAAGATCGTTATAAACTTGTGTGAAGCACTTGGGGGTTCAAATTGCTCACAACAGATCTAGATAGGTTCCTTAGGGGGTCTAGTTTCCAAAATGGGGTCACTTGTGGGGGGTTTCCACTATTTAGGCACATCAGGGGTTCTCCAAATGCAACATGGCGTCCAATCTCAATTCCAGCCAATTTTAGTTGGAAAAAATCAAATGGCGCTCCTTCAATCCAAGTTCTGCCGTGCGCCCAAACAGTGGTTCCCCCCACATATGGGGTATCAGCGTACTCAGGACAAATTGGACAACAACTTTTGTGGTCCAATTTCTCCTGTTACCCTTGGGAAAATAAAAAATTGGTGACTAAAAGATAATTTTTGTGGGAAAAAAATAGGATTTTTTATTTTCATGCCCAGGCATTATAAACTTGTGTGAAGCACTTGGGGGTTCAAAGTGCTCACCACAGATCTAGATAAGTTCCTTAGGGGGTCTAGTTTCCAAAATGGGGTCACTTGTGGGGGGTTTCCACTTTTTAGGCACATCTGGGGCACTGCAAACGGAACATTACACCCATCAAAGTCTGCATTCCAAAACGTTATTACTTCCTTTCCAAGCCCTGCCGTGCGCCCAAACAGTTTCTCCCCCACATATGAGGTATCAGCGTACTCAGGAAAAATTGGACAACAACTTTTGGGGTCCAATTTCCTTGGGAAAAATCAAAAATTGGGGACTAAAAAATCATTTTTGTGGAAAATTGTTTTTTTGTTTTTTTTCACACCCAGGCATTATAAACTTTTGTAAAACACTTGGGGGTTCAAAATGCTCACAACAGATCTAGATAAGTTCCATAGGGGGTCTAGTTTCCAAAATGGTGTCACTTGTGGGGGGGTTTCCACTGTTTAGGCGCATCGGGGCTCTCCAAACGCGACATGGCGTCCAATCTCAATTCCAGCCAGTTTTGGTTTGAAAAAGTCAAACGACGTTCCTTCCCTTACGAGCTTTGCCGTGCGCCCAAACAGTGGTTTTCCCACACATATGGGGTATCGGCGTACTCAGGAGAAATTGCACATCAACTTTATCTGTCCATTTTCTCCTTTTACCCTTGTGAAAATAAAAAAAATGTTTGTAAAAGATCATTTTTGTGACTAAAAAGTTAAATGTTCATTTTTTCCTTCGACGTTGCTTCAGCTCCTGTGAAGCATCTGAAGGGTTAATAAACTTCTTGAATGTGGTTTTGAGTACCTTGAGGGGTGCAGTTTTAAGAATGTTGTCACTTTTGGGTATTTTCTGCCATATAGACCCTCAAAGTGACTTCAAATGTGAGGTGGTCCCTAAAAAAAATGGCTTTGTAAATTTTGTTGTAAAAATGAGAAATCGCTGGTCAACTTTTAACCCTTATAATTTCCTAACAAAAAAAAAAATGTTGTTTCCAAAATTGTGCTGATGTAAAGTAGACATGTGGAAAATGTTATTTATTAACTATTTTGTGTGACATATTTCTCTGTTTTAAGGGAATAAAAATTCAAAGTTTGAAAATTTGGAAAATTTTCTAAATTTTTGCCATATTTGCGTTTTTTCAAAAATAAACGCAAGTTATAACGAAGAAATTTAACCACTAACGTGAAGTACAATATGTCATGAGAAAACATTCTCAGAATCGCGAAGATCCGTTGAAGCGTTCCAGAGTTATAACCTCATAAAGAGACAGTGGTCAGAATTTTAAAAATTGGCTCGGTCATTACCGTGCAAACCACCCTTGGGGGTAAAGGGGTTAAAGGGAGTCTATCACCCACAAAATGCATTTTACATGGGCTCTCCAGAGTTGTAGGGGATTTAGCCCTTATAACAACCATACTAGTACTGTATCTGATACTTGTACAGTGCCTGAGAAAATAACTTTTAATTGATTTGTAAATTATGGGACTTCAGTGCACCCTTGACATTGCTAACAGTTTGGTGCATCGTTATGTTTCCTCATTTGCCTTTCTGATTGACAGTGCTTGCTTCTCAGAATAATAATAATAATAATGTTTATTTATATAGCGCCAACATATTCCGCAGTGCTTTACAGTTTAACAGTTTCAAAACAGAAGTCATAAGTAACAACGTTAACAATACAATAATTAAAGCAAAATAAGCCCCCCTGCTCGTGAGAGCTTACAATCTACAATGAGGTGGGGGAGATACAAAGTACAGGTGTGTATATACAATGGTGCATTTACAATGATGGTCCAGCCATCTTGAGGGAGTGAGGGATGGATGGAGATAGTGAATGGGCTACACATACACACTTGCACATAGAATGACTTTGATTAGTGAATGTGATAGGCTGCTCTGAACAAATGTGTTTTGAGGAAGCGCCTGAAACCATGCAAATTGTGGATAGTCCTAATTTCTTGGGGTAGAGCATTCCAGAGGATTGGCGCAGCGCGGGAGAAGTCTTGGAGTCGGGAGTGGGAGGTACGGATTAGTGCAGAGGTTAGTCGAAGGTCGTTTGCAGAGCACAGCAGTCGGTTAGGCCGATAGATAGAAATGAGGGAGGAGATGTAGGGGGGTGCTGCACTGTGGAGAGCTTTGTGGGGGAGAACCAGTACTTTGAATTGGATCCTATAATGAATGGGCAGCAAGTGTAAGGACTGGTGAAGAGCGGACGCGTCCGAGTACCGATTAGCCAGATGGATGACCCTGGCTGCTGTATTAAGGATGGACTGGAGAGGGGATAGTCGAGTAATGGGGAGGCCAAGTAATAGAGCGTTGCAGTAGTCCAGGCGGGAGTGGATAAATGCTACAGTGAGGGTTTTTGTTGCTTTCATGGTCAGAAAAGGGCGGATTCTAGAGATGTTCTTTAGGTGTAGGCGGCAAGAGCGGGCAAGAGATTGTATATGGGAGGTGAAGGAGAGATTGGTGTCAAACATAACACCCAGACAGCGAGCCTGCTGTCGGGGTGTTATTATGGTGCCGCCCACGGAGAGGGAAATGTCAGATTTATGGAGGTTAGTAGACGGCGGGAGCAGAAGAAGTTCAGTTTTGGAGAGGTTATGTTTCAGATAGAGAGCGGACATGATGTTGGAGACTGCGGACAGACAGTCGGTGGCGTTCTGTAGAACAGAGGGGGTAAGGTCGGGGGATGACGTGTATAGTTGTGTGTCATCAGCATAAAGATGGTACTGAAAGCCAAATCTGCTGATGGTCTGTCCAATTGGGGCCGTGTAGAGAGAGAAGAGAAGGGGGCCAAGGACTGAGCCCTGGGGTACACCGATAGTGAGAGGAAGAGGAGATGACGTGGAGCCAGAGAACGAAACACTGAAGGAGCGGTCAGAAAGATAGGAGGAGAACCAGGAGAGAACAGTGTCCTTAATACCTAGTGACTGGAGCCTAGACAGTAGGAGATAGTGGTCAACTGTGTCGAAAGCTGCAGAAAGGTCGAGAAGAATGAGCAGAGAGTGGTCGCCGTTACGTTTTGCTGTCAGAAGGTCATTGGTCACTTTGATGAGTGCAGTTTCAGTCGAATGTAGGGGGCGGAAGCCGGACTGTGAAGGGTCTAGAAGGGAGTAAGTGGAGAGGTAACGGGTGAGGCGGGAGTAGACTAGGCGCTCCAAAAGTTTAGAGATGAAGTGGAGATTGGAGACCGGTCTGTAGTTGTTTGTGCAGGAAGGGTCGAGAGTGGATTTCTTTAGTAGTGGAGTAATGATGGAGTGTTTGAAGGAAGATGGGAAAATGCCAGAGGAGAGTGAGAGATTAAAGATTATAGTTAGGTGAGTTGTGACAACTGGAGAGAGAGACTGGAGGAGATGTGCGGGAATGGGGTCGGATAGTGCATGTAGTCGGACAAGAGGAGTCTGGAGACTTCTTCTTCTGTGATGGGATCAAATGTGGAAAGTGAGCCAGGGGAAATGCAGGGTGGAATGGGAGTCACAGCACTTGGTGGTTGAGAGCAGATTTCCTGACCGATAGTATCTATTTTTTCTATAAAGTGGGAGGCCAGGTCGTCAGCACAAATGTCTGTGATAGGGGCTTGTGCTTTTGGCCTGAGGAGGGAGTGAAAAGTGTCAAAAAGTTTCTTGGGGTTGTTGGCTAGTGAGGAGATCAGGGTGGTGAAGTAGGTCTGTTTGGCGAGGTGAAGGGCAGCATTATAAGTTCTTAACATGAATTTAAAGTGGATGAAGTTTTCTGGTGTGCGGGTTTTTCTCCAGAGGCGTTCAGCACTCCTAGAGCATCGCTGAAGAAGTCGAGTTTGCAATGTGAGCCAGGGCTGTTTTACTGTGTGTTTGGAAGTTCTGAGGGAGAGCGATGCTACTTGGTCAAGGGTGCTTCTAAGAGTGTCATTGTAGTGCTGAACAAATGAATGAACACTGTTGGAATGTTGCCAGCATGTGCTGCACTTCAGGGTGTATAAGTGTAGAAAGTGGCATCAGAAGAAAGGAGACAGGGAGGAGAACTGGCGCTGCCACACACACTTTGGCAGCTTTCACACAGTGCTCTCTCTGGGAAGAAAGCACTGTCAATCAGAAGTGGAGAAAGGGCCCCAATATACAAATGAGGAGGCATAATGGTGCACCACAGCACCAAAGTTGTTTTTTCACACTACAGTCATAGGTTTGGTTATAGGGGTAAGTCTCCTACTACACTGTATATCCCACTTAAAATGCGTTTTGTGGATTACAGACTTAATTTAAGGTCTATGTGACTATAACCAATGTCCCAGGAAGTGGCCACAAGAGAAAAATTGATGACAAACTGAATAGCCGAGAACAACTTACAAAGAGGTTAGAGGTGGACTCAAAGGTCAAGGTACATCAGTGTCAGGTCGCACAATCTGTCACTATCTTGGCCAAAGTGGACTTCATGGAAGATGACCGAGGAGGAAATCACTGTTAAAAGCAAACCCACTTCAGGGTTTCTGACGCCTGTTGCGGATAAAAGAAGTAACATAACACGGAACATGAACACAGCAGTATCGTTTTGACATTGAGGTGCATCACATTCAATTTATGGAATTCAGTGGGTGCAATCTCAGGTTCAAATACCTTCCTTTTTTTGTTGATAAAAAAATTATCCTTCAAAAATAAGCAGATGATGGATCTTGCAATGTTCAAATCATCATTATACTGAGAAAGAAATATGTAGCATTTGTTCCCTTCCCTTGCAGCACAACCATTAAAAGCTATGACTATTCTCTACCATTTTTATTTCTGTGAAGTAAGATCAGCAGTTTTCCACTCTGGTGATACTGCGCTATAATGATGTATTAGGTACATTTCTTGAGTTTTACGCTCTCAAATGTTCATGTGCATATGATAGCAGAATCCCTCGTCCACAAAAATACAATTGCGCTTCCCAGAAACTCCGCTAATAGGAAAAATGTATAGACAAACGTCAGGATCAGGTGCAGTGAATACTAATAGGAACACCTAGTGAAAGGAAAACAAAAGCATAGCTAACATACTGCTGCATATTTAATGTTCCAGCACTAGATGTTAACTCTTTAATGGAAGACACTAATGATTAATATACTGTAGGTTTTTAGAAGTAAAAATATTTGCATCATTATATTTCAAGTCCTGTTTTCAACAAAAACAATGGGGGTGGTGCACATTTTGGTAATAAAATATTTCAATACAATTAGGGCTTCAGGCTATGCCTAAAATACTCACTACCTTCAGAGAAAAGAGCTGTTGCCACTGTCTACTTTTAAATTAATAAGATTTATGGCAATATTGTCAGAGCACTTCTTTGTCCTGGATTGAACATTTCCAAGGTAAGTAACTGTAAATGTGGGACTTCTAGAGATGAGCGAACCTGAACTGTTCGAGGTTCATACCGAACACTTAGTGTCCGGTGCTGAACTCCAGACATGCACATCTCCCGGAAGTCCATTTTAGTGTTCGGCATTTGGATGCTCAATAAGGCTTGCAAATCAGTCAAGCAGTCTGAGTCCCAAGTCACGCAGCAGTCAATTCTCCTTTTTGATGACTCTGTTAGGCTAGGTTCACATTAGCGTTTCTGTGCCCTGCGTATCATCTGCATGCGCAAACGCATGCCAAAACGCATTTAAATGCATGCTTACGCTGCGTTTTTTTTATCCGCATGCGTTTGCGATGTTTATGCGCATGCGTTCGATATTTCCAGGAGAATTTGGGTATGCGGACAATGTTTTTTCAGTAGAATTTCCTTGACACAAGCCACACACAATGGGTGTGTCTCATGGGATTTCTATATTGACCTGCACAGATGAAATCTCTTCTTTTGCTGCTGTATCCAGCTGCAAGATGGAAATTAACGTGGAGAGCTTCAATCTTAATCTTGATTTGTCATTGAAATTGGCTTTTGCCAAGAAGAAAGAAGAGAAAGACGGAGAAGACGTCATCGTCGCTATTGGCAACACCCCATCGTTGAAGTCCGAGAGAGCCGTGGAGCCTACAATTCGTTGTACACCGAGCTGCGTGAAAACCCGGAGAAGTTTTTTGACTACACGAGGATGTCGGAACCGAGCTTCAATGACTTGCTGCTACGTGTCCGAGGATCCATCACCAGGCAGGACACACAACTACGTCAAGCAATTCCTGCTGAGGAATGTCTGTTGGTGACCCTGAGGCACGTAAAGAAACACATGTCATTAGTATTATTGTTATAAAAGCCATGTACTGATTTTTTTTTCCATTTTCTATTCGGCAGATTCCTGGCTACCAGAGAGACCTTATCATCTCTACATTTTCAATTCCGGATTGGAGTGTCCACCATTTTTGGGATAGTTGCAGACACTAGCCGTGCTTTATGTGACTTTCTGCGTGAATAATTCCTCCCCCAACCCACAACTGAAATCTGGCTGCAAAATTCCAGGACACTTGTAATTTTCCAAACTGTTTGCGGGCTGTGGACGGCAAATACATTCGGATTATGAAACTTGCTGGAAGTGGATCCGAGTATTTCAATTACAAAAATACTTTTCGATTGTTCTCATGGCGATTGCAGATGCTGACTGTCGATTTGTTGCCATGGACGTTGGCTCATTTGGACGAGGAAATGACTCTCAGACTTTTAAATACTCTGACATGGGCCAACGTTTGTATAGGAATAATTTCAATTTTCCAACACTACAACCTCTTCCGAACACTGAAGGACTACCAATGCCGTTTGTTGTGGTTGAGGATGAGGTGTTTCAAATGTGTGCCAACCTCATAAAACCATACTCGAGTCGGGACTTGAATCACACAAAAAGAATTTTCAACTACCGATTGACAAGGGCACGAAGAACTGTGGAGTGTGCCTTTGGTTTGCTGGCATCTAAATGGCGCATTTTGGGAACAGCCATCAATCTAAAAACTGAGACAATTGATGAGGATGTTCAAAGCGTGTGTTGTTCTGCACAATTACATCCTGGTGAAAGAGTGACACCACTTAGAACTTGAGGAACCTGTTGCTAGCACATTGCATGATTACCAAGATCACCCTCTGAGGACTACAGTGGAAGTTCTCCAAATGAGGGATAACTTTGCTGCTTACTTTGTTTCGGATATTGGACGTGTGGCATGGCAAGACGAAATGGTTTAATCCGCTTGTAAGAAAATGTACCTGTAATGTTTGCTGACTTTAATAATAGCAACACCTCCACTGTAACACTTGTTACTACTTCACTCAACAACACAATACACACGTGTGTTTTCAAATAAAGAGACAAAGAAAACACAGGGAGTGTGAAAACAAAAGACAATTTTTATTAACAAAAATACAAAAAATTTTTCTTTTACATACATTAATTTAACCAATAAATTACAATCACAATCGGGTTTAGGTTCGGGGTCTGTCCGATGGTGTGATATTGTGGATCTGGGGGGTGTCGGGCTGGGATGATTGGGTATGAGCTGGTGATGGAGAGGTTACAGGGGAAGGGTCAACAAAATGTAGGATTGGGTCACGGATGGTCTGGTCTACGATGTCACGGATGGGGCTAAATAATTGGGCAGATGACATATTGGGAGCAGATGGAACATTGGGAGAAGATGACACATTAGGAATTGAATATAAGTTGGAAGGGATAGATACATTGGAAGGGAGAGACCCAAGGGAAGGTGGAGACAGGACTAATCCAGGACAGGATTAATCCAGGACCGGACTAATCCAGGACAGGAGCACCGCACAGTCTACAAGGAACAGAAAGCAAAACATAAGACACAAAGTGATGAAGAGTGTGAGACTGGGCAGAGTGTGAGACTTGGCAGAACAACATAGTAATTGAAAAGTACAGACACTCACACTTACATTAAGTAGCAGATGAGAGGGCTGGTACCACACCACCGGACAGGAGAAATCAGGGACAGGAGAAATCCAGGACAGGATTAATCCAGGACAGGAGCACCGCACAGTCTACAAAGAACAGAAAGCAAAACATAAGACACAAAGTGATGAAGAGTGTGAGACTGGGCAGAGCAACATAGTAATTGAAAAGTACAGACACTCATACTTACATTAAGTGGCAGCTGAGAGGTCCAGTACCACACCACCGGACAGGAGAAATCAGGGACAAGAGAAATCCAGGACAGGAGAAATCTGGGACAGGAACACTGCACAGTCTACAAGAAACAGAAAGCAAAACATAAGTACAGAGTACAGACTGCAGTGAGAGAGAGAGACAGACAGACATTTTCAAAGCTTCTATACTTACATACAGAGTCTTGAGATCACATCCGAGGTCTTGAGAGTCCTGGACTTCCAGTATCCACACCCCCCTTTTATACAGCTGGGATTTAGGAGGTGCTGTAATCAGTTCCTGAACATCCTCAGTCTGAAGTACGCATGTGCATCGAACGCATCCATGCACATGTCCTTGCGTACCAATGCGTTCCCATAGACAGTAATGCAGTTTTGACACACTCATCCGCATGCGCATGCCTGCGCATATTTGATGGCTCAAAAAATGCAAAATGTTGCGTTCGGCGGGCACTGCGAAACGACGCACAGGGACGCATCCACATACAAACTGATGCCAACTCATGTCCCTGCGTACACAATGTTAAATATAGTTACGCAAGACGCATGAGGATCTATGCGGAGAAGTACGCATGCGAACGCTGCGCGCAGATACACAACTGTGAACCCGGCCTTTACTGTGATTCCATGGGCCATCCACCTGGCCCTTCCCCACAAGTGGAAGAGATTGAGTGCATTGATACCCAACCACTTGTTCTGTTTGAGGATGAGTATGTGGGAAGGGTAGTGCTAACGGTCAGCAGACTCTGCAGCACATTTCGGATGATGATGATGAAACACAGGTGCCAACTGCTGCGACTTTCTGCAGTGTGCAGATCGACATGAGGGCAGGTGTGAGAAGTGGGTGTAAGATGATGAGGGGGGTTATTGATATCCTAGACTCCACATGGAGTCAGCAGTGATGACGTGGGCAGTTCGGAGGTAGGGTGGTGGTCACGCTGACCCAGCTGCACAGCAAACGAGGGAGCAGGGTGAAAAAGCACAGTGGCCGACCCTTAGCCAGTCAGTTGCTGCTGCCCACCGCACCAACGAACTGACCACACCAAAGCCAGCTCAAAGGAGTTCGCTGGTGTGGCATTTCTTCAGCAATGTGCTGATGACAAGACACGAGTGGTTTGCATTCTGTTCCATCAGAGCTTGAAGCGAGGCATAAATGTTCTTAACCTGATCACCACTTTCTTGACAAGGCATCTGAATGCAAAGCACAAGACGCAATGGAGCACTCACCTGAAAAACCAGGACACATCTAAGGCTCCTTCTGCTCCCTGTTCTGCTGTGGTCTTGATGTCTTCCTCCCACTGCCGAACAACAGGACAAAGAGAGGATGTGACAACACCACCACCAGCAGTGTCACTGAGCATCTCTACACCGTCCCATGGAAATGTTCAGCTGTCCATCCCCAAAATTCCTGGCTTTTGTAATGCTGGTGGAGTTGGACATGTTTAAAAAGTACATGGTTCCCAGCAGCCACTAATTTTCCAGGCGGGCCATCCCTGACCTGCATGAACATATTGCGGACAAAATCAGGTGTGCACTGCACAATGCCATCAGTGGCGAGGTCCACATACTGTATAGCTCCCTAACTGCCCACTGAGTAAATGTAGTGGAGGCTGGGCCTGAGGCGGAAAGTGTTTTGGCATATGTACTACCACAACCGAGGATTTCTGGATGTTTCTGTCCATGTTGCTTCCTCCACTGCCTCCTCATCTGGTCAGGGTAACACCTGCACAACTTCAGCACAGCCTGGGGGAAATGACAGCAAGCTGTTCTAAAACTCATTTGTTTGGGGTAAAAATCCCATACTGCACAGGAGCTCTGGATGGGGATCAAACAACAGACCGATGAGTGCTTGGAACCTCAAGCTCAGCCTGGTAATGTGCGTTGACAGACAAAATCTCGTAGCAGCTCTGGGCCTAGCCGGTTTGATGCACATCCCTTGTCTGGCGCCTGTACTGAATTTGGTGGTGCAAAGCTTCCTGAAAAATTACCTCAAGATGTCAGAGCTGCTGCAGAAAGTGCAGACCGTCTCTACACGCTTTCGGCATTCTCACCCTGCTACTATTTGCCTGTCTGACATGCAGCATCACTTCTGCCTTCCCACTGATGGCCTGATATGCAACGTACCCACAAGGTGGAACTGCACCTTGTATATACTGGAGAGACTATGTTAGCAGCAGCAGGCAATAGTGGAGTTTCAACTGCAGCATGCACAGGTGAGTCCCTCTGCGGAACAACACCACTTCACGACCAATGAATAGGCCTCCATGGGAGACTTGTGTGCAGTGTTGCGCTGATTAGAGTACTCCATAACATGGCCAGCGCTGATGACACCATCATCAACGTTATTATCCCACTTCCATGCCTGCTTGAAAAAATGATTCTGGAGATGATGTTTGAGGAAGTGGCACAGAAAAAGGAGGAGGAAAAGGGACCATTCACATCATTATCAGGCCAGTCATCCACACATGGCTCAGAGGGTGGGTTCCTGCACCAAAAGCGGCAAGGTACACAACTGTCCAGTGAGGTCAGCTAGCAGGTGGGATAGGACCTACAAAAATTCACAATATCTCGGTGACAACTGGGCCAGTAGAACCTCTGGAGGATACTTTCCTGGGTTTTTTTCTACACCTAGATGAACACCTAAAACGAGTATGGGCCACATCTAACGCCTTGCGCCTATACGGCCCTGGCACTAGTATGTGCTTTATTACCTACCTTCTCAGCTTGGTGACCAGATATAGTAACTTCCCATTCACTGCAAAATATGGTTATTGGGTGTCAGCCCACGGCTCTTGAGCAACACCATTAAGTACTGTGACATTATCAAAATCCCCTTTTAGAGTTAAATCCCTGAGTTGGGCGGTTACAAAGTTTCCTCCGGACACCTCCACCTCAGGGATGTTGGCCTTTGGGGATGCTGCCTCATCCTCATCGCCAACACGCACACAAAATGGAAACCTATAAGCTGCAGCCTGTGACGAGTTTCCTTTAGAAGTGACCTAGCTGTTGTCCAGGCAACCAGATGTCCTCCCTTTCCACAAAAGTCCCAAAATAATGCAAAGTCCCGCCTTAGTAACAGGTGCAATAGGTCCTTGACTACGCCCACCTCATGGGACTCAGTGCCACAGTTTGTGTTTATCACCACTTGGGTCACAGGTAGCATCTTTAGCATCGCCATGGATACAGCGGACTCCAATCATCTTCCAAGGAATCAGCTGATGAGGAACTGTGGCCGTCTCTAGGGTTATAAAACTCCCCGAGTCCAAAAGATCAGTCACTTGTACTCTGTTTACTGATACGGGGAATGCTTGTGGTCCCTCACCCGGTTGAGGGACAGCACTGCAGGCAGGATATGCAAAATATGAGCAGTGTCATCCTATGCTGCAGTTCATCGGCTCAGTAGTCATGGGGCAACAGGTGGCTATGTGACCTGGAGTATGACACCCCAACAAATTACACTATTGGATGGGGCATTTGACAATAACTCAGATGCCTCCTGGGGTCTTGGATGCCCCCCAGATGTGGCTCTAGCTTCCCTTTTTTGGGTGTCAGCCCCCCTTTGGGAACCCCAGTGTGGAGATAATAATAATAATAATATTTATTTATATAGCGCCAACATATTCTGCAGCGCTTTACAGTTTAACAGTTTCAAAACACAAGTCATAAGTAACAACGTTAACAATACAATAATTAAAGCAAAATAAGCCGCCCCTGCTGGTGAGAGCTTACAATCTACAATGAGGTGGGGAGATACAAAGTACAGGTGTGTATATACAATGGTGCATTTGCAATGATGGTCCAGCCATCTTGAGGGAGTGAGGGATGGATGGAGATAGTGAATGGGCTACACATACACACTTACACATAGAATGACTTTGATTAGTGAATGTGATAGGCCGCTCTGAACAAATGTGTTTTGAGGGAGCGCCTGAAACCATGCTGGATAGTCCTAATTTCTTGGGGTAGAGCATTCCAGAGGATTGGCGTAGCGCGGGAGAAGTCTTGGAGTCGGGAGTGGGAGGTACGTATTAGTGCAGAGGTTAGTCGAAAGTCATTTGCAGAGCGCAGCAGTCAGCTAGGCCGATGGATAGAAATGAGGGAGGAGATATAGGGGGGTGCTGCACTGTGGAGAGCTTTGTGGGTGAGAACAAGTACTTTGAATTGGATCCTATAATGAATGGTCAGCCAATGTAAGGACTGGCGAAGAGCGGACGCGTCCGAGTACCGATTAGCCAGATGGATGACCGCGGCTGCTGCATTAAGGATGGACTGGAGAGGGGATAGTCGAGTAATGGGGAGGCCAAGTAATAGAGCGTTGCAGTAGTCCAGGCGGGAGTGGATCAATGCTACAGTGAGGGTTTTTGTTGTTTCCATGGTGAGAAAAGGGCGGATTCTAGAGATGTTCTTTAGGTGTAGGCGGCAAGAGCGGCAACAGATTGTAAATGGGAGGTGAAGAGAGATTGGTGTCAAACATAACACCCAGACAGCGAACCTGCTGCCAGGGTGTTATTATGGTGCTGCCCACGGAGAGGAAAATGTCAGATTTAGGGAGGTTAGTAAACGGCGGGAGCAGAAGGAGTTCAGTTTGGGAGACGTTAAGTTTCAGAAAGAGAGCGGACATGATGTTGGAGACTTTTGACAGACAGTCGGTGGTGTTCTGTAGAACTGCGGGGGTAAGGTCGGGGGATGACGTGTTTAGTTGTGTGTCATCAGCATAAAGATGGTACTGAAAGCCAAATCTGCTGATGGTCTGTCCAATTGGGGCCGTGTAGAGAGAGAAGAGAAGGGGGCCAAGGACAGAGCCCTGGGGTACACCGATAGTGAGAGGAAGAGGAGATGACGTGGAGCCAGAGAACGAAACACTGAAGGAGCGGTCAGAAAGATAGGAGGAGAACCAGGAGAGAACAGTGTCCTTAATACCTAGTGACTGGAGCCTAGACAGTAGGAGATAGTGGTCAACTGTGTCGAAAGCTGCAGAAAGGTCGAGAAGAATGAGCAGAGAGTGGTCGCCGTTACGTTTTGCTGTCAGAAGTTCATTGGTCACTTTGATGAGTGCAGTTTCAGTCGAATGTAGGGGGTGGAAGCCGGACTGTGAAGGGTCTAGAAGGAGTAAGTGGAGAGGTAACGGGTGAGGCGGGAGTAGACTAGGCGCTCCAAAAGTTTAGAGATGAAGGGGAGATTGGAGACCGGTCTGCAGTTGTTTGTGCAGGAAGGGTCGAGAGTGGGTTTCTTTAGTAGTGGAGTAATGATGGAGTGTTTGAAGGAAGATGTCAAAATGCCAGAGGAGAGTGAGAGATTAAAGATTGTAGTTAGGTGAGTTGGAGATGCTAAGAACCCTTGTTTACCCAAGGAACTCTCAACTGCCTGGTACCTCTCCACCAAGATCACCAGGTCATCGGCATTACGGGGATCTCCCTGGGCAACCAAGGATAGCACTGGCCTCGGTAGGGAGAGTATGAACCTGTCCATGACGACCCTGTCCACCATCCTGTGCTGGGGAGAAAGATTCAGGTTGCAACCACTTTTGGAACAGTTGTAGGAGGTTGAATATTTGGGATTGGAGAGGTTTGTCACTGCAATAGTCCCAGTGATGCACCCGATGCTCCCTGACAGTCAGAGTCACTCCTAAGCGCATCAAGATTTCAGTTTTTAACTTGGAGTACTCTTTTGCGTCCTGCAAAGCCAGGTCATAATAGGCCTTCTGTTGTTCCACTGTTAAATATGACGCCAGAACCACTGCTCCGAAGGCAATTTCTCCCGCTCCGCCACCTTTTAAAAAAAACGCCAGGAACACGTCAACATCATCACCCGGGGTTATTTTTTGTAGGACTCTCCTTACTGTCTTCCTCATGTGTGAGTCATCACCTGGATTTAGGTTTGAGGCGGTTGTCCTGCCACGGATCTCCTCGGCTAGGAGTTCCATCTGCTGTCTGTGCTGCTGCTGTTGCCACTGCTGTTGCTGCTGGAGATTAGACTGCACCAGTTGCTTTATCAACTCCTCCATGTTGTCGGATTTTGTTCCTGCATTCGCTTTCACCCAAGACATGCGGTATCTCTGTGGCTCCCTCGGGATTCGTGCCAGTGCTTCTAGCACAAATTGTAAGGTTTTGTACTCACTCAGCTGCGGTTGAGGTAGGCACAGGTAGCAGTTTCATAAAAATGTCCAAAACTTCAAAAACCTGCTTAAGTATAAGCAAACAAAAGATAGCCTTCTCCGGCACAAAGTGAAAACAAACAGAAAATAAACAGTCCATTTGTACTGCGGGTCTGCCCGCTCAGGTCAGTGTACTGCTACTGTACCTGATACTGGTACAGTGCCTGAGAAAATAACTTTTAATTGATTTGTAAATGATGGGACTTCAGTGCACCCTTGACATGGCTAAGAGTTTGGTGCATCGTTATGTTTCCTCATTTGCCTTTCTGATTGACAGTGCTTGCTTCTCAGAATGAGCACTGTTGGAATGTTGCCAGCCTGTGCTGCACTTCAGGGTGTATAAGTGTAGAAAGTGGCATCAGAAGAAAGGAGACGGGGAGGAGAACTGGCGCTGCCACACACACTTTGGCAGCGTTCACACAATGCTCTCTCTGGGAAGAAAGCACTGTCAATCAGAAGTGGAGAAAGAGCCCCAATATGCAAATGAGGAGGCATAATGGTGCACCATAGCACCAAAGTTGTTTTTTTCACGCACTGTACCAGTACCAGATACAGTGCTAGTATGGTTGTTATAGGGGTAAGTCTCCTACTACACTTTATATCCATTTAAAATGCATTTTGTGGATGAAAGACTTAATTTAAGGTCTATGGGACTGTAACAAATGTCCCAGGAAGGGGCCGCAAGAGGAAAATTGATGACAAATTGAAAAGCTGAGAACAAAATCCAAAGAAGTTAGAGGTGGACTCGAAGGTCAAGGTACATCAGTGTCAGGTCGCACAATCTGTCACTGTCTTGGCCAAAGTGGACTTCATGGAAGATGACTGAGGAGGAAATCAGTGTTGAAAGCAAACCCACTTCAGGGTTTCAGACGGCTGGAGCGGATAAAAGAAGTAACATAAGATGGAACATGAACACAGCAGTATTGTTTTCACATTGCTGTGCATGGCATTCATGTTATGGGGGACCTTTTCAGCCTGGAATCCACCTGAAAAAGACACCAAGTACCAGTTTTAAAAAATGTTTCACTCTGTAGTCAGTAAAGTAATTTGGTCTATGTAAGTATATAAATTCTGTTAGGTATTACAATTCTCATATATTCTCCCCAGAAGGCAGCATATAAAAATCAAAGTGTTGCTTACAGTTTAGACTGTGTACAAACTGTAAAACTGATATGTTGTCTGGAGTTCAGTGGGTGCAATCTCAGGTTCAAATACTTTCCTTTTATTTGTTAATAATAAAAATGATCCTTCAAAAATAAGCAGATGATGGTTGAATTGTTCCCTTGCAGCACCACCATAGAAAAAAGGCAGCAATGCATGGAGCCCATTAAAAGCTATGACTATTCTCTGCCATGTTTTGTCTTTTATTTCTGTGACGCAAGATCAGCATTTTCTCACTCTGGTAATACCGATCTATCACGCTGTATTAGGTACATTCCTTTAGTTTTACTCTCTCAAATGTTCATGTGCATATGATAGCAGAATCCCTCGTCCACAAAAATACAATTGCTCTTCCCAGAAACTCCTCTAAAGCTGGAGTCACAACGTATAAAAACACGGTCCGTTTTTCACGGACCAGAATCGCACAAATGTTTCATGAACAGTGATCCATATGTCATCTGATTGTAATGCGAGGAAGTGATTTTCTCTCATTTAGGCATCCGTGTGACATCCGTTTTGCATCCGTATGGCGAGATTTTCTCGCTGGCTTGCAAAATGGATATATAATGGATCCCAATGACAGGTTTTAAAACAAACAAAGTAATAGATATATACACATAGAATAGATATATATATACAGAATACATATATATATATACAATACAGACCAAAAGTTTGGACACACCTCATTTAAAGATTTTTCTGTATTTTCATGACTATGAAAATTGTACATTCACACTGAAGGCATCAAAACTATGAATTAACACATGTGGGATTATATACTTAACAAAAAAGTGTGTAACAACTGAAATTATGTCTTATATTCTAGGTTCTTCAAAGTAGCCACCTTTTGCTTTGATGATTGCTTTGCACACTCTTGGCATTCTCTTGATGAGCTTCAAGAGTTAGTCACCGGGGATGGTTTTCACTTCACAGGTGTGCCCTGTTAGGTTTAATAAGTGGGATTTCTGGCCTTATAAATGGGGTTGGGACCATCAGTTGTGTTGTGCAGAAGTCTGGTGGATACACAGCTGATAGTCCTACTGAATAGACTGTTAGAATTTGTATTATGGCAAGAAAAAAGAAGCTAAGTAAAGAAAAATGAGTGGCCATCATTACTTTATGAAATGAAGGTCAGTCACTCCCGAAAAATTGGGAAAACTTTGAAAGTGTCCCCAAGTGCAGTTTCAAAAACCATCAAGCGCTACAAAGAAACTGGCTCACATGAGTACCGCCCCAGGAAAGGAAGACAGAGTCACCTCTTCTTCTGAGGATGTTTATCCGAGTCACCAGCCTCAGAAATCGCAGGTTTACAGCAGCTCAGATTAGAGACCAGGTCAATGCCACACAGAGTTCTAGCAGCAGACACATCTCTACAACAACTGTTAAGAGGAGACTTTGTGCAGCAGGCCTTCATGGTAAAATAGCTGCTAGGAAACCACTGCTAAGGACAGGCAACAAGCAGAAGAGACTTGTTTGGGCTAAAGAACACAAGGAATGGACATTAGACCAGTGGAAATCTGTGCTTTGGTCTGATGAGACCAAATTTGAGATCTTTGATTCCAACCACCGTGCCTTTGTGCGACGCAGAAAAGATGAACGGATGGACTCTACATGCCTGGCTCCCACCGTGAAGCATGGAGGAGGAGGTGTGATGGTGTGGGGTGCTTTGCTGGTGACACTGTTGGGGATTTATTCAAAATTGAAGGCATACTGAACCAGCATGGCTACCACAGCATCTTGCAGCGGCATGCTAGTCCATCCGGTTTTCGTTTAGTTGGATCATCATGTATTTTTCAACAGGACAATGACCCCAAACACACCTCCAGGCTGTGTAAGGGCTATTTGACCAAGAAGGAGAGTGATGGGTACTACGCCAGATGACCTGGCCTCCACAGTCACCAGACCTGAACCCAATCGAGATGGTTTGGGGTGAGCTGGACCGCAGAGTGAAGCAAAAGGGCCAACAAGTGCTAAGCATCTCTGGGAACTCCTTCAAGATTGTTGGAAGACCATTTCTGGTGACTACCTCTTGAAGATCATCAAGAGAATGCCAAGAGTGTGCAAAGCACTCATCAAAGCAAAAGGTGGCTACTTTGAAGAACCTAGAATATAAGACATACTTTCAGTTGTTGCACACTTTTTTGTTAAGTACATGTATTAATTCATAGTTTTGATGCCTTCTGTGTGAATGTACAATTTTCATAGTCATGAAAATACAGAAAAATCTTTAAATGAGAAGGTGTGTCCAAACTTTTGGTCTGTACTGTATATATAGTTCATAGAGTTCTACATAGCATAATAGCCGCTAAATCAATTGCCGGCTTCTGTAAAATCATTACAGAACCCGACATCATATGACACATTGTTTACATATAGTAAGCCATGTCATATCAAAACAATCTATATATGTCAGTGTTTAATACATTTATTAGTTTGTGTTAGGAAAAATGTGAAACTCTAGGGTTAAATTTAAGGCTATAATCGCGGAAAAAAATTGCGTGGGCACCAGCGCAATTTTATCCACCAGAGAGGGAAAGCCAGTGACTGAGGACAGATATTAGAATAGCCTAGAGAGGGACCATGGTTATAAGCTACCCCCTGGCTACAAACATTTGCCTCCAGCCACCCCAGAAAAGGCGCATCTAAAAGATGCGCCTTTTCTGGCACTTAGCCTCTCTATTCCCATTAGCCTTTAGTGGTGGCTCATGGATTAATAAGGGGTTAATGTCACCATGCTATTGAAAGGTGACATTAAGCCGGGTTAATAATGGAGAGATGTCAATAAGACACCTATCCATTATTAATCCTATAGTAGTAAAGAGTTAAAAAAGACACACACATTAATTAAAAAAAATTTAATGAAATAATTACACAAAGTTTTTGACAAAATTTGTTATGCTGACAATCCAACTGAATCCCTTGTTCTCCTGTAACAAAAAAAAACAAAAAAAACAACAATATCCATACCTCTCCGCTGTTCAGTCAGGTCCCCCGCTGCAATCCATCACAAGGAGTTAACTAGTTTACAACAGGGACCGATGATAATGCGACCGGCACGGCTGTAAACCACTGCAGAATGAATGAAATCATATCTGTTCACCTTTTCTGCGTGCAAAGCAGTAATCAAAGCAAAAGGTGGCTACTTTGAAGAACCTAGAATATAAGACATATTTTCAGTTGTTTCACACTTTTTTGTAAAGTGTAATATATAATTCCACATGTGTTAATTCATAGTTTTGATGCCTTCAGTGTGATTCTACAATTTTCATAGCCATGAAAATACAGAAAAATCTTTGAATGTGAAGGTGTGTCCAAATTTTTGGTCTGTACTGTATATATATATATATATATATATATGTATTCTATGTGTATATACTGTATCTATTCTTTCGATTCTTTATTAAACCTGTCAGCATGATTTTACAGTATACTGCAGTGAATTGCCGGCTTTTCTAAAGGACACCGGTGCATATTTCTAGCAAGTCACACATCTGGTCCGTGTGTAATCCGTATTTTTCTCGCACCCATAGACTTGCATTGGTGTATTACGGCGTAATACACTGCAAATCGCAGCATGCTGCGATTTCCTCAACACATATAATACGGCGGAGGAAAAATCGGCTGATGGGAGCTGCCCCATAGATTAACATTGGTCCGAGTGCAATGCGATTTTTTCTCGCATAGCACTCGTCCGTATTTCTCGCTAGTGTGACTCCGGCCTAATAGGAAAAATGTATAGACAATCATCAGGATCAGGTGCAGTGCATACTAATAGGAACACCTAGTGAAAGGAAAATAAAAGCACAGCTAACATACTGCTGCATATTTAATGTTCCAGCATTAGATGTTAACTCTTTAAGGGAAACCCTGGAAGATACTAATGATTAACATACTGTAGGTTTTGAGCAGTAAAAATATTTGCCTCATTTTACATGATATTTCAAGCCCTGTCTTCAACAAGTGCAACGGGGGATGGTGCACATTTTGGTAATAAAATATTTCAATGCAATTACGGCTAATTGTGCCTAAAATACTGACTACTTTCAGAGAAAAGAGGTGTTGTTGAGTCGCCCTCCACAGCAATGGGAACTCGGATCTGAGCCTATAGACTGCTATGGGGGATGTCACGGCAACACAGCTCAGTCCGTGGCTCTGGTGCTCATTCTTTAATGTGGGATATTTACAGGTGAATTGAATATTGGTATGGGGATTCGTGACGCCACTTGTGGTACCTGGTCAGGATGACCAGCGCTGCTATGCAGATCAACTGAAGGGTTAATATTGTGCAGCTAGATGTTAAACCTTCCACAAGTAAGGCTGAGTTCTCCTCCAGGGCAGATAGATGTGTAGGGATGCAGGACAGACGGGGACCCGGCAGTCAGGGGCAATAAGGTAGACACACACATAAGTCACTTTGGTACCTTTACTGAAGATGCCTTTTTGTAATGAAGTCTTGGCCTGCGTGTTGCTGGGCCTAGCTTAGTCTCCGTCTTGTACCTGGCTGACCTTGTGGTTGGACCTTCTCTCTGAAAGGACAGGGTCTTTTATGGCTGATCAGGCCAGACTCCGTCCTCCTGATCCTGCTACGTATCAGCTCTGTGGTACTCCTGGGACTTGTAGTCCTCCAGGAACTCCGGTGTTCTCCTAATGGGTCGTGGAGATCCCTATAGGCTCGGACCCCGGTGTCCGGTAATACTTGCTGAGGTGAGCTATAAAGGCTCCTCCGTCTCATTAACTTTCCACTCGCCGTCGACCTACCCGGATCCTCACACGATCACACCCTGGCAGTTGGTGGGCTGCCTCTTCACAGCTCTCTAAGCGTCGGCACGCTTTCCCACTGAGCTGCACTCCTAGATTCAGCTCTGACTAGGCTGGAGTGGTTTCTGTTCCACTCTTTACTAGACTCCACTTGCTCTTGAACTGAATAGCTCTGCAGCCTCTCTAATCTCAGCTCTGCACTTCACCTTACTGCAGGCTGACTGAGCTCTCTGAGGTGACTGAACTCTCTGAGGTGGCTGCACTGAACTAAACTGAACTAACTAACTGAAACGTCTTCTGTTCAGCTTCTTTTATATGTCTAAAACAGCTCCCTCTGGTGGTCTTTGGGATAAGTAAACGTGAGTGAAGGTGCATAATGACCTCTAGTGGTATATTCTTTCAGTGCACCCTTCTGGAAGATATGGATCCAGTCGCAGCTGGGCTCCACATTCCCCCCTAGTAGAACTCAGCACTCCGGGCTGTAATACAAAAACAAAGAACAATAAACATTGTATAAATAACTCTTCCTTTACAGGAGGTAAGGCACTCTTGAACTGTTGCATAACGGTAAATGAACAACTATATACATTAGCACAACAATGAGGAAATGAGCAACCATAAAAGTCCCAGTCTCTTTTGGAAATGGATGCTCAAAAGGGGTAGAGAAAACAAGCAAAAATAATGTCCATTCCACTTGTTTCAATTTTAAAAGGAAAACAGATTAATAAATAGCGGTATAATAAAGCATATTATAAGCAAAAATATATACATTTATGTACAGTGACTCTAGACAATTATTTACATTTGCCAAGGGTTGAACTAATCTCTAAACCTAGCAGGGATGTGTCCTTTTGTGCTATGTTCTGACCTGCGTGGTGCAGTGACCTGTGAGGTAGCAGTTTCCCTGTTTGTTCTGCGTGAAAGTGAATTATAGAATTGCCTTAACCTCTCTACAGGACTGGCAA
This sequence comes from Oophaga sylvatica, assembly GCA_033576555.1. Classification (NCBI taxonomy): domain Eukaryota; kingdom Metazoa; phylum Chordata; class Amphibia; order Anura; family Dendrobatidae; genus Oophaga; species Oophaga sylvatica. The sequence continues at coordinate 365,265,115 of JARQOD010000002.1, read as the reverse complement.
CCACACTGTGAGCTGGGTGAACTGGCTCGACTTCTGCAGGGGATCCTTCTTCCTGAGATTCAGCTTCTTGGGATTCCGCGTCTTGGGGTGCTGCTTCTTGGGGTTCTGCTGGAGCAGGTTCTTCTGGAACTGACTCTACTGCAACAACCGGTGCAACTGGATGTAGAGGTTCTCTTTGTGGTTGATAGAATTGAAGCACGGGAATGATTACGGCTTCTCCAATGCGAGGCCAATCCGCGGGGAAATCTCCTAAGTCTGTATGTATGACTGATTCATCACGCTCTTCCTGATTGACAACAGGTTCTTCTTCCTGAAGCTTTAACGGATCTGGACACAACTTTAGGTGATCTCTGGATACAGTTGCAGTCGTTCTTCCTCCATCCTTGCTAATTATGCATGTTTTCTTGTTGTCAAACCTTGAACTCTGTACGATGTAGGGCTCTCTTTCCCATTGATCGTCGAGTTTGTGTATCCTCCTCTTTCTTTTCAGCACGATTTCACCAGGTGCTAAAGGTTCAGCTGGCGCACTTTTATTATAGTAACATAGTAACATAGTTATTAAGGTTGAAGGAAGACTTTAAGTCCATCTAGTTCAACCCATATCCTATCCTAACCTGCCCTAACATGTTGATCCAGAGGAAGGCAAAAAAAAACCCAAGTGGCAAACAGTAAGCTTCACATTGGGGAAAAAAATTCCTTCCCAACTCCACATACGGCAATCAGACTAGCTCCCTGGATCAACGCTGTATCTAGGAAACTAGTGAATATAGCCTGTAATATTATACTTTTCAAGAAAGGCATCCAGTCCCCTCTTAAATTTTAGTAAGGAATCACTCATTACAACATTAGACGGCAGAGAGTTCCATAGTCTCACTGCTCTTACAGTAAAGAATCTGCATCTGTGATTATGGCTAAACCTTCTTTCCTCCAGACGTAAGGATGCCCCCTCGTCCCCGTCACAGGTCTAAGAGTAAAAAGATCATTAGAAAGGTCTTTGTACTGTCCCCTCATATATTTGTACATTGTAATAAGATCACCCCTAAGCCTTCGTTTTCCAAACTAAATAACCCCAAGTGTAATAACCTGTCTTGGTATTGCAGACCCCCCAGTTCTCTAATAACCTTGGTCGCTCTTCTCTGCACCCGCTCCAGTTCAGCTATGTCTTTCTTATACACCGGAGACCAGAACTGCACACAGTATTCTAAGTGTGGTCGCACCAGTGACTTGTATAGAGGTAAAATTATAGTGATAATGATAGTGATAGTGATCTTCTTGTTTGTCCCTTACTCGATTGAGACTATCTTCAACGCAGGCCTGTACTTTTCTGTACTGTTCCTGTCTGTTTGTGTCCCAGTCTTCAGTAGTCACATCTGCTTCTGGTTCTACAACACCAAGCTCCAGATCCATGGGCAGCTTTCCTGGCCGCATGAGATAAGCTGGGGTGCAATTGGTGGAACTCACAGGTATGTGATTGTACAGATCTACCAGGTCAGGTAGTAAGTCTGGCCACCGATTTCTCTCCTCGAGTGGTACAGTCTTCAGCAGGTCAATGACGATGTGATTCATCTTCTCACAGAGACCATTGGTTTGGGGGTGGTACGGTGTGGTTCTTATCTTCTTACACCCGTACAAGTGACAGAACTCTTTGAACAATTCGGCCTCGAAGGCTGGGCCTTGGTCAGTTAACACCTGTTCAGGATATCCGTGTGGTCTGCAGAAATACGCTTGGAACGTCTTTGCTGCTGTCTCTGCCGTCAGATCTTTGACAGGGGCGACCACCAGGAACCTGGAGTAGTGATCCACCATAGTCAGGGCATAGGAGTATCCTGACCGGCTGGGTGACAACTTTACATGGTCCAGGGCCACGATCTCCAAGGGATGAGTCGTCTTGATGGGTTGCAGGGGTGCCTTCTGACTGCTGTAGTCTTTTCTTCTGAGGCCACAGGGTCCACAGTTCTGGCACCACCTCTCAATGGAGCTGCGCATTCCCACCCAATAGAAACGACACTTCAACAGGGTCTCCAGCTTCTTCCAGCCAAAGTGCCCCGCTTGATCGTGGTAGGCTTCCAACACCATCTGGATGTCTGCTCTGGGGACAACTATCTGCCATACCATCTCATGGGTCCTTGGGTTGACGTACCTCCGGCACAGCTTCTCACGGTAGATAAACAACCGGCTTCTCTCATTCCACAGCTGCTTTGCTTGTAGAGACGCATCCTTCTCCAAGGAGGAACCTTCTTGAGTTATCAGCTCCTTGATACGGCTGACAACTGGATCGCTGTCCTGGGTCTCCTTCCAGCTGTGGTGAGGTAAAGGATTTAACGTCTTACCACGCGGCCTCCTGCAGGCTTGTTGCTCGTGGATCATCCCATTCCTGTGAAAGGCAGGTAGTTCAATCTCTTCCAGATCATCCACTTCTTCTTCTGTGTCCGATTCATGAGACATCCTGGATAGGGCATCAGCGTTGGCATTCTTGTGGCCCGCTCGGTACTTGATTGTGAATTGGTAGTTTGACAGCCGAGCCATCCAGCGTTGTTCCATGGCTCCCAGCTTAGCTGTTTCAAGATGCGTCAAGGGGTTATTATCAGTGTAGGCAGTGAACTTGCTGGAGGCTAGGTAGTGCTTAAACCTCTCTGTGATGGCCCAGACCAGTGCTAGGAACTCCAACTTGAAGCTGCTATAGTTCTCTGGATTCCTCTCAGTCGGGCGGAGCTTCCTGCTTGCATAGGTGATGACTTTCTCCAGGCCATTTTGCTTCTGACTGAGGACAGCTCCCAATCCTTCATTGCTGGCATCAGTATACAGCAGGAACGGCTGGCTGTAGTCAGGGTAAGCTAGGATCTCATCACCTGTCAGGATCTCCTTCATTTCCTTGAATGCCTCAGCCTGTTCTTTACCCTAGTGGAATGGAGAATTTCTGCTCTTGAGGGATTGTCCTACCAGGAGGTCTTGCAGAGGCGCTGCTTTCTTGGTGTAGTCCTTTACAAACCTCCGGTAGTATCCTGTCAGTCCCAGGAACTGTCGCACCTCCTTGAGATTTTTCGGCTCCGGCCATTTCTGGATGGCGGTGACCTTCTCGGGGTCTGGCGCTACTCCTTCTGAGCTGACAATATGTCCCAGATACTGTACCTTTTGTTTGAGCAGATGGCACTTTGAAGGCTTCAGTTTCATCCCATACTTGGACAGTGACTCGAATACCTCGCCAGGTGCTTCAAGTGATCTTCATACGTCTTGGAGTACACAATTACGTCGTCCAGGTACAGCAACACAGTTTCAAAGTTGAGATGTCCCAGGCAGCTCTCCATCACTCTCTGGAATGCTCCAGGAGCACTGCTGAGTCCAAACGGCATCCTGTCAAACTCACATCGGGGTGGTGAAAGCCGTCTTCTCCCAATCCTCCTCAGCCACAGCTACTTGCCAGTACCCACTAGTGAGGTCAAGGGTGGAAAAGTAATTAGCAGTTTTTAATGCAGCTAAGGATTCCTCAATGCGTGGTAAAGGGTATGCATCTTTATGTGTAATGCGATTCACTTGTCTGTAATCCACACACATTCTCATGCTTCCATCCTTTTTCCTGACTAGGACTAGAGGTGCTGCCCAGGGACTACAACTATCCCTTATCACCTTTGCTTCCTTCATATCACGCAACATTTCCTTGGCTTTCTGGTAGTGTGCTGGTGGTATAGGCCTGTACCGTTCTTTAATGGGAGGATGATTGCCTGTGGGGATGTGATGTTGAACCCCTTTAATTTTCCCAAAGTCGAGTGGGTGTTTGCTGAATACCTGTGCATACTCCTGAACTACTCAATATACTCCTTGTTTCTGGTGGGCTGGAGTGGTGTCTGTCCCGACATAGAGCTGCTGACACCAATCCTCCACCTGGGTGGTCGGACCATTATCCTCCACTGGTTGTGGGAGGTTAAGGGCTCCGTTGTGTGAATGGAGTTATTATCCACAGCATGTAACTTAGCAACAGTGGCATAACGTGGTAATTTGACTTCATCCTCTCCCCAGTTGAGAAGACGCACTGGCACCCTCCCATTATGTACCTCCACTACCCCTCTGGCAGTCAAGAGTGTAGGTCTGTGCTCTGAACAATGGGGCTCTACTACTGCTTAGTAGTTCTGTCCTCTCAGACCTATTGCTGCTCTACACCAAATAAGCATTTCACTCATTGGGGGTATCACAATGGGGTTCCAGTCTGTTACCCGTATATTACCAATCTCACCACCAGTCAGTTTCACTTGCTCCTGGCACATCAGGGTCTGGATCTCCTTCCGGATCACTCCCTTTTGCCTTGGTCTGGCTACATCGGCGAGCTGTTGGAGTAAAAACACAACCTCCTCCAAACAGTTACTAATAATGTTAGTGCCTAAAACCACATTCAACCCATTTTCCTCATTAACAGTCTTCACTACAAGAAGTCCCTGATCTTTTAGCTCCACTCTTCCCACTTTTACGTCTACGTTTTTAGCCCCCAGTAAGTCAAGAGGGAGGCCATTAGAGGCGTATACGGCAAAGTCAGGGTTTGGGGGTTGGAGACCGTCACTGGACCAGTATCTATTGTAAAGAACATCAGGTATGACGGTTACCTGAGATCCAGTGTCCAGCAGGGCAGGGATTGCGATCCCGTCCAGTATGATGGACAGGTATGGTCTTCCTCCCACAAACCTGCGGTTCCAGTCTGAGGGGCCTGAGGAGTCTATTCCTGGGTGTTGGCCCTCGGACCCAGGATTTGCTCGTTTAAAGGACACCGACGTGCTGGGTGACCTTCTCTGTGGCAGCGGTAGCAGATGATCTCTCGGCGAGGATGGGTCCTTCCTGGAGGTGGCGTTGTCCTCCTCCGGTGGGGCGACGTCCTCCTTCTCCTCCGGTTCATCCAAGGGACATCCTCTAGGCAGTCAGCTAGCAGGATCTTTCCTTCTTCCTCCGTCGGCAGTTGCAGGGTACTCATTACAGTGGCCAGGTTTTTGGTCAGCTGGCGCACTTCTGAGCGCAGACAGTCCAGCTCAGTAGGGGGCACCACCTGCGTTTTGGCTTCCGCAACCAGCGGGGAAAAGGTGGATGCTGCTGGCTTTAGAGTGGCTTCACTCGGGTGACACTGGGTTGCCATCTCGGGTGTTTCCAGGGGTCGCAATCCTTTTATAGCCATATCCTTAAGGGCATCAAAGGTAGCATCAGGATGATCCAAGGACCACCAGTGCACAGTCCTGCTTTCAGCTTGGGACCTCAGTCCCCGTACAAATTGTTCCTTTAACATTTTATTTTCATTGGAGACACTCATGGGGTTAACTTGTTTAAGAGCTCGCAGGGCCCCTTGTAGTCGGCAGGCATAGTCCCTAATGCTATCATCTGGTTTCTGGGAGCATTGGTAAAACCTCATTCGGAGGTCTGTTTCAGTGCGGTACTCAAAGATAGTCTGTAGCTTTAAGAAAATTGCAAGCACTGATTCCTGGTCTGCAGCTGTCCAAGTCTCTACTTCTCTCTCTGCAGCACCAGTCAATTGTCCCACTACCACTGCAGCTCTCTGCTTTTCTGTCATAGGGTACATGTCCATTATGCTACATATTTTTCGCTTGAACCCTGACAGGGTGTCTGGCTTGCCGCTGTACTGAGGGAGCCACTTCGCTCCAAGCATGTAAGGCAGCGTTAGCGGTACTATCGGGGCCACAGGACCAGGTGAGGGGCCAGCATTTCCAGCCTGTGGGGCAGCGCCGGTGGGTAAGTCATTGGGGCCGCATTGTCAGCTTGCTGCTGCGACATCTCTGCACCCCCCTAGTTAAGCGTGGCCTACCTTCTCTGAAGGCTGCAGCTCTGCAGGGGACAGCGATGTAGAAGGACCTGCGTCGCCGGCGCTCTGACGTCAGAGCGTTCACTGAAGCTCTCCACAGGACCTGCCGCCGCGTCAGCGTTGGGGGATTGTCCAGGACTCAGTGCGCTTTTGCAGGTACGCCCACTAGTTTTTCGCGCCGTGGCGCTGTGAATGGCGGGCAATGGCGGGCTAATGGCGGGAAATCTTCACCACTATATGCAACAGTCTTTTAGGGAGGCACACAGTACCCGGTGGCAACGGGCACAAGTTACTCCGCTGCTGCAGGGCACGCAATCCTGTTCGTGACGCCAGATAAAGAGATGAGTCGCCCTCCAGAGCAATGGGAACTCGGATCTGAGCCTATAGACTGCTATGGGGGATGTCACGGCAACACAGCTCAGTCCGTGGCTCTGGTGCTCATTCTTTAATGTGGGATATTTACAGGTGAATTGAATATTGGTATGGGGATTCGTGACGCCACTTGTGGTACCTGGTCAGGATGACCAGCGCTGCTATGCAGATCCACTGAAGGGTTAATATTGTGCAGCTAGATGTTAAGCCTTCCACAAGTAAGGCTGAGTTCTCCTCCAGGGCAGATAGATGTGTAGGGATGCAGGACAGACGGGGACCCGGCAGTCAGGGGCAATAAGGTAGACACACACATAAGTCACTTTGGTACCTTTACTGAAGATGTTGCAGGCACTCCCCGGAGCACTATAGGGTGAAGGGTGCACATCCAGATTCCTCCACTGAGTAGGTGTGTGGCCTCCTGTTCTCTGCCTTTTTGTAATGAAGTCTTGGCCTGCGTGTAGCTGGGCCTAGCTTAGTCTCCGTCTTGTACCTGGCTGACCTTGTGGTTGGATCTTCTCTCTGAAAGGACAGGGTCTTTTATGGCTGATCAGGCCAGACTCCGTCCTCCTGATCCTGCTACGTATCAGCTCTGTGGTACTCCTGGGACTTGTAGTCCTCCAGGAACTCCGGTGTTCTCCTAATGGGTCGTGGAGATCCCTATAGGCTCGGACCCCGGTGTCCGGTAATACTTGCTGAGGTGAGCTATAAAGGCTCCTCTGTCTCATTAACTTTCCACTCGCCGTCGACCTACCCGGATCCTCACACAATCACACCCTGGCAGTTGGTGGGCTGCCTCTTCACCGCTCTCTAAGCGTCGGCACGCTTTCCCACTGAGCTGCACTCCTAGATTCAGCTCTGACTAGGCTGGAGTGGTTTCTGTTCCACTCTTTACTAGACTCCACTTGCTCTTGAACTGAATAGCTCTGCAGCCTCTCTAATCTCAGTTCTGCACTTCACCTTACTGCAGGCTGACTGAACTCTCTGAGGTGACTGAACTCTCTGAGGTGGCTGCACTGAACTAAACTGAACTAACTAACTGAAACGTCTTCTGTTCAGCTTCTTTTATATGTCTAAAACAGCTCCCTCTGGTGGTCTTTGGGATAAGTAAACGTGAGTGAAGGTGCATAATGACCTCTAGTGGTATATTCTTTCAGTGCACCCTTCTGGAAGATATGGATCCAGTCGCAGCTGGGCTCCACATTGTCACTGTCTACTTTTAAATGAATAAGATTTATGGTTATTTTGTCAGACCACTTCTTTGACCTGTATTCAACATTTACAAGATAAGTAACTGTAAATGTGGGGTTTCTCGAGATGAGCGAACCCGAACTGTAAAGCTCGGGGTTCGTACCGAACACTTAGTGTCTGTTGCTGAAATCCAGACATGCACTTCTCCCGGAAGTCTGTTTTAGGGCGCCGTCTCACATAGCAAGATCGCTGGCGAGATCGCTGCTGAGTCACAAGTTTTGTGACGCAACAGCGATCTCAGCAGCGATCTCGCTATGTCTGACATGTACTAGCGATCAGGCCCCTGCTGTGAATCGCTGGTCGTGTCAGAAATGCCTGGACTTTATTTTGATCGCTGGTCTCCCGCTGGCCAGCATGCATCGCTGCTGGTGGCAGGCAGGAGACCAGCGATCAGCTGGTAACCAAGGTACACATCGGGTTTCCAGGTGGGGGGCTGTGCCTGGAAACCTAATGTGTACATTGGATACCAGCGCGCTGCTGCAGGGGAGCTGGTAACCAAGGTACACATCGGGTTTCCAGGCATCAGCGGGCTGGTATCCAACGTACACTGCGGGTTACTAAGCGACTTTACCCACAGTGTCACTGTCCTGATCGCTGCCTGAGCTGCCTGTTTGGCAGCTCAGCAGCAATCATGTAGCGACACACCAGCGATCCTGACAAGTTCATATCGCTGTCAGGATCGCTGGTGCATCGCTATGTGAGACGGGGCCCTTAATGTTTGGAGTTCAGATGCTCAATAAAGCTTGCAAGTCAGGCAAGCAGTCTGAGCCCCAAATCATGCAGCAGTCATTTCAGCCTTTTGATGACTCTGCTGGCTGTGGTTCTGTGAGCCATCCATCTGGCCTTGCCCCACAAGTGGAAGAGATTAAGTGCATTGATGCCCAACCACTTGTTCTGTTTGAGGATGAGTACTTGGAAGGGGTAGTGCAAACAGTCAGTAGACCACTGCAGCACATCTCTGACGAGGATGACGAAGCTGGTTCCAACTGCTGCGACTTTCTACAGTGTGCAGACCAGCAAAGAGGGCATGTGTGAGGGGTGGGTGGAAGATGATGCGGGGGATGATGAGGTCCTAGACCCCACATGGAGTCAAGGCCATCTAAGTGACGTGGGCAGTTCGGAGGAAGAGGTGGTAGTCACGCTGCCCCAGCTGCACAGCAAAAGAGGGTGCAGGGTGCAAAAGCACAGTGGCCGGCCCCTAGCCAGTACGTTGACTGCTACTGCCCACCGCGCTAACGAACTGAGCACACCAAAGTCAGCTCAAAGAAGTTTCCTGGTGTGGTATTTGAACAGGCAATGTGCTAATGACAAGACACTGGTGGTTTGCATTCTGTTCCGTCAGAGCCTGAAGAGAGGCATAAATGTTCTTAACCTGAGCATCACCTGCATGACGAGGCATCTGAATGCAAAGCACGAGCTGCAGTGGAGTACACACCTGAAAAAACAGGAAAGCTCTAAGGCTCCTTCTGCTTCCTCTTCTGCTGCGGTCTTGGCCTCTTCCTCCCGCTGCTGAGCAACAGGGCCACCTAGTTCCCGGCAAAGAGAGGATGTGACAGCAACACCACCAGCAGTGTCACAGAGCATCTCCATACCGTCCCATGAAAATGTTCAGTTGTCCATCCCCCAAATTCCTGGCTTTCGAAATGCTGCCATTCTGGCTGGTGGAGTCGGACGCTTTTAAAGAGTACTTTTCCAGGCAAGCCATCCCTGTCCTGCAAAAACATGTTGCGGCCAAAATCTGGTGTGCTCTGCATAACACCATGAGTGGCAAGGACCACATATATCTCCCTAACTGCTCACTGAGTAAATATAGAGGCAGCTGGGAAAGCGTTTTGGCGCATGTTCTACCCCAACCAAGGATTGCTGGATGTTTCTCTGTCCATGTTGCTTCCTCCACCGCCACCTCATCCGGTCAGGGTAACACCTGCACAACTTCAGCACAGCCAGGGGGAAATGATAATAGGCTGTTCTGAAACTCATCTGTTTGGGGGAAAAATCCCATACTGCACAGGAGCTCTGTATGGGGATCAAACAACAGACCGATGAGTGGTTGGAACCTCAAGCTCATCCTAATGGTGTGTGATAACAGGTGAAATCTTGTAGCAGCTCTGGGCCTAGCTGGTTTGATGCACATCCCTTGCCTGGCGCCTGTACTGAATTTGGTGGTGCAGAGCTTCCTGAAAAATTACTCTGAGATGTCAGAGCTGCTGCAGAAAGTGCTGGCCGCTTTCAGCATTTTCACACCGCTACCGCTCGCCTGTCTGCCTTCCCCCTCACCGCCTGATATGCAACGTACCCACAAGGTGGAACTGCACCTTGTATATACCGGAGAGACTGTGTGAGTAGCAGCAGGCGATAGTGGAGTTTTAACTGCAGCACGCATGGGTGAGTTGCTCTTCGGAACAACACCACTTCACGACCAACGAATGGGCTTCCATGGGAGACTTGTGTGCAGTGTTGCGCTGATTCTAGAACATCACTATCATGACTAGTAATAATGATGCCATCATCAGTGTTACTATCCCATTTCTATGCCTGCTTGAAAAAATTCTTCAGGCGATCATGGATGAGGTGATGGCACAGGAAAAACAGTAGAAGGAACAGGGGCCATTCACACCATTATCAAGCCAGTCATCCAAACATTAGGTGTATACAAAGTGTAAACCTAGCACTCAACTTGAGTACGTTTAAACAATGGTTTATTGTAGTACACCAAAAAAACGTTTTGGTCAGTAAAGACCTTCAGTTATAGTACATATTCATATGAAACAACCTTATGAGGTCATAGATGTCAGGCATATGTGCCATGGGACGCGGTATCCACTGCAAGTTTAAACCGTTGTTTAAACGTACCCAAGTTGAGTACTAGGTTTAAACTTTGCATACACCTATGGTTTGGGAACCTAACCTTAGCACCACCCTTTAGCTGTGCTCACGGTGTCTCTCTAGTCATCCAAACATAGCATGGAGGGTGGGTTCTTGCACCAACAGCAGTGAGGTACACAACTGTCCAACCATGGGACAGTTTTGCAGGATGAGGAAGAGGAACCATGTTCACAGCAGGGTAGCACTCAAAGCAGCTCATGGGCATGACTTGGGTGAGGTTGGGGGATGCAGAGGACACAGGACACCTCCTACCAAGGACAGCTTGTTGTTGCCTCTGGGCAGCCTGGAACACATGAGCCAACACATGTTGCTGTGCCTGCGCAACGACCGCTGAGTTGCCCGCATTGTTACCAGTGCTGATTACTGGGTGGCCATCCTGCTGGATCTCCGCTACAAGGACATTGTACCATCCTTACTTCCATCACCAGAGTGTGATCGTAAATTGCAGGTATGAACGCTGGTAGACGCACTACCGACGGCGTCCCCAACTGACAGCGAGGGATCAGTGGAAACACAAGGCTGAGGAGCACCGGCACTACCTCGGAAGGGAGCGTTAGCCTGGCTGAAATGTGGAAAACCTTCCTCAGCATGCCACAACATCCAGCACCACCATCTGATAGGGTCCGTATTAGCAGGAGGCAGAGTTTCAACAACATGGTGGAAGAGTATGTGTCCACACACCTCCATGTATTGAGTGATGGGTCTGCCTTATTTAACTTCTGGGTCTCCAATTTGGACACATGGCCTGAACTTGCCCTTAACGTATTAGAAGTACTAGACTGACCTGCGGTAAGTATACTGTCATAACGTGTTTCGCACGGCAGGGGTGTGATCAAAGACAGGCACATCCATCTGTCCACAGCCAACATATGCAATTCATTAAAATGAACCAGGCGTGGATCCCACAGAACTTGTCCGTACCTTTGAATAGAGAAGTACCAGCCGCACCCAGCCATTGTTAGGCCACGTGCACGCTTTAAGTATTTTTCTTTTTTAAATCAGATCATTTTTATTGATTATTTGATTTTATAAACAATTACACATTATAGTACAAACACCATAAAACTTTATAAACAAGGTTAACCCTAAACCCCTTAGTGACAGATCCAATTAGGTATTTAATGACTAAGTAAATTTTTACAATTCTGACCACTGTCAGCTCTGGAACACTTCAACGTATCCCACTGATTCTGAGAATGTTTTTTTGTGACATATTGTACTTCATGTTAGTGGTAAAATTTCTTTGATATAACTAGCGTTTATTTATGAAAAAAGGAAATTTGGCAAAAATTTTGAAAATTTTGCAATTTTCAAACTTTTAATTTTTGTACACTTAAATCAGAGAGTGGTGTCACACAAAATAGTTAATAAATAACATTTCCCACACGTCAATTTTACAAACATTTTTTTTTGTTAGGACATTAAAGGGTTAAAAGTTAACCAGCAAAATTTTTCCAACAAAATTTACGAAATAATTTTTTTAGGGACCACCTCACATTTGAAGTGAGTTTGGGGGTCAATATAACAGAAAATACCCAAAATTGACACCATTCTAAAAACTGCACCCCTCAAGGAGCGCAAAACCACATTCAAGAAGTTTATTAACCCTTCAGGTGCTTCATGAGAACTAAAGCAATGTTGAAAGGAAAAATGAACATTTTACTTTTTTCACAAAAAATTTACTTTGGAACCAATGTTTTTTTATTTTCACAAGGGTATCAGGAGAAAATGGACCTCAAAATTTGTTGTGCAATTTCTCCTGAGTATGCCGATACCCCATATGTTGGGAAAAGCCACTGTTTGAGTGCATGGTAGGGCTCAGAAGGGAGGGAGCACCATTTGACTTTTTGAAAGCAAAATTGGCTGGAATCAATGGTGGCGCCATGTCGCGTTTGGAGACCCCCTGATGTACCTAAACAGTGGAAACCCCTCAATTCTAACTCCAACCCTAACCCCAACACACCTCTTACACTAATCCCAACCCTAACCATAACCCTAACCACAACCCTAAACCCAACACACCCCTAACCCCAACCCTAACCATAACTCTAACCACAAACCTAACCCTAACACACCCCTAACCCTAAGCCCAACCCTAACCATAATCCCAACCATAACCCCAAACCTAGCCCAACCCTAACTTTAGCCCCAACCCTAACTTTAGCCTAACCCTAACTTTAGCCCAACCCTAACGTTAGCCCAACTCTAACCCTAACTTTAGCTCAACCCTAACCCTAAAATTTCCTATTGTTGCTGGGTGCCAGCCGGAAGATCTCAACGGGTGCACTACACATGCGCCTGCCATTTTCTCCGGAAGAAGATGCCGGCGGCCCGGGTGACTTCACGAAGGGGTTGCAGGGACAACAGAGGTACCGGGGGGGTTCGGGGGACACTATTTCTCTCTCCTCTGATGTGCGATCACATCAGAGGAGAGAGAAATTAAATGGGAAATTAAACTTTTTTTTTCTGGTTGCCGTTATACCGTTAATAACGGTGATTGCCACACTGGGGTCGGTAAAAATCGACCCAAATCATGTTCTCTGGGGTCTCGGCTACCTCTGGTAGCCGAGACCCCAGAGAAATTCTGACTCTGAGGGGCGCTATACCCTTATTCCTCAGCGCCGTTAAAAAGCGTTAAAAGGCATATCAGCGATCATTAATGGGTTAAAACTTATATAGTCCTATACCTGCTAAGGTAGTCCATGCCAAAGTTATTTTGTCCAAAATGAAGATTTTCTCAAAGACTGGTGATACATTATTATACCAAAACTAGGATTAGTCATATGTTCACTAACAACATGCTTACGAACAGAAAATAATTGGTATCTATATGTCCTCAACATACAATATTTAAACAGACAAAATACCCAAACAGTCTAGTACAGTTATTCTGAGTAGGTGCACAGATGCCACCTCAGGGGGGACCAGCCACCATTCCCATATATTTACAAACTTTTTTATTTTAATCTCTTTTTATTGTTTTCAAAGAAAGAAATACAACTCAATATATAGTCATACATTAACCGAAGCAGTACACAGTATGCAAACATGGTGGACTGTACAATCCACTTTTTCTAATATACGGTACATGAAATAATTTAGAAGAAGCTCCAACTTGCAGACTGTTATTAGAACTCACATAAAAAATATAAACCTTAAAGACCCCTAGCGGATCTACGTATCAATAGGACATATACAAGACGTACATACTAAATAAAACACACACAATGAAAGAAAAAAAAAAGGGGGGGAAGAAGAGGGAGGAGGATGGGGGGAAGAGGGCGGGTTGAGAAACACGGATGGGGAGGGGGAACCAATCCCCAAGCGAGCGGGGGTATGTACGGGGCCGCTCCCCAACTCCCCGACCAGTCCCCAGCACCAATCCGGATCCACCCAGCCAGGCCGCCAGCCTTTCATTCAAACAACTTATGAAATTCTGGTGAGTCCTGAAACAGAATCCACACACTCCAAATTTCCCTAAATCTATCAGCACGGTCGTTATAGTCAGCAGACAGCTCTTTCATTCTGCATATGTTAACCATTTCCTGGTACCATTCCAGGATGGAGGGAACTTGGGTTGATTTCCAGTGTCGAGGAATTATTGTGTGGGCTGCTGTTAGGCAGAAGCGCAAAATATCTTTTTTCTGATATTGGATTGACATAGGCAGGATAGAGTGCAGTGCAATCTCCGGGTTGCCCACCACCCCATTTACAGTTATCAATTTATAATTCGAAAATATCTTCTCCCAAAATGGCATTATCTTATTGCACTCCCACCATATGTGGAGCATTGTGCCCCTCTCTTCTCCACAGCTCTAGCAATTGTCGGGTGTTGCAGGGAACATAGCATGCAGCTTTACAGGGTATTGGTACCATCGAGCCATAATTTTAAAATTTTTCTCTTGCACATAACAAGCGGCTGGCATTTTGTGTGTAAACAGAAATCCTCTATCCCAATCTTTATCAGGGATAACTGTTCCCAGTTCCCGCTCCCACAAATGCTGGTAATGCAACTTCTCTGAGGGGCTCTTCCCAACAAGATAATTATAGAGCAAGGATACTTTATGATTTGGAGGAGACTCCTTTAGAAACAATCCTTCAAAAGGAGATAGTACATATTGTGACAGAGGCGCCGATCCCTGTGAAGACAGGAAGGACTGTAGCTGCAGATATTCCATCCACAACAACTTCCAATGTGGAGCCCAGCTGCGCTTGGTGCCACAGATCCTAGAAGGGTGCATTAAAGGATTCATCCACAAGAGGCCCTCAGAGCATACACACACCTTCACCCTTCCTCAGACCACCAGAGGGAGACCGTATAAGGAGATAAAAAGGAGGTAGGAGTGTTGTGAATATGCTGGAAGCGGCTTCTGGGCTGGGTGGTTGCTGAGGGTGATGAACTGATTACTGAATGGCCTTCAGCTGGCACTGAATGGTATGATATAGGTGGCCTGAGTTCCCAGCAGCCTTGCCGGTTTCAATTGTTCCTTCTGGTCTTGCTTGAAGCACTGCTAGTTTCCTGCTCTCCTTCAGATAAGTGTTTGCTGTTTTTTTTCCTCTGTTTGATTTTCTCTGCTGGTTTGCTGCTTGCAGTGGACTGCAGCCTTTCCCCTTTTGGGGGTCTGGCGCTGCAATTGTGCTCCGTTTGTGTCTGCACTTTTGCTTTGCTCCTTTGTTACTTTTTATTTGCTGAATAGCGTTTTGTTACACCAGAGATCTGATTTAGGTGGATGAGATCGTGTGATCTCAGGTTTTTTGGCAATCAGAAGTGTTGGTATTTTTGTTAGGGTTTTGTTGGATTGCAGTCAGAATTCTTTCCTGTACTTTTCTGTCTAGACAGATTGGGCCCCAGCGTTTGCTCATTCTATTTTCTGTCTGTGTCCGTGCTTTCTTCTTGTCTAACCGCCATTACATGTTTGGGGGCTTCCTATTTTCTTTGGGGATCTGCTCCGGGGCAGATAGCTTTAATTTTTCTGCCTTTAGGTGTAGTTATCTCTCAGGCTGTGACGAGGCGTCTAGGATCACCGTAGGAACGCTCCACGGCTACTTCTAGTTGTGTGGTTAGTTCAGGTTACTGCAATCCAATAGGTTCCAGCCACTCTGGTGTATTACCGCTTTTGCTATTTTTTTGCTATTTCTCCTCAGTTACCGAAACATAACAGAGGAGGCAGGAAGTTAGAACACTCTAAGAAGAGTACAGACTCTGAACACACTGTAGTAAAGTGCAGTCTAACAGAGTAGTCTAGTCCTGCAGTGTGAGACTCAATTAGCTCAAGTCAGCGAGCTAGGAGCTAGAGAGCGGCAGAAGAAGCAGCCCACTAACTGCCAGTGTGTATAGCTTTGTGAGGGCCCGAGTAGGCCGAAGGCTAGAGGAGAGAGTAGCAAGGGGGCAGAGGAGCCTTATCAGCTCACCCCAGAAAGCACATACCGGACACCGGGTCCGAACTTACAGGGATCTCTACGACCCAGTAGGAGACAACCCGAATTCCTGTAGGACTACAGGTTCCAGGATCACCAAAGAGCTGATACGTAACAGAGCCAGGAGACACAGAACCCTATAAGCAGGGAGTGTGTACTCCAGGAGAAGGCCCTACCACAAAGTCAGCCGGTGCAGGACAGAGACAAAGTTAGGCCTAGTTACAGGCAGGTCAGAAACTTACTACAGAGAGGCAAGTAACAGGAGGCCCTACACCTGCTCACTGGGGAGAATCCGGACATGCACCCTTCACCCTACAGTGCTCCGGGATGTTCCTGCACTAACTCCAGTAAAGGTACAGAAGTGACTTGTGTGTGCTCCCATTCTGCATCCCTTCATTTACGCTGCCCTGAAGGCCCGCTCCACCTGTGGGGAGCGATACCATCTAAGCTGCCACAACACCGGCCTCAGTGGACTGCTGCAGCGCTGGTGATCCTCACCAGACACCACAGGTGGCGTCACGAATCACTGATATTATCCCCTGTAAATATCCCCCTTTTTTGGGTGTGGGCGCCCACGGCCACGGACCAAGCCGTGGCCACCGTGACATCCCCCACAGAAATCAACGGGCTAGGGTCCGAGTACCCTACAGCCTGGCGGGCGGCTCACCTACATGGTGACCTCTCCTGCAGTGTAATGAAGTCCGGCAATCTGCCGTCCTCTAGCACCTGCGCAAATCGGATATCATCCACTGCCCTCCAGCCTAAAAAAGATCCCCGCCTGTGTCCAGCAGGGAAGGATGGGTTAGAAAAAAGGGGAGCGAGCTGGCTAATTGTGTTCGGAAGACGCCAGTTCTTCCTGATTGCATGCCAAATTTTGATTTTTCCCCCTGGTCATATCTGACAGTCCTTCTACCAATAAGGCATCAGAGGCAATGAGCCAAGGAAGATGTTTGAGCGGCACATCCTCCCCTGCCTGTTCAATGTGTACCCACTGTTTTGTCGATGCGTGAAAATGCCAATCTATGAGACGGCCTAAAACAGATGCCTGAAAGTATTTTTTGAAATTCGGGAATCCAGCTCCCCCATCCAATTTAGGTATAATTTAGAATCTGCATGGCTATCCTTGGTCGAGTTTTGCCCCATATAAATCTGGTCAGAGCTGTTCGTAATGCACTAAAAAAGCTACAGGGAGGAGAGATGGGGACGGTTTGAAAAATATACAGAAAACGGGGCAAGATGTCCATTTTTACAGCATTCATTTTCCCAAACCACGACAGCCGCAGTTTACCATAGTTCAAGAGATCCTTATGCGTGCAGTCCAAGAGGGATTGATAATTAAGTGAGAACAGCTTTGACAAGTCAGGGGTGATAAGCACTCCTAGATATTTTATGGCTTCCGATTTTCATTTGAATGGAAAGTTGCTTATTGCATGTTCAACCTCTCTCTGCGGCAACGAAACATTTAGGGCCTCTGTCTTTGAATAGTTGACTTTGAAATTGCTCAAAAATCCGAACCTGTCGAATTCTTTCATTATGGAGGGAATGGATATTTGCGGTTTGGACACGAAGAGGAGAAGATCGTCTGCGTACAATGCCATTTTATAAGTTCTGGACCCCAATGTGATCCCATGAATGTCACTATTTTTCCTTATTGCATTGGCCAAGTGCTCCATTACTATCACATATAGAAGGGGAGACAGTGGGCATCCCTGTCTAGTCCCGTTCCGTATCACAAAAGGTGATGATAAAATCCCGTTAACCCTGACCCTAGCTGTAGGGCATGTATATAATGATAAGATCAATTGCAAAAACCGAGGCCCAATACCCATTTGATGTAAAGCTTCCCTCATAAACCCCAGTGCACCCTATCAAAGGCCTTTTCCGCATCAACGGATATGAGGCCCATGGGCAAGGAACAACTCTTAGCTTTATATATCAATAACATAGTCTTGATAGTATTGTCCCTCGCTTCCCTGCCCTGCACGAATCCCACCTGATCTGTGTTGATAAAAGAGGGTAGTAATGGAGTGAGTCTTTCAGCTAGTATTTTAGAGAACATTTTCATATCTACATTTTATTAATGATATAGGCCTGTAATTAGCCGTATTTGTGGGGTCTTTCCCTGGTTTGGGGAGGACACTGATATGCGCCTCCAATGACTGGGGGGCGAATCCTATCTCATCGTTCAATGAGTTAAATGTTTTATTCATAATGGGAGATATCTGTGGTTTAAGGAATTTATAAAATGCTGGGGTGAATCCATCCGGGCCAAGGCTTTTACCAGCAGGTGTAGATTGGATCGCATGGTTAACCTCCTCCTCCGTAAAATCCCCCTCTAACGCCACACGTATCTGACTATCTAAGGATGGTAAGGCAGCATCTCCAATATACTCCCTGATACGCTCGGCCAAGGCAGACGGGGAAAGGTCCGAATACTGTCCTTCAATATTATACAATTTCTCATAGTATGAGCGGAATTATCCACTATTCCTTTAGGGCTGTGCACATCCTTCCCATTTGGTTTTTTGATAAATGTGACATATGTTGCCGCAGAACGAGGATGAAGCAATCTTGCAAGCGTTCGGCCGCATTTATCGGACAATTCATAGAAAAATTTTTTAAAATGTTCCCTATGTCTCAAGTATTTCTGATCCAGCAGAGCCCTAAGATCGCTCCTCTTTTTGGTCAGGTCTGCGAGAGTGTTAGGCAATAGTGATCTTTTATGTGACACTTCCAGGGTTCGTATTTCCCTCAGGAGGTCATCCACTCGCATGTTTCTTTCCCTCTTGAGTCTCGAACCATACTTAATCAACACCCCTCTCATGACACACTTCAGGGTCTCCCATTGCATAGGCACTGAAGTTTGGTCTTTTTCATGACCCTGTAAAAATGATTCAATAGTGTCTTTCAGCTCTGTCATACAGATGCTGTCTTTCAACAGGTGATCATTCATCTTCCAGGTCCATGAACGTTGAATAAGGGAAGGAATAGATATGGATAAAAAGACTGGAGCATGATCTGATCATAGGATGTCGCCTATAGTAGCAGATGGGCTCCATGAAAGGGCATGGTGACTCAATAAGAGGAGATCAATATGACTGTATGAGCTATGTGCAGAAGAGAAATACGTATAATCCTTACCCTGAGGGTTCAATATGCGCCAGACATCTGTCAGCCTTTGGGCGTGGATGACCCGCTTTAATGATTGAAGTTGCCTAAGGGGGACGGCGCCCCTGCCAGAAGAGGAATCTATTGTGGGATTCCAGGTGTTATTGAAGTCTCCTCTACAATCATAGTTCCTTCTGCAAAATCAGAGAGAGATGTTAGAAAAGATCTGCATATGGGAATCTGATCTTTGTTAGGAAGATACCAATTTGCTATTGTACACATTGTTTCTGCTATTTTGAGTTTGAGAAAGATATATCTGCCTTGATTGTCAACAAGGGAATCCACAAGAGTACATGTCAATGACTTGTGTATCGCTATAGACACCCCCTTAGAACGTGAGTCCAGGTTAGTGCTGTGGAACCAATGAGTATAATATCTATCTCTCAACGTTGGCAAGTGACCATTTTTAAAATGTGTTTCTTGTAGCATGAGAATCTGGACTCTATGTTTGTGCATCGAGTACAGTATCTGAAAGCGCTTCTGAGGTACATTAAAGCCCCTGACATTCAGAGAGCTTATTTTAATGGATGACATGTTTGCTTGTATGATGGGAAGGAGGGATTAGGATCACAAATAAGGGAAACACACGAGGAGTGACGGGGTAAAAAGGCGATAAGAGGGGGATGAGAAGAGAGAAAAAAAAACAAAATTATCTTATCATAACCCTATTTATCGGGTACAATAGTCTGGTGAGGGGAAGTAAACAATTTTACACCTGCCAGCAGTGTGTAAACCCTTGGGAGGACGGACTTTCTACCGAGAAGTCCACCCCAGACCAGACATCAGGCCACGCCATATCCCTTGCATTTTAAACAGCTGACCACCCACCTATTACCTACATTAATTTTCCCATGAGCTTATGAGCGAAGCCCAACCAACAACCTGTAAAGAATGTAATAACATTTGAACATAACGTTTCATTCCCATTATACAATAAAATATCGTATTCATTTACTCGCAACCAGAGATAATCGTCTGAAATATTTAAACTTTCTGAAATCTCTTATGAGAAGAACCAGCTATCATAGCCAATATGATATATTAACCCTATTTTCTCATGCTATAGAGTGTTTCAGTCCGGCGGGTAAGGACCGCTAGTGCCAGAGTGGTCATTGCTTTTCCCTTTTCTGTTCCTGCCTCCTGGTCCTTTCTGGATTCGCTGTCAGATACAACCGGCCAGTCCTCTGGCTTTATGGACACATGTGGGATTCCTAACCCCTCAATGAACGCCCGGACATCCCCCAAGCAGCAAACCGTATGCACAGCTCCCGACCGACGAACTTGCAGGTGAAAAGGGAAGCCCCAAGAATACAAGATGCCCTGTTGCCTCAAGGTTTCCACCAATGGCTTCAGCGCCTTCCTCTTCTGCAATGTGCGGCGCGACAAGTCAGATAGTAATTGGACAGGGTAATCCTAGTATAGAATAGATCCATTTTCCTGGCTTTCAACTTGATGCTGTCTTTTATTTTATATTTGTGGACCCGGCAAATCACGTCGCGAGGCTTTGAAGCATCAGGGGGTCTAGGGCCTAGGGATCTGTGAGCCCTGTCCAGTTCGATCTCACTGTCCAGGGGCATCCCCAATATAGAGTTGAATAAATGACAGACAACTTCGTCTAGGTTATTGTGCTCTATAGACTCTGGGAGTCCTCTTATCCTAATATTATTACTCCGTCCTCTATTTTCAATATCATCTATCAAGTAAGTCAAATATTCCAAGTGATGAGTATGAGAGGACAGTGTCTGCTCATGGGTATTAACTTGTTGAGTAATTGACATTGTATGTGTCTCATTAGCAGAGACCTTTTCAGTTAACTCTTGCATTTTGGCTCTGAGAGAAGCTGCCTCTGCCCTATAAGATGATTCCAGCCTGGACATATAATTTTCCATGTCCTCCCTGGTTGGGATAGCTTGTATGCGGGCTCTGAGGTCTTTCCATACTGCCTCACTTTGTGATATATCCTGTAAGGCTACTTTCACACATCAGTTTTTTTGTGTCAGGCATAATCCGTCGTATACCTGATAGGACGGATCCGGCGCTGATTTTGAAAAAACTGATGCAACTGACCAGTTTTCTTGCCGGATCCGACCTGACCGAGGGGGGGGAGAGAGAGAGAGAGAGAGACCTTGGTTTTCAGCACCCGGATCAGTCTTTTGACGGATTTCACAAAAGACTGGTCCGGTTCCATAGACTTGTATTATTTCGGACCGCCTGATGGGCCGATTCAGGCACTATCAGGCGGCTCCGGAAAAAAAAAAAAACGTTGCAGTCAGCGTCTTGTCCGGCCGCCGGAATGTACATTTCCGCCGGATCATGCCAAAAACGGATGCAACGCAATGACATCAGGCGCGATCCGGCGCTAATGAAAGTCAATACCAAAAAAACGCATCCGGTACCGGATCCGTTTTTTTAAAAACACGCCGGATCGCGCCTGACGTCAAAAAACTGATGTGTGAAAGTAGCCTAACTGGCTCCCTTCTGAACAGCTGGGGAAGGGGGACACTGCGCCGCGGCGGTGGGATCTCTCTCTGATGTGCTTTGAAGGCCTCCCAGGGGTGAGTACCCCTCTATATCTGCATCCTCAGTAGCTCTAATCTTCCCCCGTCCAGCTGCTGAGGCCCCGCCAGTGTCCACGCACCTGGTTTCTCTAGGCGTGGGTCCGGGATCCGCAATCTTATATCCTCTCCGATTCCTCTCTCTCCGCAGTCCGGTCTCCAGTTCCCACCTGGGGCCAGCATGTCGGTTCTCCAGCTTTCGGCGGGGTCTGCTTCACCATCTGCGGCCCCGCAGGGTGATCGTCTCGGATACCTCCGGCTTCTCTGGAAGGAGCCGAGGAGAACCGAGCAGAAGCTGCCGCCGCCATCTTAGATCCTGTCCTCACAGCAGGAATGAGAGCTTTGCTTCTCAGGAAGCGATTAATGGTTGTTGGTGGGGCTTTTTGGGTGTCCACACCGGTCTGTGCCGTGTCCTTCTTTCTTTTAGCAGGCATCAGTGGGAATTGGGCCAATATGTAAGGCTCTGCATGCCCCAAAGCTGGTCTAGGGACGGGAGCAACTAAAGGTGCTTCCTCACTCCTCCATAGCCAGGCCACGCCCCCTTTACAAATTTTTTTATTGAGTTCGTTTTAATGTAAGTACCTCTCTTGAGGCATATGGTATTATTAATTTTAGCTTTCAATTCCTCCAATGTTGGGGATTACGGTCCAACCAGTGCAATGGTAACAATTTCCTGGCCAGAAACAGTATTCCCAGAATAGCAGTAGTCACAGGGGATCTTATATCTGCCCCCATGCCCAAAAGGCCCTGTAAGCACACCCTAAGATCGAGTTGTATATGTATCCCGAATATCCATTCAATCAGGGAGGTCACCCACAGAGGTCAATTGTACCCCAGCCCTGAAACTGCTATAGCTGCAAGGCTATGAAGTGTATGCAAGCGTTTGGAACTGCTAGGCCCCCATTACCCTTTCTTCTTTGCAGGGTTTCAAGTTTAATTCTGGGTTGATGTTTTATCCACATGAGTTCCAGAAACAGTCCATGTTTTATATGAAAGAAAGACATAGGAATCCAAATCAGAGTGTTATGAAAAAAATAGGAGTTGTGGCATTAGGATCATTTTCAAAAGATTACTTCTTCCCACTGGAGACATTGGAAGGCAACACCATGTATCCATCTTAGACCTAAATTTTAACAACAGGGGGGCAAAATTATGTGAATGAAAGTCCTGAGGG
Organism: Oophaga sylvatica; assembly: GCA_033576555.1. Taxonomy (NCBI): domain Eukaryota; kingdom Metazoa; phylum Chordata; class Amphibia; order Anura; family Dendrobatidae; genus Oophaga; species Oophaga sylvatica. The sequence goes on along the minus strand of JARQOD010000002.1, from coordinate 365,242,503 downwards.
TTAGCAGAGATTATTACCCCCAAATATTTAAAAGAGTTTTCTATTTGAATTTGTGTGTGCTCCAATGAGTATTCCTGTGGAAGAGGATCAACAGGCTTAAGTACCGATTTACTCCAGTTAATTAGAAGGCCTGACCATTTCCCATATGTTTTAATTATGTCCATAGCAAAGAGAACAGAGTGGAGAGAGTGGAGGAGAAAGTATTTTTTTTCAGCACCTTACCGGAATAAGGTGGAGGGATATAAATGGCTACTATAAGGATTGGGATGTTATGTATAGTACAAAATATAGAGACGAAGCGACCCTCTGAGTCTACCATGACTTTGTTACATGTGAATGGGATGTCTCTATGAACCAGAAGACTCACTCCTCTTGAGTGCGTGCTATAGATCGAATGATATTCAAATGACATCCATGACCTATGCAATAGATGCGTCTTTTCCTTCACCATATGTGTTTCCATTAAGCATATTATTGCTGGTTGGTAAGTATGGAACCACGAAAATATTGCACATCTCTTGGATGGGTCACCCATTTCTCAGATATTCCACACTATAAAATTTAAATTTTTTGACATTTTGGACAAAAAGCAAATTATCTAGCATATGATATCACTGTTGTTTCCACTTGCAGAGAGTTATATAGCACACCGTCCATTTGAATTCCAGCCACTCTGCTTATCTAAACAGGTATTAAGTGGCTACCTGCCATAGAAGAGCCTGACATAAATTGAAAAATATTATATGCAGGGAAGGGGTAAGAAAGCAACCACAACCGTCCTCTTGTGTCAGGATCATACAGCTCTCAGGGGCGTCTGTTCCGTAGGTCTTTTTTGTTAGTCCAGCCACACCAAAGCATCATGCAAGGTCTCAAAGATATGTATCTCACCTTTAGCAGCTACTCGGACTTTGGCAGGATAACAGTATAAGGCCGGGGTCAGACACAACTACAAAAAATCGGACCGTTTTAGTCGGTCGATTATCGGAACAAAATGAAAACATCACACATCCGCCTGGCATCCAATTTTCCTTCAAAGATGCGATTTAGTCGCATGTGTGTGTACCTTGTAACATCCGATTTTCATGCGACCAGCGTTTTTTTGTTGCAGCTTACCAAAAAGGACCAATAACGGTTTTGAGGCCTGATACTCATTTAAATCATCAGGCAGAGCTATATTTAAGTGATCTGCTACAGCTGTGACTCTCCCACCTTTGCACTGGTGTCATTTTGTTCCTTGTGCTTAGTGCTTGCTAGCTGCTTTATCCAAACATGAGCAACACACTCAGCTTTACTCCCACTGAGCTTGTGCTGTTCCATTGGGTTATATCCAGACGTTTTGGGGAGCCATATCCTGTAATAGCAGATCCCAGAAGACGCACAAGAATGTGGGTACATCCACTTTTGACAAGAAGGATAACTAAAGGCCATTTTCACCGTCTATATTTGTCACTGCGTAGGCACGGAGATAAGTTTTTCCAATATTGTCGAATGAGCATAGCTACCTTTGATACGTTGCTTGACATTGTGCGCCCTGGGACCACATTTCAGGACACCAGGATGAGAAAAGCAATTTCTGCAGAGGAACGCCTTCTCCTAACAATAAGGTATGTGTGTCAAGGATATGTTGATGTGTTTTCCTCGACATAGTGACTTTGCAAGTGTTTGAGCACACTTCTTGGAAACTTATAATGTGAGTAATGTATTTCTGAAGCTTACCTATCGAAATGATTGTCTTTGGTGTATTCCACAGAAGCCATGGCTTGTAATCTAATTTCCAGCATGTGTGGTCTAACAAACTCAAGCATTGTAAGTGTTGTGCATGCTGTGTTTGTTGTTTTTGGTGCTGATTTCTCCATGTTCTATGTGTGTTACAGGTTCCTTTCTACTGGCATGTCCTACGCTGCTCTGCACTTAGAGTTCTTAATAGGCCGATCAACAATTTCAGGCATTGTGCGGTCAACTTGTGTTGAAATTTGGAACAGACTACATGAAGACGTGATGTCTACAAAATGAGTGACTGGTTGAGGATAGCACAGGGTTTTGCCGAAAATTGCCAGTTTCCACACTGTATAGGAGCCCTGGACGGCAAGCACATACGTGTTCGTAAACCTCCTAACTCAGGCTCCCAATTCTTCAATTACAAACAATATTTTTCAGTAGTTTTGTTGGCCTTGGTCGACACAAACTACATGTTTATAATTGTAGACATTGGGGCCTATGGAAGGACTGGAGACTCAAGAGTCTTCAATACTTCCATAATGGGTAGGCGGATACGCAATAACCAACTGGACCTACCACCAGCAAGTCAACTTACAGACTCTATTCCAGAACATGTGCCTTATGTTATAGTAGCGGATGAGGCATTTCAATTAAGCCGTAATGTAATGAGGCCATATCCCCGTCGCTATCTCACCCATCGGCGTAGAATATTTAATTGTCGCCTGTCACGTGCTCAGCGGCTGGTGGAGTGCACATTTGGAATTCTTTGTGCTAAATGGCGGGTACTTCAATCTGCAATTCAACTCAGTGAACAGAATGTTAATGTGGTCCTCAAAGCATGTGTGGTCCTACATAATTTTTGTAGAATCCATGAATGCTCCTCACAACATGTGGGTGAGTTAGCCTCTGTGAATGTGTCTTTGCCTATGTCACCACCCATCCATCCCTGTCGTCCCCCTTCAGGCCTAAAAGTACGTGATGTGTTGACTCAATATTTTGTGTCCCCTGAGGGTGCTACTGCCTGGCAAGAGGAGGCATTATTACACATGTAGTGTGCCTATGTTGCTGTGTCATAAAGATATTTATGCTCACTTAATTGTATATGTTGTGTTTGTTTTTGTGTCATATTGTGTGTAAGTTAGGCACACCATAACATATTTAACTAAACAGCTACATATTTAAATAATCACATACAATTAATGCGAGTACAAACAATTTTTTATGTAGTAGATCATGTTTTGTCGCTGTAAACATAATGAACAATTACAACTGGCTCATAAATTATTTTAAACATATTTCCTGAGAAAATTGAAGGACTATAACAAACTATAATGTTCATAACTTAAAACAAATAGAACAAAAATACATTACACCTATAACTGGTGGTAGGTGTGGGGTGATGAAGGTGGAGGGCCAGATTGTGAGGGCTGCCTTGACTGCTCTCCAGCCACTGTGTCACCATGAGTGGTGGCTGACTGTGTAGTTTGCTGTCTGCTTGTTGCTGGCTCTGTATGTGGGTTTGGGTAAGGGAAGGTTGGGAACTGTTGTGGGTAGTCATAATATGACTGCCCACTTACACTGTAGCCCCCAAAATGCCCATGTCGACTATACCCATGTTGTGGCCAGCATTGAATATTGGGTATGGTCGAGTGGGAATATTGTGAATGGGCACTCTGTCCCATGGCTTGGAGCTGGGGAGCTCCGTATAAAGAAGGAGCTGCAGTAGGATGAGGAGGAGGAGTTGGGTTCTGTTGGACACAAGGAGGAGGTGGAGGAGGAGGATGATGATGAGGAGAAGGATCAGAGGCTGAAGCAGATTGTGATGGATTTGGTCCAAACAACCTTAAGACATTTTCCGGACCAACCAGCCATCTTTCTAGATAATCTAGTAGGTTGCTTGGATCATTAGGCGCTGTTCCAGCATCCAAAACAATCTGCAGTCCGCTTCTGATCCGCAGTCTGTGCTGTCTTGGAATAGCCCGGAGGTAACGGGCCAGACTGCGGCAAAATCCCTCCTCCCCATCATCATTTGCTACACTGGACAAATAGTCCAGAACTCCTCGGCCCACCTGCCTCCTTGTGCCAGAACCAACTCCTTCTCTTCTACGCCTGGCTCGCCGTGCCACAACTGCAGGAGGCGAAGCCACATCCAGGGGCCTACCAGGGCTGCTGCTGAGAGGAGGGTCTTGGGACTCAAGAGGCAAGCTCTCTGACTCCACTGCTGGTGGTGGTGGTGGTGATGCTGCTGCTGCACTTGCTGCTGATGACGGCCCAGCCTCCTCAACATCCCCCACGGGGTTGATCACTGCCTCAGAGTCAGAAGCTGGGTCTCTCTCAGTAAGGTTTGACTCGGTGCTAGAGAATAAAAAAATTGTATTACAATTTATTCTTAAAAATAGCAATACACTTTGTACAGACATTAACTTACGGTCGCAAATCCATAGCTGGAGCCAGAAAATTCAGTCTATCATAATAGACATATTTGCGTTTACTGGTTGCTGCTGCCCCACTGCGCCCCCTCAGCTGTCTCTCTCGCCTGTAGCAGTCTCTACAGCTGCGCCAACGCCTTGTAACATCTGAGACTGAAATAGTAACGGATAAAATAAGAAATTATACTTATCTGCCCTTGTTATGTATTTTAAAAATAAATACCGTACAACAGCAATATTATTTTTTTGGCGTGTTAGGGGTACAGAACACCACAACATATTGTATGTAGATAAAATAACAACTTAATATTACAAGGGGTCATACATACAAAGCTCTATGACATATGTGTCACAATAATGAGCATTTATTTGTGACACAGCGATGGGTTTAACAAAAGGGACACATATTAAGTACTTCACCTAGGCATTTATTGCGTAGGCACACATTTTTAACTTGAAACTTGGCGACCATTGCAGTTGGAGCTAAATATCACACCACCACTGACGGCACCTGAACCTTCATCCTACCAGGACCTTCAGTTCGTCCCTGCCCTGTGGGATTCCCGTATATATGGGCTGGAGCCTTTTAAAGTTCTCATATCCCACAGTGGCCTCCTCTGTTGCTTTTGTGGTATCTTCCTTAAGGTTTGAGAAAGACCCATTGCAGGGTCGAAACGTTACCTCTACACCTTGTTGATGCTGTGCTGTTTTCAATTTAAACTTTTTGCACTTGCATTTAAAGATTGTTGGAGTGCGGCTGTTTTTCAAATTATAGGAGCTAAATATTAGATGTGCTTGGAGTACTCACATAGCACTGGGGTTCAACAGGCATAAGTGTTTTTTTGGCCACATTTATGTTTCACATATAAGGGTACAGGGACATTATAACACATTGTTGTTGGTACATACTGAGTAGTAATACAGTATTTTAAGCGTCTTCAAGACGTTACTTACTAATGCGTTCTTGGTCCTCCATAGACCTGTCGCCAAAATCTGGAAACATCTGTCCACATATTCTCTGCCAAGCCGCGTCCTTCCGCGAGCGGTTTAAATAATTTTGATCCCGCTGGTCCCAAAGTTATGGTCTCTCCTGGACCAGAACGATCAACATCTCAACATTGATGTGACTGGCCATGGTTCTGGATTCCGTGGAGGCGGTTTCCTGTTTGGGTTTGAATTTTCGTAGCCTACTTAGCATGTGAGCCCTTCCTGGCAATTATCCTGATGCAATTTCCTGACACCTGGGATAGTGGTGCGATTTAATCGGAAGTCACACATGCGGTCCTTTTGTAATCCGATTTTTCATCGCTCCCATAGACTTGCATTGGCGATAGTCGACCCACAATCGGTGACAATCGCAGCATGCTGCGATTGCACTTGGACGATTAAAACGGACCACTAAAAATCGGATACTGGGAGCTGATCCATAGATCAACATAGGGCAGGACTGCAATACGATATTCACGTATTGCAGTCGTCCGATTCTGTCGCCAGTGTGACGCCGGCCTAAAGCATAGAGTAGGGCACTTGACTATCTCTCAGTCTTTTTTAATATCAAAAAATTTTGCTCGCCTTCTTTGTATTTCTGCAGAAAAGTACGGGTAAATAGAAGTTATATACCATTAATAAAGAGATCTTTAAGTTCCCTGGCTTTTTTTTAGAATAGAGACTCTGTCACAGTAGTGCAGCAGGGTGGATAAGATGGACGTGGGGATCACCGGGCTGGAGGGTCTGCTGGGCACCCTGTGCGCTTGTTCAATTGAAAAAACTGATGAGAGCACCTCCATTCCTATGGTGTTGTACAGCCAGGGCCGTATTTGCCATTAGGCACTTGAGGGCACGTGCCTAGGGCGGACACTGCAGGGGGGCGGCACCTGAGCAAGAAAATTTTTTTTTTCTGGTCCGGGGCGGGGGGTCGGCCCTCTCCTTGCTTCTGTGTCGACCTGCCACCACAATTGTGGGTTACCAGGGCAATGGGGTACTCAGAGCCGAGCCCATGGAAGTCTAGGGGGATTTGTCACAGGTAGCTGTGGCTCGGTCTGTGGCCCGGGCGTCTGGCGTATGTTGGGGATATATTTACAGGGGATAGATTTATAAACAGTTCGTGACGCACCTGTAGTATTCTGGTAATTAGTACCAGCGCTGCTGTAGATCTCTGAGGGGATGGTGAGGCAGCTAGATGTCGGGTCCCCTACAGGTGGGACGGGTCCCTCAAAGTCATGAAGTTGGTGAAGTCGAGTGCAGATAAATAACACAGTCTCACACGGTCAGCGTCTTTCCATACCTTTACTTGTAAGATGTTCAGGCAGGTCCCAGGGAGGCTGATCCAAGGAGAGTGTATCTTGAGACAGCAGCTGGACAAGTTAGGGGCCTCCTTTACTCCCAATACAATGAGTACAACTAGCCTGAAGCTAGTTCCCTCAATAACTCCAGCTAATCCATAGCTGTACCGCCCAGTCAGCTTTGTGTCAGGAGCCTTCCTGCGAGGGAGCTGAATTCTTATCTTATCGTGCACTGACTCAAAGTCTTCACTTCCCCTGACCCCAGTTACGTACTGACTATAATGGGCTTGTTTGCCGCGACCTAAGGTCCGGTAAATTCCTGGTTTTCTTACCACTATGCTTGTAACAATAGTGATCCTTCGGTCCCCAGTGACCGTTGCAATGTGCAGGACTTCTTCAATCCGTAAGCACTATTCCAATAAACCACTGTGCCTTTCGCCTTGTCCTCGCTGGTAACATAAGCACTCACACTAGCCAAGGGTCGAGCAGTCACTTCTTTCTTTTCTTCACTTCAAAGTTAGTTACAGATGCTCAGTTAATCAATAGGCAGGAGCACGTCTCTGAACCTTACACCGTCCTTTAGACAGGATACTGAAGACTTTCTGCACTAACTTCTTCTTTCCTTCCAGTGTATTCTGATGAGGTACAGCTCTGACTAGGCTGAGGTGAATTAAACACCTGTACTAGACTCCACTTTCCGAACTGATGATAGAGCAATCTGGACTGCTTCCTCCCTCCAGACGTCTTCTCTCTCTGAAGTCAGGAAAATCGACTGACTAGAAATCACTCCAACACATACACCTTGACCACTCCCTCAAGAGTAAACTACACTACCCCAAGGGGTTGTCTAGTATATGTTGAGTGAATGGATATTTAGCATTAAACTGCTGTCTCGCCACACACTCTCCAGGGTACTGTGGTGGGCCCAACACCAGGGCTACACTTCCCCCATGGTAAAAGACAGCACTCCCGGGCTGTAAAATACAAAAAGAGACATTTTGTTTATGCATGAAAACATAAACAATTAACATTGGTTCGTCCCATCGGAGGTGAGGATATCTTGAACGTTGCAAACATTATAGAAATACAAAAAGTATTAAATAGCATTCAATAAATATACAGTATACTTGTGAAGGACCCGCACCAAACCTTCAACGTAGGTCCTGGGTGGGCTGCAGGACATCCGATTGCAGACCTCACTCAGTGCCACACCACACGGTTTTTTGGTTCAGAGGTAGTTGTGCTGGTTTTTTGTAAAACCAAGATAAGGCACCGAAGCGCAACTATGTACAAGTAAGTTCTGGGTTGGCACAGTCCTCAACCTCAAAGTCCATTGTAAAACCAAAGACATAAATATAATATCACATTATTATACTAAAGTGCAAAACTTTTCTGGTTACTGTTTACCCAGCCGGGCATTCTACGGTTAGCAAAATATATATGCATCAATATACGTTGTACTTTTCAACTTGTGCAAAAACTTATAAAACATTTTCAAACTTTCTACTTATGGTAGACCCGAATATGGATCTCACCGATTCTTCTTTTCTATCTATTCATTTTCAAATAATACACTTTCCAATACACTTTCCACCCCGGGGGCTGGAACAATGCAATGGGCCCTAGATCCCAGGACTAACAAATCATGCGCTGCGATTAGGGTCTGGGTCGCCACAGTTCTCCGTGCGAACCTCTAGGGGCGCAACGGGTACATTCTCCTCTCGTGACACCGATTTGCGTTTCAATCACAGTTAACGATATGGACCGTGTCATGGATGCGATTGAGACTGGTCGCTGTTGCGATGTAGAGGTGGCTTTCCTTTGCGATGAAATCTGGGTCGCTAGTTGCGATGAATTTGCAGGGGGCGATGCTGGGGCACGGCCGGATACTGCTTGAGCTGGAGACGGGGACGCTGCGGTAGTGGTGACGTTACCTGCGTCGGGACGGGGTCACGGACGATGGCGACGTTAAGGGCATACCATCCCTTCATTCCCCAGTGCCGCGTATATGTGACGATGTCTCCATTGGCTAAGTCCCTCCGGGATGGCCTTGCGGCAGGTGGGATTCTACGTCACGCCTGCTGACAAAGACCCCTGGGTAGAGGCCCGGTTCACGGATAAAGCCCCAGCCCTTCCGGAGCTGGAACTCAGTCACACACCCCTGCCGCCGCGGTTTCCCTCAGGGTACCTTTCTCTCTCCGGACACTCTCTTTGTCCGCGATCAGCTCTGCATGTTTGTCGCTGACGATTCTTCTGAGCTTCCCGCTCTTCCTCCTGCTGGCGTTTCTTCTTTCCTCACGACTCTGCCTTTCATGTTCCCACTGGGCGGTGTAGGCGACGTCATCCAGGCGCGCCATCTCGTCCCAGTCCACATCTGGTAGTGACGGACAAGACCCCTCCGGTGTCCCTGCCGGGGACGATCATCTGCTGCGGCCTCCTGCCGGGCGGGCGTTCCGGAACAGCAATACCTCCTCAACCTCCTTCGCCTCCACCGCTTCACCGGTGGGATCAGGATCGGTACTTTCGGGGGCAGCCTCCGGTTGTCCTTCGCCTTGGGCAGCAGACTCTTCGGTATCTGGAATCGTGGGGGGTCGTTGAGGGGAGAGATCACGTGTCCCACAGCCTCCGCTGCTCCAGGGTACGCCGGCGTCTCTCGATCTCTTCAAAGCCAGGTGATACTGGACCATCTTCTTCAGGGGGTGCATTTTCTTCTTGAATCTCTAGCAACGCCTGCTGCAGGTGCAGGACCACAGATAACTCCGGTGCTGGTGGCAGCTTGGCTGGGGCACGGGGCCTGCCTTCCTCCGCTTCCCTGCTCGGCTGCACACGTCCTGCTTCCATGATGTTCCAGAAGATTCTTCTTTCTTCTTCCTGCGGAGACATCCGGTCTCTTCCGTGGAGGTGGGTTTGCGTCTCCTCCTCCTCGCAGGGAAGGTGAAGAGGAGGCGGACCTCCTTTGCTGTAGGGCAGGATCGCATATTGTAATAGCACTTTGAGAGGGCAGGCATTTTCTTCTTCGCGCCACTGGGGGTACACGCCCACGAAGGTACGCCCACCTTCTTCTCCAGCGCCTGAGGGCGCGAATATGGGCGACAAAAAGGCGATTTTGGCGCCAAAAGTGCAAACAGTCCTTTTTCACAAAACAATTCCTTAGCACACAGGGCTCGCAATTCTGCGAGTTTCGCATCCTGTTCGTGACGCCAAGTTTTGTGTGTCGACCCGCCACCACAATTGTGGGTTACCAGGGCATGGGGTACTCAGAGCCGAGCCATGGAGTCTATGGGATTTGTCACAGGTAGCTGTGGCTCGGTCTGTGCCCGGGCGGTCTGGCGTAATGTTGGGGATATATTTACAGGGGATGATTATAAACAGTTCGTGACGCCACCTGTAGTATTCTGGTAATTAGTACGAGCGCTGCTGTAGATCTCTGAGGGATGGTGAGGCAGCTAGATGTCGGGTCCCCTACAGGTGGGACTGGTCCCTCAAAGTCTATGAAGTTGGTGAAGTCGAGTGCAGATAAATAACACAGTCTCACACGGTCAGCGTCTTTCCATACCTTTACTTGTAAGATGTTCAGCAGGTCCCAGGGAGGCTGATCCAAGGAGAGTGTATCTTGAGACAGCAGCTGGACAAGTTAGGGGCCTCCTTTACTCCCAATACAATGAGTACAACTAGCCTGAAGCGTAGTTCCCTCAATAACTCCAGCTAATCCATAGCTGTACCGCCAGTCAGCTTTGTGTCAGGAGCCTTCCTGCGAGGGAGCTGAATTCTTATCTTATCGTGCACTGACTCAAAGTCTTCACTTCCCCTGACCCCAGTTACGTATGACTATAATGGGCTTGTTTGCCGCGACCTAAGGTCCGGTAAATTCCTGGTTTTCTTACCACTATGCTTGTAACAATAGTGATCCTTCGGTCCCCAGTGACCGGTTGCAATGTGCAGGACTTCTTCAATCCGTAAGCACAATTCCAAAAACCACTGTGCCTTTCGCCTTGTCCTCGCTGGGTAACATAAGCACTCCCACTAGCCAAGGGTCGAGCAGTCACTTCTTTTCCTTTTCCTTCACTTCAAAGTTAGTTACAGATGCTCAGTTATCAAAGGCAGGAGCACGTCTCTGAACCTACACCGTCCTTTAGACAGGATACTGAAGACTTTCTGCACTAAACTTCTTCTTTCCTCCAGTGTATTCTGATGAGGTACAGCTCTGACTAGGCTGAGGTGAATTAAACACCTGTACTAGACTCCACTTTCCGAACTGATGATAGAGCAATCTGGACTGCTTCCTCCCTCCAGACGTCTTCTCTCTCTGAAGTCAGAACTCGACTGACTAGAAATCACTCCAACAATACACCTTGACCACTCCCTCAAGAGTAAACTACACAACCCTAAGGGTGTGTCTAGTATATGTTAGTGAATGGATATTTAGCATTAAACTGCTGTCTCGCCAA
>JARQOD010000002.1:365185555-365231525 GCA_033576555.1 Oophaga sylvatica | reverse complement strand
ATCATAGGATGTCGCCTTAGTAGCAGATGGGCTCCATGAAAGGGCATGGTGACTCAATAAGAGGAGATCAATATGACTGTATGAGCTATGTGCAGAAGAGAAATACGTATAAATCCTTACCCTGAGGGTTCAATATGCGCCAGACATCTGTCAGCCTTTGGGCGTGGATGACCCGCTTTAATGATTGAAGTTGCCTAAGGGGGACGGCGCCCCTGCCAGAAGAGGAACTATTGTGGGATTCCAGGTGTTTTTGAAGTCTCCTCCTACAATCATAGTTCCTTCTGCAAAATCAGAGAGAGATGTTAGAAAAGATCTGCATATGGGAATCTGATCTTTGTTAGGAAGATACCAATTTGCTATTGACACATTGTTTCTGCTATTTTGAGTTTGAGAAAGATAATCGCCTTGATTGTCAACAAGGGAATCCACAAGAGTACATGTCAATGACTTGTGTATCGCTTATAGACACCCCCTTAGAACGTGAGTCCAGTTAGTGCTGTGGAACCAATGAGTATAATATCTATCTCTCAACGTTGGCAAGTGACCATTTTTAAAATGTGTTTCTTGTAGCATGAGAATCTGGACTCTATGTTTGTGCATCGAGTACAGTATCTGAAAGCGCTTCTGAGGTACATTAAAGCCCCTGACATTCAGAGAGCTTATTTTAATGGATGACATGTTTGTTGTATGATGGGAAGGAGGGATTAGGATCACAAATAAGGGAAACACACGAGGAGTGACGGGGTAAAAAGGCGATAAGAGGGGGATGAGAAGGAAAAAAAAAAACAAAATTATCTTATCATAACCCTATTTATCGGGTACAATAGTCTGGTGGGGGGAAGTAAACAATTTTACACCTGCCAGCAGTGTGTAAACCCCTTGGGAGGACGGACTTTCTACCGAGAAGTCCACCCCAGACCAGACATCAGGCCACGCCATATCCCTTGCATTTTAACAGCTGACCACCCACCTATTCCCCTACATTAATTTTTCCCATGAGCTTATGAGCGAAGCCCCAACCAACAACCTGTAAAGAATGTAATAACATTTGAACATAACGTTTCATTCCCATTATACAATAAAATATCGTATTCATTTACTCGCAACCAGAGATAATCGTCTGAAATATTTAAACTTTCTGAAATCTCTTATGAGAAGAACCAGCTATCATAGCCAATATGAATATATTAACCCTATTTTCTCATGTATAGAGTGTTTCAGTCCGGCGGGTAAGGACCGCTAGTGCCAGAGTGGTCATTGCTTTTCCCCTTTTCTGTTCCTGCCTCCTGGTCCTTTCTGGATTCGCTGTCAGATACAACCGGCCAGTCCTCTGGCTTTATGGACACATGTGGGATTTCCTAACCCCTCAATGAACGCCCGGACATCCCCCAAGCAGCAAACCGTATGCACAGCTCCCGACCGACGAACTTGCAGGTGAAAAGGGAGCCCCAAGAATACAAGATGCCCCTGTTGCCTCAAGGTTTCCACCAATGGCTTCAGCGCCTTCCTCTTCTGCAATGTGCGGCGCGACAAGTCAGATAGTAATTGGACAGGGTAATCCTAGTATAGAATAGAGTCCATTTTCCTGGCTTTCAACTTGATGCTGTCTTTTATTTTATATTTGTGGACCCGGCAAATCACGTCGCGAGGCTTTGAAGCATCAGGGGGTCTAGGGCCTAGGGATCTGTGAGCCCTGTCCAGTTCGATCTCACTGTCCAGGGGCATCCCCAATATAGAGTTGAATAAATGACAGACAACTTCGTCTAGGTTATTGTCCCTCTATAGACTCTGGGAGTCCTCTTACCCTAATATTATTACTCCGTCCTCTATTTTCAATATCATCTATCAAGTAAGTCAAATATTCCAAGTGATGAGTATGAGAGGACAGTGTCTGCTCATGGGTATTAACTTGTTGAGTAATTGACATTGTATGTGTCTCATTAGCAGAGACCTTTTCAGTTAACTCTTGCATTTTGGCTCTGAGAGAAGCTGCCTCTGCCCTATAAGATGATTCCAGCCTGGACATATAATTTTCCATGTCCTCCCTGGTTGGGATAGCTTGTATGCGGGCTCTGAGGTCTTTCCATACTGCCTCACTTTGTGATATATCCTGTAAGGCTACTTTCACACATCAGTTTTTTTGTGTCAGGCATAATCCGTCGTATACCTGATAGGACGGATCCGGCGCTGATTTTGAAAAAATGATGCAACTGACCAGTTTTCTTGCCGGATCTGACCTGACCGAGGGGGGGGGAGAGAGAGAGGAGAGAGAGAGACCTTGGTTTTCAGCACCCGGATCAGTCTTTTGACGGATTTCACAAAAGACTGGTCCGGTTCCATAGACTTGTATTATTTCGGACCGCCTGATGGGCCGATTCAGGCACTATCAGGCGGCTCCGGAAAAAAAAACAAAACGTTGCAGTCAGCGTCTTGTCCGGCCGCCGGAATGTACATTTCCGCCGGATCATGCCAAAAACGGATGCAACGCAATGACATCAGGCGCGATCCGGCGCTAATGAAAGTCAATACAAAAAAAACGCATCCGGTACCGGATCCGTTTTTTTAAAAAACACGCCGGATCGCGCCTGACGTCAAAAAATGATGTGTGAAAGTAGCCTAACTGGCTCCCTTCTGAACAGCTGGGGGAAGGGGGACACTGCGGCCGCGGCGGTGGGATCTCTCTCTGATGTGCTTTGAAGGCCTCCCAGGGGTGAGTACCCCTCTATATCTGCATCCTCAGTAGCTCTAATCTTCCCCCGTCCAGCTGCTGAGGCCCGCCATGTCCACGCACCTGGTTTCTCTAGGCGTGGGTCCGGGATCCGCAATCTTATATCCTCCCGATTCCTCTCTCTCCGCAGTCCGGTCTCCAGTTCCCACCTGGGGCCAGCATGTCGGTTCTCCAGCTTTCGGCGGGGTCTGCTTCACCATCTGCGGCCCGCAGGGTGATCGTCTCGGATACCTCCGGCTTCTCTGGAAGGAGCCGAGGAGAACCGAGCAGAAGCTGCCGCCGCCATCTTAGATCCTGTCCTCACAGCAGGAGTGAGAGCTTTGCTTCTCAGGAAGCGATTAATGGTTGTTGGTGGGGCTTTTTGGGTGTCCACACCGGTCTGTGCCGTGTCCTTCTTTCTTTTAGCAGGCATCAGTGGGAATTGGGCCAATATGTAAGGCTCTGCATGCCCCAAAGCTGGTCTAGGGACGGGAGCAACTAAAGGTGCTTCCTCACTCCTCCATAGCCAGGCCACGCCCCCTTTACAAATTTTTTTATTGAGTTCGTTTTAATGTAAGTACCTCTCTTGAGGCATATGGTATTATTAATTTTAGCTTTCAATTCCTCCAATGTTGGGGGATTACGGTCCAACCAGTGCAATGGTAACAATTTCCTGGCCAGAAACAGTATTCCCAGAATAGCAGTAGTCACAGGGGATCTTATATCTGCCCCCATGCCAAAAGGCCCTGTAAGCACACCCTAAGATCGAGTTGTATATGTATCCCGAATATCCATTCAATCAGGGAGGTCACCCACAGAGGTCAATTGTACCCCAGCCCTGAAACTGCTATAGCTGCAAGGCTATGAAGTGTATGCAAGCGTTTGGAACTGCTAGGCCCCCATTACCCTTTCTTCTTTGCAGGGTTTCAAGTTTAATTCTGGGTTGATGTTTTATCCACATGAGTTCCAGAAACAGTCCATGTTTTATATGAAAGAAAGACATAGGAATCCAAATCAGAGTGTTATGAAAAAAATAGGAGTTGTGGCATTAGGATCATTTTCAAAAGATTACTTCTTCCCACTGGAGACATTGGAAGGCAACACCATGTATCCATCTTAGACCTAAATTTTAACAACAGGGGGGCAAAATTATGTGAATGAAAGTCCTGAGGGTTAGCAGAGATTATTACCCCAAATATTTAAAAGAGTTTTCTATTTGAATTTGTGTGTGCTCCAATGAGTATTCCTGTGGAAGAGGATCAACAGGCTTAAGTACCGATTTACTCCAGTTAATTAGAAGGCCTGACCATTTCCCATATGTTTTAATTATGTCCATAGCAAAGAGAACAGAGTGGAGAGAGTGGAGGAGAAAGTATTTTTTTTCAGCACCTTACCGGAATAAGGTGGAGGGATATAAATGGCTACTATAAGGATTGGGATGTTATGTATAGTACAAAATATAGAGACGAAGCGACCCTCTGAGTCTACCATGACTTTGTTACATGTGAATGGGATGTCTCTATGAACCAGAAGACTCACTCCTCTTGAGTGCGTGCTATAGATCGAATGATATTCAAATGACATCCATGACCTATGCAATAGATGCGTCTTTTCCTTCACCATATGTGTTTCCATTAAGCATATTATTGCTGGTTGGTAAGTATGGAACCACGAAATATTGCACATCTCTTGGATGGGTCACCCATTTCTCAGATATTCCACACTATAAAATTTAAATTTTTTGACATTTTGGACAAAAAGCAAATTATCTAGCATATGATATCACTGTTGTTTCCACTTGCAGAGAGTTATATAGCACACCGTCCATTTGAATTCCAGCCACTCTGCTTATCTAAACAGGTATTAAGTGGCTACCTGCCATAGAAGAGCCTGACATAAATTGAAAAATATTATATGCAGGGAAGGGGTAAGAAAGCAACCACAACCGTCCTCTTGTGTCAGGATCATACAGCTCTCAGGGGCGTCTGTTCCGTAGGTCTTTTTTGTTAGTCCAGCCACACCAAAGCATCATGCAAGGTCTCAAAGATATGTATCTCACCTTTAGCAGCTACTCGGACTTTGGCAGGATAACAGTATAAGGCCGGGGTCAGACACAACTACAAAAAATCGGACCGTTTTAGTCGGTCGATTATCGGAACAAAATGAAAACATCACACATCCGCCTGGCATCCGATTTTCCTTCAAAGATGCGATTTAGTCGCATGTGTGTGTACCTTGTAACATCCGATTTTCATGCGACCAGCGTTTTTTTGTTGCAGCTTACCAAAAAGGACCAATAACGGTTTTGAGGCCTGATACTCATTTAAATCATCAGGCAGAGCTATATTTAAGTGATCTGCTACAGCTGTGACTCTCCCACCTTTGCACTGGTGTCATTTTGTTCCTTCTGCTTTGTGCTTGCTAGCTGCTTTATCCAAACATGAGCAACACACTCAGCTTTACTCCCACTGAGCTTGTGCTGTTCCATTGGGTTATATCCAGACGTTTTGGGGAGCCATATCCTGTAATAGCAGATCCAGAAGACGCACAAGAATGTGGGTACATCCACTTTTGACAAGAAGGATAACTAAAGGCCATTTTCACGTCTATATTTGTCACTGCGTAGGCACGGAGATAAGTTTTTCCAATATTGTCGAATGAGCATAGCTACCTTTGATACGTTGCTTGACATTGTGCGCCCTGGGACCACATTTCAGGACACCAGGATGAGAAAAGCAATTTCTGCAGAGGAACGCCTTCTCCTAACAATAAGGTATGTGTGTCAAGGATATGTTGATGATGTTTTCCTCGACATAGTGACTTTGCAAGTGTTTGAGCACACTTCTTGGAAACTTATAATGTGAGTAATGTATTTCTGAAGCTTACCTATCGAAATGATTGTCTTTGGTGTATTCCACAGAAGCCATGGCTTGTAATCTAATTTCCAGCATGTGTGGTCTAACAAACTCAAGCATTGTAAGTGTTGTGCATGCTGTGTTTGTTGTTTTTGGTGCTGATTTCTCCATGTTCTATGTGTGTTACAGGTTCCTTTCTACTGGCATGTCCTACGCTGCTCTGCACTTAGAGTTCTTAATAGGCCGATCAACAATTTCAGGCATTGTGCGGTCAACTTGTGTTGAAATTTGGAACAGACTACATGAAGACGTGATGTCTGAGCCAATAATGAGTGACTGGTTGAGGATAGCACAGGGTTTTGCCGAAAATTGCCAGTTTCCACACTGTATAGGAGCCCTGGACGGCAAGCACATACGTGTTCGTAAACCTCCTAACTCAGGCTCCCAATTTCTTCAATTACAAACAATATTTTTCAGTAGTTTTGTTGGCCTTGGTCGACACAAACTACATGTTTATAATTGTAGACATTGGGGCCTATGGAAGGACTGGAGACTCAAGAGTCTTCAATACTTCCATAATGGGTAGGCGGATACGCAATAACCAACTGGACCTACCACCAGCAAGTCAACTTACAGACTCTATTCCAGAACATGTGCCTTATGTTATAGTAGCGGATGAGGCATTTCAATTAAGCCGTAATGTAATGAGGCCATATCCCCGTCGCTATCTCACCCATCGGCGTAGAATATTTAATTGTCGCCTGTCACGTGCTCAGCGGCTGGTGGAGTGCACATTTGGAATTCTTTGTGCTAAATGGCGGGTACTTCAATCTGCAATTCAACTCAGTGAACAGAATGTTAATGTGGTCCTCAAAGCATGTGTGGTCCTACATAATTTTTGTAGAATCCATGAATGCTCCTCACAACATGTGGGTGAGTTAGCCTCTGTGAATGTGTCTTTGCCTATGTCACCACCCATCCATCCCTGTCGTCCCCCTTCAGGCCTAAAAGTACGTGATGTGTTGACTCAATATTTTGTGTCCCCTGAGGGTGCTACTGCCTGGCAAGAGGAGGCATTATTACACATGTAGTGTGCCTATGTTGCTGTGTCATAAAGATATTTATGCTCACTTAATTGTATATGTTGTGTTTGTTTTTGTGTCATATTGTGTGTAAGTTAGGCACACCATAACATATTTAACTAAACAGCTACATATTTAAATAATCACATACAATTAATGCGAGTACAAACAATTTTTTATGTAGTAGATCATGTTTTGTCGCTGTAAACATAATGAACAATTACAACTGGCTCATAAATTATTTTAAACATATTTCCTGAGAAAATTGAAGGACTATAACAAACTATAATGTTCATAACTTAAAACAAATAGAACAAAAATACATTACACCTATAACTGGTGGTAGGTGTGGGGTGATGAAGGTGGAGGGCCAGATTGTGAGGGCTGCCTTGACTGCTCTCCAGCCACTGTGTCACCATGAGTGGTGGCTGACTGTGTAGTTTGCTGTCTGCTTGTTGCTGGCTCTGTATGTGGGTTTGGGTAAGGGAAGGTTGGGAACTGTTGTGGGTAGTCATAATATGACTGCCCACTTACACTGTAGCCCCAAAATGCCCATGTCGACTATACCCATGTTGTGGCCAGCATTGAATATTGGGTATGGTCGAGTGGGAATATTGTGAATGGGCACTCTGTCCCATGGCTTGGAGCTGGGGAGCTCCGTATAAAGAAGGAGCTGCAGTAGGATGAGGAGGAGGAGTTGGGTTCTGTTGGACACAAGGAGGAGGTGGAGGAGGAGGATGATGATGAGGAGAAGGATCAGAGGCTGAAGCAGATTGTGATGGATTTGGTCCAAACAACCTTAAGACATTTTCCGGACCAACCAGCCATCTTTCTAGATAATCTAGTAGGTTGCTTGGATCATTAGGCGCTGTTCCAGCATCCAAAACAATCTGCAGTCCGCTTCTGATCCGCAGTCTGTGCTGTCTTGGAATAGCCCGGAGGTAACGGGCCAGACTGCGGCAAAATCCCTCCTCCCCATCATCATTTGCTACACTGGACAAATAGTCCAGAACTCCTCGGTCCACCTGCCTCCTTGTGCCAGAACCAACTCCTTCTCTTCTACGCCTGGCTCGCCGTGCCACAACTGCAGGAGGCGAAGCCACATCCAGGGGCCTACCAGGGCTGCTGCTGAGAGGAGGGTCTTGGGACTCAAGAGGCAAGCTCTCTGACTCCACTGCTGGTGGTGGTGGTGGTGATGCTGCTGCTGCTGCACTTGCTGCTGATGACGGCCCAGCCTCCTCAACATCCCCCACGGGGTTGATCACTGCCTCAGAGTCAGAAGCTGGGTCTCTCTCAGTAAGGTTTGACTCGGTGCTAGAGAATAAAAAAATTGTATTACAATTTATTCTTAAAAATAGCAATACACTTTGTACAGACATTAACTTACGGTCGCAAATCCATAGCTGGAGCCAGAAAATTCAGTCTATCATAATAGACATATTTGCGTTTACTGGTTGCTGCTGCCCCACTGCGCCCCCTCAGCTGTCTCTCTCGCCTGTAGCAGTCTCTACAGCTGCGCCAACGCCTTGTAACATCTGAGACTGAAATAGTAACGGATAAAATAAGAAATTATACTTATCTGCCCTTGTTATGTATTTTAAAAATAAATACCGTACAACAGCAATATTATATTTTTTTGGCGTGTTAGGGGTACAGAACACCACAACATATTGTATGTAGATAAAATAACAACTTAATATTACAAGGGGTCATACATACAAAGCTCTATGACATATGTGTCACAATAATGAGCATTTATTTGTGACACAGCGATGGGTTTAACAAAAGGGACACATATTAAGTACTTCACCTAGGCATTTATTGCGTAGGCACACATTTTAACTTGAAACTTGGCGACCATTGCAGTTGGAGCTAAATATCACACACCACTGACGGCACCTGAACCTTCATCTACCAGGACCTTCAGTTCGTCCCTGCCCTGTGGGATTCCCGTATATATGGGCTGGAGCCTTTTAAAGTTCTCATATCCCACAGTGGCCTCCTCTGTTGCTTTTGTGGTATCTTCCTTAAGGTTTGAGAAAGACCCATTGCAGGGTCGAAACGTTACCTCTACACCTTGTTGATGCTGTGCTGTTTTCAATTTAAACTTTTTGCACTTGCATTTAAAGATTGTTGGAGTGCGGCTGTTTTTCAAATTATAGGAGCTAAATATTAGATGTGCTTGGAGTACTCACATAGCACTGGGGGTTCAACAGGCATAAGTGTTTTTTTGGCCACATTTATGTTTCACATATAAGGGTACAGGGACATTATAACACATTGTTGTTGGTACATACTGAGTAGTAATACAGTATTTTAAGCGTCTTCAAGACGTTACTTACTAATGCGTTCTTGGTCCTCCATAGACCTGTCGCCAAAATCTGGAAACATCTGTCCACATATTCTCTGCCAAGCCGCGTCCTTCCGCGAGCGGTTTAAATAATTTTGATCCCGCTGGTCCCAAAGTTATGGTCTCTCCTGGACCAGAACGATCAACATCTCAACATTGATGTGACTGGCCATGGTTCTGGATTCCGTGGAGGCGGTTTCCTGTTTGGGTTTGAATTTTCGTAGCCTAATTAGCATGTGAGCCCTTCCTGGCAATTATCCTGATGCAATTTCCTGACACCTGGGATAGTGGTGCGATTTAATCGGAAGTCACACGTGCGGTCCTTTTGTAATCCGATTTTTCATCGCTCCCATAGACTTGCATTGGCGATAGTCGACCCACAATCGGTGACAATCGCAGCATGCTGCGATTGCACTTGGACGATTAAAACGGACCACTAAAAATCGGATACTGGGAGCTGATCCATAGATCAACATAGGGCAGACTGCAATACGATATTTCATCGTATTGCAGTCGTCCGATTCTGTCGCCAGTGTGACGCCGGCCTAAAGCATAGAGTAGGGCACTTGACTATCTCTCAGTCTTTTTTTAATATCAAAAAATTTTGCTCGCCTTCTTTGTATTTCTGCAGAAAAGTACGGGTAAATAGAAGTTATATATCCATTAATAAAGAGATCTTTAAGTTCCCTGGCTTTTTTTTAGAATAGAGACTCTGTCACAGTAGTGCAGCATGTGGATAATGACTGGACGTGGGGGATCACCTGGCTGGAGGGGTCTGCTGGGCACCCTGTGCGCTTGTTCAATTGAAAAAACTGATGAGAGCACCTCCATTCCTATGGTGTTGTACAGCCAGGGCTGTATTTGCCATTAGGCACTTGAGGGCACGTGCCTAGGCGGGACACTGCAGGGGGGCGGCACCTGAGCAAGAAAATTTTTTTTTTCTGGTCCGGGGCGGGGGGTCGGCCCTCTCCTTGCTTCCCTCACCCGCCCCCCCATCATCATACTCACCTCCTCGGCTCTTCCTCCTGCAGCTCCAATGGTCCAGCGCCGACATCTTCCTGTATGAGCGCGCGGACCACTCGTGGTATCGCTCATTAAGCTCATGAATATGGACGCCACTCCACTCACATAAGCGTCGTCCATATTCATGAGCTTAATGAGCGGTACCACGAGTGGTCCGCACGCTCATACAGGAAGAAGATTTTGGCACTGGACCATCGGAGCTGCAGCAGGAGGAGCCGAGGAGGTGAGTATGATGATGTGGGAATAAGCGATGGGGCAGTGAGCGCTGGGGGCAGTGTTCGCTGGGGGGCAGTGAGCGCTGGAGGCAGTGAGTGCTGGGGGGCAGTGAGCACTGGAGGCAGTGAGCGCTGGGGGGCAGTGAGCGCTGGGGGGCAATGAGCGCTGGGGGACAGTGTTCGCTGGGGGCTAGCGGGCAGGGTGGGCAGGAGCGCTGGAGGCAGTGAGCGCTGGGGGGCAGTGTCGCTGGGAAACAGTGGCGCTGGGGGCAGTGTTGCTAGGGGGAAAGCGCTACAGTGGTCTGGGAGAGCGCTGGGGGCAAGAGTGAGTGCTAGGGGGGAATGAGCGCTGGGGCAGTGAGTGCTGGGGGGAGTGAGCACTGGGGGGCAGTGAGCGCTGGGGGCAGTGAGCACAGGGGGGAATGATCGCTGGGAGGCAGTGAGTGCTGGGGGGAATGAGCGCTGGGGCATGAGTGCTGGGGGGAGTGAGCACTGGGGGGGCAGTGAGCGCTGGGGGCAGTGAGCGCTGGGGGAATGAGCGCTGGGGGCAGTGAGCCCTGGGGGGTAGTGAGCACGGGGAGGAATGAGCACTGGGGGGAATGAGAGCTGGGGGGAGTAATGAGCGCTGAGGTTGGGAATGAGCGCTGGGGAGTAATGAGCGCTGGGGTGGGGAATGAGCGCTAGGGGAATGAGCGCTGGGGAGAATGAGTGCTGAGGTGGGGAATGAGCGCTGGGGGGAATGAGCACAGGGAGAATGAGCGCTGGGGGAGGAATGAATGCTGAGGTGGGGAATGAGCACTGGGGGGAATGAGAGCTGGGGGAATGAGCGCTGGGTGGAGGAATGAGCGCTGAGGTGGGGAATGAGCGCTGAGGTAGGGAATGAGCGCTGAGGTGGAGAATGAGCGCTGGGGGGAATGAGCACTGAGGTGGGGAATGAGCACTGAGGTGGGGAATGAGCGCTGGGGGGAATGAGCGCTGGGCTAATGTAAAAGAGGCGGTTGGACAGAAATGACATCACAAATCTTTTTTTTTTGTTAGATAACATCTTTATTTAGCTTACAAAAAAGCATACAAATCCGCATGTAAAAAACGCGTTTTCTGCCAAGAGATGCGGATTATGTGCGGAAACTTCTGCAGACAAATCTGCAACGTGTGCACATACCCTAGGCTACGTTTCCACGTTCAGGAAACACTGCAGAGAGGACACAGCTCCGTCCAAAGCTTTGCCGGCTTTTGTACGCGCGGTGATTCCACATGTGTTCATTGAACCGTGTGGAATCACCGCATCCTATACATAGGACGGTGTTATTTATCTTGCGTAGACTGAGCGTCTCCGTGAGATAAGTAGACATGCTGCGGTCTAGAAAGACGCGCCGCATGTGCATATACGCAGGTCTGCCACCTGCATCTTTGTACGCATAGTGGATATGGGATTTCATAAAATCCCCTCCACTATGCTGTAACATTGGACTCTGCGGATTGGACTCTGCGGCAGTTCTCAGCATCCAACCCGCAGCGTTTCCTGAACGTGGAAACGTACCCTACATATATCTCTGCCTCTGGACATTATATAGTATAGATTTGCCTTGATTGTACATTATTATAAATCTACTACCTGAGCATTACATATTATAGATAACCCTGGACATTTTATATACTGTATTTTCCGGCGTATAAGACGACTGGGCGTATAAGACGACCCCCAACTTTTCCAGTCAAAATATAAAATCTTCTTAAAGTGGGGGGGTCTTCTTATACGCCTAGTGTCGTCTTATAGGGCGGTGCGGAGGAGTGGTCCCAATGACAAGGTGAGGGGGGCGTCCCACAGGAAAGGTGTATATGAAGTACCATTACTGAGTCCACAGCCAGAGCTTTGGGGTACTCGGCACCGAGCCCGTTGATGTCTATGGGGAATGTCACGGGTAGCACAGCTCGGTCCGTGCCCTGGGCGCTCACTGTAATGTGGGATATTTACAGGTGACTTGAATGATGATATGGGAATTCGTGACGCCACTTGTGGTACCTGGTCAGGATGACCAGCGCTGCTATGCAGACCCACTGGAGGGTTAATATTGTGCAGCTAGATGCTAAGCCTTCCACAAGTAAGGCTGAGTTCTCCTCCAGGGCAGATAGATGTGCAGGGGTGCAGGACAGGCTGGGACCCGGCAGACAGGAGTAATAAGGGAGACACACACATAAGTCACTTTAGTACCTTTACTGAAGATGTTTCAGGCACTTCCAGGAGCGCTGTAGGGTGAAGGGTGCACATCCAGATTCCTCCACTTGGTAGGTGTGTGGCCTCCTGTTCTCTGCCTTTTTGTAATGAAGTCCTGACCTGCTTGTAGCTAGGTCTAACTTGGTCTCCGTCTGCACCTGGCTGACCTTGTGATTGGACGTCTTCTTGAAGTACACAGTCTCTATTTGCCGTGCACGGCTAAACTCTGTCCTTCTGATCCTGCTACGTGTCAGCTCTGTGGTACTCCTGGGACTTGTAGTCCTCCAGGAACGCCGGTGTTCTCCTAATAGGTCGTGGAGATCCCTATAGGCTTGGACCCCGGTGTCCGGTAATACCTGCTGAGATGAGCTATTAAGGCTCCACTGTCTCATAAACTTTCCACTCGCCTTCGGCCTACCTAGATCCTCACACGATCACACACTGGCAGTTGGTGGGCTGCCTCTTCACCGCTCTCTAAGCGTCGGCACGCTTCTCACTGAGTTGCACTCCTAGATTCAGCTCTGACTAGGCTGGAGTGATCTCTGTTCACTCTTACTAGACTCCACTTACTTTCTTGAACTGAATAGCTCTGCAGCTTCTCTAACCTCAGCTCTGCACTTCCCTCACTGCAGACTGACTGAGCCCTCTGAGGTGGCTGCACTGAACTGCTCTCAGAGATGACTGAGCAGAACTCAACTCTATGCTTCCTGTGTCAGCTTCTTTTATATGTCTTACACAGCTCCCTCTGGTGGTCTTTGGGAATAAATGAACGTGTGTGCATGTGAATAATGACCTCTAGTGGGATCTTCTTTCAGTGCACCCTTCTGGAAGATATGGATCCAGTCGCAGCTGGGCTCCACATTCCCCCCTAGTAGAACTCAGCACTCCGGGGCTGAAATACAAAAACAGATAACAATAAACATTGTATAATAACTCTTCCTTTACAGGAGGTATGGCACTCTTGAACTGTTGCATAACGATAAATAAACAACTATGTACATTAGCACAATGAGGGATTGAGGAATTGAGCAACCATAAAAGTCCCAGTCTCTTTTGGAAAAAGGATGCTCAAAGGAGGTAAAGAAAACAAGCAAAAATAATGTCCATTCCACTTGTTTCAATATTATAAGGAAAAATAGGTTAATAAATAACGGTATACAAAGGCATGTTATAACAACAATATATACATTCATATACAGTGGTTCTTGATAATTATGTACATGTGTTAGGCCCTACTCTCTGTACCTAACAGGTATTTGCCCCCTTGTTGTGCGTACTGACCTACGTGGTGTAGTGGTAGGTGAGGTGTCAGTTACCCTGTCTGTCCTGCGTGCCGGCAAACTGTAGATCTACCTCCACCTCTCTAGGGATCTGGCAAGCATACTAGCGACTGGGCGATGCGGTTCTGTTTCGCCAGGGGATTCTTCTTCTTGGGGTGCTGCTTCTTGGGGTTCTGCTGGGCAGGTTCCTCTGGAACTGACTCTACTGCAACAACCGGTGCAACGGAATGTAGAGGTTCTTCTTGTGGTTGATAGAATTGAAGCACGGGAATGATTACAGCTTCTCCAATGCGATGCCAATCCGCGGGGAAATCTCCTAAGTCTGTATGTATGACTGAGTCATCACGCTCTTCCTGATTGATAACAGGTTCTTCTCTCTGAAGCTTTAATGGGTTTGGACACAACTTTAGGTGATCTCGGAAGACGGTTGCAGTCGTTCTTACTCCATCCTGCTAATTCTGCACGTTTTCTTTTTGTCAAACCTTGAATTCTGTATGATGTAGGGCTCTCTTTCCCATTGATCGTCGAGTTTGTGTATCCTCCTCTTTCTTTTCAGTACGACTTCACCAGGTGCGAAAGGTGCAGCTGGCGCACTTTTGTTGTAGCGATCTTCTTGTTTATCCCTTACTCGATGGAGACTATCTTCAACGCAGGCCTGTACTTTTCTGTACTGTTCCTGTCTGTTTGTGTCCCAGTCTTCAGTAGCCACATCTGCTTCTGGTTCTACAACACCAAGCTCCAGATCCATGGGCAGCTTTCCTGGTCTTGCCCGCATGAGGTAGGCTGGGGTGCAATTGGTGGAACTCACTGGTATGTGATTGTACAGATCTACCAGGTCAGATAGTAGGTCTGGCCACCGATTTCTCTCTTCAAGTGGTACAGTCTTCAGCAGGTCAATGACGATGTGATTCATCTTCTCACAGAGACCATTTGTTTGAGGGTGGTATGGTGTGGTTCTGATCTTCTTACATCCATACAAGTGACAGAACTCTTTAAACAATTCTGCCTCGAAGGCTGGGCCTTGGTCAGTTAGCACCTGCTCAGGATATCCGTGTGGTCTGCAGAAATACCCTTGGAACGTCCTTGCTGCTGTCTCTGCCGTCAGATCTTTGACAGGAGCGACCACCAGGAACCTGGAGTAGTGATCCACCATAGTCAGGGCATAGGAGTATCCTGATCGGCTGGGTGACAACTTGACATGGTCCAGGACCACGATCTCCAAGGGACGAGTCGTCTTGATGGGTTGCAGGGGTGCCTTCTGACTGCTGTAGTCCTTTCTTCTGAGGCCACAGGGTCCACAGTTCTGGCACCACCTCTCAATGGAGCTGCGCATTCCCACCCAGTAGAAACGACACTTCAACAGGGTCTCCAGCTTCTTCCAGCCAAAGTGTCCCGCTTGATTGTGGTAGGCTTCTAACACCATCTGGATGTCTGCTCTGGGGACTACTATCTGCCATACCATCTCATGGGTCCTTGGGTTGACGTACCTCCGGCACAGCTTCTCACGGTAGATGAACAACCGGCTTCTCTCATTCCACAGCTGCTTTGCTTGTAGAGGCGCATCCTTCTCCAAGGAGGAACCTTCTTGAGTTATCAGCTCCTTGATTCGGCTGACAACTGGATCACTGTCCTGAGTCTCCTTCCAGCTGTGGTGAGGTAAAGGATTTAACGTCTTACCACGCGACCTCCTGCAGGCTTGTTGCTCGTGGATCATCCCATTCCTGTGAAAGGCAGGTAGTTCAATCTCTTCCAGATCATCCACTTCTTCTTCCGTGTCCGATTCATGAGGCATCCTGGATAGGGCATCAGCGTTGGCATTCTTGCGGCCTGCTCGGTACTTGATTGTGAATTGGTAGTTTGACAGCCGAGCCACCCATCGTTGTTCCATGGTCGCAGCTTAGCTGTTTCAAGATGCGTTAAGGGGTTGTTATCGGTGTAGGCAGTGAACTTGCTGGAGGCTAGGTAGTGCTTAAACCTCTCCGTGATGGCCCAGACCAGTGCCAGGAACTCCAACTTGAAGCTGCTGTAGTTCTCTGGGTTCCTCTCGGTCGGGCGGAGCTTCCTGCTTGCATAGGCGATGACTTTCTCCAGGCCATTTTGCTTCTGACTGAGGACAGCTCCCAATCCTTCATTGCTGGAATCAGTATACAGCAGGAACGGCTGGCTGTAGTCAGGATAGGCTAGGATCTCATCACCTGTCAGGATCTCCTTCATTTCCTTGAATGCTTCTGCCTGTTCTTTACCCCAGTGGAATGGAGAATTTCTGCTCTTGAGGGACTGTCCCACCAGGAGGTCTTGCAGAGGCGCTGCTTTCTTGGTGTAGTCCTTCACAAACCTCCGGTAGTACCCTGTCAGTCCCAGGAACTGTCGCACCTCCTTGAGATTTTTCGGCTCCGGCCATTTCTGGATGGCGGTGATCTTCTCAGGGTCTGGCGCTACTCCTTCTGAGCTGACAATATGTACCAGATACTGTACCTTCTGTTTGAGCAGATGGCACTTTGAAGGCTTCAGTTTCATCCCATACTTGGACAGTGACTCAAATACCTCCGCCAGGTGCTTCAAGTGATCTTCATACGTCTTGGAGTACACAATGATGTCGTCCAGGTACAGCAACACAGTTTCAAAGTTGAGGTGTCCCAGGCAGCTCTCCATCACTCTCTGAAGCGTTCCAGGGGCACTGCTGAGTCCAAACGGCATCCTGTCGAACTCACAGAGTCCCATCGGGGTGGTGAAAGCCGTCTTCTCCCGATCCTAGTCAGCCACAGCTACTTGCCAGTACCCACTAGTGAGGTCAAGGGTGGAAAAGTAATTAGCAGTCTTTAGTGCAGCTAAGGATTCCTCAATGCGTGGTAAAGGGTATGCATCTTTATGTGTAATGCGATTTACTTGTCTGTAATCTACACACATTCTCATGCTTCCATCCTTTTTTCTGACTAAGACTAGAGGTGCTGCCCAGGGACTGCAACTATCCCTTATCACCCCTGCTTTCTTCATGTCACGCAACATCTCCTTGGCTTTCTGGTAGTGTGCTGGTGGTATAGGCCTGTACCGTTCTTTAATGGGAGGATGATTGCCTGTGGGGATGTGATGTTGAACCCCTTTAATCTTCCCAAAGTCGAGTGGGTGTTTGCTGAATACCTGCGCATACTCTTGAACTACTCGGTATACTCCTTGTTTCTGGTGGGCTGGAGTGGTGTCTGTCCCGACATGGAGCTGCTGACACCAATCCTCCACCGGGGTGGTCGGGCCGTTATCCTCCACTGGTTGTGGGGAGGTTAAGGGCTCCGTTGTGTGAATGGAGTTATTATCCACAGCATGTAACATAGCCACAGTGGCATAACGTGGTAATTTGACTTCATCCTCTCCCCAGTTGAGAAGACGCACTGGCACCCTCCCATTATGTACATCCACTACCCCTCTGGCAGTCAAGAGTGTAGGTCTGTGCTCTGAACAATGGGGCTCTACTACTGCTTGGTAGTTCTGTCCTCTCAGACCTATTGCTGCTCTACACCAAATAAGCATTTCACTCGTTGGGGGTATCACAATGGGGTTCGGGTCTGTCACCCGTACATTACCAATCTCACCACCGGTCAGTTTCACTTGCTGCTGGCACATCAGGGTCCAAATCTCCTTCCGGATAACTCCCTTTTGCCTTGGTCTGGCAACTTCGGCGAGCTGTTGGAGTAAAAACACAACCTCCTCCAAACAGTTACTAATAACGTTAGTGCCTAAAACCACATTCAACCCATTTTCCTCATTAACAGTCTTTACTACAAGAAGTCCCTGATCTTTTAGCTCCACTCTCCCCACTTTTACGTCTACGTTTTTAGCCCCCAGTAAGTCAAGAGGGAGGCCATTAGAGGCGTATACGGCAAAGTCAGGGTTTGGGGGTTGGGGACCATCACTGGACCAGTACCTATTGTAAAGAACATCAGGTATGATGGTTACCTGAGATCCAGTGTCCAGCAGGGCAGGGATTGTGATCCCGTCCAGTATGATGGACAGGTATGGTCTTCCTCCCACAAACCTGCGGTTCCAGTCTGAGGGGCCTGAGGAGTCTATTCCTGGGTATTGGCCCTCGGACCCAGGATTTGCTCGTTTAAAGGACACCAACGTGCTGGGTGACCCTCTCTGTGGCAGCGATAGCAGATGATCTCTCGGCGAGGATGATGCTGGTTGCGGGTCCTTCCTGGGGGTGACGTTGTCCTCCTCCGGTGGGGCGCCGTCCTCCTTCTCCTCCGGTTCATCCAAGGGACATCCTCTGGGCAGTCAGCTAGCAGGATCTTTCCTTCTTCCTCCGTCGGCAGTTGCAGGGCACTCATTACAGTGGCCAGGTTTTTGGTCAGCTGGCGCACTTCTGAGCGCAGACAGTCCAGCTCGGTAGAGGGCGCCACCTGCGTTTTGGCTTCCGCAACCAGCGGGGAAAAGGTGGATGCTGCTGGCTTTAGGGTGGTTTCACTCGGGTGACATTGGGTTGCCATCTCGGGTGTTTCCAGGGGTCGCAGTCCTTTTATAGCCATATCCTTAAGGGCATCAAAGGT
The DNA here is from genome assembly GCA_033576555.1 of Oophaga sylvatica. Taxonomy (NCBI): domain Eukaryota; kingdom Metazoa; phylum Chordata; class Amphibia; order Anura; family Dendrobatidae; genus Oophaga; species Oophaga sylvatica. Next base: position 365,213,257 of record JARQOD010000002.1, on the reverse strand, counting down.
AGCATCAGGATGATCCAAGGACCACCAGTGCACAGTCCTGCTTTCAGCTTGGGACCTCAGTCCCCGTCAAATTGTTCCTTTAACATTTTATTCTCTTTAGTGACACTTATAGGGTTAACTTGTTTAAGTGCTCGCAGGGCCCCCTGTAGTCGGCAGGCGTAGTCCCTAATGCTGTCATCTGGTTTCTGGGAGCATTGGTAAAACCTCATCCGGAGATCTGTTTCAGTGCGGTCCAAAAAGATAGTCTGTAGCTTTAAGAAAATTGCAAGCACTGATTCCTGGTCTGCAGCTGTCCAAGTCTCTACCTCTCTCTCTGCAGCACCAGTCAATTGTCCCACTACCACTGCAGCTCTCTGCTTTTCTGTCATAGGGTACATGTCCATTATGCTGCATATTTTTCGCTTGAACCCTGACAGGGTGTCTGGCTTGCCGCTGTACTGAGGGAGCCACTTCGCTCAGGGCATGTATGGCAGCGTTAGCGGTACTATCGGGGCCGCAGGACCAGGTGAGGGGCTAGCATTTCCAGCCTGTGCGGCAGCGCCGAGGGGTAAGTCATTAAGGCCGTCGGCCTGGGCCGCGTTGTCGGCTGGCTGCTGCGACATGTCTGCGCCCCCCTAGTTAAGTGTGGCCTACCTTCCCTGAAGGCTGCAGCTCCGCAGGGCACGGGGGTGTGTAGAAGGACCTGCGTCGCTGGCGCTCTGACGTCAGAGCGTTCACTGTAGCTCTTCACAGGACCTGCCGCCGCGTCAGCGTTGGGGGCGTGTCCAGGACTCAGCGCGCTTTTGCAGGTACGCCCACTAGTTTTCGCGCCGTGGCGCTGTAAATGGCGGGCAATGGCGGGCAAATGGCGGGAAATCTTCACCACATACAAAACACAGTCTTTAGGCACACAGTACCCGGTGGCAACGGGCACAAATTACTCCGTTGCTGCAGGGCACGAAATCCTGTTCGTGACGCCAGGTCAGATGAGTCGCACAGCCGAGCTTTGGGTACTCGGCACCGAGCCCGTTGATGTCTATGGGGAATGTCACGGGTAGCACAGCTCGGTCCGTGCCCTGGGCCTCACTGTAATGTGGGATATTTACAGGTGACTTGAATGATGATATGGGAATTCGTGATGCCACTTGTGGTACCTGGTCAGGATGACCAGCGCTGCTATGCAGACCCACTGGAGGTTAATATTGTGCAGCTAGATGTTAAGCCTTCCACAAGTAAGGCTGAGTTCTCCTCCAGGGCAGATAGATGTGCAGGGGTGCAGGACAGGCTGGGACCCAGCAGACAGGAGTAATAAGGGAGACACACACATAAGTCACTTTAGTACCTTTACTGAAGATGTTTCAGGCACTTCCCGGAGCGCTGTAGGGTGAAGGGTGCACATCCAGATTCCTCCACTTGGTAGGTGTGTGGCCTCCTGTTCTCTGCCTTTTTGTAATGAAGTCCTGACCTGCTTGTAGCTAGGTCTAACTTGGTCTCCGTCTGCACCTGGCTGACCTTGTGATTGGACCTCTTCTTGAAGTACACAGTCTCTATTTGCCGTGCACGGCTAAACTCCGTCCTTCTGATCCTGCTATGTGTCAGCTCTGTGGTACTCCTGGGACTTGTAGTCCTCCAGGAACGCCGGTGTTCTCCTAATAGGTCGTGGAGATCCCTATAGGCTCGGACCCCGGTGTCCGGTAATACCTGCTGAGATGAGCTATTAAGGCTCCACTGTCTCATAAACTTTCCACTCGCCTTTGGCCTACCTAGATCCTCACACAGTCACACACTGGCAGTTGGTGGGCTGCCTCTTCACGCTCTCTAAGCGTCGGCACGCTTCTCACTGAGTTGCACTCCTAGATTCAGCTCTGACTAGGCTAGAGTGATCTCTGTTCACTCTTACTAGACTCCACTTACTTTCTTGAACTGAATAGCTCTGCAGCTTCTCTAACCTCAGCTCTGCACTTCCCTCACTGCAGACTGACTGCGCCCTCTGAGGTGGCTGCACTGAACTGCTCTCAGAGATGACTGAGCAGAACTCAACTCTATACTTCCTGTGTCAGCTTCTTTTATATGTCTTACACAGCTCCCTCTGGTGGTCTTTGGGAATAAATGAACTTGTGTGCATTAGGGTTGAGCATTCCGATACCGAAACCCGAGTCCGATACCTGAAATCCAATGTAAGTCTATGGGAACAAAATATCGGAATATTTTAAATTCCAATATTTTGTTCCCATAGACTTACATTGGATTTCAGGTATCGGACTCGGGTTTCGGTATCGGAATGCTCAACCCTAGTGTGCATGTGAATAATGACCTCTAATGGGATCTTCTTTCAGTGCACCCTTCTGGAAGATATGGATCCAGTCGCAGCTGGGCTCCACATTACCTCCTTGCGGTGCTCTGTGCGGCTGTCTGCGCTTGGAGGGGCGGCGGCGGATCTTGATCAGCATTGGCAACTCGGCCGGCAGCTCTTGATCAGCATTGGGGGCTTGGCCGGCAGCTCCTTATGCATCGTGGGGTCTCCGCCGGCATTTCCTCAGAGCCCAGAGGCCACCGCAGCTCCATTGCTACGATGCGGTGGCCTCCGGCAAAATGGCCACTGGTGGGCGGCGCATGCTCAGATACAGATCTCGGCACAACTCGTCTCAGATCTCGTCTCCCGAGATCTCGGAACGAGATCTGAATCTGAGCACCAGCGGCCATTTTGCCAGAGGCCACCGCATCGTAGCAATGGAGCTGCGGTGGCCTCCGGGCTCTGAGGAAATGCCGGCGGAGACCCCCACGATGCATAAGGAGCCGCCGGCTGAGCCACCAATGCTCATCAAGAGCCGCCGCCACCCCTCCAAGCACAGACAGCCTCACAGAACACTGCAAGGAGGTAATGGTACTTCATATACACCTTCCCTGTGGGACGCCAACTCACCTCGTCATTGGGACCACTCCTCCGTACCGCCCTATAAGACGATACCCGGCGTATAAGACGACCCCCGACTTTCCAGAGGATTTTCTGGGGTTAAAAAGTCATCTTATACGCCGGAAAATACGGTAATAGCTTGTACATCATATATTACAGATAATTCTGGACATTTTATACCATAGGTCTCCTTGTACATTATATATTCTAGATCTATAATAAATAATATACCGGGAGATCTATAAGATAAATTGTCCAGATTTATATGTAAGTATCTGTTTAAACCCAGACATATGAATAAGGCCTTAGTCAGAGACTGGGCAGTAATAGAATAATACAATCCATCTAGTAATCCTCAAATGTCTGCTGGACATGGTGTGGCGAGAGTTTCTAGTTCAGTTAGTACACAGACACCAGACTTCTTGCTGTTAACCAGATAATGTTTTCTTGTCCACCACACTGCAGTGTCAGAAGAGGAAGACAGCAAGACAGGCAGCAACATCACATCAGAGAGCTCTTGACCTCGAAACACAAAATCCTCAGATCCTGGTATTTAACATAATATTAAGAATAATATTTATTCATTGATATTGCGCTATTAACTCCACAGCACTTTACATACATCATCAACACTGTCCCCATTGGGGCTCACAACCTAAACATCCTATTTGTATGTCTTTTGAGTGTGGTAGGAAACCACTGTGTTTGAAAGAGCTACATGGGCACACACATAGATTCGGCCTCATTCATTCCCTATGGGATTTGCAAACATGTGCGGCACTTGCGGTGAGACAAAAAAACACTGCTAGTAGCGTTTTTTTTCCGTTGCTGCAAGTATCGGATTTGCGGGATCGCGTCAAAACCGCAAGTGTCGCACATGTCTGCAAGGCGCTTAGGGAATGAATGAGGCCGAATGCAGTGTTGCCGTAAGTGATCCGTTATGTGGCAGATGCGGAAAAACTGCCGGATCTGCCGCGAATGGCAAAAATCGCTGATGTGCAAGTAGCCTAAGTCACTGCTGACAGTGTCTGCATTAGTCATACTCACCAATGGGGGAGGCAGAACGAAAAGTGCCTAGAGCAGCATAAACTCTAAATACGGCCCTGTGTACAGCCACTTTTTAAAAAATCCCACAGGATCCCTTCCTTCCACTTTTTCAGGGACCCGCACCAGCCTTATATTATTTCTGCGCATCACGTTTTCTAAATCGTCTGTTTGATCAAACAGTAGGGAAATGTTCTGCACAGTTTTCTTAACATCTCTAATGATTTGAGGCATTTTATCCTCCATGCATCCAACCCTCTCCTCCACTCTTTCATTTTCTGTATGGAGGGCCTGTTTAATACAGTGAATATCCTCCTTCATGCTACCCATTTGTTTACTAATCGTTGCTAAAGTACTGTTAGACAAGGCGATTGCTGCAAATACAGCTCTCATAGTTGGTTCAGGAACAACATCCTGTGAGGTAGCACACAGCACAGACTTGCTCCCTTTGGTCTGCAGTGGTGATCTTCCCTCACATGCTTTGAGTGTCTGTATCATGTTCCCAGCTTGTGACTCATTTTCCATCCCCAGTTGCTGCTCAGTGCTATTGTGAAAAATATTTAGAGTTGAGAGTCCTCAGTGGTTGATACCTTTTAATGGCTAACTGAAAAGATAGTAACAAATTGCAAGCTTTCGAGAATACTCTGGTCTCTTCATCAGGCTAGACTAATACAAAATCTGAAGAATCACATATTTATACACAACACAGCACAGAAAAAATGCAATAGGTAAGACAAGTGACGTGAAGCAGAACTGTCATTATGGCAGAGGGATGAGCATAAATATTGGAACAGTTCATAGATAAGGAGTGTGAAAGTTTTATTGCCCTCTGATTGGGGTCTGGTAATGTTTTGTGATGTTCTCACAGGGTCTTTGGAGTAAATTCCTTAATTGATGTAAAACGTCATAAATCCGTGTGACAGGTTCATTCCAGCATTAAGAGTGTCAAAGGTCACCATCAATTTGTATTCGCAAACTCTTCTGTGTCTCTGAGATGTGAAACTACCTTTCAGTACAAGTAATTTCATATCCAACATGCTATGATCAGGGGAACAAAAATGTTTTGCCACAGTGCTATTGTGAGCATCCTCCAAGCCTGATTATACCTTAAGCTGCAGGGGAGTCACAGAGACTCATGAAAAACGTTCTAGTCTTGCAGCAGCATCTGCTGCTCTGTCTCGGGCTGGAGTACCTTGTGTCAGTGGCACTTTGGAGGATTCATCTTCCCTCGGCCGGGTCTCCTTCTCTTCCACTTCCCTGCTGGGTGTCATGATTGATCTCCTGACGTGCCTGGAGCACAGACCGCAGTTAGGAGAGACACACTGGTCAGTTCTGGGCTGCAGGAGCGAGTCTACAGCCAGGTAACTGAGGATCTTTCAGGATGGAAAGCAGGACACGCTTTGAGTATTTGGTGAGTTTTCTACCTCAGTATTTGTAAGCCAAAACCAGTAGTAGAACTGTGAGTGGAAAAGTATAATAGAAACATGTCACAAATTCTGCAATTTTTACCCACTCCTAGTTTTGGCTTACAAATGCTGATGTAAAATACTCACCAAATACTCAACGTGTGCACGTGGCCTTATGCTCCACCACAGGTTGTTTGTTGTATTTCTCATTCCTAATGTTTTGAGGCCTCCCCAAATTTAAACAAAAACAGTGTTGGCTACCTCCTCCTCCTCTTAAACCTACACTACCACCTCCTCCTCAACCTCTTCCTCGACTTGGACCTCTGCCTCCTAGTTCAAGATTAATATTTTTTTTATTATTCTATGATATTTTAAGCAATTTTCCTATACACATTTGTTTGCAGGGCACTTGTCCTGCTCTTACCCCCATTTGACATCTTTTGGCAGTCCCCTAGCTCTTACTACGACCATTTTACTGCACCAAAGTTCGAGGACCCTTTGACTTTAGACTAAAGTTTGGTCGAACCCGAACATCCACGGATTTGGTCATCCCTAGTGGCTTCTTCTCCAAATGTGGCTAATTTTTTAGCTTAGTATGAGGTCCCAAAGACTAAAATCCCAATGATCAGTGGTTTATGACCGCTAATAGAGATACTGTATCATGAAACACAAAACCTCAGCAACAATTTCACTTTATATGGAAATTCAGTTTTTGATTCCTTCTGCCAAAAATAGGAGTAAAATTGAAACAAGAACTATGTATTTCAAAACTGTATAAACAAGCTTTTGTAAGGCTGTGTCAACACTAAAATTAAAATATTATGGTTCTCAGAACATTGTGATGAAAAAAACAGTGTTGGCCAACGTTATATATCATCTTGACTGTATAGATCTTAAAAAATATTACTTGCCGTTTACTTACTGCTGATCAAAAGTGTATAGCAATGTGCACATCCATATAGTGAGCTAAGTGGTTTATTGTGAAATTACGTAGCACAAAAAAACCTTAAACATCTCAAGATATCTGTTAATGGCACCTGCTGTTAGTATCAATATATACACAATACAACTATAACCAGGTCGTAAGGGACCAGTTTTTACTTTTATTTTATTCCCTCTGCTCCCCTGAGTATTCAGTTGCTTTTTTTTTCTTTAAATCTCTCATACGGTTCCAGAGATACAGGCCTTTATATTTCATGCTAATATTTTATGGTCTTTTCGAAAGGTGTAGTGCTCACAGAGTAATATCGCAGAACAGCCTGAAATCACCCCCCAGAGAATCCTGTGTGCCATGCCCCCTTGTTAAAAATCATAAAAATTAACATAAAAAAAGGTTCATAACTATGGAATTTAAAAAGAAAAAAAGCAAACTACTCAGAGGCGCACCAGGAATAAAATAAGATTGACATTCTGGACACTTTTGACTTGGTGACAGATCTTACTTATGCTTTTCTTTTTTTAGCACCAGCGTTGTACTTGAGATTTTTAAATAAACTGCTAAGAATATCCAATTCTTAAATAGACCTGTGCTGCAGATCTGAAATCCGTAATAAGTACATTTATACTAAGGATGTTGCCACGGATTTCAGCCTTTCCAATGCACCATTTTCATGAAGATATCCACTGTTCAAATCTCCCATAGGAACATAATTTAAAAAGTTAAAGGGATAATCTACTTACAAATATATTCAAAGAAATGTGTTGTGGACATGATTTTGTGGCACTTATGAATATATAATGAGCAACATGTGATCGCCAGCCTCCTCCAATTGAAAAACAGCTCTCCCATAGACAGTGTTTTTCAGTTGAAGGAGGCTGATGGACAGGTTTGGTTACATGCACCTTTGCATATTGCCATTTTGTAGACAGGAGAGCTATGTAATTTGTGAGTATATGCAGGATATGAACCTGTAATATTTATTTACAAGCTCATACTGGCCCACCAGGGAACAGGTGAATCCTCTATATATGAGCAATAGTTGGCACAATACACTTAAAGGGGTTGTCCACTGCTAACTACTAGGAACAACCACTTCTCGATCTAAATGTTTGGCGCTGATAAAATTAAAAAGCCTATACTCACCTCCTGTTCCAGCAGTGTTGGCACTCACAGTCTGGGGCTCTGCCACCTTCTGTCCAATTGAACATGAAGAGAAAGCCATGGCGGCAGCTGATATCTGACTTCCTCTTCATGTTCAATTTGTACCAAGGCGGGGACAGTGACGCCAGCACTGATTGGGCACCATGTCTCATGCAACCGCACGAAAGTCCTGGGACCGCGAGTGCCGACATCGCTGAAACGGCACGGGAGGTGAGTATAAGCTTTTTTATTTTATCGGGGCCAAACATTTAGATTGAGAAGCGGTTGTCCTAGTAGAGGACAACCCCTTTAATTTACTGTGTACGGACAAAGGCAACATCTCATCATCCATTTAGAAAACCACCCAGTATATTATTATATAAATGCAGAGGTAAAATTGTGATTGAGGATAATGTAATATTTACATGTAGATGAACAGTGGGCCATTAGGCTAAGTGCACACGATCAGGAATAATTGCGTTTTTTTCGCGGTTTTTCCGCGGTTTTCCGCGGTAAAAACGCGATAAAAACGCAAGCATTAAGCATCCTATACATGTTAATTGATTCCGCATGTTTTGGCCACATGTTGCGTTTTTTTCCGCGAAAAAAAACGCTTTGCGGAAAAAATAGCAACATGTTCATTAATTTTGCGGAATGTAAGCGGTTCATGTGCGGTGGTACCCAGGGTCTGGAGGAGAGGAGACTCTCCTCCAGGCCCTGGGTACCATATCCCTGGTAAAACAATAATTAAAATAAAAAATAATGATATTCTCACCTTCCGGCGGCCCCCGCAGCCTTCCCGCGGCCCCCGCAGCCTTCCCGCCTTCAGCGACGCTCCCGGCAACTTCCGGTCCCAAGAGTCCTTTGCGAGAATCACCCAGATGGCATAGCGGTCTCGCGAGATGCTATGTCATCGGTGTGATTTGCCGCAAAGCATCCTTGGGACCGGAGTTGCCGGGAGCGTCGCTGAAGGCGGGAAGGCTGCGGGGGCCGCCGGAAGGTGAGAATATCATTATTTATTATTTTTACATTAGATCTTTTTACTATTGATGCGACATAGGCGGCATCAATAGTAAAAAGTTGGTCACACTTGTCAAACACTATGTTTGACTCGTGTGACCAACCTGTCAATCAGTTTTCCAAGCGATGCTACAGATCGCTAGGAAAACGCTAGCATTCTGCAAGCTAATTACGCTTGCAAAACGCTATTATTCTGGCGGGAATCAGCACACAAAAAACGTGCGTATTTCCTGCGGGAGAAGTGCGGGATTGCCGCGGAAATTTCCGCGGCAATTCCGCAACGTGTGAACTTAGCCTTAAAGTCAGTGTTACTGGTAGGCCCTTGGCACTCCAGTCAGACACTGCTTATAAGTTAGTACACTTGCTTACAAAAATTTTCACTCCCTTGACTTTTTACCTATTTTGTTACATTACAACCTGTGCTATATATATTTTTGTAATCCGATTTGTGTGTGATGCATCAGCACTAAATAGTTTAAGTTGGTGAAGTGAGAAAAATATAGGCATAAATTCAATTTATGGGATCAAATAACTAAAAATTGTCATGTGCATATATGTTCATCCTTTTTGCTATGAAGCCCCTAAAAATTTTTGGCGCCAGCAATTCCATTCATAAGTCACATGATTAGTGATAGGAAGTCCACCTGGGTGCAATATAAGTGTCACATGGTCTGTTAGTATATATACACCTTTTCTGAAAGGCCACAGAGGCTGCAACACTATTAAGCAAGAGGCACCACTAACCAAACAACACCATGAAGACCAAGGAGATCTCCAAACAAGTCAGGGACAAAGTTGTTGAGAAGTACAAAAGTACAAGTCAAATATCCCAATCTCTGATGATCCCCCAGAGCACCATAAAATCCATTATCATCAAGGAAGGCATTAATCAGAGAAGCAGCACAGAGACCAAAGGTAACCCTGAAAGAGCTGCAGAGTTCCCATGCAGGGACTGGAGTATCTGTCCATAAGACCACAACAAGCTGTACACTCCATAGAGGTGGCCTTTATGGAAGAGTGGGCAGAAAAAGCCTTTGCTTACACTCAAAAATTGTAAGGCTCATTTTGAATTTGCTAAAAGACATGTGGGAGACTACCCAAATGCATGGAGGAAGGTGCTGTGGTCTGATGAGATCAAAATGTAACTTTTTATCCACCAAGGCAAACGCTTTGGAATCAAACCAACACAGCTCATCACGTCAAGGACATCATCCCCACAGTGAAACATGATGGTGGCAACATTATGCTGTGGGAATGCTTTTCGGCAGCTGGGACAGGGAAAATTGTCCAAGTCGAAAGGAAGACAGATGGTGCAAAATACAGATATATTCTTTAGCAAAACCTGTTTCAGTCTGTCATTGATTTGAGACTGGGACAGAGCTTCATCTTCCAACAAGACAATGACCCAAAACATACTGCTAAAGCAACACTCAAGTGGTTTAAAGGGAGACATGTAAATGTTTTGGAGAGGCCTAATCAAAGTCCTGACCTTAATCCAATGGAGAATCTATGGTCAGGCTTGAAGATTGCTGTTCACCAGAGGAAACTATCTAAGGCCGGTTTCACACGTCCTGAAATTTACGGTAACGGAAAAAATGGTACTGGAGATATCAGTATCCATGTATCCGTATGACATCTGTGTGCCGCATCAGAACCACACGGATGGCCGCCGGAGAAGAGCACTACTGTAAGTGCTGTCCCCCGGCGGTTGGTGCTGAAGCCGGCTTTCATTCATTCTCCCCTGCTCTGCCGTGATCAGCGCGAGCAGAGGAGAATGAATGAATGAGAAACTGACCGCTGTCACCGCTAGTCACTGAGCCTGCGCCCGCTTGCTTCTCATTCATTCCCCAGTAGCCTACAGCCGGAGCGGTCACATTAACACCACTCCGGTTGTAAACTTATTACCCCCCAGAAATGTATTACGGCATGGGATTGAACGCTGGACAGGTATGGTATATTGTTGCTTTATTATTTTTAATCTTATTACAGGAAATCGAGGGTGTCGCTTGGATTAACAGAATAATAAGGATGGGAAACTGTTGTTTTATTCCATTAAAATACTTTATTCTGGCTGTGTCTTTATTTAACCCTTTCACTACTATAGGATTAGTAATAGATAGGTGTCTTATTGACACCTCGCCATTACTAAGCCAGGCTTAATGTCACCTTACAATAGGAAGGTGACATTAACCCCCATTACCCCACTTGCCACCGCCACAGGGCAAGTGGAAAGAACCGGGCAAAGCTGCAGAATTGGCGCATCTAATAGATGAGCCTTTTCTGGGCAGCTGTGGACTGCTGTTTTTAGTGGGGGGGGCCAATATCCATGGCCCCTTGCCAGCCTGAGAATAGCAGACCGCACCTGTGAGTTTTGTCGGGTTGGTTACAAAAAAGGGTTTTTCATTCATTCTCCCCTGCTCGCCGGCAGAGCAGGGGAAAATAATGACAGGCACTTTCAGCACCAGCTGCCGGGGGACAGCGGCTTACAGTAGCACTACTGTACGGCACGTTTTGTGGTTCGTGTGAAAACGGACATGTCTGCGTGTTTTGCACACGGTCTGTGAAAACACACTGACATGTACATAGAACCATTCATTTGAATGGGTCTACGTGTGTCAGTGTCTCCGGTACGTGAGAAAACTGTCACTATACGTACCAGAGACACTGACGTGTGAAAGGAGCCTAACTTGAAGGAACTAGAGCAGTTTTGCCTTAAGGAATGGTCAAAAATCCCAGTGGCAAGATGTGGAAAGCTCAGAGAATTATCCAAAATGATTTGCAGCTGTAATTGATGCAAAATGAGGCTCTACAAAGTACTGACTTTAGGGGGGTGAATAGTTATGCACACTGACGTTTTCAGTTATTTCATCCTATTTGTTGTTTGCTTCATAATAAAAAGAAAAGCACATTTTCACAGTTGTAGGCATGTTATTTACATGAACTGATGCAAACCCTCAAAAAAAAAAAAACAGTGAAATTACAGGTTATAAGGTAGCAAACACAAAAAATGCCAAGGGGGAGGGAGGGGGAAAACTTTTGCAAGTTACCAAGTGCCACAAAATCATTTATTCAGCATAATGGTTGAAACAAAGATAAGGTGGACAACCCCTATAGTAAACTGAACGTGATCCAGCAGTCTCATAATATAAAATACAGCATTTATCTCGCACATAACAAGGCATAGAGATTGACTGGAATATTCTCATGTACAGCATCATGGAATCAATGGTCCTATATAAATAATAACAATAATAATAATAAATGCTGGATTCCAGCTTCTCTTCACTGGGCTCTTTCCACAGCACAGAGAAGAACATTGTCACATAAAGTCACTGCACAACATGTGCTGGCCAGAAGAGGAGGCGTTACCACAGGGATGCCCAGCAGTGTGAGGGGGATGTGGAGGATGATGAAGAGGAGGGTTCACAAGCTGGGGACATTAGAGGAGGAGACACAGAGGAGGGACGAGGTGACAGCAGTGTAGTGGTACTGGGATAATGGAGGCGTGATTAGTACACAAAGTACATAGAGATCAGTGTGAGGAGAAGGGATCATCCATCTTCAGCGAACTTCCCCAGCTCAGCTTCGGCCACTGCCAGGTAATGTCCACTCTCACTTATCGGGGTGGGTTTGGGATGTGTGGAGAGCATTGGGCTTCCTTTTATCATAATGGGATTATTGACACCTCCTATATCCTCCCATAATGTCTTCTTTCTGCTTGTGTTCTGTCATGGAGCCCTAAACCATCTGCTCCTTGTTGTGTTCCATACAAGCTCTCCCTGCATACTGCCGCCCTATGTAGCGCCATATCACTAATACATCTTCTGATGTGTGGACTGTACACAGTATTATGTTTACTATAATAATCCGCAGCTTTCGGTTACATGTAACCACTTGGCAAACTTACAGTCAGGAACTCTGGGTTTTACGAATCAATAACGTTGCCAAGGACGATTCAGAATGAAAACTGTAATTATCGTAAGTGATTCCCGAGACATAATTCAGAGTCATTGCTAATCTCTCCCTCAACTGTGCAATTACTCTGCTTCTTTATCTAAATACAACGGTTAAAGGGAACCAGTCACATTGTACATGCAGTCCGATCTATGAAGGAGAAGCTGAGCACAGAGATATACTCAATATTTTCCATATAAAACACATACTTGAAAAAACGGTATCATCAGTGTTTTGGATCAGTGTGTCATCAATGTTTTTCCGGTATGAGACTCGTATCATCAGTGTTTTGGATCAGTGTGTCATCAGTGTTTTTCCGGTATGAGACTCGTGTCATCAGTGTTTTGGATCAGTGTGTCATCAATGTTTTTCTAGTGTGACATCGGTGTCATCAGCGTTTTGCATCAGTAGGTCATCAGTGTTTTTCCGTATGACACCGGTATCATCAGTGTTATTGCATCAGTTGGTCATCAGTGTTTTTCCGGTATGAGACCGTATCATCAGTGTTATGGATCAGTGTGTCATCAGTGTTTTTCGTATGAGACTCGTGTCATCAGTGTTTTGGATCAGTGTGTCATCAGTGTTTTTCTAGTGTGACATCGTGTCATCAGCGTTTTGCATCAGTATGGTCATCAGTGTTTTTCCGTATGACATGTATCATCAGTGTTATTGATCAGTGTGTCATCAGTGTTTTTCATGTATGAGACTCGTATCATCAGTGTTATTGATCAGTGTGTCATCAGTGTTTTTCATGTATGAGACTCGTATCATCAGTGTTATGGATCAGTGTATCATCAGTGTTTTTCCAGTATGAGACTCGTATCATCAGTGTTATTGATCAGTGTGTCATCAGTGTTTTTCCAGTATGAGATTCGTATCATCAGTGTTATTGATCAGTGTGTCATCAGTGTTTTTCCAGTATGAGACTCTATCATCAGTGTTATGGATCAGTGTGTCATCAGTGTTTTTCCAGTATGAGACTCGTATCATCAGTGTTATTGATCAGTGTGTCATCAGTGTTTTTCCCGTATGAGACTCGTATCATCAGTGTTATGATCAGTGTGTCATCAGTGTTTTTCATGTATGAGACTCGTATCATTAGTGTTACTGATCAGTGTATCATCAGTGTTTTTCATGTATGAGACTCGTATCATCAGTGTTATGATCAGTGTGTCATCAGTGTTTTTCATGTATGAGACTCGTATCATTAGTGTTACTGATCAGTGTGTCATCAGTGTTTTTCCAGTATGAGACTCGTATCATCAGTGTTATGGATCAGTGTTCATCAGTGTTTTTCATGTATGAGACTCGTATCATCAGTGTTATTGATCAGTGTGTCATCAGTGTTTTTCCAGTATGAGACTCGTATCATCAGTGTTACTGATCAGTGTGTCATCAGTGTTTTTCCAGTATGAGACTCGTATCATCAGTGTTATGGATCAGTGTGTCATCAGTGTTTTTCCAGTATGAGACTCGTATCATCAGTGTTATTGATCAGTGTGTCATCAGTGTTTTTCCAGTATGAGACTCGTATCATCAGTGTTATGGATCAGTGTATCATCAGTGTTTTTCATGTATGAGACTGTATCATCAGTGTTATGGATCAGTGTGTCATCAGTGTTTTTCCAGTATGAGACTCGTATCATCAGTGTTATGGATCAGTGTGTCATCAGTGTTTTTCCAGTATGAGACTCGTATCATCAGTGTTATGGATCAGTGTGTCATCAGTGTTTTTCCAGTATGAGACTCGTATCATCAGTGTTATGGATCAGTGTGTCATCAGTGTTTTTCCAGTATGAGACTCGTATCATCAGTGTTATTGATCAGTGTGTCATCAGTGTTTTTCCAGTATGAGACTCGTATCGTCAGTGTTATGGATCAGTGTGTCATCAGTGTTTTTCCAGTGTGACACCCGTGTCATAGGTGTTATGCATCAGTGTGGTCTTCAGTGTTTTTCCCGTATGACACCGGTGTGTCATCAGTGTTTTTCCAGTATGACTAAAGAAAGAATTGGAAAGCTCCACATATACTTTGCAATGTTAAACACAGATGACACACGGATGGAACACGGATGCCATCCATGTGCTATTTGTCTTTTTCACAAACCCATAGACTTGTATTGCCTCTTGTCATCAGTGCTGTATGAAAAAAACGGACATGTCTTAGTGTGGACACACAGTCCGTGTAAAAACACAGACATGTGCATAGCCCCATAAGTTATAATGGGTATGTGTGGTATTAGTGAAAAAAAAACATGCGCACTGGAAGTACGGACGTGTGAAGGATGCCTAACTTACAGTTGGGTAATTGAAATCCCTCTCGTTGTGTATATAGGAGTCCAGAGGGCGGGCCTACTAGTGACTGACAGCTGTCTCTGCATCCACAGTCATACAGGGAAGACTTAATCACGGAATATTACCACCCACTGGACTTAAATCTATAAACAAACACAAAGCATTTCAGTGAATAAAATGCAAGTTTTACGGAAACTTTTTCCAGCATAAATGTATATCAATGTGATCAGCTGCTCCTGCTCTGTAATATCCGGCCTACAGATGAGCTGCCATTTTCACCATGACTGGCTCCCTTTAAGACACCACTCCTGGTATACAGATCTACAGCATCCCAGCCAGAGCCCAGTATCTTCACTCATAAAGAATGCCAGTAAATGGGGGAGTCTATAAACACCCAGGTCCAGGTGTGTCAATTAGAGCCGGAGGGAGGTTGCCAATGGGTCCAAAAGTCAGAAGGATTAAGAAGGCGTCTGCAATGCCAAATGCAGGGAGCTTTTGCAGCCAGATGCAGAGCGACTGTCTGTAGCATCTGACACACCCGTGACATAATCAGACCCCACCGACAGGATGAACATACAACTTCAAAAGTTTTTTTGGGAGGTATACTGGGGGAGCAGGGGCTTATATAACCTTTGATGGACTATATCACAGGCGCTGATTAACCCCTTCCCGACCCATGACGCCTACGTCGGCGTCATGAAAACCTGTGCCATCCCGACCCATGACGCCGACGTAGGCGTCATGCTATAAATCATGTTACTGCGGGTCGGGGGGTCCGGGGTCACTGAAAGGTCACCCGACCCGCAGTAACAGGACCCTTACTGCATCACCACAGGGGGGTTGGCTTAACCCCCACGTGGCCACGATCGCTCTGATTGGCTGTTAAAAGTGAAACTGCCAATCAGAGCGATTTGTAATATTTCACCAATGAAACTGGTGAAATATTACAATCCAGCCATGGCCGATGCTGCAATAGCATCTGCCATGGCTGGAGACCGCGATCAGACCCCCCCCACACCATGTCACGGCGGTGATCGGCCGCCGCCATCGAAAGATGGCAGCGATCGGTCACCGCCGTCGCTGTCTGCTCCCCTGCTCCTGCGATCACCCCCCCTCACCTTCCGATCCCCCCCCTCACCTTCCGACGTCCCCTACTCACCTCTACCGGTCCACCGATGTCCCTGGATCCGTCCCGGCGGCTGCCCGGGATTCTTCATGGGCGCCGCCATCTTGGAAAATGGCAGGCGCATGAGCAGTGCGCCCGCCGGCCGGCGCATGCGCAGTGCGCCCTCCATTGTAAAAAAATTTATTTTGATCACTGTGATAAACTGTCACAGTGATCAAAATAAAAAAAAAGTAAATGAACCCCCCCCGTCATAGGTAGGGACAAATAATAAAAAAAAGAATTTTTTTTTTTTTTTCCTAGCGGATTTTGCTGCTGATCCGCAGCTGATTTTGCTGCGGATCCGCGCGGTATGATCGCTTCGCGGATCCGCGGCGGATATCGCGGCTGATCCGCGGCGGATTTCGCGGCGGATCCGCGGCAGATTTCGCTGCGGATCCGCGGCGGATTTCGCTGATGATCCGCGGCGGATTTTGCTGCTGATCCGCGGCGGATTTTGCTGCTGATTCGCTGCGGATCCGCGGTAGATTTCGCTGCTGATTCGCGGCGGATTTCGCTGCTGATCGCGGCGGATTTCGCTGCTGATCCGCGGCTGATTTCGCTGCTGATCCGCGGCTGATTTCGCTGCTGATCCGCGGCTGATTTCGCTGCTGATCCGCGGCTGATTTCGCTGCTGATCCGCGGCGGATTTCGCTGCTGATCCACTGCGGATTCGCTGCTGATCCGTGGCGGATTTCGCCGCTGATCCGCGGCTGATTTCGCTGCTGATCCGCGGCGGATTTTGCTGCTGATCCGAGACTGATTTTTGCTGCGGATCCGCGGCTGATTATCTGCTGATTCATCTGCGCTAGCGGGTATAGCATAACGCGATCGCTTATGCTATACCGTTACCAGCCGGTCAACGCTACGTGTTGAACGGGCTGGTAAAACGCAATATGAACCCAGCCTTAGGGTTAGAACTAGGGTTAGGGTTAGCATTAGGGTTAAGGTTAGAATTACGGTTAGGGTTGGAATTTTGAGTTAGGGTTGGAATTAGGGTTAGGGTTGGAATTAGGGTTAGGCTTGTAGTTAGGTTTATGGTTAGAGTTGGGATTAGGGTTAGGGTGTGTTGGGGTTAGGGTTATGATTAGGGTTTGTATTAGGGTTAGGTGTGTGTAGGGGTTAGGGTTGGGGTTAGGGGTGTGTTGGGGTTAGTGTTGGAGTTAGAATTGAGGGGTTTCCACTATTTAGGCACATCAGGGGGTCTCCATACGCGACATGGCGCCACCATTGATTCCTGCAAATTTTGCGTTCAAAAAGTCAAACAGTGCTCCCTTTATTCCAAGCCCCGACGTATGCCCAAACAGTGGTTTATCCCCACATATGAGGTATCAGCGTACTCTGGAAAAATTGCACAACAACTTTGGGGGTTCTAATTTCTCCTGTTAACATTGGGAAAAAAAATTGGGGACTAAAAATTATTTTTGTGGAAAAAAAATGATTTTATATTTTCACGGCTCTGCGTTATAAACTTCTGTGAAGGACTTGGAGATTCAAAGTGCTCATCACACATCTATAGGAGTTCCTTGGGGGATCTAGTTTCCAAAATGGGGTCACTTGTGGGGAGTTTCTACTGTTTAGGCACATCAGGGACTCTGCAAACGTAACATGACGCCCGAAGACCATTCCATCAAGTGGGCATTTCAAAACGTCACTACTTCCCATCCGAGCCCCGACGTGTGCCCATACAGTAGTTTTCTCCCACATATGGGATATCAGCATACTCAGGACAAATTGGACAACAACTTTTGGGGTCTAATTTCTCATGTTACCCTTGGGAAAATAAAAAAATTGGGGACTAAAAGATCCTGATTGTGGAAAAAATATGATTTTTTTTATTTTCATGCCCGGGCGTTATAAACTTCTGTGTAGCCCTTGGGGGTTCAAAGTGCTCACCACACATCTAGATAAGTTCTTTGCAGGGTCTAGTTTCCTAAATGGGGTCACTTGTGGGGAGTTTCTACTGTTTAGGCACATCAGGGGCTCTGCAAACGTAACAAGATGCCCGCAGACCATTCCATCAAGTCGGCATTTCAAAGCGTCACCACATCCCTTCCGAGCCCTGACGTGTGCCCAACAGTGGTTCCCCCCCACATATGGGGTACTAGCGTACTCAGGACAAACTGGACAACAACTTTTGGGGTCCAATTTCTCCTGTAACCATTGTGAAAATAAAAAATAGTGGGCTAAAAAATCATTTTTTGAGAAAAAAAATGATTTTTTATTTTCACGGCTCTGCGTTATAAACTTCTGTGAAGCACCTGGGGGTTCAAAGTGCTCACTATGCATCTAGATAAGTTCCTTAGGGGGTCTAGTTTCCAAAATGGGGTCACTTGTGGGGGAGCTCCAATGTTTAGGCACACAGGGACTCTCCAAATGCGACATGGCAACCGCTAAATATTCCAGCATATTTTCCATTCAAAAAGTCAAATGGCGCTCCTTCCCTTCTGAGCCCTGCCGTGCGCCCAAACAGTGGTTTATGACCACATATGAGGTATCTGTGTACTCAGGAGAAATTGCCCAACAAATTTTAGGATCCAATTTATACTGTTCCCCATGTGAAAATGAAAAAAACTGAGGCTAAAAGAAAATTTTTGTGAAAAAAAAGTACTTTCTTTTTTTTACGGATCAATTTGTGAAGCAACTGGGGGTTCAAAGTTGCTCACTATGCATCTAGATAAGTTCCTTAGGGGTCTAGTTTCCAAAATGGGGTCACTTGTGGGGGAGCTCCAATGTTTAGGCACACAGGGACTCTCCAAATGCGACATGGCAACCGCTAAATATTCCAGCATATTTTCTATTCAAAAAGTCAAATGGCGCTCCTTCCCTTCTGAGCCCTGCCGTGCGCCCAAACAGTGGTTTATGACCACATATGAGGTATCTGTGTACTCAGGAGAAATTGCCCAACAAACTTTAGGATCCAATTTATACTGTTGCCCATGTGAAAATGAAAAAAACTGAGGCTAAAAGAACATTTTTGTGAAAAAAAAGTACTTTCTTTTTTTTACAGATCAATTTGTGAAGCACCTTGGGGTTCAAAGTGATCACTATGCATCTAAATAAGTTCCTTAGGAGGTCTAGTTTCCAAAATGGGGTCACTTGTGGGGAGCTCCAATGTTTAGGCACACAGGGACTCTCCAAATGTGACATGGCAACCGCTAAATATTCCAGCATATTTTCTATTCAAAAAGTCAAATGGCGCTCCTTCCCTTCTGAGCCCTGCTGTGCGCCCATACAGTGGTTTATGACCACATATGAGGTATCTGTGTACTCAGGAGAAATTGCCCAACAAATTTTAGGATCCATTTTATCCTGATGCCCATGTAAAAATGAAAAAATTGATGCTAAAAGAAAATTTTTGTTGGAAAAATTAAAATGTCCATTTTTTCCTTCCACGTTGCTTTAGTTCCTGTGAAGCACCTGAAGGGTTAATAATCTTCTTGAATGTAGTTTTGAGTAGCTTGAGGGGTGCAGTTTTTATAAAGGTGTCACTTTTGGGTATTTTCTGCCATATAGACCCCTCAAAGTGACTTCAAATGTGAGGTGGTCCCTAAAAAAAATGGTTTTGTAAATTTTGATGTAAAAAGGAGAAATCGCTGGTCAACTTTAACCTTATAACTTCCTAACAAAAAATGTTGTTCCCAAAATTGTGCGATGTAAAGAGACATGTGGGAAATGTTATTTATTAACTATTTTGTGCCACATAACTCTCTGGTTTAACAGAATAAAAATTAAAAATTTGAAAATTACAAAATTTTCAGAATTTTCGCCAAATTTCCATTTTTTTTACAAATAAACGCAAAAATTATCGACCTTAATTTACCACTAACATGAAGCCCAATATGTCACGAAAAAACAATCTCAGAATCGCTAGGATCCGTTGAAGCGTTCCTGAGTTATTACCTCATAAAGGGACACTGGTCAGAATTGCAAAAAATGGCAAGGTCTTTAAGGTCAAAATAGGCTGGGTCATGAAGGGGTTAAGGTCATAGTTTTAGTTGACACTAGAGGACAAAACTGGTGATAGGTTCCCTTTAAAAGGATATGCACTGGAAGAACATTTATCATTCATTATCAGACTCCTTAACACCCCGAACCCTTAATACCAGTAGAACAGAGGTCTCAAATCGCCCCCCATATGAGCACAATAAGAGGAGTTAGAAAAAGTGACAGTACAAGTGGGAAGGTTTTTTTTTCTTTTTACAGTGACAATGATGGGACTTTCTGCTGCGTTATTTTCTAATGCATGGAGATAACACTACATAGGCTTTCAATAAAATTGGCACAAAATATACAGAGCCTAAAACCAGCAAGTAGATATATATAGGCAGGGCCGGACTGGGACTGAAAATCAGCCATGGCACACAAACCAAAGCAGCCCACATGCAAATCAATTAAATAAGGGGAATCTTTTCTATGCAGCCTTTTCTGTAGTTTGTGGGTGAGAACACTAAGGGAGTGAAATAGGTGAAAAATTACAATATACGTCCCTCCTTGTCTTTAAAAGTTGGGAGATACAGCATTGTGTGACTGCGCCTGTGCCCCATGACCCCTCTGACAGTTTTTGTTTTGAAAAGAAAAAAGAAATTGCGGCATGCTGTGAGTGGCTCTAAGATTCGGATCACGAGCACCCGTATAAGTCAATGGGTGCGTGTGACACATCGGACTACAATATGATCTAAGTGGACACAGAGAATGGACAAGATGGAGAAATTAAGTTATTCATCTCCTCCGCATTATCTTATGCTAGAGAATCAGATCACAGTAACCTGACTCTGATCAAACTTGGATCAGTGTGTGACCAATGTCATTACCACAATCGATCCGATTCTCTGGCATCCTCAATCGTGTGAACGAGCCCTTAATGTTATAGCCACATAAAGAAAAAATTTAAGTGGTGGCCCCCTACTAAAAATGGCCAGTCCTCCAGCCAGTCCTGCACCAGGAGCTTATTTGGCCAAGAAGATCTGATTTATATAGGGACTGATTGTCCAGCACTTATAGAATCAGATATTCTTAGCCAAATAAGTTCCTGGTGCAAAACTGGCTGTAGGACTGGGAGAAAACATAATTCTCATCAGCCCCAAAAGTCAGCTATCAGCCAGTTCTGGACCAGAGGAGGGAAACATTAATATTTAAAGTAGTTGTCCACTACTTTAACATTGACCGATCTGTAGGATAGGTGATCAAGGTCTGATCTGTGTGGGTGCGACACCTGGCACAACTGCAGGTCAACTGTTCTCAGTGGCAGACAGAACTGTACAGCACAGTTCAATCTACTGTGTAGTGGCCACAGCCAGGTTCTGCACATCCGCCCCTTTATTTGAATAGGTGACAAATTGCATTACCCGCCACTATACAGTAGGTGGAGCTGTGCCGTAACTGAGCTATTAACCTGATGGATTTTGACTTTGCCAAACGTTGTGGGTTTCCCATGATACCCCTGCGGAAGTCCATTCCCCTACTGGGCATTGATTCTACCCCTTTGGTGGAGAATAAACCCCAGTTTTCTACTCAGGTGATAATGAGGGTTGAACCAGATCATCAGGAGAGTTGCAAATTTCTGGTGTTGCATAATCTGCATGACATTATTGTACTAGGTTTCCCTTTGTTACAGTCTCATAATCCTGTTTTGGATTGGAAATCTGTGTCTGTGACCAGTTGGGGCTGCCAATGTGTTAATGCCGACACTCCTGTTTTTTCTGCCTCTCCCAAGTCTCAGGATGTTCCTGACTTTTTGACTGATTTTTCGGATGTATTTAGTGAAAGTAAATCTGCATCTTTGCCCCCTCACAGGAGCTACGATTGCGCTATTGAATTAGTGCCTGGTGGTAAATTTCCTAAAGGTCGCCTTTTTAACTTGTCTGTACCTGAACACGATGCTATGCGATCTTATATCAAGGAGTCATTGGAGAAGGGTCATATCAGACCATCCTCTTCACCCTTGGGTGCCGGTTTTTTCTTTGTGGCCAAAAAGGATGGTTCATTGAGGCCGTGTATTGATTATCGTCTCTTGAATAAGATCACTGTGAAGTATCAATATCCGTTACCCTTGATTTCTGACCTGTTTTCCAGGGTGAAAAGTGCTAGTTGGTTTACCAAGCTTGACCTCAGGGGGGCGTATAACCTTATTCGCATTAAGCACGGGGATGAATGGAAGACGGCGTTTAATACCCCAGAGGGGCATTTTGAGTACCTAGTGATGCCCTTTGGGCTCACTAATGCTCCTTCCGTCTTCCAATCCTTCATGAATGATATTTTCAGGGATTTTGTGAATAAATTTCTGATTGTTTATTTGGATGATATCTTGATTTTTTCCAATGACTGGGACTCTCATGTGAAACATGTTCGGACTGTGTTCCAGATTTTGAGAGAGAATGCACTGTATGTGAAGGGATTAAAGTGTCTTTTTGGCGTACAGAAGGTCTCATTTCTGGGATTCATTTTGTCTCCGTCTGTTATTGAAATGGACCCGGTCAAGGTTCAAGCCATCTGTGATTGGGTCCAACCTACTTCATTAAAGGCTCTTCAGAGATTTTTGGGTTTTGCCAATTTTTATCGTAAATTTATTGGTAATTTCTCCGGTATTGTTAAACCATTGACTGATTTGACCAAAAAGGGTTCTGATGTGGTGAATTGGCCTCCTGAGGCAGTCTCTGCGTTTCAGGAACTTAAGCAGAGATTCACTTTTGCTCCTGTTCTACGGCAGCCTGATGTTTCTCTACCGTTTCAGATGGAGGTTGATGCCTCTGAAATTGGGGCAGGTGCCGTTTTGTCCCAAAGAGATCCAGAGACCTCTAAGAGTAACCCTTGTGCCTTTTTCTCTCGAAATTTTTTTCCAACTGAACGTAATTATGACGTGGGTAATCGGGAGTTATTGGCCATGAAGTGGGCCTTTGAAGAGTGGAGACATTGGCTGGAAGGAGCCAAACATCAGGTGGTGGTCCTCACGGACCATAAGATTCTGGTTTATCTCGAATCAGCCAAGCGACTTAATCCTAGACAGGCCAGGTGGGCCTAGTTTTTCACACGTTTTAATTTTGTGGTTTCTTTTCTTCCTGGCACTAAGAATGTTAAGGCGGATGCCCTCTCGAGGAGTTTCTTTGCGGACTCTCCTGAGTTATCTGATCCTACTGTTATTTTGAAAGAGGGTGTAGTTCTTTCCGCCATCTCGCCCAATTTTGAGACTGGCTCTGGAAGGGTGTCAGGAGGATAAACCTAAGCGCTTCCCTATTGGGAAATTGTTTGTCCCAGACCAGTGGAAGAAGAGTGTGATGTCTGAGATTCATTGTTCCGCGTTGGCTGGTCATCCCGGGATTTTTGGTACCAGAGACTTGGTGAGTCGGTCCTTTTGGTGGCCTACTTTGTCTCGTGACGTCAGGGAATTTGTGGAGTCCTGTGGGACTTGCTCTCGCTCCAAGCCTTGCTCTCGCTCTAGTGGTTTGTTAATGCTATTACCTGTGCCCAAGAGGCCATGGACCCATATCTCTATGGATTTTATTTCCGACCTCCCTGTTTCTCAGAGAATGACTGTTATCTGGGTAATCTGTGATAGGTTTTCCAAGATGATACATCTTGTGCCATTACCTAAGTTGCCTTCCTCCTCCGAACTGGTGCCTTTGTTCCTTCAGCACGTGGTTTGGTTACATGGCATTCCGGAGAACATTGTGTCTGACAGAGGAGTCCAGTTTGTTCCCAGATTTTGGAGGACATTTTGTTCTAAACTTGGTGTTCAATTATCTTTCTCCTCAGACCAATGGACAAACCGAGAGAACAAACCAGACCTTGGAGACTTATTTGAGATGTTTTGTGTCTGCTGATTAAGATGACTGGGTCTCTTTTTTGCCTTTGGCTGAGTTTGCTCTTAATAATAAGGCTAGCTCTGCCACCTTGATGTCTCCATTTTTCTGCAATTTTGGGTTTCACCCTCGATTTTCTTCGGGACAGGCGGAGGCTTCTGTCTGTCCGGGTGTTGACTCTGTTGTGGAGCGAATGCAGCAGATTTGGGACCAGGTAGTGGAGAGGTTGTCTCTCTCTCAGGAGAAGGCCCAACGGTTTGCCAACCGGCATAGGACTGATGGTCCTCGGTTTAAAGTGGGGGACTTGGTTTGGTTGTCCTCAAGAAATATCCCTATGAGGGTTGCATCTCCAAAGTTTAAGACCAGGTTCATTGGACCTTATAAGATCATGGAGATTCTTAATCCTGTTTCCTTCCATTTGCTTCTTCCAGGGACATTTAAGATCCATAACTTGTTCCACAAGTCCTTATTGAAGAGGTTTGTCGAGCCAGTGGTTCCTATGGCTGCGCCTCCTGACCCTGTTTTGGTTGAGGGCAATCTGGAGTATGTGGTTGAGAAAATATTGGATTCTCGTTTTTCTAGACAGAAACTCCAGTATTTGTTTAAGTGGAGAGGTTATGCTTAGGAGGACAATTCTTGGGTGTTTGCTTCGGACATCCATGCTAGGAGACTGGTCCGTGCCTATCACCGAGCTCATCCTGTTCGGCCTGGTTGCACAAGTGAGGGTTCGGTGACCCCTCCTCAAGGGGGGTACTGTTATGAATGTGCTAGAGATGGTTTCTGAGCAGAGGCTCCCTCTGGTGGTTACAGACAGTACTGAACCTTTCAGCGAGGAGTGGCAATCTGGTTTCACGGACTGGTCTGATGTAAGGGAGGTTCCCTCCCATGATGGTTGCCGGTGATCAATTGTTCTTGTCTCAATTGTGGTTCCTGGTTCATTTGGAAGTTTGCTGGAGTCCTGCCTGCATCTCCTGCTTTCAGATAAGATATTTTTTGCTTTTCTTTTTGTGCTTGCTTTTTGCATTGTTTTTCTGCACTTTTGTGGAGGTCAGCCAGGTCCCCTCCTGGGGCCTGAGCTCCTCACAGTTTTTCTGCAGCCACTGTTATTTGCTCATTTGCTTTTTCCTGTTTTTTCAGCGGCTGCGGCTTGGTTTTTGTTCACACTGAGAACTGATTTAGTGGGTGGCGAGATCGTGTGATCTCAGTATTTTTGTAATCAGAATTGTTGGATTTTTGTAGGGTTTTCTGGGTTGCAGAAAGTAATCTCTCCTGTCCTATCCTATTTAGTCAGCTTGTGGCCCCAGCGTTTGCTCAGTCTATTTTCTGCCTATGTTTGTATTTTCATCTTGTCTAACCGCCATTATATGTTTGGGGGCTTCCTATTTTCTTTGGGGATCTGCTCCGGGGCAGATAGCTTTCATCTTTCTGCCTTTAGGTGTAGTTATCTCTCAGGCTGTGACGAGGCGTCTAGGATCAACGTAGGAACGCTCCACGGCTACCTCTAGTTGTGTCGTTAGTTAAGGAATCTGCAACCCATCAGTTACCAACATCTCAGGTGCTCGGCTGCCCTGCTGTTGTTCCTGTCCTCCTCAGCTACCGAATTATAACATATAGCCCTGCACATAATATAATGGCCCCACATATAGCCCTGCACATAATATAATGGCCTCACATATAGCCCTTCACATAATATAATGGCCCCACATATAGCCCTGCACATAATTTAATGGCCCCACATATAGCCCTGCACATAATATAATGGCCTCACATATAGCCGTGCACATGATATAATGGCCCCACATATAGCCCTGCACATAATTTAATGGCCCCACATATAGCCCTGCTCATAATATAATGGCCTCACATATAGTCCTGAACATAATATAATGGCCCCACATATAGCCCTGCACATAATATAATGGTCCCACATATAGCCCTGCACATAATTTAATGGCTCCACATATAGCCCTGCACATAATATAATGGGCCCACATATAGCCCTGCACAATTATGCCATATGCCCTGCACATAATATAATGGCCCACATATAGCCCTGCACATAATATAATGGCTCCAAACAGATAAATGAATAGCCCTGCACATAATATAATGGCCCACATATAGCCTGCACGTAATATAATGGCCTCACATATAGCCCTGCACATAATATAATGGCTCCACAATAAGCCCTGCACTAATTTAATGGCCCCACATATAGCCCTGCACATAATATAATGGCCCACATATAGCCCTGCACATAATTTAATGGCCCCACATATAGCCCTGCACATAATATAATGGTCCCACATATAGCCCTGCACATAATTTAATGGCCACATATGCCTGCACGTAATATATGCCCATTAGCCCTGACATAATATAATGGCTCCACATATCAGCCCTGCACTAATTTAATGGCCCACATATAGCCCTGCACGAATATAATGGCCCACATATAGCCTGCACGTAATATAATGGCCCACATACAGCCCTGCAATAATATAATGGCCCACATATAGCCCTGCACATAATTTATATGGCCCCACATATAGTCCTGCCATAATATAATGGCCTCACATATAGCCTGACAAAAATATAATGGCCCACATAAGCCCTGCACATAATATAATGGCCCCACATATAGCCCTGCACATAATTTATATGGCCTCCACATATAGTCCTGCACTAATATAATGGCCCCACATATAGCCCTGCACATAATATAATGGCCCACATATAGCCCTGCACATAATTTAATGGCCCCACATATAGCCCTGCACGTAATATAATGGCCCCACATATAGCCCTGCACATAATATAATGGCCCACATACAGCCCTGCAATAATATAATGGCCCACATATTTCCCTGCACATAATATAATGGTCCCACATATAGCCCTGCACATAATATAATGGCCCACATACAGCCCTGCATATATATATAATGGCCCACATATAGCCTGCACATAATATAATGGCCCCACATATAGTCCTGCACATAATATAATGGCCCCACATAAGCCCTGCACATAATATAATGGCACCACATATAGGCCCTGCACATAATATAATGGCCCCACATAAGTCCTGCACATAATATAATGGCCCCACATAAGCCTGCACATAATATAATGGCCCCACATATGCCTGCACATAATATAATGGCACCACATATGCCCTGCACTAATATAATGGCCCCACATACAGCCCTGCACGTAATATAATGGCCCCACATATAGCCTGCACATAATATAATGGCCCACATATAGCCCTGCACGTAATATAATGGCCCACATACCATCACAAAGGCCACATGCCCGTAATATAATGGCCCCACATATAGCCCTGCACATAATATAATGGCCTCCACATATAGCCCTGCACATAATATAATGGCCTCCACATATAGCCATGCACATAATATAATGGCCCACATATGCCCTGCACATAATATAATGGCCCCACATACAGCCCTGCACATAATATAATGGCCTCACATATAGCCTGCACATAATATAATGGCTCCCACATACAGCCCTGCACATAATATATGGCCCCACATATAGCCCTGCACTAATATAATGGCCCCACATACAGCCCTGCACATAATATAATGGCCTCACATATAGCCATGCACATAATATAATGGCCCAATAAGCCCTTGCACATAATATAATGGCCCACACATATAGCCCTGCACGTAATATAATGCCCCACATATAGCCTGCACATAATATAATGGCCTCCACATAAGCCCTGCACATAATATAATGGCCTGTATAACCACATATAGCCCTGCACATATAAATGGCCCACATATAGCCCTGCACATATAATAGCCCCACATATAGCCATGCACATAATAAATGGCCCCACATATAGCCCTGCATAATATAATGGCCTCACATATAGCCCTGCACATATAATGGCCCCACATAACCTGCACATATAATGGCCCCACATATAGCCTGCACATATAATGGCCCCACAATAGCCTGCACATATAATGGCCCCACATATAGCCCTGCACATATAATGGCCCCACAATA
>JARQOD010000002.1:365118805-365185455 GCA_033576555.1 Oophaga sylvatica | reverse complement strand
CTTCAGAGATTTTTGGGTTTTGCCAATTTTTATCGTAAATTTATTGGTAATTTCTCCGGTATTGTTAAACCATTGACTGATTTGACCAAAAAGGGTTCTGATGTGGTGAATTGGCCTCCTGAGGCAGTCTCTGCGTTTCAGGAACTTAAGCAGAGATTCACTTTTGCTCCTGTTCTACGGCAGCCTGATGTTTCTCTACCGTTTCAGATGGAGGTTGATGCCTCTGAAATTGGGGCAGGTGCCGTTTTGTCCCAAAGAGATCCAGAGACCTCTAAGAGTAACCCTTGTGCCTTTTTCTCTCGAAATTTTTTTCCAACTGAACGTAATTATGACGTGGGTAATCGGGAGTTATTGGCCATGAAGTGGGCCTTTGAAGAGTGGAGACATTGGCTGGAAGGAGCCAAACATCAGGTGGTGGTCCTCACGGACCATAAGATTCTGGTTTATCTCGAATCAGCCAAGCGACTTAATCCTAGACAGGCCAGGTGGGCCTAGTTTTTCACACGTTTTAATTTTGTGGTTTCTTTTCTTCCTGGCACTAAGAATGTTAAGGCGGATGCCCTCTCGAGGAGTTTCTTTGCGGACTCTCCTGAGTTATCTGATCCTACTGTTATTTTGAAAGAGGGTGTAGTTCTTTCCGCCATCTCGCCCAATTTTGAGACTGGCTCTGGAAGGGTGTCAGGAGGATAAACCTAAGCGCTTCCCTATTGGGAAATTGTTTGTCCCAGACCAGTGGAAGAAGAGTGTGATGTCTGAGATTCATTGTTCCGCGTTGGCTGGTCATCCCGGGATTTTTGGTACCAGAGACTTGGTGAGTCGGTCCTTTTGGTGGCCTACTTTGTCTCGTGACGTCAGGGAATTTGTGGAGTCCTGTGGGACTTGCTCTCGCTCCAAGCCTTGCTCTCGCTCTAGTGGTTTGTTAATGCTATTACCTGTGCCCAAGAGGCCATGGACCCATATCTCTATGGATTTTATTTCCGACCTCCCTGTTTCTCAGAGAATGACTGTTATCTGGGTAATCTGTGATAGGTTTTCCAAGATGATACATCTTGTGCCATTACCTAAGTTGCCTTCCTCCTCCGAACTGGTGCCTTTGTTCCTTCAGCACGTGGTTTGGTTACATGGCATTCCGGAGAACATTGTGTCTGACAGAGGAGTCCAGTTTGTTCCCAGATTTTGGAGGACATTTTGTTCTAAACTTGGTGTTCAATTATCTTTCTCCTCAGACCAATGGACAAACCGAGAGAACAAACCAGACCTTGGAGACTTATTTGAGATGTTTTGTGTCTGCTGATTAAGATGACTGGGTCTCTTTTTTGCCTTTGGCTGAGTTTGCTCTTAATAATAAGGCTAGCTCTGCCACCTTGATGTCTCCATTTTTCTGCAATTTTGGGTTTCACCCTCGATTTTCTTCGGGACAGGCGGAGGCTTCTGTCTGTCCGGGTGTTGACTCTGTTGTGGAGCGAATGCAGCAGATTTGGGACCAGGTAGTGGAGAGGTTGTCTCTCTCTCAGGAGAAGGCCCAACGGTTTGCCAACCGGCATAGGACTGATGGTCCTCGGTTTAAAGTGGGGGACTTGGTTTGGTTGTCCTCAAGAAATATCCCTATGAGGGTTGCATCTCCAAAGTTTAAGACCAGGTTCATTGGACCTTATAAGATCATGGAGATTCTTAATCCTGTTTCCTTCCATTTGCTTCTTCCAGGGACATTTAAGATCCATAACTTGTTCCACAAGTCCTTATTGAAGAGGTTTGTCGAGCCAGTGGTTCCTATGGCTGCGCCTCCTGACCCTGTTTTGGTTGAGGGCAATCTGGAGTATGTGGTTGAGAAAATATTGGATTCTCGTTTTTCTAGACAGAAACTCCAGTATTTGTTTAAGTGGAGAGGTTATGCTTAGGAGGACAATTCTTGGGTGTTTGCTTCGGACATCCATGCTAGGAGACTGGTCCGTGCCTATCACCGAGCTCATCCTGTTCGGCCTGGTTGCACAAGTGAGGGTTCGGTGACCCCTCCTCAAGGGGGGTACTGTTATGAATGTGCTAGAGATGGTTTCTGAGCAGAGGCTCCCTCTGGTGGTTACAGACAGTACTGAACCTTTCAGCGAGGAGTGGCAATCTGGTTTCACGGACTGGTCTGATGTAAGGGAGGTTCCCTCCCATGATGGTTGCCGGTGATCAATTGTTTCTTGTCTCAATTGTGGTTCCTGGTTCATTTGGAAGTTTGCTGGAGTCCTGCCTGCATCTCCTGCTTTCAGATAAGATATTTTTTGCTTTTCTTTTGTGCTTGCTTTTTGCATTGTTTTTCTGCACTTTTGTGGAGGTCAGCCAGGTCCCCTCCTGGGGCCTGAGCTCCTCACAGTTTTTCTGCAGCCACTGTTATTTGCTCATTTGCTTTTTCCTGTTTTTTCAGCGGCTGCGGCTTGGTTTTTGTTCACACTGAGAACTGATTTAGTGGGTGGCGAGATCGTGTGATCTCAGTATTTTTGTAATCAGAATTGTTGGATTTTTGTAGGGTTTTCTGGGTTGCAGAAAGTAATCTCTCCTGTCCTATCCTATTTAGTCAGCTTGTGGCCCCAGCGTTTGCTCAGTCTATTTTCTGCCTATGTTTGTATTTTCATCTTGTCTAACCGCCATTATATGTTTGGGGGCTTCCTATTTTCTTTGGGGATCTGCTCCGGGGCAGATAGCTTTCATCTTTCTGCCTTTAGGTGTAGTTATCTCTCAGGCTGTGACGAGGCGTCTAGGATCAACGTAGGAACGCTCCACGGCTACCTCTAGTTGTGTCGTTAGTTAAGGAATCTGCAACCCATCAGTTACCAACATCTCAGGTGCTCGGCTGCCCTGCTGTTGTTCCTGTCCTCCTCAGCTACCGAATTATAACATATAGCCCTGCACATAATATAATGGCCCCACATATAGCCCTGCACATAATATAATGGCCTCACATATAGCCCTTCACATAATATAATGGCCCCACATATAGCCCTGCACATAATTTAATGGCCCCACATATAGCCCTGCACATAATATAATGGCCTCACATATAGCCGTGCACATGATATAATGGCCCCACATATAGCCCTGCACATAATTTAATGGCCCCACATATAGCCCTGCTCATAATATAATGGCCTCACATATAGTCCTGAACATAATATAATGGCCCCACATATAGCCCTGCACATAATATAATGGTCCCACATATAGCCCTGCACATAATTTAATGGCTCCACATATAGCCCTGCACATAATATAATGGGCCCACATATAGCCCTGCACATAATTTAATGGCCCCACATATTGCCCTGCACGTAATATAATGGTCCCACATATAGCCCTGCACATAATATAATGGCTCCACATACAGCCCTGCATATAATATAATGGCCTCACATATAGCCCTGCACATAATATAATGGCCCCACATATAGTCCTGCACGTAATATAATGGTCCCACATATAGCCCTGCACATAATATAATGGCTCCACATACAGCCCTGCACATAATTTAATGGCCCCACATATAGCCCTGCACATAATATAATGGTCCCACATATAGCCCTGCACATAATTTAATGGCTCCACATATAGCCCTGCACATAATATAATGGGCCCACATATAGCCCTGCACATAATTTAATGGCCCCACATATTGCCCTGCACGTAATATAATGGTCCCACATATAGCCCTGCACATAATATAATGGCTCCACATACAGCCCTGCATATAATATAATGGCCTCACATATAGCCCTGCACATAATATAATGGCCCCACATATAGTCCTGCACGTAATATAATGGTCCCACATATAGCCCTGCACATAATATAATGGCTCCACATACAGCCCTGCACATAATTTAATGGCCCCACATATAGCCCTGCTCATAATATAATGGCCTCACATATAGTCCTGAACATAATATAATGGCCCCACATATAGCCCTGCACATAATATAATGGTCCCACATATAGCCCTGCACATAATTTTATGGCTCCACATATAGCCCTGCACGTAATATAATGGCCCCACATATAGCCCTGCACATAATATAATGGGCCCACATATAGCCCTGCACATAATTTAATGGCCCCACATATTTCCCTGCACGTAATATAATGGTCCCACATATAGCCCTGCACATAATATAATGGCTCCACATACAGCCCTGCATATAATATAATGGCCTCACATATAGCCCTGCACATAATATAATGGCCCCACATATAGTCCTGCACATAATATAATGGCCCCACATACAGCCCTGCACATAATATAATGGCCCCACATATAGTCCTGCACATAATATAATGGCCCCACATACAGTCCTGCACATAATATAATGGCCCACATATAGTCCTGCACATAATATAATGGCACCACATATGGCCCTGCACATAATATAATGGCCCCACATATAGTCCTGCACATAATATAATGGCACCACATACAGCCCTGCACATAATATAATGGCCCCACATATAGTCCTGCACATAATATAATGGCACCACATATGGCCCTGCACGTAATATAATGGCCCCACATACAGCCCTGCACGTAATATAATGGCCTCACATATAGCCCTGCACATAATATAATGGCTCCACATACAGCCCTGCACATAATATAATGGCCTCACATATAGCCATGCACATAATATAATGGCACCACATATGGCCCTGCACGTAATATAATGGCCCCACATACAGCCCTGCACGTAATATAATGGCCTCACATATAGCCCTGCACATAATATAATGGCTCCACATACAGCCCTGCACATAATATAATGGCCTCACATATAGCCCTGCACATAATATAATGGCCCCACATACAGCCCTGCACATAATATAATGGCCTCACATATAGCCATGCACATAATATAATGGCCCCACATACAGCCCTGCACATAATATATTGGCCCCACATATAGCCCTGCACGTAATATAATGGCCCCACATATAGCCCTGCACATAATATAATGGCTCCACATACAGCCCTGCACATAATATAATGGCCTTGTAATATAATGGCCTCACATATAGCCCTGCACATAATATAATGGCTCCACATATAGCCCTGCACGTAATATAATAGCCCCACATATAGCCATGCACATAATATAATGGCCCCACATATAGCCCTGCACATAATATAATGGCCTCACATATAGCCCTGCACATATAATGGCCCCACATATAGTCCTGCACATATAATGGCCCCACATATAGCCATGCACATATAATGGCCCCACATATAGCCATGCATATATAATGGCCCCACATATAGCCCTGCACATATAATGGCCCCACAAATAGAACCTGCACATATAATGGCCCCACATATAGCCCTGCACATATAATGGCCCCACAAATAGAACCTGCACATATAATGGCCCCACATATAGCCCTGCACATATAATGGTATCAGATATAGTTGAAAAAATTTAAACACCGGGTACTAGTTGTGCCACAAGTAGTAGGTCAAACACGACCACATAACCACAACAATAAATAGTATTTCCAAAACATTTGAAAACTAAATGAAAGAAGTAAACGCAATCCAAGGTAGAGTCGTTGCCAGTACATTGGTTCACCATGTTTTAGGATATGCTGGCGCCGTGACTCAGACTTGAAAAGGGAACCTGACAGCAGGATTGTGCACAGTAACCTACACACAGCGTCAGGTCGGCGCCGTTATACTGATTAAAATTATACCTTGGTTGATGAAATCCGTCTTATGCTTCTTTTTTAATACTATTTTTAGTTTTTAGTTTATGATATGCTCGTGTCTTAAGGCAGGGTTGGGGTATGTGGTGCTCTGATTAGGAATTCATAATGAAGATGGCTGTCAGGTCACTGATCCCTCACTGACCTGCCCCCTAGTTTGCAGAATGAATATACCAATATGTGTATTTGAAAAAAAAAGTCACTTCATCAAAATGGCAGCCCCTGTGCACTATCACTTGTCAGTTAGTGCCTATTATATTGCTGTGTTGAAAAGAAAAAAAAATCACATTCAAAATGGCGCTGTCGGCTGCGCCTGCGCATTAGCATTTATCTCGTTCCAATAGAAGCTACTGCGCAAGTGCCTCCGCCAGCATCTTGATGCTGCAGCCAAAAAAAATTACACTACATCAAAATGACACCGTCGGCTGCGCATTAGCATCTATCACATACCAATAGGTGCTACTGCGCAAGCACCTCTGCAGGAACGTGGGATGCAGTGACGAGCAGGAGGCAGAGCAAGAGTTAACAGATAATTTATGCAGAAAGTTCTTGTAAGTAAACACTCCACGCAGGGATTTTGTAGAAATATAACAATTACAAATTCAGGGGGGTTGAAAAATGGCGATGAAGAGTAAATAATGATCAATAAAAATGAATCAACTGATCAGTCTGTGGCTCCCGGATGGAAGTGGTTGAAAGATTCCACGGCGTTGACGCAGGTGGCGCGAGACGTCTCTGAAGCGATCCTGAATGAAGTTGAAGCACTGTCTCTATACCGAAACGGCGTTCCTTGACTTTTCCAGACGTGATCTCCCGATCCTGGTGCACGGTGTGGTACGAAGATGGTGAAGTAAGTGTGGCAAAAAATTCCGGAATAGTGGCTACCACGGGGCCTGACGAATCAGCGTGTTGGTTAGTATTGTGAAGCTTGTCAGTTACTGCGAAGGGTGCTGACCAGTCAGGTCTCTTGCATACAGAAGTCTGCAGGGTGCTCTGCTCTCTCCATATACAGGTTGTGCGCGTAGGAGAGGATAAGCCGCAGAGCAGGCCTGCTGGTTGGCGTGGAACAGTGGAGACGGAGTCAACCTTCTCCTTGCTTGTTCCCTGTCTTCTCGGCTGAAGCCCCCTTTTCGCGCGCTCAGCTCTTTTTATCTCCACCCCTCCCCCTGCAGTCAGGTGCAAAGGTCTGCTCCATTCAGAAAGTCCTTCCCCAGGCAACAATGATGACAGCCCGATGGTTCCAGCCCAGACACACAACAAGCTGCCCTAGCTCGGTCCATCTTCCTACAGCTGCAGCCAAAAAAATTTACACTACAACAAAATTGTAGCGTAAACATTAAGTAATTCATGTGAATTAACAAAGGGGTAATAAAAGAAAAAATGAGAAAAAGTTAAAACCAAAAACAGAAATACACACAAAGACAAAAGGAAGTGGGGGAAGGGATGTATGGGTAAAAGGGTAAGGGTAGCGTATGAGAGGCTCCTGAAGTGTAGTTCTCCCCTATAATGTCAAGGTAGTTGACGGAAAATTTAAACTCCAGCCAGTAGAACCATGTTTTATAAAATTTATTATGGGAGTTATTGATCATGGAGGTGAGCTCCTCTATTAACATAATCTCATTTATTTTGGAGAACCAAAGTGAGATTGTCGGGATAGTGTTACTTTTCCATAGCAAGGGAATACATGCTCTGGCAGACGTGATCAAGTGTCTCAGTATCAAATTTTTTTATGTTTTTAAAGGGATGTTGCTGTGATGGAGAAGGACA
Organism: Oophaga sylvatica; assembly: GCA_033576555.1. Classification (NCBI taxonomy): domain Eukaryota; kingdom Metazoa; phylum Chordata; class Amphibia; order Anura; family Dendrobatidae; genus Oophaga; species Oophaga sylvatica. Next base: position 365,177,958 of record JARQOD010000002.1, on the reverse strand, counting down.
AGAGCTGGGTCAAAGTCTGAGATGAGAGCAGTCAACTTGCGAATCACTAGTTGTACTTTTTGCCAGAAAGCCAGAAAGGAAAAAGGAGTTTACAGGTCCAGAAAATATGTAGTAGGTCACCCTCCTCCTCCCCACATCTCCAACACATGGGACTAGCATCTGGGTTTATAGTGTAGGCGAGTTGGGACCCTATACCACCGAGAAAGCAGTTTATAGCTGGCCTCCTGAAATCGCGAGCTGATGGATGATTTATGTGTCAAGATGAATATACGCCTCTACTGATCCTTCGTTAAGGTGCAACCCAGATCTCTCCCCCATTGAGATTTGAAGCGTGTTTTAGACTGGTCCAGAGGTTCAATCAGTAGAGAATACGAGAATAACAAAGTATGTTTTAATAGGTCGGTATTTGAACATTCCACTTCAAAAATAGTTTTATTTTTATAAAAGGCTCGAGAAGTAGTTAAGAGACCCTGAAGATGTTCTTTTTAAAGCCACAAGTTTCCCTGTCTAAAGCGTGTCACTCTGAAATTGCCTTTGTTTAACCAGAACTGAAAAATGTCATCCTCTATTCCCAGGAAAAAAGTGGATTATGCAAGTTAGGGTACATAGAGGAATATGGGGGCAGAACTGATGAACGAACCGAGGGATTATTACAGCTTGTCAGAGTGGTCCCAATTAACTGATGAGTTTTGAATGTAGAAATTGTAGATAAATCAAGCCATGGGGTAATTATTAGAGGGATGTTTGTAAAACTTTGTTCAATCCCAACCCATGCGTTCCCAGATCCATTCCTACACCAATCCAGAACTCTAGAGCGTCGAGAGGCAATATAATATGATCTGAAATCAGGTAGCCCTATGCCCTCTGAGGACTTTGGATGATACAGTGTGGCCCTACCGATACATGGAGTTTTACCTGACCATATGAATTTGGATTGGATCGCCGCGAGACTCCTAATGAAGGACGAGGGAATGCTGATCAGAAGAACCTGAATGACATATAAAATGCGAGGGAGAATATTCATCTAAAAGATTGTGCTTCTGCCAAACCATGTAAAGACACTCCCTGTCCATCTCGAGCAGTCCCCCTGCTCCAAATTAAGTAACCAAGGCAAATTAAGAGATTACGTTAGTTAAATATCATTTAGTACCAATATTCCTAAATATTATGGCTGTCTTAGCCCATTTAAAATTAAAGGCTGTTTTCAAGAGTGCCAGGACGGAATGTGGAATTTATGTTCAAGGCTTCCGATTTGGAAAAGTTCATTTTGAAGTGTGAAAGGCTATTCTATATACTGAATTCTGTCATCAAGTTCGGTAAAGAATTAGTCGGCTTATTGATGTAGAAAAGCAGGTCCGTAATCTTGTAAGGAGAGCTGTGAATGCAGGGATCCACTATGTTATTGTTGGATCTAATTCTCCTAAGAAAGGGTTTCAATGTGAGAATGAAAATTAGAGGGGAAAGCGGACACCCTTGTCGCGTGCCGTTACATATACTGAAATCCTTAGATAGGACCCCGTTAACTTTTAAACAAGCGGTTGGTTTTGAATACAATGCTGAAATCCAGTGTAACATATTGGATTTCAGGCCCAGTCAAGAAAGCGTTTCATTCATAAGTATCCAGTTCACCCTATCGAATGCCTTTTCTGCATCAGTGGACAGACACATTAGAGGCTGAGATTTAAGTTTTGTTCTATATATTAGGTTCAAAGCCTTGGTTGTATTATCCCTTGCCTCTCTACCTCTCATAAATCCCGGATGGATAATAGCTGATAATAGTGGAGATAGTCTGGATGCAATCATTTTAAGTGGCCACTTTTGACCTGGTGACAGGTACTCTTTAAAGGGATTGTCCGGGCTTAGGGTACAAGTCTGCAGTTATTGTATGTGATTGCAGACTTGTGAATCCTCACAGCGAGTAGTATTCTCCGGTGTCAAGGATGGGAGCGGCAGGTGCGTTGCCGCAAGTATGAATTTGCATATATGTGGTCACGTGCTGACTACAAGTGCATTGAGCGAGGCCGGACACGTCTATTCGGAATGTCACTGGAAGTGTGAAAATCACATACTTACTATTCAAGCAGTTTGAAATGAATTTTCCAAGAGTACAATTATAGCTTTAAAGTAAGATATTAATATATAATTACAATATTAATAACAGATTGTTATTAAAAATGTTTGGCACTTTATGAGTGAATCAGTAGTTTGGAAAAAATAGAGGAGTCGGAACCAAGGTCAGAACTTTGACTTAGAGACTGCACAGTCCTGTTGGCCTGGTGCTAGCCATTGGCCAACCACTTTGTGTAACTCTAACCTTAGTCCTCATTTATACGTTAGTAAATTTGCTGTTATGTAAACTTTTTTTTTACAAAGCTCTTCCTACCCATTGTTATGGGCAGTACACAGATGTCATCACTGTGATGTCTACGAATTTCACAGACCTATTGGCTTATATGGATGATTGTGATCCATGACTTAGTTCAAAATCAAAAAGGTCTCTGTGATTTTATTTTCTCAGACACGTTAAATCGGTTTGTTTGATAGGTGAAAATCAGAGATAGAACACGTAAGTGAAAAATGAACTTCTCAATGAAGCCTAAGTAGTTTCCAACAGCCCTTTTGCCTGATGTATTGATAATATACACATGCCTGAATACTGAAGTCTTCTCTAAAAATTCAATAATGGACAGTTTTGTTTCCATGTCCAGGGGCAGACGCAGAAAGAAGAGGGCCCCTGTGCAAGAACAGTATATGGACCCTTTGCTGTCCAATAGGTCATCAGAATGCACAATTTCTCCTTCATTGGAGGTGGATATGGAGCCCCGTACCTCTTGGGCCCCTGTGTGACTGTACACGTTGCACCAATGATATGTCCGCCCTAGCCGGTGGCTTCCTTCTCATGTTACCCACATAATTTCCAGTTTAGCATTTTCAGTAACCCCATACTGTTCCATCTTCAGACAATGAGTAGTGATGAGCGAACGTGCTTGGTAAGGCGTTATGCGCGCATGCTCGAGTGCAAAGTGTCTTCGGCATGCTCGAAAAGTGTGTTCGAGTCCCCACGGCTGCATGTCTCATGGCTGTTAGACAGCCGCAACACATGCAGGGATTGCCTAACAAACAGTCAAACCCTGGATCTGTTGCGGCTGTCGAACAGCTGTGAGACATGCAGCCGCGGGGACTCGAACATATTCTTTAGAAGGGAGAAGAGGCTGCTTGTATATGAGGAGTGAATCACAGTGTTGAAGTCTTTCTCTAGCTTTATGTAGATGAAGAGTTAACGCAGTAGAATAGGACACTTCTTAATGTCTGGCTGATGATATCACATTAAAAAATAGTACAATGTGTCACAGTAAGCACTGCGCTGAGTGATGCCAGGAGACTTTCTAATGTCACCAGACAGAAAGATCTCATGTCACTAAATCATTCATCCAGCAGATTATGTTTGCGAAAATAAAACATTCTATATGGCAGTGTGCAAGTGGAAAAATATTCCCTGGAAATGTGTTGATACAAGAGTAAATTCTAAAAGTAGAACATATGGAGGTAGACAAGACACTGCCACAGGGAGCGCCATAAGAAAGTCCAAATAGACTGCTACGTGCCCACATTGTACTTCTATGTGCCCCCGATGTGACAAAACAAATCATAGCATGCTCCATCCAGTGTGACATTACAGAGACATTCTTCCTTCGAAGCAATGCACTCAGGCACTTCATGGTAGCACACCGGCTCTGCAATATGAGAATATGTGTGCCGCCGCACATGGTCTCTGCTTGTGTCTATACTGTGTGTATGAGGCCTTAAAATAGTTTGTGCAGCTCATAAATGTTTTTAATGCTAAATACAATATTAAAACGGTACCATCTCTCATTCGATCTCAAATATTGGATTTAAAGAGCAGCCAACTTTATGATTTTTATTACAGAAATCAATAGTAGACATGAAAAAGCAATTTTGTAATATATCTTTGTCAGAGTAATCTGCTTTCTTCTCCTAGACTGATCTTTCACTCTATTTTTATGGATACAATCCGTAATATTTGTAGTCAGTGAATGCAGATTTTGCCATTACTGAAATAGATGACAGGCAGACACAGACATTATACTGCAAGTTCTCCTGAAAAGACAGTGCTCCATAGCACTTTAGCAGCACCAATTGTCCTTTTCTAGCTCAGTAATGGGAAAATCTGTATTCACTGAAGAATTACATTGATAATTTTGAGAGTGAAAGATCAATTTAGCAGGACAAAAAGCGTATTTATCTAATAAGATAGTACAAAGTTTCTGATTTTCACCTGTGCTATTGATTCAAGAAAATCAATGGATACGCTTTAAGCACACTTTCCTCCTATACAATGTATAGAATACAGGCAGTCTTGATAGTGCATATTATCATTTATACGAGTATTTTGTTTTATAGCCAAAAGCGACAACACTTGCAAAGTTGGCTGAGTTTAGACTGCATGTGTATTAGGGAGTGGTGTGAAATAATAAGTTTACGTCTCTCAGGCTATATTCACACGTTGCGTTTTGCTGCGCTTTTTTAATGCAAATTTTAAGCTGCGTTTTACAGTATCAACAAAAGCTGTGAGATTTCAGAAATCTCATGCACACACATTGTTGAAGAAGTAGTGTGATATACTTCGAAACGCATCGAATAAAAACTGTATTAATACAATCTCTTGGTACTGGATTTTCTTAAATTTCAACAGCGCAGAAAAGCTCCACATAATTTTCCTTCTTAATCTGCATTTGGTCTGGTGACCCATGGATCTGCAGCAGCTGATTATTCATTTAAAGAGAACCTGTCATCACATTTTTGGGCTACCAGCTCAAAATATCATTATATCAATATAGCTTTTTTATTCCTCCCACGCTGTATGTTAATTGTTTGGTACGGTCTGATGGGCTTGTATTAGTTTCCGTCTCTCCACCCCTCCTCACTTGCTCTACGCATTCCTTGAGTTGAATTTCGGCGATGGCGTACATTTTTCACGCGTGCGCATTTGAAAGGCATCTTGCGCGTGGGCAAAGCCAAAATTCAGTATTGCCCATGCGCCAGCATACGTGATTGCTTTATATGTCCCGAAAGTATTTCACTTCCACTTCAGTGTTCCCTGATGCCGGAAACCTTTCAAAAGCGGCAGGGAACACAGAAAAATTGCAGGGAAATATTTCCGGGACAGAGAAAGCAATCGCTTATGCCGGCGCATGCGCAACACTGATTTTCTGCTTTGCCCACAGTTGGGCAAAGCATACTGCGCACGCGCAGATGCAATTTCAATGCCCACGCGCGAAAACTGTACACGATCTGTGATATTCACAGAAAGGAAAGGAATGCGTACAGCAAGCCGAGGAAGTGGGGGAGAGAGGGAAACTAAGTGATGCCGATCGGACCGGACAGAACAGATTTACATACAGCGCAGGGGGAATAAAAAAGGTATTTCGGCATGATACATGGGGAGTCAGGGGGTTTCAAAACTAGTTCTGTAATGTATAGGTGACACTAAATTAAAGGATATTTTAAGCTTGCGACCAAAAATGTGATGACAGGTTCCCTTTAAATGTGTGGTTTGTACTACATCAGGTTAGCACATACTGTTTTCTAAATAAATGAAGTGTTTTGGATGAGTCCCTATATGCGCTTTTTTGCTCTCAAACTTTTCTGTTAGATGTAGCAATTCTAAAATTCAATGTCCACTACTCGGGCACCTGTTCTCAGTTCCTATCCCTTTGTAAAATATTAACACTTTCAATCACCTCTGGCGCCGCTGCTATACTGTAGCGCCGGCGTCCTCTGCCAGGCAGGGACGCTGTTCCCCTGCGCCAGCGTCCTCTGCCAGGCAGGGACGTCGCTCCCCTTACCCTCACACAGCGTCCTCCTTCCGCCCTGCTGGGGCTGCGCGCTCCTTCCCTGCCACTGGGCTTAGGGCGCGCGCGCGTGCACGCCCCCGCTCTTAAAGGGGCCGCGCGCATCTTTCAAAAAAAGGTCCCCGGCCAATGCCGGTGGACTCCACCTTATATAAAGCACCTCCTCCTTAATGGAGGTGCCCGAGCAATGTTGTTGCACTGTTTAACTCTGCTTCAGCCCTCAGGTTCCGTTACCAGTTACCTGCCTGTCTCCTGCCAGTTTGCTGTCTGCGACCTGTCCGCAAGCCTACCTGAAGGTTCGGCCGTCACCGGTGGTGACCATCGGCTATTCCAGAGAATCTCGCCTGCTCACTTGGGGGCGCTCATCTGCCATCTGCCTGCAGACCTACCCGGAGGTTCGGACGTCACATGCGGTGACCATCGTCTATTCCAGAGACTCTCGCCTGCTCACTTGGGGGCGTTCATCTGTCATCTGCCTGCTAGCCTACCGGGAGGCTCCACCATCTCAGGTCGTATATACCTGTCCTTCCAAAGACTGCCCCGGTCACTTGCCGTGACATACCTGTCTGTCCTTCCAGAGACTGCCCCGGTCACTTGCCGTGACTATCTGCCTGTCCTTCCGAAGACTGCCCCGGTCACTTGCCGTGACTACCTGCCTGTCCTTCCAGAGACTGCCCCGGTCACTTGCCGTGACTACCTGCCCGTCTATCCAGAGACTGTCCCTGTCACTTGCCGTGACTTCCTGTCCGTCTCCCCGGGCGCCACCCGCTCCTTTACAAGGAAAGCCTTCTTGTATAATAAAGCTCAGAGGTTCCGCCTCCCAGACCCGTTACATATACCAGTGGTATGGTTATGTAACTCGATCCTTTCGGCCAATCAGCGCTGGCTTCATTACCCTGCCATTGGGCAAATCACATACATTCGGACCTCTGAATGTATGCAATTCATAAAAATGTCACGTAACAAGTCCCGTTCTATCTCCCGCCAGTTGATACGATGGATCTTCTCTGTTCCGCTCTTACCTCTGCCATGCTGATATCAAGACCAATGTCAGGGAGAGTTGTTCCCATGCTGGGGTCTGTGGGGTCTTCACTCTCTCAGCCAATGGGGCCTCTTCCTCCTGCATATGGCTCCAGCAAAGCACCCTCAACTCGTGGACCAGGAGTCCCATCTCTATCTGTGGCGTGGTTGACCACTGGATCACCATATGCGGTGTGGGTGACGGTCCTTGGGCAGCGCCAGTCGTCTGGTGATTCCCCGCTGCAGCCTCGGGCATTTCCTCCACCTCCGTCTCCTTCTCACTCACTTCCATCGGGCAGTTGGGAGATTCACTTGAGTCTCGTCCACTTTGCACCACTGCTGGTCTGGGCTCACTTCTTTGTTCTTCACTGCTCATGTATTGAAGAGCAAATAGCCCGGTCGCTCCTCGATGACGTGCTTCCTGTGTGCCTGCCTAGGCCGGACATTTGACATGATCTCCGTGTCATGTTTTACTCCAGGCAACTCCACATTCGGCAGTGCCTCCTGCCATTGCCATCCTCTACCCGATGGTCTGTGCTTCATACTGGACCATGCCCTCTTTTGAAGTGCACATCCCATTTCAGGTTGGATCCTGTCTGTGGGGCACATCCTTCTTTGGGCTGACAGTCTTGGGGGCTAGCCATATTTTAGTGCTCTTGGGCTTCGTCCACTCCCATGATAGACTGTCCTTCTTCTCTTCACTGCAGCTATTGTCATCTTGAAATCCATGCTTCTGGCCTCCATCTTGGGCCGCACATATTTAGGCGCTCTTCCATTGGTGTTTCCTTACCCCACTCTCTTTGTGCGATGAACTTGTATCCTGCCAATTATGCCAAATTGGTGCCTGTGTAAGGAGGAAGACCGTGCTGCGGTTTACCTACCCTGGGCAAGGTCCGGGACTGTCGAGGCTGCGTCCCATGTTGCCACGGGGAAGGAATAGGGGACCAGACAAACCCCATGACCCGGGAAGAGGGGCGTGTTTAGGGGTAAGACAGAGCAGAAAGCGCCAAGCGAGCAGCAGTTTCCTGCCATCAGGGAAAGTGCAGGACAGTGAGCTCCGTGCTGTGCGACATCTCCTGAGCGCTCCAGCGGGACATTGAGTGTGGGGTGCGCCAGGCCAAACGCAGGATCGCACTCGTGCAGAGAAGCGTGGGCCGGTTACAGGACACTGAGATACGGTTCCCTTTGCTGGCTAGTGCGCATCAGCCACCGCTTGATACAGAGACTTCTGCAGCATTTCCAGCTTTGATTGCATGGGCTTATGGACTAGGGGCTCAGCGGGTAAAACCGGAGACCGCCCGCTGCCGCTAGGAGACGGATCGCTAATCTTGGACCTCATCGGAGGACCCTACAACGGCCGTTGCCGGTACTACTACTCACATCGGACTGTGGACTAAGGAGCACCAGCAGGAGCTACGATAAGTGTTGAGACTCAGACTGTCGCACTCATTCTGCTTATTCCATTTACTTCTTGTTTTATTAACTTTTTCCACTGATTATTAACTCCCTGCAAGGAGATTACCTTCACCTTTACTGTTAAAATAAATAATATTGTTTTTCTGTATTGTGCTGCAATCCCTGCGTACTGCATCTCAGCTCCTGCTTATGTGGCGCCCTGAGGGTCCAGTCGCCACAGAGATGCTGCATCGCACCCAGCGGTGTGACATCTGACTCTCAGGTAAGGAGGAAGCACCCCATTGACTCCCACCACCTGCATCCAACATACACTATGTTGGCTGAGCTCAGACGGACCCTTCAGGAGGATGGTCTGACTCAGGCTGGTTAGGAAAGGGTATGGTTAGTTGGTGGGTGGAGTTTAGGCAGCACTTAGGCTGGGTGTGAGGGGAGAGATCAGTCTCTCCTCAGGAAGCAGCTGCAGCAGCAGCGTGTTAGAACAGTTTGAGACAGGCAGTCAATGTGTGGGTACTGGACTGTCCTGTTGCTCCTCTGAGTCCACCTCAGGGAGCCTTGCTGTGAGAGTGAAAGGGTTAAGGGCAAGACAGCAATTGGAGCTGTGCCCCTAACCTGAAGAAGGAAGGACCAGGCGAACATCGGGGACCAGTCCCTAGACTAGTGGGAAAGTTCAGCTCCACTAGTAACACCGACAACAGTGGTCACTTCACTGGGCCACTAGCCACCATAATCTCACCGGGAGGAAGCTTAGGGGTCAAGTATGTCCAGAGCCTTCGTACTGGGTTGGTCTGGTAAACCACTGGTCTGGTTTGGTAACTGAAAGGGCCCAATACTCCCTTGTCCGAGGGCTCTGTGGTGGCAGGGTGCATGGAAGATTAGGAGAGTAGCACCTAGAGAAGAAGCCGGAAAGGAACATACTGAAAGGGGAGTCTTTGGAAGTGCGACTAACTTACCTGAGGGTTGGAGGACACAGCGCCCGGCTGGCATCTGTATGGTACCAACAGACTGTGAGTAAAACCTTGAAACTGCAACAGAACTGTTTCCCTGATTATTCCCTGATTATTTCAGCGACGCACACTCCCCTCTTCTACATCCTCCTGCACCATTGCTTTATCTTACCACAACCTGCCCTGGGAGGACACAGTCTCACCTGTAGGAGACCTGTAGGAGACTTTACATCAAGCTGCACAACACCATCCCTCCCAGAGGACCTGCACAGCAGCGCTGGCCACCCTGACCAGGTACTACAGGTGGCGTCACGAATCAACATACGAACATTTATTCCCCTGTAAATATCCCCCATTATTGGTGAGCGTCCAGGGCCATGGACCGAGCCGTGGCTGCCCGTGACATCCCCCATAGAAGTCGATGGGCTCGAGTACCCCACAGCCCTGGCGGGCGGCTCACTTTCATTTGGCGTGTTAGGCAGGATGCAGTCCACGAATGCAGAGGCAGCAGACCAGATGGTTATGGGTGTCCCAAGGGCCAGCTTACCCCTGGGGGCCATGCTCAGCAATCTCCCAAAGTTTACAGGGAGTAATTCACTGCTGTGGAACGACTGAGTGGGTTAAAGGCATGTTGAGAATGCACCCAATGACCCCTGCTATGCAAGCAGAGATTGCTGTGATGGCTCTGGATGGGGAGGCTAGATGTTTCGGCCCACTCATGAACGGGATACCTTTACCAAAGTGTTGCAAATTTTGGAAGAGATGCATGGGGATCCCACTGATATCGGAAAATTGCGGATGCGATTGTTCAGCCGTGTTCAGAGAGAGGGAGAATCCGTGACTCAATATTTGAATGCGCTACAAGAGGTGCACGCAGCGATCGCTAAGTGGGATAATGTGGGCGTGGGATCCCCTGATGTGATTTTGAGGGATCAACTTGTAGCGGGCCTGAGGGACGCGTCGCTTAAACAATCTTTGTGGGAGCGCCTACGTGCCTATCCGAGCATGATGTTTCTGGAGATTGGGGCAGAATCGCGCGTGCGAGAGCAAGAGCAGGGGATGGTTTGAAGTTGTGGGGTACCCGCTTCGCCTGTAGCTGAGCCAGGATGGGCCCGAGAGATACGGAACGAAATACAGGAAATGCGGGAAGAGTGGTCTGGCCTCGGGAGAGACCACACCGTGGCTTTAAATCCGTCCAGAGACAGAAATGACCCCGAGTCTCACTTACCCGTTGTACCTCGCCAAGAAAGGAAACAGTCACGATCCGAAAGACATCTGACTTGTTTCAAGTGTGGGGACGTTGGACACTATGCCTGAGGCTGCGCGAGATGGGGCGGCCTCTTACTCGGCAGCCATAAAACTAGTGGGCTCCGTGGCTGGGGGACAATGTCCGGAGCCTGAAAGGCCAAAGAAGAGAGAAGGCAGTCCTGAAAGTTTAATTTCTGTGAGTCCTCTTGTATGGGCTGAGAATAGAGAATAGCAATGGCCCTCCAGTGACCCTGTGAATAAATGTGCTAAAAGAACTCGGGGACCCTCTTGATCAGCGAGTCCCCGGACGCTTTTCTGGAAGGGTGGAGCCCACGAACCCCCCAGAGGAAGGTGTTTCAACAGTTGATATGGGTCACCTAGGCCCAGGAAACGTCGAGTGAAGGGAAAGTTCTAGGAAAGTGTTAGTCCCTGCGGCTGCTAAACTCGTCCTCCTGCCTGGCCAGACTGTGCTCACCTTGCCCGGACGAGCCTGTACGCCCCTTGAAGGGGTGGAAGTCCAGATAGAACCATCCCTAATGGACTAGATACTTTTGGGACTTCTTATTGCTCGGACATTAGCCATCATGCACGATGGTAACGTTGTGGTACGATGAGTCAACCTGGGGGAGGATAATCTTACTCTCCAGCCCAAGAGTGAAGTGGCACAGGTGCTAGGAATGCCAGAAAAATTGATACCACTGGAGACAGTCCAGTTGACAGTGAAGTAGGGAGACCCATGGACTGTAGCCGTCACCCTGACCCTGGAGCACCCACCTGGAAGCACATGGGAGGGGCGCCGAATCCTGGAACAAATGCAGGCTGAACTAACAGAACTCTCAACGCAGCAGGTGCAACTGGTGGAAGCTGTACTGGAACTGTTGTGAATAGGCTGGAAATTAGTTCTGAGCAGAAGCTCCCTCTGGTGGTTACAAACGGTACTGGACTGTCCAGTGAAGATTGTGAGGATTGGGAATCAGGTGTTACTGACTGGTCTTATATAAGGGAGTCGCCTTCCCATCAGGGTTGCCGGTGATCAATTGTTCTGGTCTCAATCCTTGATTCCTGTTTCCTTGGTAGCCTGCTGTGTCGTGTCTGAATCTCCTGCTAACAGATAAGACATTTTCTTCTTTTTGTTTTTGTGCTTGATTTTTGCATTTTGTCCTGCACTTTTGTGGGGGCCTTCAGGGTCCCCTCTGGGGGCTTTTGCCCTCTCAGTTCAGTTCAGCCACTGATGTTTGTACATTTGCTTTTTCCAGTTTTTTCAGTGGCTGCTGTTTTGTTTTTGGTTACACCAGAGAACTAATTTAGGTGGTAGAGGTCGTGTGATCTCAGGTGTTTTTGAAATTAGTAGTGTTGGTGCTTTTCAGGGTTTTTTGGGATTGCAGTAAGTGCCCTTCCTATCCTTTTCTATTTAGTAAGTTTGGGCCCCAACGTTTGCTCATACTATTTTCTGTCTGTGTCAGTATTTCTTCTTGTCTAAACGCCATTACATGTTTGGGGGCTTTCTATGTTCTTTGGGAATCTGCTCCGGGGCAGATAGTTTTCCTCTTTCTATCTTTAGGTGTAGTTAGTTTCTCAGGCTGTGACGAGGCGTCTAGGACCAACGTAGGAACGCTCCACGGCTGCCTCTAGTTGTGGTGGTTAGTCAGGGTACTGCAATCTCATAGTTTCCAACTGCTCTGGTGTATTTCCTTTTTTGCCTGCTCTCCTCAGCTACCAAATCATAACATGGAACGTTATCAGGATGTCTTCCCCCATCATGAGGATGACTTCAGGTGCACTACAGCCATAACCCATCAAATACCCACGGGAAGTGCTGCACAGATCCGGGAGAGATACCGACAAATACCGCCTCAAATGTACAAAGAAGTGAAAGAAATGCTGGCACACATGCTGCAAAGTGGAACGCGTGGTCAGCTCCCATTGTCCTAGTTCGGAAGCAAGACGGGACCCTTCATTTTTGTTTCTACTATAGGCGACTGAATGCTTGTACGGTGCGGGACTCTTACCCTTTACCCCTAATTGAAGAGTCGTTATCTGCCATGGGAAAGGCAAAGTATTTCTCAACCCTAGATCTGGCCAGCGGATACTGGCAGGTGCCCATGACCGAACATGAACGGCCGAAGACAGCGTTCATTCTGCCCATGAGATTGTTTGAATTCAATCAGATGCCTTTCAGCCTGACTAATGCTCCTGGGATGTTCCAGAAATTGATGGAAAGGTGCCTGGGGGACCTGAACTTCGAAGCAACACTTAACTACCTGGAAGATATCATTGTCTATGCAGCCACCTTTGAAGAACACCTCTGGCAGCTGAAGCAAGTGTTGAATCGACTACAGAAGCACAGCCTGAAAGTGAAGCCCCAAAGTGTCACCTTTTCCGTAAGTAGATCGAATACCTGGGACACGTTGTATCTGCTGAAGGAGTGAGACCAGCCCGTGAGAAGATCACGGCAGTACAGGATTGGCCCACCCCGAAGACAGTGAAGGACATTCAGGCCTTTCTGGGGCTGACTGGGTACTACCGAAGGTTCGTGAAGAATTTCACTTGTATCGCTAATCGACTGCTGGAGCTACTAAAGGGAGTGCTGTCTGGTTTGAAGAATCGGATCATCCAGTGGGGAAGCAGCCAGGAAGAAGCCTTCCGAGCCCTGAAGATGGCCCTGACCGAGGCCCCAATACTCGCCTATGCAGGCCTCTCACAGCCTTTCATTCTTCACACCGATGGGAGTCTACAGGGGCTGGGGGCTGTGCTGTCGCAGATGCAGGATGGGAAAGAGTGAGTGATTGCCTACGCGAGCCGGTCCCTCCACGATTCTGAACAGAACCCAGACAATTACAGCTCATTCATGTTGGAACTGCTGGCGTTAGTGTAGGCAATGACCGAGAAGTTCGTTGAATATCTGTCCGGATCCGAGGTCCTAGTGCGTACCGACAACAATCCCTTAGCCCACTTGGAAAATGCAAAACTGGCGGCCATAGAGCAGCAGTGGGTGACCCGCATGGAAAAGTAGCGGTACAAGATCGCATATCGGGCCGGAGCTGAGAACACGCATGCTGATGCTGTCTGGAGTGTCCCATAAGCGACCTGGACGTGACCGAGACGAAGAGTTGGAGGCAGAAGAGATTCCTGGTTTCCGGGACCTTGTCAGATCGTTGGTGGCAACACAGGGACATATCGGAGAGGCATCGGGGGAACAGGTGCTGGACCGATGCTGGGATGACTGGGTGCATCTCCATCAGAAAGATAAGGAACTAGCTCAGCTGAGGCAGTGGGTGGCCCTGAAGCAACTCCCCAGCCGGAGCGAAAGAGACACTCTGTCCCCTGGAACTCTGCAGATTCTAAGTCAGTTGGAAAGATTCCAGCTGGAAGATGGCTTGCTGTATAGAAGAGTGCAGTTAGTGCGGGAGTTAGGGGTCATCTGGCAGATGGTGCTTCCAGAGAAGCTGATCCAAGTGGTGGCTACGTAGGCCCATGAGACAGGAGCTCACTTTTGTCAGGAGAAGACATTTCATTGGCTGCAGAAGCTGGTATATCACCCGATTGAAGGCTGAAGTGGAGGCCTGCCAGCGATCTCAGAGCTGTGAACTCGCCAAACCTCCAGAGCAAAAACCCCCAACTCAGACCATCGTGACTTCTGCCCCCTTAGAGCTGTTGATGATCAACTACTTGACCGTGGGCTCGGGTATGAACATTGTCTGGTGATATCCGATCACTTCACCAAGTTCGCTGTGGTAACTCCAACTCGGGACCAGACTGCTAGTCAGCGGCGCAGGCTATCTGTCGAGACTTCATCCGGGTGTACGGTTGCCCGAAAAGGATCCACTTCTGACCAAGGCGCTAGTTTTCAAGGTCGAGTGATGGAAGAGTTGCATCGCCTGTACAGGATCGAGAAGTCAAGGACGACGCCCTATCATCCTCAGGGGAATGGAGCCTGTAAGCGCTTCAACTGAACGCTGATTCAGATGCTCCGAACATTGGAGAAAGATCGTAAAGTATGGCGGCCTGTATACGTGGCTGAATTAGTCTGGGTGTATAACAATCGAGTGCACAGTACAACTGGATATACTCCGTATACCCTACTGTTCGGGCGAAAAGGACAGGAAATCACAGAGCTGGAGCTGGACCCGGGAGAAGACTACAAATGGATGGGGGTGTCCTCCTGGGTCCGAGAACACCGCCATCAGCTGCAGACTCTTCATCGGCTGGTACAGACTAAGTTCCAGGAATTCCAGCATCATGAAGCAATGTCTCTTCGAGGGACAGCTCTCAAGGCCGGGGATCGAGTGCTGGTCTGGGATAAGCGGCCTTGGGGCAAGTTAGAACATCGATGGGCGAAAACTCCGTATTGGGTGAAACGCCGAGTCGGGTCTGATGGGCCAGTATATGAGATTCAACCCGAAGGTGAAGAAGGAGTGCTTACCCGAATAGTCCACTGTAGCATGTTGCGTCCTTGCCTGTCACGAAATCCCGAAGGAGAGGAGAGAGTGCCAGACGCCACCGCAATGCTCACCCCCATGGTCCCAGACTGTGGTGAGGAAGAAGCACTTGATTCACTCTCCGGCTTGGAAAGTTCACTGCCTGTCAGCCCTCAGCTTAAGGGAAGGCCGTAGGCCTGAAACTCCAGAGTTTGCTGACACATTGAACCCAGACGTGCTCCCATCTTCTACCACTTAACCTGACTGTACCACTCAACCTGAACTACGCCGTACTGAATGGACGACAGCTGGAATACCTCCCACATGTTATGACCAAGACCAGTTTATTTGGCAGCGTACTGTTCGAGAAATTGAAGAGTGTGAACGTCTGATGAAGGAACTCTGATGAATGGCGAGCTAAAGGAGAGGGGGAGTGTAAGGAGGAAGACCAGGCTGCGGGTACCTGCGTTGGGCCGGGTCCGGAAATGTCGAGGCTGCATCCCATGTTGCCCGGGGGAAGGAATAGGGGACCGAACAAACACCATGATCCGGGAAGAGGGGGTGTGTTTAGGGGTAAGACAAAGCAGAAAGCGTGCAAAGCGAGCAGCAGCGCCGCGAGTTTCCCGCTGTCGGAGAGCTAGGACAGAGGGGCGGTGCTCTGCGCCGCCAAATGCAGGACTGCGCTTGTGCAGAGAAGCGTGGGCCGTTTACAGGATGCTGAGATATGGTTCCCTTTGCTGGCTAGTGCTCATCAGCCCCCGCTTGATACAGAGACTTCTGCAGCTTTTCAAGCTTTGATTGCGTGGGCTTATGGACTAGGGGCTCAGCGGGTAAAACCGGAAACCGCCCGCTGCCGCCAGAAGACTAATTTCTAATCTTGGACCCCATCAGAGGACCCTACAATGGCCGTTGCCGGTACAACTACCACCATCGGACTGTGGACTAAGGAGCATCAGCAGGAGCTACGATAAGTGTTGTTTGAAACTCAGACTGTCGCACTCATTCTGCTTATTCCATTTACTTCTTGCTTTATAATCTTTTTCCACCGATTATTAACTCCATGCGAGAAGATTACTTTCACCTTTAGGCCGGGGTCACACATGTGAGAAACTCGCACGATTCCGTGCAGTCTCTCGCAGAACACCAGCAATGCAGTCGGCACTGGGACCGGAGCGTGCGGCTGCATAGAATTACATGCAGCCACACGCTCCGGTCCGAGTGCCGGCGGTAGTGCCGGGTGTTCATGTGAGAGACTCGCACAGAATCATGCGAGTTTCTTGCATGTGTGACCCCGCCTTACTGTTAAAATAAATAATATTGTTATACCGTATTGTTCTGCAATCCCTGCGTACTGCATCTCAGCACCTGCTTACACCTGAGCGAGGTAGCCATGGGCGAGCTGCTGCTTCTGCTCGTTCTGGCACCATGCAAACAAAAAGTGTCTCAGTCCCTGTGTGCTGTTGAGTGTGGGGTGCATCACACTTACTTGTGGCCCAGAGGCCTCCACTGTCTCGAGGCTTTCATCTTCCAGAACCTTTGCAGCAAACAATCCAGGGGACACTGAATTTGTTAATACAGTCAAACTTTTACTTGGCAGCTTATGATCATTACAATGAAGCATATAGGATAGGGCCCAATGAATTACAGTTTTTCCCACAGGCATATCTCCCAACTTTTGAAGATGGGAAAGAGGGATAGAGGTTGCGGCGCGCGTAGTGCGCCGCGGCAAATTTTAGGCCATGCCCCTGACCACACCCATTTCACAACTAATCCACCCATGTCCACGCCCCAACTACACCCATTTAGCCCTGCTGATCACACGGACTGGTACTGAGGGCACAGTGGCTGGCATTATGGGATCAGTGGCTGGTACTGTGCGCACACTGACTGGTACTGAGGAAAAGAAAGAAAGAGCAGAGTTTTAAAGTGCTCCTCGGGGCTCCGCCGTGTACTCCTGTGTCCACGGGGAAAGTAAGCTGCCAGCCGGGACAGCGGGGCAGACCCTCTCTCAAAATCGGGACTGTTGGGAGGTATGAATGCTCCCCACCATACCCTTGTACATGCACGGCTCCGCACACCTCATACACACACGGTTCCCCTCTGTACACCTCGCGCACACACGGCTCCGCTCCGTACACGGCTCCACTCCGTACACCTCGCGCACACATGGCTCCACTCAGTACACACACGGCTTCACTCCGTAAACCTCGTACATACGCAGCCACGCTCCGTAAACCTTGTACACATTGGCTTTGCACCATACACCTCGTATACATGCAGTTCCGCTCCGTACACCTCGTACACATGCGTTTCCGCTCCGTACACCTCGTACACACGCGGTAACGCTCCATACACACGCGGCTGCACTTCTCTACACCCCGTACACACACGGCTCTGCTCCGCTCCGTACACACACGGCTCAAGCACGGAGCCCTGTGTGTACGGAGATGAGCGGCTCAGCTCCGTGCACACACTGTACTGGTACAGCCACCTCGTACACACACAGCTCCGCTCCATACACCTCGCACACATGCGGTTCCGCTCCGTACACCTCGTACACACGCGGTTCTGCTCCGTACACCTCGTACACACGCGGTTCCGCTCCGTACACCTCGTACACACGTGGCTCCACTTCTCTACACCCCGTACACACACGGTTCTGCTCCGTACACACACAGCTCAAGCACAGAGCCCTGTGTGTATGGAGATGAGCGGCTCAGCTCCGTACACACACTGTACTGCTACAGCCACCTCGTACACACACAGCTCCGCTCCATACACCTCGCACACATGCGGTTCCGCTCCGTACACCTCGTACACACGCGGCTCCACTTCTCTACACACCGTACACACACGGTTCTGCTCCGTACACACACGGCTCAAGCACAGAGCCCTGTGTGTACAGAGATGAGCGGCTCCGCTCCGTACACACACTGCACTGCTACAGCCACCTCGTACACACACAGCTCTGCTCCATACACCTCATACACACACGGCTCCGCTCCGTACACCTCGTACACACACGGCTCCGCTCCGTACACCTCGTACACACACGGCTACGCTCCATACACTTTTCACACACGGCTCCGCTCTATACACCTCGTACACACACGACTCTGCGACATCCACACTGTAAATCCCTCCTGACCCCTCACATAAACTTACCCTCAGCCACTGCAGCCAGCACCCATGACAACCAGCACAGCAGACTTGTACACGAGCCTGGCCATGTGACACCCAACTCCTCCCCTCCTGTGACCTCATCACAGGTCCTGTGTGCACAGAGTAGGAAGCTCAGCAGCAGGTCATTGCTCTGCTGTGAGAAGCTAAAGTGCAGCGCTGGAAGGCAACTATAGGGTGTATGGGGGGCGTGGCGGCTCTGGGACAGCGGGAGGAGGGGGTCAGAATCGGGACTGTCCCGGCCAAATCGGGACGGTTGGGAGGTATGCCACAGGTACTGGACATAACTTCAGCCCTAGTTCTCAGTATGGGTAGAGCATCCCTCTACAGCCCCAGAGGGTTTTACTTTCAGATAACGCACATTACTATAAAATAAATTTAACCACTTAGGGTGTCCGAGAGAAGAACATCATCTTCACCACTCCTACACATGCACTAATCTGGTAATAGGCCAGGATAGTGCATGTATAGGTTATCATTCGTCAGTGTGCTGTCCTGCGCACACATAGACAACACTCTAAAATTTGGCATACATAGGGTGGCCATGCCTGTCACATGTTTGACAGGATATTTTTTACAACTAGCTACTGCAGGGGAAATGTAAGGAACTTTGCAGCAACAACAGCTTATCCCCAAAGATTGTCACTTGCCAGGTTGCATTTAAACTGAAAAGATTTTCATTGTGATACATCACTGTAAGCAAAAAATATTTACTGATGTTTAAGGCTATGTGCACACGTTGCGGAATTGCCATGGAAATTTCCGCGGCAATTCCGCACCTCCCTGCCGCGGGAAATACGCATATTATAGGTATGCGTATTCCCGCTAAAAACTAGCGTTTTGCAAGCGTAATTAGCTTGCAGAATGCCTCGTGTGGCCAACTTTTTACTATTGATGCCGCCTATGTCGCATCAATAGTAAAAAGATCTAATGTAAAAATAATAAAAAAAATAATAATGATATTCTCACCTTCCTGTGGCCCCCGCAGCTTTCCCGCCTCTCAGCGACGCTCCCGGCCAATCCCGTTCCCAGGAGTCCTTTGCGACAATCATCCCGATGACGTAACATCACGCGAGACCGCTACGTCATCTGGGGTGATCTCGCAATGCATTACTGGGAACGGGAGCGTCGCTGAGAGGTGGGGAAGCTGCGGGGGCCGCCGGAAGGTGAGAATATCATTATTTTTTATTTTAATTATTGTTTTTACATGGATATGGTACCCAGGGCCTGGAGGAGAGTCTCCTGTCCCCAGACCCTGGGTACCATCCGCACATGAACCGCTTACTTTGCGCATGGTGGGCACAGCCACATGCGGAAAGTAATTGGTTCAATGCATTCCTATGGCGGCGTAATCACTGCAGTTCCGCAAAAAAGAATGAGCATGCTGCGGATTCTCCCGCGATGCGATTCCGCCGCGGAAAACCCCGCAGCATGTGCACAGCATTGCGGAATCTCATAGGCCTTAATGAGTTGTATTGTGTAAGCGGTTTTGCCACGGTTTCGCAGCGTTTCCACCGCTAAAAACCGTGGCAAAACCGCTAGGAATCCGCAACGTGTGCACAGGCCCTTAAAAGGATTGTGCAGATTAGTATTTGGAGTAAACTGAGTGACCAATTTTTCCATTGAAATTCTTCTCATCTACTCTTGGTAGTGGATTCAAACACATTCGTAGGCTGAAATTATATATCACCATGGGCAGCATGGTGGCTCAGTGGTTAGCCTTGCAGCGCTGGGGTCCTGGGTTCAAATCCCAACAAGAACAACATCTGCACATCCCACACTACAAACACATACTGATAGGGAATTTAGATTGTGAGCCCCATTGGGGACAGAGATGATAATGTCTGCAAAGCGCTGCGGAATATGATAGCGCTATATAAGCAATGCCTAATAAAGAATAATAATAACTTATCCGAGGTATTCATGGTCATGGGAGTCCTGTCGGTTTCACCATCACCAGTCAATGTTTATGACGTACAGCATTGATAGACCATAAAACATTGTTGCTGGGAATGCCTGGTGGATTTCTGGTGATTACAGAAAAGCACTTTAGTGTGGTTGATTCTCTGTCTCTTCTTATGGCTTCCAGGAATAGTATAAGCTGAGAATAGATTCTTGGTTGAAGAAAATGTAAAAATCATCCTCATTTGGTACTAAGATTTGTTTAACCAGCCAAAGAAACTACAGATGCTTCTCACAAAATTAGGATATCATAAAAAAGTGAATTTATTTCAGTTCTTCAATACAAAAAGTGAAACTCATATATAGAGTCATTACAAACAGAGTGATCTATTTCAAGTGTTTATTTCTGTTAATGTTGATGATTAAGGCTTACAGCCAATGAAAACCCAAATGTCATTATCTCAGTAAATTAGAATACTTTATAACACCATCTTGAAAAATGATTTTAAAATCCAAAATGTTGTCCTACTGAAATGTATGTTCAGTAAATGCACTCAATACTTGTTCGCGGCTCCTTGTTCATCAATTACTACATCAATGCGGCGTGGCATGGAGGCGATCAGCCTGTGGCACTGCTATGGAAGCCCAGGTTGCTTTGATAGCAGCCTTCAGCTCGTCTGCATTGTCGGGTCTGGTGTCTCTCATCTTCCTCTTGACAATACCCCATAGATTTATGGGGTTAAGGTCAGGCGAGTTTGCTGGCCAATTAAGGACAGTGATACTGTTATTTTTAAACCAGGTATTGGCACCTGTCCACACTGCCAAAAGTGCTAAGTCCTGCTGGAGAATGAAATTTCCATCTACAAAAAGCTTGTCAGCAGACGGCTGCGCTGACTTTAATAAAACACAGTGGACCTACATCAGCAGATGACATGGCTCCCCAAACCATCACGTATTGTGGAAACTTCACACTAGACCTCAAGCAGCTTGGATTGTGTGCCTCTCCACTCTTCCTCCAGACTCTGGGAGCTTGATTTCCAAATGAGATGCAAAATTTACTTTCATCTGAAAACTATACCTTGGACCACTGAGCAACAGTCCAGTTGTTTTTCTCCTTGGTCCAGGTAAGACGCTTCTGGCATTGTCTATTGGTCAATAGTGGCTTGACACAAGGAATGCAACACTTGTAGCCCATGTCCTGGATACGTCTGTGTGTGGTGGCTCTTGAAGCAATGACTCCAGCAGCAGTCCACTCCTTGTGAATCTCCACCCAATTTTTTTTTATCCCAGTTGCCTGTACGCCTTTTTCTACCACACTTTTTCCTTCCACTCAATTTTCCATTAATATGCTTGGATACAGCACTCTGTGAACAGCCAGCTTCTTTAACAATGACCTTTTGTGGCTTATCCTCCTTGTGGAGTGTGTCAATGACTGCCTTCTGGACATCTGTCAAGTCAGCAGTCTTCCCCATGATTGTGGAGCCTACTGAAACAGACTAAGGGACCTTTTTAAACACTTAGGAAGCCTTTGCAGGTGTTTTTGTTAATTATTCTAATTTACTGAGATAATGACTTTTGGGTTTTCATTGGCTTTAAGCCATAATCATCAACATTAATAGAAATAAACACTTGAAATAGATCGCTCTGTTTGTAATGACTCTATATAATATACAAGTTTTTGTATTGAAGAACTGATTTTAACCCCTTCACCTCAAAGCCTATTTTCTGAGACTTTTTTCATGACACATAGAACTTTATGTTAGTGGTACATTTTCATCAATATGATTTGCATTTATTTATGAAAATATTGAAAATGTGACAAAAAATTAGAAACCACCGAAGGGTGGTTTGCACGTTAATGACCGGGCCAATTTTTACAATTCTGACCACTGTCCCTTTATGAGGTTATAACTCTGGAACGCTTTAACAGATCTTGGCAATTCAGAGAGTGTTTTCTCGTGACATACTGTACTTCATGTTAGTGGTAAAATTTCTTTGATATAACTTGTGTTTGTTTGTGAAAAAAATGGAAATTTGGCGAAAATTTTGAAAATTTCGCAATTTTTCAACTTTGAATTTTCATGCCCTTAAATCACAGAGATGTGGCACACAAAATACTTAAATAAGTAAAATTTCCCACATGTCTACTTTACATCAGCACAATTTTGGAATCAAAAATTTTTTTTGTTAGGAAGTTATAAGGGTTAAATTTAACCACGATTTCTCATTTTTACAACACCATTTTTTTGGGGGGACCACATCACATTTGAAGTCACTTTGAGGGGTCTATATGATAGAAAATACCCAAAAGTGACACCATTCTAAAATCTGCACCCCTCAAGCTGCTCAAAACCACATTCAAGAAGTTTATTAACCCTTCAGGTGCTTCACAGGAATTTTTGAAATGTTTAAAAAAAATGAACATTTAACTTTTTTTCCCCCAAAAATTATTTCAGGTCCAATTTTTTTTTTCCCAAGGGCAACAGGAGAAATTGAACCACAAAAGTTATTGTGCAATTTGTCCTGAGTACGCTGATACCCCATATATGGAGGTAAACCTCTGTTTTGGCGCATGGCAGAGCACGGAAGGGAAGCAGCGCCGTTTGAATTTTTCAATGCAGAATTGGCTGGAATTGAGATCAGACGCCATGTCACGTTTGGAGAGCCCCTGATGTGCCTAAACAGTGGAAACCCCCCAATTCTAACTCCAACCCTAACCCCAACACACCCCTAACCCTAATCCCAACCCTAACCCTATTGCTAACCTTAACCCTAATGGGAAAATGGAAATAAATACATTTTTTTTATTTTATTATTTTTCCCTAACTAAGGAGGTGATAAGAGGGAGTTTGATTTACTATTTATAGCGGGTTTTTATGTTTGGCAGCTGTCACGCTAAAAGACGCCTTTTTATTGCAAAAAATAGTTTTTGCATCACCACATTTTGAGAGCTATAATTTTTCCATATTTTGGCCCACAGAGTCATGTGTGGTCTTATTTTTTGTTGGACGAGTTGATGTTTTTATTGGTACCATTTTCAGGCACATGACATTTTTTGATCCCTTTTTATTACGATTTTTGGGAGGCAGAATGAACAAAAACCAGCAATTCATGAATTTCTTTTGGGGGAGGGGAGTCTATAGCGTTCCGCGTGTGGTAAAATTGATGAAGCAGTTTTATTCTTCGGGTCAGTACGATTACAGCGATACCTCATTTATATCATTTTTGTATGTTTTGGCACTTTTATACAATAAATATTTTATATAAAAATAATTATTTTTGTATCGCTTTATTCTGCGAACTATAACTTTTTCATTTTTTTGCTGATGACGCTGTATGGTGGCTCATTTTTTGCGGGACAGGATGATGTTTTCAGCGTGTTATTCCACTTTTTGTTCGGCGGTATGATGATAAAGCATTGTTTTTTTGCCTTGTTTTTTTTAAAGGGTTCACTAAAGGGGTTAACTAGTGGGACAATTTTATAGGGTGGGTCGTTACGGACGCGGTGATACTAAATATGTGTACTTCTATTGTTTTGTTTTTTTTATTTACATAAAGAAATGAATTTATTGAGGAATATTTTTTTTCTTTATTTAGGATTTTTTTTAAAAAATTATTTTTTACACGTTAATTTTTTTTTTTTTACTTTTTTACTTTGTCCCAGGGTGGGACATCACTATATAGTGTCAGATCGCTGATCTGACAGGCACCGTGGGAGGTTACTCAGCGCCTGCTCTCAGCAGGCACTGAGAAGCCACCTCCCTGATGGACCCGGAAGGACCTTGCGGCCATCTTGGATCCGGGGGCCTGCAGGTAGAAGTCCCTCGGAGCAACGCGATCACATCGCGTAGCTCTGAGGGTCTAAAGGAAGCACGCAGGGAGCCTCCTCCCTGCGCGATGCCTCCTATGCTGCCGGAACACTGTGATCATGTTTGATCGCAGTGTGCCGGGGGTTAAAGTGCCAGGAGCAGTCCCTGGCCGCTCCTGACACAACAGCTGACACCCGGCCGCGATCAGCTGCACTCCCACTGTCCACGGTCATATGGGCCTGGGTCACCTGGACGGGATAGTACGTCAGATGTCAGAAAGGGGTTAAGCCAGATATTTATACCGTACAAAATAGATAATAAATAACATTTCCTGCATGCCTAATTTAAATCAGCATCATTTTGAAACATTTTTTTTGTGTTAGGAAGTTAGAAGGGTTAAAACTTTTTCCAACAAGATTTACAAAAGCAATTTTTGTAGGAATTGCATCACATTTGAAGAGACTTTGAGAAGCCAATGTGAGAGAAAATACCCAAAAGTGACACCATTTCAAAACTGCATCCCTCAAAGTGCTCAAAACCACATTCAAGAGGTTTGTTAACCTCTTGGGTGTTTCACAGGAACTAAAGCAATGTGGAAGGAAAAAATGAACATTTTAATTTTTCCCACAAAAATGTTGCTTTAGCTGCAACATTTTCCTATTCACAAGAGTAACAGAAGGACATGCATTGTACAATTTGTTGTACAATTTCTCCCGAGTACATCAATACCCTATATGTGGTGGAAAACTACTGTTTGAGCACATGAAAGAGCTTTAGGAACGGCTGGAATAGATCGCGGACGTCATGTCTCTTTTCCTGATGTGCCTAAACAGTGGCAACCCCCACAAGTGACTCTATTTTGGAAACTAAACCCATCAAGGAATTTATTGAGAGGTTTGGTGAGCACACCAATACCCCATATGTGGTGGAAAATTACTGTTTGGGCATGCAAAGGGAACTGCCCCAGGTTGTACTGGTACAGTATATATGTATTTGCATGTTAACCATGCATTTAAATAAATATATATTTCCCCATATTCCAAATATTGTCCCCCTTTATAATGTCCTCAACATGTGCAATGTCCGCTCCATATGCCATGTAGACACGCCCAGCATAGAAATATATGGGCATGTCGACAGAAGATGGACAGATTTCCATCTGTTATCTGTGGCTATATGCTGACATGGTTAATTACCATGTCAGGAGATAGCCACAGTGCTAGGATAAAAGGATCAAAGAGATCCTTTGTTCTGGCTGCAGCTACTGCCTGAAGGGGTCCAGGTGCCAGCGCTGATATACGGTAATTATATCAGTGCGGTTGCCCGACACTGAGCAGGGACATGTGTGCACCGCGATAGCGCTCGCACCCTGCCAGCACGTGGACGGGGCGTAGCCACACAGGAGCACGCCTCGCCAAATTTAAATATGTGGCGGCAGCGCTCGCTCTCCTTCTCCTTGGACACCATGATGAGCAGACTAAGTAGCTTCCCTGTTTTTCGGCTAAAATGTTTCTTTCACCCCAAGTTTTTAATTTTCAAAAGGGATAATAGGAGAAAATTTGGTACAATTTGTTACGTAATTTCTCCTGAGTATGCTAATAGGGTGGTCGAAAACTACTTTTGAGACACAGTGCAAAGCTCAAAAGTGAAAGAGCACCATATTGGATTCTGACTTTGTTGGAATGGTTTGAGGGTGCCATGTCACATTGGCAGAGTCCCTGAGGCGCCAAAACCCTTTTATAAGTGACCCCATTTTATAAATTACACCCCTCAATTAATTCATCTAGGAGTGCATTAAACATGTAGACGACACATGTGCCTCACAAAATGTTAGGCCGGGATCACACATGCGACGAAAACGTCCGACACTCGCATGTGAAATCCCAGCTCTGGCGCCGGCACTCGGGAGTGGAGTGCGAGGCTGCATGTATTTATATGCACTCCCAAGTGCTGGCGCCAGAGCTGGGATTTCACATGCGAGCGTCGGACGATTTCGTCGCATGTGTGATCGCGGCCTTAGAGTAACTTCACACTAGACGTTTTTTCAGCGTTTTTTTTTTTCCAGCAAAACCTGATCTCTTGGCAGGAAAAAAGCTGCAGAAAAAAAGCATGTTTTTCTTGATTTTTTTCTGCGTTTTTTGCTGCGATTTTGGCATGCTAGATTTGTCTCTTGTGCATGATGATAATGTTTAGTGTTGAAAAAAAAGTCCTGTTCTATAGAATCTGGATTTGGCACAAAAATGCAGCAAAACTTGATACCTGCGTTTTTGGCACGTTTTTTCACCACCCATTCATTTCAATGGGTGAAAAACGCTGAAAAAATGCTGAAAGAAGTGACATGCTCCATTGTGCAAGAAATCATGCAAAGCACAAAACCCTGACGACAAAAAAAACCAAGGGGTGTGCATGAGATTTCTGAAATATCAAACTTTGCTGGAACTGTAAACATGGCTGAAAATTTGCATAAAACGCATAAACAAAACGCTAGTGTGAGCTTAGCTGTATACTATTGGGTGGTGCCGAAAGAATAATTACATTTTTACCATTAAAATATTGTTTTATCCCCAGGATTTTAATTTTTTATAAGGGATAATAGGAAAAAATGGACTGCAAAGTTTGTTATGCTATTTCTTCTGAGTGCGCCAACACGCTACATGAAATCGGGAAATACTTTTCAGGCACAGTGGAAATCACAGAAATGAAAAGCCCATATTATAATGCAGATTTTACTGTTATGGTTTGCCTGTACCTTGACCCATTGGAAGAGCCCCCCGAGGTGCCAGAACAGCAGAAGCCCCCATAAGTGACCTCATTTTACAAACTACACTTCTCAGTGAATTCATCTAAGGCTGGAATCACACACAACGTCTAAAAAATCGGACCGTTTTAGTCGGTCGATAATCGGATTAAAATTTCATGAACATTGATGCGACTGGCATCCGATTTTTAGTAGGTGATGCGATTTTGTAGCATGTACGCTTACGTTTCACATCCGATTACCCAGCGACTACCGATTTTTAGTGGCATCATAGCAAAATGGACATTTAACGTTTTTGAGGCCTGCAAATAATTTGAATAATGAGCCAGACCCATATTTAAGCGTGGTTTGACTGTTATTACCCTCCCAACGTTGCCGTGGAGTGTTTTGCTTCTTAGTGGTTCCTGTTGTGTTGCTGCTAAGTTTAAAATTATGAGTGACAGACTAAGGTTTAATAGAACTGAGCGTCTGCTGTACTATTGGCTGATATCCAGAACTTTTGGGGAACCATACCCTGTAGTTGTTTCTCACAGAATCCGCAGAAGGATGTGGGTGCATCCCCTTGTGATGCGAAGGATCAGCAAAGGGCATTTTGAGCGCCTGTATTCGACACTGCGTAGGAATCCAGACAAGTTTTTTGGCTATTGTCGCATGAGTGTTGCCACCTTTGATATTTTGCTGGACATATTGCGCCCTGGAATCACCTTTCAGAACACCAGGATGCGTCCTTCAATTTCTGCTGAGGAAAGGCTTCTTCTAACATTAAGGTATGTGTGTCAACAATATGTTGATGATGTTTTTCATAATTTACCATCTTTCACATTCTTCTAACTTTGTTCATCTTAACATACTGAACCTGATGGCATTATGAAATTGTAAGCTTTTCACTATATGCTTGTGTGTAGCAGTCTTAATGGTTAGTAAGTCATAACATTAAGAGAATGGGTGAGTATACAAATGTCCACTGTTTACATTTGCTTAATGTATTTTTTATGTTTTGTTTGTCTGATGTGTACATGTTTGTTGTTGTTTCTGCATTGCAGGTTCCTTTCCACTGGGCTCTCATACGCTGCTCTGCATTTAGAGTTTTTAATAGGGAAATCCACCATTTCCGGAATAGTCAGCTCTACTTGTGGACAAATTTAGTCAAGACTAAATAAAGAGGTCATGCCAGAGCCCAAAATGGAAGATTGGTTGAGGATTGCACATGGATTTCAAGAAAGCAGTAATTTTCCACACTGTATTGGAGCCCTGGACGGGAAGCACATACATGTGCGTAAGCCGCCGAACTCAGGGACCCAATTCTACAATTATAAGCAATATTTTTCTATAGTTTTGTTGGCCTTGGTCGACAGTAACTACCGCTTCATAATTGTAGACATTGGGGCCTATGGAAGGACTCCAGAGTCTTCAATTCTTCCATTATGGGTCGGCGGCTACGCAATAACCAATTGGACTTACCACCAGCATGTCAACTTCCACACTCAAATGTGGATGCAGTGCCATATGTTGTAGTAGCGGATGAGGCCTTCCAATTAAGTTGTAATGTTATGAGGCCATATCCTCGCCGCAATCTGAACCATCAGAGACGCATCTTTAATTATCGCCTTTCTCGTGCACGACGCCTGGTAGAGTGCACATTTGGTATTCTTACAGCCAAATGGCGTGTCCTACAATCAGCCATTCAGCTAAGTGAATCAAATGTTAATCTTGTAGTGCAAAATTATGTGTGGTACTACATAATTTTACAAGAATGCATGAATGCTCATCAGCTGATATGCCTGACCTTCAGTCTGATAATATGACGAGGCCTATGAGAGCAGTCATCCATCCTCGTCGTCCCCCTTCTGGACTCAAAGTGCGTGAATTATTGACCAATTATTTTGTTTCCCCTGCTGGTTCTATTCCTTGGCAAGATCAGGCCATAGGTATGTAGTGTGTTTTATGTGATATGATACCATAAAGTTCCTTTTGATTAATCAGTTCATGTTAGACTCTAATTATTTTTTTAACACTTTACCATACTTAAGACACTACATAACATATAAGAATAAACACACACAACCAATGTAACTTCACTAATTTTACTCATTAGTGGTTTGTTTTGAAGCCTTTTACAGGCTGATATATTTTGTAAACAGGACCAACATGTCCAAACATAAAAATAAAATATGTATAAGATTCTGAATATGCAAATAAAAAAATATATTAGTTCCATACATAAAAAAAATATTACAGCTACAATTGATGGTAGCTTGGTGGTGGTGTTGGTGAGGATGGAGGGCCAGGTTGTGTATTCGGCCTTCCACTATCTGCAACCTGTGTTTGAGAATGAGCTGTTGCAGAACCTACAGTAGCAGCTGGGTTACTGGCTGCATCCTGAATGCCTTGTGGGTAGGGGTACATAGGGAATTGATGCTCATAGTCATATTGATATGACTGAGCACTAGCAGAGTGACCCCCAATATGCCATGTCTAATATATCCATGTTGTGACCAGCCAACAACATTGGGTATGTTAGAGTGGGCATATTGTGGATGGCCACTCTGTCCCATGGTTTGGAGCTGGGAAGCTCCATAGAAAGAATGAGCTGCAGTAGGATGAGGAGGAGGAGTTGGGTTTTGTTGGACACAAGGAGGAGGTGGAGGAGGAGGATGATGAGGTGGAGGAGGAGGATGATGAGGAGGAGGAGGAGGAGGAGGATCAGAGGCTGAAGCAGATTGTGAGGGATTTGCTCCTAACAACCTCAGGACATTTTCTGGACCAACCACCCATCTATGAAGATAATCTAGTAGGTTGGTTGGATCATTAGGCGCTGATCCAGGTTCCAACACAATGTGCAGTCCACTTCTGATCCTCAGTCTGTGCTGTATTGGAGTAGCCCGGAGGTAAGGGGCCAGACTGCGGCAAAATCCCTCCTCCCCATCATCATTAGCTACACTGGACAAATAGTCCAGAACTCCTCGGTCCACCTGCCTCCTTGTCACAGAACCCACTCCTTCTCGTCGCCGCCTACCTCGCCTTGTGCGTTGGGAAGGAGGAGGAGACACATCTTGAGCCCTATTAGGGCTGCTGCTCTGAGGTAGGTCCTCATTTTCATGATGCTGTGTTTGTGAATCCTCAGCTCCTGCAGCTGTTGTTGGTGCTGCTTGGGTGGACCCACATGCTGCCGAGGAAGGGCCTGCCTCCTCTGCCCCATCACCAACGGGGTCGATAAGCACTTCGGAGTCGGACCCCGTCTTCCTC
Source organism: Oophaga sylvatica (assembly GCA_033576555.1). NCBI lineage: Eukaryota > Metazoa > Chordata > Amphibia > Anura > Dendrobatidae > Oophaga > Oophaga sylvatica. The sequence goes on along the minus strand of JARQOD010000002.1, from coordinate 365,148,144 downwards.
TCAGTTAGGTTTGACTCCGTTCTAGGAATGAAAAAAAATTTAAACATTAAAATCCATAAAAATTCAAATTTGGCCATGAAAGTGCTTCAACACACATGCACTTACGGTCGCAGATCCAACACTGGCGCAAGGAAGTTTAGTCTATTAAAATAGAGGTACTTCCTCTTCTTAGATGCTGAAGCCCCACTCCGATCCCTAATCTGCCTCTCCCTCCGGTAGCAGTCCCGACAGCTGCGCCACCGCCTTGTCACATCAGTCACTACAAATGTAAGAACAGCATAACGGTTACAATGACTGATATCTATTTATTAAGCCAAAAATACAAAATATGCAACACTGAACATTTAAATAGTGGTCATGTGTGATGTGATTTACAATATTGAAATACATCAAAATACAACCAGAAGTATCCATGTTATAAGCACTAACATTAATTTTCAAAAATGCTTGGCCCTTTACAAAACGCCTCATTCAGTTTGAATTTTAGGACCTACACACTACATCTGAGGTGAAGAGAACTACAAAATGTTGTAGTCAATAGATGCCGAAGCATCGATGATATTTTAATATACATGGATATTGTTTGTGTACACACACATCAATGTGTAGTTCTAAATAGGAAGAGGTCGATAATGCTGCCTTTTAAATATCATTTAAACACATAAGGCTACATTATTATTTGCTTCATCAATTTTTTTCAAAATTTCAAAAACCGTTACAAGTGGTACTTACTAAGTCGCTCTTGGTCCTCCCGGGATCTCTGATGATAGTCCGGAAAAATGTGCACACATATTGTTTTCCATGCCGCCTCTTTGCGCGTCCGATTACTGTAGTTGAGATCGCGCTGGTCCCACAATTCAGGCCTCTCCTGCACCAATACGATGAGGAGTTCCACATTGATGTGGCTAGATGCCATGTTTCTGGACTCCGTGTAGGCGTTGTTCCTGTTTTTTTTTAAGATGTGCTTAGCTAATTAGCATGTAAAGGCTTCCTGAGAAATTCAAAGCCAGTTTCCTGTCACCTGGAAAAGTTGTGCGATTTAATCGCAACTCACACGTGCGGTCCGTTTGTAATCCCACTTTTCATCGCACCCATAGACTTGCATTGGCGATAGTCGACCCACAATCGGTGACAATCGCAGCATGCTGCGATTGCACTCGCACGTTTAAATCGGACCACAAAAAATCGGATGTTGGGAGCTACTCCATTGATTAATATTGGGTCGACTGCAAAGCGATATTTCATCACGTTCTAGTGGTACGATTTAGTCGCCAGTGTGACTCCAGCCTAAGGGTTCAGTGAGCATATTGACACCACAGGTGAGTCACAGAATTTGATACCATTGGGCAGTGAATAAAAAGCAATTACGTTATTACTACAAAAAATTGTTTTGGCCCTAGATTTTACATTTTCACATGGTGAAATGGGTAAAAATGGCACTAAAATTTGTCACACAATTTCTCCTGAATGTGGCAATACCCCATGTTTTGCTGTATAGTACTCGGGAGGGACGGAGCACTCTTCGAAAATTTGGTATCCAAGAGTCAAAGAATAGTTTGCGGACTCCATATACAGAGCCCCTAAGTGCCAGAAGTGACCCCATTCTAGAAATTACACCCCTCTGGGAATTTATCTTCACGTATAATGACCATTGTGACTCCATGGGTGTTTCCCAGAAAAAATCAGCAATGGACGTTGCTGAGTGAAAATTGCAAATCTGCCATTGTAGTGCCCAGTGTGTTGTAGTGCCACGTGCGTTGCAATGCCCAGTACACTGTAGTGTCCATATATTGTGCCATAAGTTAAGCTGTCTCTCATCGCTACAGAAATGCCAAACATGTGGATGCTTAATGTGGTTTAGGCACACTGATGCTGTGAAGGGATAGGGGAATGTGTATTTGGGTGCGCAGAATACAGTCGATTTCTCTTGTACTTTTCCAGAGCCTTTGTACTACCAGTAACGTGGAAGCCCCCTATTTTTCCATTGACAGATGAAGGATCTGAGTGAGGGCTTGCTTTTTTTGCGGATTGAGTTAAAACTTTTATTTAGAACGTTTTACATAACATTTTGGATCAGATTTATCCTGTGCTCTATGCTGAGCAGTTACATTGGGGTTTCCATCTATATCTCCGAATGATGTGCTTCAGATGAAATCCTTGAGGTATCCATTCACTATATTGAAGCAGCACAGTTACTCTGGACTCAGTCTGGTCTGTGTTCAGTAGTGTCCCTTTCATAGGTGCACAAAACTGTGGTCAACCACGTTTTTATGAAGCTTAAAAAGATGGACATAGGCCAGATATAGTCTATATTGTCTCAGTCTACCTCACTATAGAGAAGGTTCCATTTCAATCATGCATTTCAGAAATTTACACGAAAAGCCAGGTGTAAGCTCTCAGCCTAAAGAGCAGGATAAATGTGAGCCGAGCCTTACTGTGATCTTTGGGAGGCAGAATGAACGAAAACCAGCAATTCAGGTTTTTTTTTTTATTATGCCGTTCACCGTGTGGTTGTATATCAATCACTGTAAGTAATATAGGGAATCCTATCAAGTTTAACATAAAAATCCCTTAAAATCTCTTTTTATTGGATATGCATTAAAAATGGAGGACACATCACAAAACCACACTGACAAATAATAAGGCGACACTCTAAATAATAATATGATACCAAAACTCCAAACAAACCCCTCTAATAAGGGATACGGTCTACTTACAAAGGGGTAATATTGATTAGATTATTATGTAGAGTGTCACATAATTATTTTTCAGTGTGATTTTGTGATGTGTCCTCCATTATTTAATGCATATCCAATAAAAAGAGAACGCCATTCACCATGTCGTAAAAGTGATAGGGCAGCTTTATTCTTTCGGGTCAGTATGATTACAGCAATAACGTTGTGGGGGGTGCCAATCTGGTAGGAATGGCAGCCCTCTCCCTCTTCTAGCTTTCTAAATGCAGCGACCGCTATTGATTGTGGCACTTAGGAGGTTCAACAGCTATGAGCGGTACGATCTCATGACGTAACTGTATGCCGTTTTGCGGGAATCCAAATGTCATGATTTACAGTTAAGTCAAAATGTTCATCTTTAAAGGGCATCTATGAATAGGATCGAACCTCCTAAGCTGTCTATTAGGCATGTGATCATAGGAAGCTGAAAAAAATGACACCTTGGTATCTGAGATTTGATCTCTTATTCCAGAGAAATCCACGTTTTTCTTCTATGTAAATGAGCGGTTCCAGACTATGAGTCGGACACAGATTTGCATGAGAATCTACCTCCAGAAATATTTTGTGTAATGGCCACTCCACGCTCTTCTGATCTCACTGCAGAGCTGTGTGTGACTATAACTGACTCATTTGCAAATTCCTCTCAGATTCCATATCACAGGCAGACAGGGTTGCAATATTGTTGCAATACAGCAGTGCTGTGAGAGCTGCAGCAAATGTGTTTGTGAGAACACAAAGTTCACTTCTACTTTACTGTATAAGTTACGTCTCACACTGGTAATGCTTCCTTTTATTAAAAATAAGCTCTGAAGGTAAACCAGTGCCCGGGCCATAGCTCTGAACGGCTCATTTACATGTAAGAAAAACATGGATTTCTCAGTACCTGGACATTGGATCACAGATATCTAGTTATCATGACAGATTGCCTTTAATGGTCATTAAATGCTATATCATTTCACCATGGGCAAAGATTTTATGTTGCTAACTGTAGTTGTATAAATTTTACAGAATACTGTAAATGGAGGATAAAAGGAAAAAGAAAAGTCCAAAAGTATGTGTAACCCAAACACTTCCACCAGCTCCTGTGAGAAGAGTTTCTGCTCCTCCAAGTAAGAGTGCCACGTTCAGCTTAGGCCTCCCACATCCACCCTCACCAAAGCAAAGGAATAAGATCAAGAGGTAATCACTATATCTATCGCTCATAGGAAATGTGCATATTGATATCAATAGTGAAGAAGGTCACAGGCCTATCTTCATTTCCTAAGAATCATACACTCCATAACATTACAATTGCAACACCAAGATGAAAAATTTATGGAATGATTTAAATCACAGGATTGGTAGACATGTAAAGGATGAAAGACAGAAAAAAATGTTCAAAATATCTTGATTTATTTGTAATAGGATACGAGTTCTGCCATGCTGAATGCAATACAATACAAAATGGATCAATCATGGAACTTGGTATGGCCAGTTCTCCAAAATGTCCCAAGAGCTATTTTTCAACATGACAATGCCTGGCCACATGTTGCTTGTGCTACTGTGAGGAGCCTGCATGACCTAAACGGGCTACCATGGCCTGCAGCGCATCTGGACTTGTCTCCCACCAAGTACAACTGAAACGTCATTGGTCGGCAATTACACAAGGAACTGCCAGCCGTGGATCTTGATTTGCATGACCAAGTGCATTCAGAGTGGCAGAACAGTCCTCAGACAATCTTTAATAACCTTATTGGTAGCAGCCAAGACATGTATAGTGGGGAAAATAAGCGTTTGATACACTGCCTATTTTGCAAGTTTTCCCAGCTACAAAGAATAGAGAGGTCTATAATTTTTATCGTAGGTACACTTCAACTATGAGAGACAGAATCTGAAAAAAATACAGAAAATCACATTGTATGATTTTTACTTAATTTGCATTTTATTGTACGAAATTAGTATTTGATACAATAGAAAAACAGAACTTAATATTTGGTACAGAAACCGTTTGCAATTACAGAGGTCAGACGTTTCCTGTAGTTCTTGACCAAGTTTGCACACACTGCAGCAGGTATTTTGGCCCACTCCAGATCTTTCAGGTTTCGGGCTGTCGCTGGGCAACATTGAGTTTCAGCTCCCTCTAAAGATTTTCTATTGGGTTTAGGTCTGAAGACTGGCTAGGCCACTCCAGGAGCTTGAAAAGCTTTTTCTCACTCCTTAGTTGCCCTGGCTGCGCATTTCAGGTCATCATCATGCTGGAAGACCCAGCCATGACCCATCTTCAATGTTCTTACTAAGGGAAGGAGGTTTATGGCCAAAATCTCTCAATACATGACTCCATCCTTCCTCCCATCAATACAGGGCAGTCATCCTGTTACCTTTGCAGAAAATCACCCACAAAGTATGATGTTACCCCCACCATTCTTCATGGTTGGGATGGTGTTCTTGGGATTGTACTCATCCTTCTTTGTCCTAACATGGTGAGTGGAGTTGATACCAAAAAGTTCTATTTTGGTCTCATCTGAAACATGACCTTCTCCCATGACTCCTCTGGATCATCCAGATGGTCATTGGCGAATGTCAAACGGACCTGCACATGTGCTGGCGTGAGCAGTGAAACCTTGCGTGCCCTGCAGAATTTTAAACCATGATGGCGTATTGTGTTACTAACAGTAATGTTTGAGACTGTGGTCCCAGCTCTCTTCAGGTCATTGAACAGGTTCTCCAGTGTAGTTCTGGGATGATTCCTGACCTTTATCAGAATCATCCTTACTCCACGAAGTGAGAGCTTGCATGGAGCCCCAGACCGAGGAAGATTGATAGTCATCTTGTGTTTCTTCCATTTTCTAATAATTGCGGCAACGGTTGTTGCCTTCTTACCAAGCTGCTTGCCTATAGTCATGTAGCCCATCCTAGCCTTGTGTAGGTCTACAATTTTGTCCCTGGTGTCCTTAGACAGCTCTTTGGTCTTGGCCATGGTGGAGAGGTTGGAGTGTGATTGATTGAGCATATGGACAGGTGTTTTTAATACAAGCAATGAGTTCAAACAGGTGCAGTTAATACAGGTAATGAGTGCAGAGTAGGAGGGCTTCTTAAAGAAAAACTAACAGATCTGTGAGAGCTAGAATTCTTGCTGGTTGATAGGTAATGAAATACTTATTTCATGCAATAAAAAGCAACTTACCATATATACTCGTGTATAAGCCGAGATTTTCAGCACCTTTTTTGTGCTGAAAATGCCCCCTCGGCTTATACACGAGTCATAGGGCAGAAACCAGCGGGGGAGGGGATGCGGCGCCAGGAGCCGGTGGCTGGACATCATACTCACCCTCCCCGTGCTATCGCTGAACGTCCCTGCAATCCTGTGTTCTCCCCGGCTTCCTGCAGCTCTCCAGCGCTGAGCGGTGACGTAATACCCGCTCATTAAGGTCATGTAATATGGAGGCGACGCCACTCCCATGGGCGTGGACTCCATATTCATGGCCTTAATGAGCGGTATTATGTCACCGCTCAGCGCTGGAGAGCTGCAGGAAGCCGGGGAGAACGCAGGATTGCCGGCGGGACGTTCAGCGATGGCACGGGGAGGGTGAGTATGATGGAGGAGGATGGGGGGAGGATGGAGGAGGACAAGGAGCACAGAGCAGGACGAGGGGGAGGACAGAGAGCACGGAGCAGAACGGGGGGAGGACGGAGAGCACGGAGCAGGACGGGGGAGGACAGAGAGCACGGAGCAGGACGGGGGGAGGACGGAGAGCACGGAGCAGAACGGGGGGAGGACGGAGAGCACGGAGCAGAACAGGTGAGGATGGAGAGCACAGAGCAGGACAGGGGAGGACGGAGAGCACGGAGCAGGACGGGGGGAGAACGGAGAGCACGGAGCAGAACGGGGGGAGGACGGAGAGCATGGAGCAGAACGGGGAGAGGACAGAGAGCACGGAGCAGGATGGGGGTGGGCACAGAGAAGAATGGGGGAGTGCAGAGCTGGATGGGGGAGCACGGAGCAGGACGGGGGAGGATGGAAAGCACGGAGCAGGACAGGATAATGGAGCAGGAGGAGGGGAGCACAGAGGAGAATGGGGGCGCACAGAGCTGGATGGGGGAGCCCAGAGCAGGACGGCAACTTATACACCCGGCTTATACACAAGTCAATAAGTTTTCCAAGTTTTTTGTGGCAAAATTAGGGGGGTCGGCTTATACACGGGTCGGCTTATACATGAGTATATACTGTAATTATTTAAAAATCATACAATATGATGTTCTGGTTTTTATTTTTAGATTCTGTCTTTCACAGTTGAAGTGTACCTACGATAAAAATTACAGATCTCTCCATTCTTTGTAGGTGGGAAAACTTGCAAAATCAGCAGTGTATTAAATGCTTATCTTCCCCATTGTAAGTGCATTTATTTTTGTGCAAGGCAATCATACTCAATACTGAATAAATTGAGATGTTTTGAAAATGTTGTTTCCATTTTTTTAACATTTGCATATCATTAACATGTGTATCCATTCTGTGATTTCCATAATTCCAAAACTTTTCCTTCTTGCTTGTCCCATTGCAATGCTGAAGAGCTTATTATATGTTACACACAGATGGAATCCACACATTGGGCCCAATTCATCAAAGCTTTTACACCAGTGTTCTGGCGTAAAAAGCTTTGAAGTTGCTTAATTTTGGCTCAACTGGAGACAGCACTTAAATTCTGAAACTTTTGAGATTCTTACTCCATTTTTGCCAGTTCCGACAAAGGGGGCGGGGCTGGGGTGGGTTGGAGGTGTGACAACCGCCACTCGGCAAATTGATGAAGAGTGGAGGCATTTGATATTCACAAATCATACTCCAGCAGGGACTGGAGTAGGTTTCGTAGCGAGGCGCTCACAGAAGTGTATATCTTTTGTCCTGATTCATGTAGAGGTGTATGCACATGTCCTTATCAAGAACAGAATGAACAAGGCCGGTCTTGATCAATCATGCCCATTGTGACTTACATGCCAGCAGACATGATCATTAAAGGGGTTCTTCTGGACTTTAACATTGAGGATAGATCATCAATATGGGTGGGGGTGCCACACCCTGCACTCCTGCAGATCAGTTGTTGTCGGTGCCAACTGAAGCCGAAATTACATAGCCCAGCTCTATCAAGGGTATACAGTCATGGCCAAAAGTTTTGAGAATGACACAAATATTTATTTTTACAAAGTCTACTGCTTCACTTTTTCTAATGGCAATTTGCATATACTCCAGAATGTTATAAAGAGTGATCAGCTTAACATCAATTACTTGCAAAGTCAATATTTGGCTAGAAAATGAACTTTATCCCCCAAAACACATTTCAACATCATTGCAGCCCTGCCTTAAAAGGACCAGCTAACCTCTTTTCAGTGATTGCTCCATTAACACAGGTGTGGGTGTTGATGAGGACATGGCTGGAGATCAATCTGTCATGATTAAGTAAGAATGACACCACTGGACACTTTAAAAGGAGGCTGGTGCTTGGCATCATTGTTTCTCTTCTGTTAACCATGGTTATCTCTAAAGAAACACGTGCAGTCATCATTGCAATGCACAAAAATGGCCTAACAGGGAGTATCGCAGCTAGAAAGATTGCACCTCAGTTAACAATCTATCGCATCATCAAGAACTTTAAGGAGAGAGGTTCCATTGTTGCCAAAAAGGCTTCAGGGCGCCCAAGAAAGACCAGCAAGCGCCAGGACCGTCTCTTAAAAGTGTTTCAGCTGCGGGTTCGGGCTACCAGCAGTGCAGAGTTTGCTCAGGAATGGCAGCAGGCAGGTGTGAGTGCATCTGCATGCACTGTGAGGCGGAGACTCTTGGAGCAAGGCCTGGTCTCAAGGAGGGCAGCAAAGAAGCCACTTCTCTCCAGAAAAAACATCATGGACAGACTGATATTCTGCAAAAGGTACAGGCAGTGGACTGCTGAGGACTGGGGTAAAGTTATTTTCTCTGATGAATCCCCTTTTCGATTGTTTGGGACATCAGGAAAACGCCTCATTCGGAGAAGACAAGGTGAGCGCTACCACCAGTCTTGTCTCATGTCAACTGTTAAGCATCCTGAAACCATTCATGTGTGGGGTTGCTTCTCAGCCAAGGGAATCGGCTCTCTCACAGTCTTGCCTAAATACACAGCCATGAATAAAGAATGGTACCAGAATGTCCTCCAAGAGCAACTTCTCCCAACCCTCCAAGAGCAGTTTGGCGATCAACAATGCCTTTTCCAGCATGATGGAGCACCTTGCCATAAAGCAAAGGTGATAACTAAATGGCTCAGGGAACAAAACATAGAGATTTTGGGTCCATGGCCTAGAAACTCCCCAGATCTTAATCCCATTGAGAACTTGTGGTCAATCATCAAGAGACGGGTGGACAAACAAAAACCTAAAAATTCTGACAAAATGAAAGCATTGATTGTGCAAGAATGGACTGCTATCAGTCAGGATTTGGTCCAGAAGTTGATTGAGAGCATGCCAGGGAGAATTGCAGAGGTCCTGAAGAAGAAGGGTCAACACTGCAAATATTGACTTGCTGCATTAACTCATTCTAACTGTCAATATAAGCTTTTGTTACTCATATGTTTGCAATTATATTTCTGTCTGTGATAAAAACATCTGTCAAACACACATAAAAACCAGAGGGCAGCAGATCATGTGAAAATATAATATTTGTGTCATTCTCAAAACTTTTGGCCATGACTGTAGTGTCTGTGACTGAGTGCTGCACATACGCCTCTTATAGATTGAAACTGGTGGCAGATGTGCATTACCCAGCCATGGCCACAATGCAGTTGACGGAACTATTTTACGCAGCTACACATCCAGCTTCCACTGGCATCAGGAACAGCTTATCGGCAGTGTTCCCGGGTATTTCACCACCACCGATCAGATACTGATGACATATTCTAAGGATAAGATACAAATAGACAAAAAGAAGGACCAGCACATCCAAGCTAGTGTGAATAGGCGCCAACCAAAGAAAGCATACACGTCAAAAAGATTAAGGTTTGCACCATAACTTACCAAGAATGATTACTCTAGAGCATAGGAATTGCATTGCTGCCATAGAAAACGGGAGAAAAAATTGAAAAAAGCGCTATATAGTGTATATATGAAATATGTATCTGCAAAAATTGCTATGAAAAAAGGAAGGTTCTTAGCGCATAGATTGGCCAATATATGTGTGCCCAATTACCACGTCAAGGTGTCGTTCGTAAATTGGGTCCCTGTCTTGTAATGTCACCTCTCTTGGGCAAAAAAGCCTACAATTTATGGGGCAGGAATGGACCAGCTAATCTGCTTAAAATCACCTGTGGCTATTGAGAGTGGGAGTGCATATGTCCAAAAGGCTTTGATACAAATAGATAAAAAGAAGGACCAGCACATCCAAGCAAGTGTAAATAGGCGCCAACCATAGAAAGCACACAAGTCAAAAAGATTAAGGTTTTTAATCTTAAAAGTTAATGCACACTGAATTTAACGTCAGACATAAATCCTTAAACAACCCAAAGAATATCGGGAGTCTAGTATCTGCCTCCCTTAAAACTCTTCAAAAATTGCTTTACTGGGAATAGACCGGTTTAAGGAGTTTTACCAGCTAATTTTAAAAATAAAGAAACTTCCGCCATAGATTTGGATAAAGATGAATATGACTGCCCTTTACTAATTAAAGACTCCGCAAACCTTAAAGCCGGTTCAGGAGAAGATTCTGCATAGTAGAAATTATTCCTAAGGCAGAAATTTACCCATTCATTCCATGCAGCTGAGTAATCAGCCCATGATTTATTAGCTAATGACTTCTCGATGAAAAAAGGAATTAACCCCAAATTAAGTCCCAAATATGAGGAAGGCATGGTGTCGATTCCCTGTCGGTGTCTGAGGCCAACTGACGGAATAGTGACCACTGGCGGTGACAAAGGGAATTAGAGATTAAAATTTTATCACTCAGGCATAGCCTAGCCTTCAACCAAATATTAAATTTTAAGCAATATAAACCGAAGTATCTAAGAATCCTAGCTGCCCAACCGTTCTTAGAAGACAACGTATTAATGCAAAAAAACACACTGGCTATTAGAGGAAACCAAAATTCTCCTATTTCTTAACAAGGGACCAAAAGATAAATACACAAAAAAAGAGAAAAAAGGTCAAGCACCTTTGCATTCCTCGTAACTTTTTGTAAAACCCATGACTCGGGCCACTGTTGCCCTGACCAGTGGGAATCGCAAAATAATCCCAAAACCAACGGACATATCCACTGAAAATAATAAAGGTAATGAATCAGAACTAACAAAAGAGCTCTGCCAGGAGGGAATATTCCATTAAAATTAGAAAGGAAATCCAGCCAGATCATAATATCCTCTTTAATTTCTGCACCAATTCTAATGTGAGAACCAGGTGATCAGTGGCCCTTTGAGGCATCATAAAAGCGCCTAGAAAAGACCCTTCCCATTCTCAAGGCAAAAGTCAATAAGCCAAGAAGGGATTGAAGCTCTTTTAATGTGATTTTTTCCCTAGCGAGAATGTTCAAAAGTGCATTTCACAATTTAAGAATTTTATCCATGGGTAGCCTGCACTCCATTTTAGAAGAACCTAAAGTTATACTAAGGAATTCCAATGACTTAACGGGTTATACAGTTTTCTCGAATCCAATAGGGACCACAATCTCGCTGCAAATAAAAACAAATTTATTAAGGAGATCGTCACATACTCTAGATTCAGGGGGACTGACGAACAAAAAATCATCAAGGTAGTGTAAGATGCACCCGTTATTAGAATTAGATTGAATAACCCAGTGTAAAAATGATGAAAACATTTCGAAGTAAAAACAAGAAAAGGAAAAACCCACAGGCACGCATTACTCAAAGAAAAACTTATTCTCAAAATAAAAGCCCAATTTGTTAAAAACAGATGGGTTCACTGGAAGAAGTTGAAAAGCAGATTGAATATCCGATTTGGACATTAATGCATTCTTACCGAATTTCCTGAGGATATCCACAGCAGCATCAAAAGAGGCATAGTGTACTGAACATAAAGATTTATCAAACTCCTCATTCCACGAGTGACCTTGGGGAGTATGACAAATGATGTATAAGCCTAAAAGAACCTGACTCTTTCTTAGTGACAATTCCCAGCGGGGACATATGAAAATCAGGAAATGGGGGGTGATGCAAAGGACCAGCTACCCGCCCTTGCTAAAATTCTTTATAAATTTTAGCCCTAGCTATTTCAGTAAATTCAGCTAGAGAAGGAAGATTTTTAACTAGTTTGCAACCAAAACCTTTAAAAGGAGCTATGTAAAACCCCATGGAAAAACATTGGTATAACAGATCCCTACTCTCCAGATCTAGGTAATTGTCTAGCCATGGTAACATTTTTTCCAGAATCAACGGGGTCGGGGCTTTTAAGACTAAGCTCCTTGTTAGTTCCCTGCAGAGAGTTAAGGGATTGTTTTTTAAACCATTTGGATAAGGGATGGGACCCACCACAGAATGAGCACTTATTACGAAACCTGCAATTATGGAGCCGTTTGCAAGACGTCTCGTTGAACACAAAGCAAATACCCTTTTTAACAGTTGAAATAAGTGGTTGTTTGCTAAATGAGTGCCTCTGCAGGAGCATCATATTGAACCAAAGGCCCACGTCCTTAATCCCCCACGAGACATTTGAATGAACTGCTAATTTCAGTCTAAACGCTTAATCGTAACTAAGCCAGGCCATGCCGCCAAAGTTACCATAAGCCTCGAGAATAATGTCAATATATTGAAAAAGCCCACTGCATAGGTTAGGAAATTTCTCACCAAGAACAGCAGAATAAATCGAAAATGCTTGGAGCCAGTTGTTAAAGGATTTCGGACAAAAACCTGTCATCTTTCCTATCGAATTTATTATGCTGTTCCCTATGAGCTGGCAATAATGAGAAAAGATCAATGTACCGCATTTTTCGGACTATAAGACGCACTTTTTTCCTCCCAAAATGTGGAGGAAATTGGGGGGGTGCATCTTATAGTCCGGATGTAGGGGCTCTGGCTGTGATGAGGAGGTGAGGGAGCAGTTTCGGCAGAGCAGCGGGTCGCAGAGGCAGGAGCCGGCAGCTCCGGCTAACTCCTGTGCCCGCTTCTAAAGAGAAATGAATATGTACTGCATTGCACGCCCATGGGCGTGGAGGACAATGAATATTCATTTTTCTGGCATCATGTGGCAATACTTTAGAGAAATTAATATTCTGAATATTCATTTCTGTTAAGTATCAGCACACATGACCGCTGCAACAGCAGGAAGCCGGCAGCTGACACTGCGCGCTATTGAAGAGGAATGAATACTCACCGCTATCTCCAATGAACAGTCCCGGTGAGTATTCTGGCAGCTGTGCTCTGCTTGTGAGCAACGCATGATGTCCCTGCCATGCGCTGCTTACAAGCATTAAGCAGCTGCAGGCACCGGAGCAGGACACTGCAAGGGAGCGGAGAAAGGTAAGTGTAATGTTTTTTTTTTTCATCTTTTCTGATGGGGCCATGCATGCCAGGAACGGGATGGGGCAAATCATACCAGAATAAGGATGGGACCAATCATACCAAGAACGGGATGGGGCCAATCATACCAGAATAAGGATGGAACCAATCATTCAAGGAACGGGATGGGGCCAATCATAACAGAATATGGATGGGACCAATAATACCAGCAACGGGTTGGGGCCAATCATACCAAAATAAGGATGGGACCAATCATACCAGAATAAGGATGGGACCAATCATTCCAGGAATGGGATGGGGCCAGTCATACCAGGAATGGGATGGAGCCTGTTATGATTACGGTAGCTGAGGAGTGCAGGCAAAAAAGGAAATACACCAGAGCAGTTGGAATCTATGAGATTGCAGTACCCTGACTAACCACCACAACTAGAGGCAGCCGTGGAGCGTTCCTACGTTGGTCCTAGACGCCTCGTCACAGCCTGAGAAACTAACTACACCTAAAGACAGAAATAGGAAAGCTATCTGCCCCGGAGCAGAACCCCAAAGATAATAGAAAGCCCCCAAACATGTAATGGCGGTTAGACAAGAGGAAATACTGACACAGAAAGAAAATAGTATGAGCAAACGCTGGGGCCCAAACTATCTAAATAGAAAAGGACAGGAAGGGTACTTACTGCAATCCCAGAAAACCCTGAAAAACACCAACTCTACTAATTTCAAAATCACCTGAGATCACACGACCTCTACCACCTAAATTAGTTCTCTGGTGTAACAAAAACAGCAGCCACTGAAAAAACTGGAAAAAGCAAAAGTACAAAACACAGTGGCTGGACTAAACTGAGAGGGCAAAAGCCCCCGGAGGGGACCCTGAAGGCCCCCACAGAAGTGCAGGACCAAATGCAAAAATATAGCAAAAACACAAAATAAGAAATTGTCTTATCTGATAGCAGGAGATGCAGACACGACACAGCAGGCTACAAGGGAAACTGGAAAGAAGGATTCAGACCAGAACAATTGATCACCGGCAACCCTGATGGGAAAATGATTCCCTTAAATAAGACCAATCAGTAACACCTGATTCCCAGTCTTCACAATCCTCACTAGTACCGCTTGTAACCACCAGAGGGAGGCTCTGCTCAGAACTCATCTCAAACCCATTCACAACAGTACCCCCCCTTGAGGAGGGGTCACCGAACCCTCATTTGAGCAACCAGGTCGGTCAGGATGAGTTCTATGATACGCACGGATAAGTCTCCTAGCATGGATGTCCGAAGCAAACACCCAAGAATTATCTTCCTGACCATAACCTCTCCATTTAACCAAATACTGGAGTCTTCGTCTAGAAAAAGAGAATCCAATATTTTCTCAACCACATACTCCAGATTGCCCTCAACCAAAACAGGGTCAGGAGGCACAGCAGCAGGAACCACTGGCTCAACAAACCTCTTCAACAAGGACTTGTGGAACACGTTATGGATCTTAAATGTCCCTGGAAGAAGCAAACGAAAAGAAACAGGATTAATAATCTCCATGATCTTATAAGGTCCAATGAACCTAGGCTTAAATTTAGGAGATGCTACTCTCATAGGAATATTCTTTGAGGACAACCAGACCAAGTCCCCCACTTTAAACCGAGGACCATCAGTCCTATGCCGGTTAGCAAACCGCTGGGCCTTCTCCTGAGAGAAGGACAACCTCTCCACTACCTGGTCCCAAATCTGCTGCATACGCTCAACAACAGAGTCAACACCTGGACAGACAGAAGCCTCCGTCTGTCCTGAAGAAAATCGAGGGTGAAACCCAGAATTACAGAAAAACGGAGACATCAAAGTGGCAGAGCTAGCCCTATTATTAAGAGCAAACTCAGCCAAGGGCAAAAAAGAGACCCAGTCATCCTGATCAGCAGACACAAAGCATCTTAGATAAGTCTCCAATGTCTGGTTTGTTCTCTCAGTTTGACCATTGGTCTGAGGATGAAATGCCGAGGAGAAAGACAATTGAACACCCAGTTTAGAACAAAAAGTCCTCCAAAATCTGGAAACAAACTGGACTCCTCTGTCAGACACAATGTTCTCAGGAATGCCGTGTAAACGAACCACGTGCTGAAGGAACAACGGCACCAATTCAGAGGAGGAAGGCAACTTAGGTAATGGCACAAGATGTATCATTTTGGAAAACCTATCACAAATTACCCAGATGGTGGTCATTCTCTGAGAAACAGGAAGATCGGAAATGAAATCCATAGAGATATGGGTCCATGGTCTCTTGGGCACAGGCAATGGCATCAACAAACCACTAGAGCGAGAGCAAGGCTTGGAGCGAGAGCAAGTCCCGCAGGACTGCACAAATTCCCTGACATCGCGAGACAAGGTAGGCCACCAAAAGGACCGACTAACCAAGTCTCTGGTACCAAAAATTCCGGGATGCCCAGCCAATGCGGAACAATGAATCTCAGACATCACACTCTTTTTCCATTGGTCCGGGACAAACAATTTTCCAACAGGGCAGCGCTCGGGCCTATCCTCCTGACACCCCTCCAGAGCAAGTCTCAAATTGGCGAGATGGCGGAAAGAACTACACCCTCCTTCAAAATAACAGAGGGATCAGATAGCTCAGGAGAGTCCGCAAGGAAACTCCTCGAGAGGGCATCCGCCTTAACATTCTTAGTGCCAGGAAGAAAGGAAACCACAAAATTAAAACGTGTGAAAAACAAGGCCCACCTGGCCTGTCTAGGATTGAGTCGCTTGGCAGATTCCAGATAGACCAGATTCTTATGGTCCGTAAGGACCACCACCTGATGTTTGGCTCCCTCCAGCCAATGTCTCCACTCTTCAAAAGCCCACTTCATGGCCAATAACTCCCGATTACCCACGTCATAATTACGTTCAGTAGGAGAAAATTTTCGAGAGAAAAAGGCACAAGGGTTACTTTTAGAGGTCTCTGGATCTTTTTGGGACAAAACGGCACCTGCCCCAATTTCAGAGGCATCAACCTCCACCTGAAATGGCAGAGAAACATCAGGCTGCCGTAGAACAGGAGCAGAAGTGAATCTCTGCTTAAGTTCCTGAAACGCAGAGACTGCCTCAGGAGGCCAATTCACCACATCAGAACCCTTTCTGGTCAAATCAGTTAATGGTTTAACAATAACAGAGAAATTACCAATAAATTTACGATAAAAATTGGCAAAACCCAAAAATCTCTGAAGAGCCTTTAATGAAGTAGGTTGGACCCAATCACAGATGGCCTGAACCTTGACCGGGTCCATTTCAATAACAGATGGGGACAAAATGAATCCCAGAAATGAGATCTTCTGTACGCCAAAAAGACACTTTGATCCCTTCACATACAGACATTCTCTCTCAAAATCTGGAATACAGTTCGAACATGTTTCACATGAGAGTCCCAGTCATTAGAAAAAATCAAGATATCATCCAAATAAACAATCAGAAACTTGTCCACAAAATCCCTGAAAATGTCATTCATGAAGGACTGGAAGACGGAAGGAGCATTAGTGAGCCCAAAGGGCATCACAAGGTACTCAAAATGCCCTTCAGGGGTGTTAAATGCCGTCTTCCATTCATCCCCGTGCTTAATGCGAATAAGGTTATACGCCCCCCTGAGGTCAAGCTTAGTAAACCAAGTAGCGTTTTTCACCCTGGAAAACAGTCAGAAATCAAGGGTAACGGGTATTGATATTTCACAGTAATATTGTTCAAGAGACGATAATCAATACACGGCCTTAATGAACCATCTTTTTTGGCCACAAAGAAAAAACCGGCACCTAAGGGTGAAGAGGATGGTCTGATATGACCCTTCTCCAATGATTCCTTGATATAAGACCGCATAGCGTCATGTTCAGGTACAGACAAGTTAAAAAGGCGACCCTTAGGGAATTTACTACCCGGCACTAATTCAATAGCGCAGTCATAGCTCCTATGGGGAGGTAAGGATGCAGATTTACTTTCGCTAAACACATCAGAAAAATCAAACAAAAAGTCAGGAACATCCTCAGCCTGGGGGGAGGCAGAAAAAACAGGAGTGTTGGCACTAACACATTGGCAGCCCCAACTGGTTACAGACACAGATTTCCAATCCAAAACAGGATTATGAGACTGTAACCAAGGGAAACCCAGCACTATAATGTCATGCAGATTATATAGAACCAAAAATTTGCAGCACTCCTGGTGATCAGGTTCAACCCTCATTATCACTTGAGTAGAAAACTGGGGTTTATTCTCAGCCAAAGGGGTAGAATCGATCCCCAGTAAAGGAATAGACTTCTGTAGGGGTATCAAGGAAAACCCACAACGCTTAGCAAAATCATAATCCATCAGGTTAATAGCTGCTCCAGAATCAACAAAAGCCTGAGCAGAAAATGAGGACAGAGAGCATATCAGAGTGACAGTTAATAAAAACTTAGTCTGAACACTACCCAAGACAACTGAGCGTGCAAAATGTCTTCCCCGCTTAGGGCGGACTGAAATAGCATGAGAGGCATCACCACAGTAGAAACATAACCCATTGCGCTTTCGAAACTCATGACGCTGTGCCCCAGACACCACTCCATCACACTGCATGGGCTCAGCAGCTGGCTCACAAGGCAACACCACTCCACGCATACTTCTCCGCTCACGCAAACGTCTGTCAATTTGAATCGCCAATGACATAGAATCATTGAGACCAGAGGGGACAGGGAATCCCACCATAACATCCTTTACATTATCCGACAGACCCTTCCGGAAAAGGGCCGCCAAAGCGTCGTCATTCCATTTGGTCAGGACTGCCCACCTACGGAATCTCTGACAGTATAACTCAGCGTCATCAAGCCCTGATTTAATGCCAACAAGGCTTTTTCAGCTTGATCAGTGACATTAGGCTCATCGTACAATAACCCCAAAGCCTGAAAAAATGCATCAACATCACTCAAAACAGGATCCCCAGGTATCAGGGAAAAAGCCCAATCCTGAGGATCGCCGCGCAGGAGAGAGATGATAATTTGAACCTGCTGCGCTGCGTTTCCTGAGGACTTAGATTTTAAGGCAAAAAACAATTTACAATTATTTTTGAAATTCTGAAACTTAGCTCGATCCCCTAAAAACAAATCTGGCATGGGGATCCTAGGTTCCACAACAGGCAACCTAGCAAGATATGCAGCAATACTCTGAACCTCAGTGGCAAGCTGATCCACACGGCCAGACAACTGTGCAAACTCCATTGGGAGAAAAGATCCTCCCCAGCACCCAGAGATACAGAGGGAAAAAAAAAAAAAAAAAAAAATGCAACAAACAGAAAAATATCTCTGACAACTTTTCTTCCTTCAAAATATTTTTTCCCTTCTGTGAGTACCATACAATTTTTTATGGCCGGTGATACTGTTATGTTACGGTAGCTGAGGAGTGCAGGCAAAAAAGGAAATACACCAGAGCAGTTGGAATCTATGAGATTGCAGTACCCTGACTAACCACCGCAACTAGAGGCAGCCGTGGAGCGTTCCTACGTTGGTCCTAGACGCCTCGTCACAGCCTGAGAAACTAACTACACCTAAAGATAGAAATAGGAAAGCTATCTGCCCCGGAGCAGAACCCCAAAGATAATAGAAAGCCCCCAAACATGTAATGGCGGTTAGACAAGAGGAAATACTGACACAGAAAGAAAATAGTATGAGCAAACGCTGGGGCCCAAACTATCTAAATAGAAAAGGACAGGAAGGGTACTTACTGCAATCCCAGAAAACCCTGAAAAACACCAACTCTACTAATTTCAAAATCACCTGAGATCACACGACCTCTACCACCTAAATTAGTTCTCTGGTGTAACAAAAACAGCAGCCACTGAAAAAACTGGAAAAAGCAAAAGTACAAAACACAGTGGCTGGACTAAACTGAGAGGGCAAAAGCCCCCGGAGGGGACCCTGAAGGCCCCCACAGAAGTGCAGGACCAAATGCAAAAATATAGCAAAAACACAAAATAAGAAATTGTCTTATCTGATAGCAGGAGATGCAGACACGACACAGCAGGCTACAAGGGAAACTGGAAAGAAGGATTCAGACCAGAACAATTGATCACCGGCAACCCTGATGGGAAAATGATTCCCTTAAATAAGACCAATCAGTAACACCTGATTCCCAGTCTTCACAATCCTCACTAGTACCGCTTGTAACCACCAGAGGGAGGCTCTGCTCAGAACTCATCTCAAACCCATTCACAACAGGAGCCAATCATACCAGAATAAGGATGGGACCAATCATACCAAATAAGGATGGGACCAATCATTCCAGGACTGGGATAGAGCCAATCATACCAGAATAAGGATGGGACCAATCATACCAGGAGCGGGATGGGGACAATCGTACCAGAATAAGGATGGGACCAATCATACCAGGAACGGGATGGGGGCCAATAATACCAGAATAAGGATGGGACCCATTATACCAGGATAAGGATGGGGCCATGCATTCCAGGACTGGGATGGGGCCAATCATACCAGGATAAGGATGGGGCCATGTGTAAGGTTCTATGTATATATTCCTGAAACTCAGTTTGTTCGTCAGCCATTTTACTTTCTGTCTTGCTGCAGCTATCTTGCCCTCAGTCAAAATGGAGTTTCCAGCTTGCATGTTCCCGCCCTGATTCTCTCCTTTGCTTCTTAAGCAGCCACAGCTGAGCAATCAGTGCTTCAGAATCTAGCCTGCAGTGAACCTGTGACTTGACTCCTGTAAGCCTTGGACCTTGTACTCCAGCTATTCCTACTGAGGAACTCTGAAGCACTTGTGGACTCTGAACCCTGCTCTTTGAAAGACCCACGTTTGCATGGACTTACGGTAACAGAGAAGAAGATCCTGAATCTGTATTGGAGAGTGATTGCTGAGCTTGGATTACTCTGGCCTGCTGTGTCTCCTGTTTCTGTGTCTGCAAACTGTGTGACTATTTCTGCCAACTTGTATGAAGTAATACAGGACTTTTCTATATCAAACCTGTGACTCCTGTGTTTTCATCGCACCCAAGCACAAGACGCTATATGAACTGTACTACATACATTACAAGATTCTGAAGCCAAAACGTTAGTGTCTGCTGGGTCTGGAAGGCTGTGTCTGCTGTACTGTGGATATCAGACGTCCGGTTGTACTTTCTGTGATGACAGTGGTTGTGACTTCTCACAACCATTCCAGGTGAGCAATTCCCTTAAGTTTTTTCTTTTTGCAGTGTTACCACAGGTAAACACTATTTTTTTTTTTTTTCTTTCTTTTTTCTTTTTTGTCTGCTGTAACTCTGGATATCAGATGTCTGGTTGAAACTTTCTGTGATGATAGTGGTTGTGACTTCTCACAACCATTCCAGGTGAGCAGTTCCCTTAATTTTTTTTTCTCTCTGCAGTGTTGCCACAGGTAACACTATTGTTTTTTTTCTCTCCTCTTCTTCCAGTAATCCTGTCTTAAAAGATCTGGAAAATGGAGGCCCGCATAAAGGAACTTTGCGGAGTGACTGATAATATCCTTGCAGATTTGCAGAATATAAAGACCCGTTTTACAAATCTACAGGACCTCAATAATCACAATTTGCAAGTGGTTGGACAGACTACCCAGGATTTGCGAGCCAGGATTGAGGTTCTAGAGGGGCGAGTCCAGGCTCCTGCCGTAGCCCCGAGTGCTGGGATTCCCAAGTTGCCCCCTTTTCGTTTTGGCGGTGAACGTGAGAAATTCAGGGGATTTATTAATCAATGCAATCTTTTTTTTTCTGCACATGCTTCACAATTTCCCACTGAACGATCTAAGGTGCTTACTATAATTATGTTGCTTACCAACAAGGCTTTAATGTGGGCAAACCCTCTGATTGAGACTGAGGATGATTGTTTGAATCACCTTGATGATTTTATTTCAGCCATGGGGCAGGTGTTTGATGACCCCAATCGAGGTGCAACAGCTGAAGCAGCCATGTTAGCTTTGCGCCAAGGTAAGCACTCGGTAGCTGAATATGCCTTGGATTTCAGGAGATGGGCCCTTGATACCACCTGGGACAGTTCCGCCAAAAAATCTATTTTTCGAAAGGGGTTATCTCCACTGATTAAGGATGAACTTGCTCGTGCCGACCCTCCCACTGCGTTAGGTGACTTTATTAACTACTGCATCCGTATTGATACTCGTCTGACTGAACGCAGGCAAGAGAGATGGTTCGAAAGCAATCGTACTAACCTTTTCCTACCTTCCTCTCCAGCTAAGGAACCTTTGAGTAGGATTACACGGGAACCTGAACCTGAACCCATGCAGGTAGACTCTTTACAACGACGGGTTAGTGATGCACGCAAGGAACATCGTTTTAAGGAGAATCTATGTTTCTATTGTGGTAAGTCAGGGCACTTCATTATAAACTGCCCCAGCCGTTCTCGTAAGACTACTGCAGCACTCATTCATTGTGAGTGTTGCGAGAGGGGATCTGTCAGGTCCGAGCCTCAGGCTCCAGAGAGATCTGCAGCAACAGATCTTGATTTCTCGGACTTAAACTCCGTTACCTCTGAGGACGTTGACTGTGTAAACGCTGCCATTTTTCAAGTTTCCTCAGCGGTGTCCCAGCTGAGTTGTAAGAAAAACAATTCTCATTGCTTTCTTTCCATCAAACTCTGGGTTGACTCAGCTTGGGTGTCTAGCTCTGCTATGATCGACTCAGGGGCAAGTGGAAATTTTATGGATGTCTCCTTTGCTCTGAAACAGGGAATACGTTCAGTGAAGAAGGCTACTCCAGTACAGATGGAAACTGTGGATGGCTCCCTGCTGACCTCTGGACCAGTGGATCAGGAAACAGAGCCTTTGAGGGTTCTTATGGGTAAAGATCATCAAGAGAAACTGTCCTTTATGCTTATCTCTTCTCCCCACTTTCCCATTATTCTAGGGCTACCATGGCTGCAGGCTCAGAATCCTACCATTAACTGGGAGACCAAGGAATTACACTTTCCAGAGAAACAGATGAGTCCAAAAGTTTCAGCTTGCTCTGTTCCTAAAGGAATCATGTCAGTCCCTGAACTACCAGCTGTATACCAGGACTATGTGGATTTATGTGACAAGAAGAACGCTGACCAGCTTCCTCCTCACCGTCCATATGATTGTCCAATTGAATTATTGCCTGGAGCAGAGATACCTTTTGGTAAGATCTACCCCCTGGCGGGGCCCGAGCTAAAGGCTTTAAAGGATTACATAGATGAAAATCTAGCCAAGGGCTTCATACGCCCCTCTTCATCTCTGCAGGTGCACCCATCTTCTTTGTAAAGAAGAAAGATGGATCTCTGAGACCATGCGTAGACTATAGGGAACTCAATAAGGTTACTATTAGAAACCGTTATCCATTGCCTTTAATCCCTGAGTTATTGGAGAGAGTGCGACATGCCAAAATTTTTTCTAAACTAGATCTTCGTGGGGCCTATAACTTAGTCCGTATTAGACCTGGGGATGAATGGAAGACTGCATTCAGGTCACGCTATGGACACTTTGAATATCTAGTTATGCCTTTTGGTCTGAGTACCGCCCCAGCCACTTTCCAACACTTGGTGAATGACATCTTCAGGGATCTCCTAGATACATTCGTGGTAATTTATTTGGATGATATTCTAATTTTTTCTAACTCCACAGAGGAACATCATGGACATGTGAGAATGGTCTTGGAACGTCTAAGACAAAATCATCTTTACATCAAACTTGAAAAGTGTGAATTCCATAGGACCGAAATTCAATTTCTGGGGTATGTACTGTCTACACAAGGAATTAGTATGGATGGAAGCAAAACCCAAGCCATCAAGATTGGCCAAGTCCTAGAAATGTGAAGGAGGTACAGCGCTTCATCGGGTTTGCCAACTTCTATAGACGTTTCATTAGAAATTTCTCTGAGGTAGTGTCACCTATCACTCAACTTACCCGGAAAGAGTCTAGGTTTTCCTGGACTCCCCAAGCCCAGGAAGCATTTTCCCGTCTAAAAGATAAATTTACCACTGCACCTATCCTAGTACATCCCAACCCCGAGCTTGCCTTCATAATAGAGGTGGATGCTTCAGACTGTGCCGTTGGAGCTATACTCTCTCAGAGAACAGGTGAGAAGAATGTCTTGCATCCCTGTGCCTTCTTTTCCCAGCAGTTGTCTTCGGCTGAGAGGAACTACGATGTGGGCAATAGAGAGTTGTTGGCCATTATTGCCGCCTTCAAAGAATGGAGACACCTTCTTCAGGGAGCTGCACAGCAAATAGTCGTCCTGACAGACCATCGTAACCTTGAGTTTATCAGGTCGGCTAAGTGCCTGACTCCTCGCCAGGCTCGCTGGAATCTTTTCTTAAACCAATTTAATTTTATCATCTCTTATAGACCAGGATCGCGCAATGGAAAGGCTGATGCACTCTCTAGGATTTACTCAGCAGAGACACGTCCAATTACTCCTCCTAAGACTATTCTTCCTGACTCTAGATTCCTAGGAGTAATTCATAATCAAGACCTACTTAAGGACATCAAGGAAGCATACCATGCGGATTCCTTTTTGGCACAACCCCCAAGGGACGTAAGTCTTGTCTTTAAGAATGGTGTGTGGATTCAGGGACAACGTCTGTATATTCCTGAAACAGTCAGATTAAGAGTATTGCAACTCATTCACGATTCCAAGATAGCTGGGCATAGAGGAATTCTAAAGACACAGGAATTTCTTTCTCGTTTCTTTTGGTGGCCCACTTGCAGGAAGGATGTTTTGAATTATGTCACTTCATGTGAGGTCTGTGCAAGATGCAAAACACCTCGCTCCTCACCAACTGGTCTGTTACAGCCTCTTCCCACCCCGTCCCGCCCGTGGGGATCCATTTCTATGGACTTCATTGTGGAGTTACCAACCTCTCAGGGGAAGAACACCATTCTAGTGGTGGTTGACCGTCTAACAAAGGCAGCTCATTTTATCCCTTGTGTCGGCTTACCCACTGCAAAACAGACATCAGATTTGATGATTAAAGATGTGTTTCGCTTACATGGAGTACCGGATGAGGTTATTTCGGATCGAGGGGTGCAATTCACTTCTAGGTTTTGGCAAAATTTCTGTGCAGCATTGGACATTAAAGTAAACCTTTCTTCTGCTTTTCATCCCAGACTAATGGACAGACCGAACGAACCAATCAAACCCTGGAGCAGTATCTCCGCTGCTTTATCTGCCACCTACAGGATGATTGGGTGGATCTACTTCCATTAGCTGAGTTCTCGTATAACAACTCTCAGAGTGCCTCCACTAAACAGTCTCCTTTTTACTCTAATCTAGGTTATCATCCTAACATTCTACCACGATTTCCCATAGAAACGCCTTTACCAGCAGTGGCTGAAAGAATCACGTCTTTACAGAAGAATATGGATCTTCTAAAGGAAAATCTGGAATCGGCTCAAGAAAGGTACAAGAAAGCAGCAGATAAATTTCGTAAACCTGCACCAGCTTTCAAGGTAGGAGACTTGGTCTGGCTGTCAACCAGAAATCTTAAGTTAAGGATTCCATCGTCTAAGTTGGGACATAAGTACATTGGACCCTATAAAATCAGTAAAATTATAAGTGCCGTTGCTTGTCGTCTTCAACTGCCCAGAACTATGAGAATCCACCCTGTCTTTCATGTATCCCTACTAAAGGCTGCGACACCCAATACGTTTCCTGGACGTTCCTCTCCTTGCCCTGACCCAGTGCTAGTCGATGGTCAGGAAGAATTTGTGGTGGAAAGGATTTTAGATTCCAGGTTGTATAGAAATCAGTTACAATATCTGATTAAATGGCAGGGCTACCCAGTGGAGGACAACTCATGGGAACCGGTCAATAACGTTAATGCTCCTCGCTTGCTCCGTCAGTTTCATCAGAGGTACCCACACAAGCCTGGTCTGAGGTCATCCGGAGGTTGTCCTTAAGGGGGAGTAATGTAAGGTTCTATGTATATATTCCTGAAACTCAGTTTGTTCGTCAGCCATTTTACTTTCTGTCTTGCTGCAGCTATCTTGCCCTCAGTCAAAATGGAGTTTCCAGCTTGCATGTTCCCGCCCTGATTCTCTCCTTTGCTTCTTAAGCAGCCACAGCTGAGCAATCAGTGCTTCAGAATCTAGCCTGCAGTGAACCTGTGACTTGACTCCTGTAAGCCTTGGACCTTGTACTCCAGCTATTCCTACTGAGGAACTCTGAAGCACTTGTGGACTCTGAACCCTGCTCTTTGAAAGACCCACGTTTGCATGGACTTACGGTAACAGAGAAGAAGATCCTGAATCTGTATGGGAGAGTGATTGCTGAGCTTGGATTACTCTGGCCTGCTGTGTCTCCTGTTTCTGTGTCTGCAAACTGTGGACTATTTCTGCCAACTTGTATGAAGTAATACAGGACTTTTCTATATCAAACCTGTGACTCCTGTGTTTTCATCGCACCCCAAGCACAAGACGCTATATGAACTGTACTACATACATACACCATGCATACCAGGACTGGGATGGGGCCCAATCATACCAAGAAAAGGATGGGGCCATGCATACCAGGACTGGGATGGGGCCAATCATACCAGGATAAGGATGGGGCCATGCATACCAGACTGGATGGGGCCAATCATACAGGATAAAGGAAGGGGCATGCATACCAGGACTGGGATGGGGCCAAGCATACCAGGTTAAGGATGGGCCCTGCATTCCAGGATAGGGATGGGGCCATGCATACCAGTATAGGGATGAGGGGGACCATTCCTACCAGGATAGGGATAGGAGGCATGCATACCAGGATGAGGATGAGGGCCATGCATATCAGGATTAGGGATAAGGGGACCATGCATACCAGGATAGGGATGAGGGGCCATGTGTATCTGGATGGGGATGAGGGGGCCATATTTAGCAGATAGGTGAGATTAAGTACAGAATTTACCACATTTTTTGCTTCAGTTTTTTTTCCCTAATTTCCCCTCTAAAACCTAGGGTGTGTCTTATGTTCGGTCTTATAGTCCGAAAAAACGGTAACCCTTACTCCAAATAAGCTCATTGACGGAGGCGCTCAAATGGAATTCCAAGGGGATAACTCGCATATAGAGAGCCTTCTACAAAAAGTCTAGTTAACACTAGTAAGTGCAAAGCTAACATCTAACCGACGCTGATTGGCTATAGGAAAAGCAGCTGTAGCCGATTCGCCTAAAGCTCAGCTAAAAGCAATCTAACTAAGATATAAGGTCAGGATGAGAAACAGACAGGGCACATGGAGAGTCTACACCCCTTCTGGAATGCATCGGCTCCTGATCCACGTCTTTGAGGCAGCTCTCGCTCCAGCCCATCGCGGGGGGCGAGGAAACTGAGCAGGAGATTGCACAGCAGAGACCTTGTCTTCTTTGGAGTCAGTGGCTGCAGCTCTCCAGGAGAGGGAGGGCGCAGTATCTGGAGGGAAATCCCGACTCCTGCTGTGGGAACGCCCCCAGCTGAAGCATCCAAAGAAGTAAAAACGCTGCGGCGGCTTGACGCATCTCCAGCAGGTCCTAATGATGACAGTGGCACTGGATGAATGACGCTTGCTGCCACAAGTCTTGCCCGGGCTGCGAGACTTCCGGGTAAGGAGCTGAGACTTCTTCACACGCACATCCCGTGCTCGGCTGCCGGACCTCGCTAACTCCACGGCGGTGAGTATGAGACTCTGGGTTGCGAATCATTCGGACACATCCTACTTCTCCTTGCTGGCTGGTGCTACTTCGTCGCTGGATGGTTGGAAAAGGCGGCTCAGGAAGAGGTGGCTTCTCCCGCTGCCGGGGCATGTTTTATAGCCGACAGCTCTTCAGCCACTTTGCTCCATCCTCTCCCGGCTTTCCGCACCAGCTTTTGCAAAAGACTGTCCATCCTTGATCTTCTTTCTTCTTAAGGAGAAGGGATACCTGGCCAAAAATTGGGCTTTATATAGAGAAATTCTTCCCGGTCTTTTATGAAAGACCAATCATAATTCATAAAAAGCGCTGAAAACAGCTGGAAATAACCGGAATGAACCTGCTTGTGAACCTACAGCTTACCAGGATGACCTTTTGACCTCAGTATGAAGATCAGGAAGCCATTTAAACCACATAAAATACAACATATATTTGACAGAATAAAAATTAGGGCCTGTGTTCCCATGAGACTCTCCCTACATTTATATTCGGGGAGGGCTACCATTACATGGCAGTAATACAGATCATTTTAAGGGCATGATTGATTTGAATGGTTAAGACCCAATTTATCAATTTACAGTATAATACTTTGGATCTCATTTTGAAACTCCACTTAAACATGCAAAATTCAACTTAACATTCTGTTATGGAAATGTTATGGGTTTTTCCAAATAGATTTACACTTTGCTATGCAAAAACCACTTGCACAGATAAAGCTTTACCATGTCTCGAATTCCACATACTTTTGTTTTAACGATACTGTTAATGGGGGTTTCAAACCCTTATCCACGTGTATTGTATCTAGATTGCTATATATATAGGTTCTAAGTATATTTTAATTACATTACATTTATTAGTGAGTGATATTATAAAAAATCTCACTTTTATGTTTTTCAGGAGTATTAAGGAGCGCGTTCGTCGTCCGCTCCCAGTGAGGTGGCAACTCCTGGGCCTAGTCTTCAGCACCTTCCTAACTGAATGTGTCTCATGTGTGTGAAATGGAAGGAGGCCCCTTAAGTCTTCTCAATGACTTCCACTCTGGAAAACTTCAAGCATTCGGTATTAGATAGAGAAGCAATGGTCTAAAAGGGGGAAAAACAATGAGGCTTAACTATAACTAGTATTAAGCAAAGTGCAGATATTGTGGAGATGTACACATATATTTCCTTTAAAGGATGACAAAAGTGTGAAGAGGACTGTTAGTATGTTAGGCTGGAGTCACATACAACATTATATAAAAAAAAAAAATAAAAATCGGTCCGTTTTTTCACGAACGAGAATCGCCCAATGTTCCCTGAACAGTGATCCGTAGTCATCCGTTTGCAATGCGAGGATGAATTTTCTGCTCAAAGTTATCCGTGTAACATCCATATGGTATCATACGGCGAGAAAATCTTGGGTTTTCAAATGGACATATAAGGGATCAGGCCTCAATATTTCGTGAAACATATGTACAGTCTATATATACAGTGCTTGCGAAAGTATTCGGCCCCTGGACTTTTAACCTTTCCCACATATCATGCTTCAAACAAAAGATACCAAATGTTAAATTTTTGGTGAAGAATCAACAAAAAGTGGGACACAATTGGGAAGTTTGAATGAAAATTTATTGGTTATTTTAAATTTTTTGTGGAATACAAAAACTGAAAAGTGGGGTGTTGTGAATGGGACTTGAAATGAGTTCTGAGCAGAGGCTTCCCCTGGTGGTTACAAGCGGTACTGGACTGTCCAGTGAAGATTGTGAGGGTGGGAATCAGGTGTTACTGACTGGTATTATATAAGGGAGTCGCCTTCCCATCAGGGTTGCCGGTGATCAATTGTTTGGTCTCAATCCTGAGTCCTGTTTCCTTTGTAGCCTGCTGTGTCGTGTCGCATCTCCGCTAACAGATAAGACATTTTCTCTCTTTTTGTTTTTGTGCTTGATTTTTGCATTTTTTTCCTGCACTTCTGTGGGGGCCTTCAGGGTCCCCTCCGGGGGCTTTTGCCCTCTCAGTTTAGTTCAGCCACTGATGTTTGTACTTTTGCTTTTTCCAGTTTTTTCAGTGGCTGCTGTTTTTGATTTTGTTACACCAGAGAACAAATTTAGGTGTAGAGGTCGTGTGATCTCAGGTGATTTTTGAAATTAGTAGAGTTGGTGCTTTTCAGGGTTTTTTGGGATTGCAGAAGTGCCCTTCCTATCCTTTTCTATTTAGGTAGTTTTGGGCCCAAACGGTTGCTCATACATTTTCTGTCTGTGTCAGTATTTCATCTTGTCTAACCGCCATTACAATGTTTGGGGGGCTTTCTATGTTCTTTGGGGATCTGCTCCGGGGCAATAGCTTCCTCTTTCTATCTTTAGGTGTAGTTAGTTATTCTCAGGCTGTGACGAGGCGTCTAGGACCAACGTAGGAACGCTCCACGTCTGACTCTGGTTGTGGTGGTTCGTCAGGGTACTGCAATCTCATAGATCCAACTTCTCTGGTGATTTGCCTTTTTTTACCTGCACTCCTCAGCTACCGAAACATAACAATGGGG
>JARQOD010000002.1:365050909-365118705 GCA_033576555.1 Oophaga sylvatica | reverse complement strand
CCTCTTAAGTCTTCTCAATGACTTCCACTCTGGAAAACTTCAAGCATTCGGTAGTTGAGATAGAGGAAGCAATGGTCTAAAAGGGGAAAAACAATGAGGCTTAACTATAACTAGTATTAAGCAAAAGTGCAGATATTGTGGAGATGTACAGCATATATTTCCTTTAAAGGATGACAAAAGTGTGAAGAGGACTGTTACGTATGTTAGGCTGGAGTCACATACAACATATATATAAAAAAAAAATAAAAATCGGTCCGTTTTTTCACGAACGAGAATCGCCCAAATGTTCCCTGAACAGTGATCCGTATGTCATCCGTTTGCAATGCGAGGATGCAATTTTCTTGCATCAAAGTATCCGTGTAACATCCATATGGTATCCATACGGCGAGAAAATCTTGCCGGCTTTCAAACTGGACATATAATGGATCCATGGCCTCAAATATTCGTGAAAACATATGTACAGTCTATATATACAGTGCCTTGCGAAAGTATTCGGCCCCCTGGAACTTTTCAACCTTTTCCCACATATCATGCTTCAAACATAAAGATACCAAATGTTAATTTTTGGTGAAGAATCAACAAAAAGTGGGACACAATTGGAAGTTGAATGAAATTTATTGGTTATTTTAAATTTTTGTGGAAATACAAAAACTGAAAAGTGGGGTGTTGTGAATGGACTTGAAATGAGTTCTGAGCAGAGGCTCCCTCTGGTGGTTACAAGCGGTACTGGACTGTCCAGTGAAGATTGTGAGGAGTGGGAATCAGGTGTTACTGACTGGTATTATATAAGGGAGTCGCCTTCCCATCAGGGTTGCCGGTGATCAATTGTTCTGGTCTCAATCCTTGAGTCCTGTTTCCTTTGTAGCCTGCTGTGTCGTGTCTGCATCTCCTGCTAACAGATAAGACATTTTCTTCTTTTTGTTTTTGTGCTTGATTTTTGCATTTTGTCCTGCACTTCTGTGGGGGCCTTCAGGGTCCCCTCCGGGGGCTTTTGCCCTCTCAGTTTAGTTCAGCCACTGATGTTTGTACTTTTGCTTTTTCCAGTTTTTTCAGTGGCTGCTGTTTTGATTTTGTTACACCAGAGAACTAATTTAGGTGGTAGAGGTCGTGTGATCTCAGGTGATTTGAAATTAGTAGAGTTGGTGCTTTTCAGGTTTTTTGGGATTGCAGTAAGTGCCCTTCCTATCCTTTTCTATTTAGGTAGTTTGGGCCCCAACGGTTGCTCATACTATTTTCTGTCTGTGTCAGTATTTCATCTTGTCTAACCGCCATTACATGTTTGGGGGCTTTCTATGTTCTTTGGGGATCTGCTCCGGGGCAGATAGCTTTCCTCTTTCTATCTTTAGGTGTAGTTAGTTTCTCAGGCTGTGACGAGGCGTCTAGGACCAACGTAGGAACGCTCCACGGCTGACTCTGGTTGTGGTGGTTCGTCAGGGTACTGCAATCTCATAGATTCCAACTTCTCTGGTGTATTGCCTTTTTTACCTGCACTCCTCAGCTACCGAAACATAACAATGGGGCATGCAATATTATTCGGACCCTTTACTTTCATTGCAGATAACTCACTCCAGAAGTTAATTGTGGATCTCTGAATGATCCAATGTTGTCCTAAATGACTAATGATGATAAATATAATCCATCTGTGTGTAATCAAGTCTCCGTATAAATGCACCTGCTCTGTGATAGTCTCAGGGTTCTGTTTGAAGCACAGAGAGCATCATGAAGACCGAGGAACACAACAGGCAGGTCCGTGATACTGTTTGTTAGGGTTCGAGTTCCCGCTGCTGCACAAGGGAGTCTCGAACCAGTCGCGCTGCGGTTCCCCATTCATCTCCGTCCGCAGTGGAGCCTGCTCCGCAGAGACGTCGGTCCCAGCATCTTGCCCATTCCAATACTGTGCAGAGACTTGCTGCTGCCCCTCCTGGATCTTCTATTATAGCCAGTGCTGGGGCAGACGTCTTTGGGACGAAGTCCTGCGTTTCCCCTTCTGAGCATGCCCAGGGTAAGATCTCTCATTGGAGATCAGGGGTCACATGTTCAGGTACTGCAGCAGCTCCTATTGGTCCGCCAGGAAGGTCCTGAAACTACATGTGTTTTGGAACAGTTTCTCATTGGTCCTTTTAATGGCAGGTCCTGTAGCTGTTACTATTAAAAGGGTGGCATGGCTGGGCCGCCATGCGCTAGTATCAATTGCATTATGTGCTTTGCGCCAGTGTGATCATGTACGCATGTGGTTAGGGCTCGGCTGAAATATGCCCCTAGAATACCGGCACCTCTGGTGAGGAGATTTGAGTGCACGTGGTTAGGGCTTGGCTGAAATAAGCCCCTAGAATACCGCTTCTCCGGTGAGGAGATTGTTTGATTGCGTTGCTGTCTGCATGATCACGGACTGCTATCCGCACAGCAGTTATCTGTGTATCCCTGTGAGTCTAACAGGACACAGTCTTTTTCTCAGCGGCTCTGTGACGCAACAGGGTTCGCTTTATAACGCTGGTTCAGCGCCCTAGCGTTTTACTTTGCGGCTCACTGAAGCTAAGTGAGTTCGCACTTATCGCCATATAGCACTGTGGCATTCCCGTTAGCGGCTCTGGGGATTAACAGAGTTCGCACTAACTGCCACAGCGCGCTACGGCGTTTATTTTAGCGACCCTGCTGGATAACAGAGTTTGCTACTTTCGCCATCTTACTAGCAGCGGGCTTCGCCTGCACGGTGGAACCCGGGCTGCGAACGCACCTCTCTACTATATCTATTAGGTGCGTTCTGCAGACCCTAACACTGTTGTGGAGAAGTTTAAAGCCGGATTTGGATACAAAATGATTTCCAAAACTTTAAACATCCCAAGCAGCACTGTGCAAGCGATCATATTGAAATGGAAGGAGTATCATACCACTGCAAATCTACCAAGACCCGGCCGTCCCTTTAAACTTTCATCTTAAACAAGGAGAAGGCTTATCAGAGATGCAGCCAAGAGGCCCATGATCACTCTGTATGAACTGCAGAGATCTACAGCTGAGGTGGGACAGTCTGTCCATAGGACAACAATCAGTCGTACACTGCACAAATCTGGCCTTTATGGAAGAGTGGCACGAAGAAAGCCATTTCTCAAAGCTATCCATAAAAAGTGTTGTTTAAAGTTTGCAACAAGCCACCTGGGAGACACACCAAACATGTGGAAGAAGGTGCTCTTGTCAGGTGAAACCAAAATCGAACTTTTTGGCAAATATGCCAAACGATATGTTTGGCGTAAAGGCAACACAGCTCATCACCCTGAACACACCATCCCCACTGTCAAACATGGTGGTGGCAGCATCATGGTTTGGGCCTGCTTTTCTTCATCAGGGACAGGGAAACTGGTTAAAATTGATGGGAAGATGGATGGAGCCAAATACAGGACCATTCTTGAAGAAAACCTGTTGGAGTCTGCAAAAGACCTGAGACTGGGCCAGAGATTTGTCTTCCAACAAGACAATGATCCCAAACATAAAGCAAAATCTACAATGGAATGGTTCACAAATAAACGTATCCAGGTGTTAGAATGGCCAAGTCAAAGTCCAGACCTGAATCCAATCTGTGGAAAGAGCTGAAAACTGCTGTTCACAAACGATCTCCATCCAACCTCACTGAGCTAGATCTGTTTGCCAAGGAAGAATGGGCAAGAATTTCAGTCTCTCGATGTACAAAACTGAAAGAGACATATCCCAAGTGACTTGCAGTTGTAATCTCAGCAAAAGGTGGCGCAACAAAGTATTAAGTTAAAGGGGCCGAATAATTTTGCACGCCCCACTTTTCAGTTTTTGTATTTCCACAAAAATTTTAAAAAACCAATACATTTCATTCAACTTCATAATTGTGCCACACTTGTTGATTCTTCACCAAAAATTAGCTTTTAGTATCTTTATGTTTGAAGCATGATATGTGGGAAATGGTTAAAAAGTTCCAGGGGGCCGAATACTTTCGCAAGGTACTATATTTTATATATATATATATATGTAAGCTTTTCAGGGGATATAGCTCTAGGATCGCTGTCTGGGTAGACAGAACGGCACGAAAACAGTTCATTCAGACAGCAGTTCTGGTGTAAAACTGGCCGCAACCAGTTTTATTAAAGTCCACAGCAAACAGATAAAAACAAATCATAAACAGAAGACCTGGGCTTGTCTAGCCACTAATTACACTTAGATAGATTTCCTTGTCTATCCGGGTCCCGGCTCTACCAGCCTGGCCCAAAACAACACATATGATATATGTTACCAGTATGGAGTTTCACAGATACTCCTCCTTGTGTCTGAAGGCACCTTCAATGTCCAGACTTGAGAGAGATCCACTCCTATTCAGCCGCTATTCGCACGGATTCTCACTGAGACTACTCCTGTGTCCGGGGTACTTCCTGCACCCAGACTGAGATAGCTCAAACTCCTGGAGACTGCTTCTTGTGCCTGGACTCCCTGTCCAGACTAAGCCAGCTGCCACTCCTGGAGACTGCTTCTTGTGCCGGGACACCTTCCTGTGTCCAGACTAAGCCAGCTCCCACTCCTGGAGACTGCTTCTTGTGCCGGGACACCTTCCTGTGTCCAGACTAAGCGTGCTCCCACTCCTGGTCTCCTAATTAACAGCTGAATGGTTTCAGGCCTGAGCTGCAAGTGTGTGCTGAATGTGAGGTGCAGTGACCTTTCTCTACCACTAGGTTTACAAAGCCACACATTTCCCTTATACCATACAGCACAGTACCTAGGTGAAATGTACACCCCATTCAACACATATTCCTTCACTGTCTCACAATATATATATATATATATATATATATTTATATTGCATACAGAGGTAGATAGCAGAATAACCGATAATTCATTTGTCGGCTTCTGTAAAATCATTACAGGATATGAGACGTGGTTTACATACAGTAAACCATTGCATATCCGTTATTTTTTATATGTCCCTCACTAATAATGTTAGTAGTGTATGTGTGTAAATTTTGGAGCTGTAGGTGTTAAATTAAAGGATTAATTCACGGAAGAAACTGGCATGGGCTCCCGCGCTATTTTCTCTGCCAGAGTGGGCAAGTCAGTTACTGAGGGCAGAAATTAATAGCCTAGAGAGGGACTATTGTTTTTGGGCCCCCCGTGGTTAAAAAAATCTGCTCCCAGCCACACCAGAAAAGGCGCATCTTGCCTATTCAGGCACTTACCCTCTCTCTTCCCTCTGCCCTGTAGCGGTTGCATATGGGTAATAAGGGGTTAATGTCACCTTGCTATTGCAAGGTGACATTAAGCCTGGCTAATAATGGAGAGCTGTCAGTAAGACACCTATCCATTATTAATCCACTAGTCTGAAAGGGTTAAAAAAAACACACACATTAAGAATAAAGACTTTTAATTAAATAAACACACATTTTTTCCATTTTTATTATACTCCTAATCCATTATCAAAGCCATTGTGCTCCTAGAAAAAATCCAAAATAAAAAAGCAACTATATACCCATACCTGTCCACTGTACAGTCAAGTCCCACGCCGCAATCATCTGAAGGGTTAAATAGTTTACAACCAGGACCGGTGCTAATGCGACCGGCGCAGCTGTAAACCACGGAGGAATGAAAGAAAAGCTGCCTGCGCAGTCTCCCAGCCTGATAAGGCTGGGAGACTGCGCAGGCAGCTTTTCTTTCATTCCTCCGTGGTTTACAGCTGCGCCGGTCGCATTAGCGTGGGAAAGTTTCTGAACATTTTCCCATGCTGTCAGTTCACCGCGGGTCAGGCGGGAAGTCAACGCAGCCTAGTGACATCAGCGGTAGTCACTGAGGCGGCGCATACTCCCCGCCCGCCTGACCCGCGGTGAACTGACAGCGTGGAAAAATGTTCAGAAACTTTCCCACGCTAATCAGTTCATCTCCGGTCAGGCGGGGAGGCTGCGCAAGCAGCTTTTCCTTCATTCCTCCGTGGTTTACAGCTGTGCCTGTCGCATTAGCATCGGTCCCGGTTGTAAACTATTTAACCCCTTCAGATGGATTGCGGCATTGGACTTGACTGTACGGCGGACAGGTATGGGTATATAGTTGCTTTTTTATTTGGGATTTTTTCTAGGAGATCGATGGCTTTAATAATGGAATAGAAGTATAATAAAGATGGAAAAAATGTGTGTTTATTTTATTAAAAGTCTTTATTCTTAATATGTGTGTGTGTTTTTAACCCTTTCAGACTAGTGGATTAATAATGGATAGGTGTCTTATTGACAGCTCTCCATTATTAACCAGGCTTAATGTCACTTTGCAATAGCAAGGTGACTTTAACCCCTTATTACCCCATATGCCACCACTACAGGGCGATGGGAAGAGAGAGAGTAAGTGCCAGAATAGGCGCATCTTACAGATGTGCCTTTTCTGTGGTGGCTGGGGCAGACTTTTTTAGATAGTGGGGGCCCAAAAACAATGATCCCTCTCTAGGCTACTAATTTCTGCCCTCAGTCACTGGCTTGTCCTCTCTGGTGGAGAAAATTGCGCAGGAGCCCATGCCAGCTTTTTCCGTGAATTAATCCTTTAATGTAACACCTACAGCTCCAAAATGTTACACACATACACTACTAATATTATTAGTGAGGGACATATAAAAAAATTACGGATATGCAATGCTTTACTGTATGTAAACCATGTCTCATATCCTGTTGGGTTTTGTAATGATTTTACAGATGCTGACAATTGAATTTTCACCTATTCTGCTATCTATATCTCTATGAAATATAAATATATATAAATATATATATATATATGTGTGTGTGTCAATGGTATATGTAATATATATATATATATATATATATATATATATATTCTTGTATCTATTCTATTTTAACCTGTCAGTGTGATTTTACAGTCTAGCAAAGGACACCGGTGCGTATTTCTCGCAAGTCACACTGATGGTCCGTGTGTAATCCCTATTTTTCTCGCACCAATAGACTTGCATTGGCATTTTTGGGCGTAATATGGTGCAAATCGCAGCATGCTGCTATTTCCTCAGCACGTATAATACGGCCGAGGAAAAATCGGATGACGGGAGCAGCCCCATAGATTAACATTGGTCCAAGCGCTATGTGATTTTTTCTCGCATAGCACTCGTTCGTATTTCTCGCTAGTGTGACTCCGGCCTTAGCCAGATGCTCTCAGCCAAAAAGCTGTAGCGAACACTCTTGAATATTCTGATTGAGAGTAGTTCACTCCAAGTTCCCTTTGAGCTGGATGCCAGACATACCATAGGACTCCCAAAGTCTCTACCCAATGTACGTAAGGACAACCTGGCACCAAGTCAGAAGTGCCCAGTTTCTGCTCTAATTATATTCCCTAGTGTTGTTTGTTTTGTTTTTTTTAAATTGCCATACGGTTCCAGAGATTTGGGCATTTTTATTTAGTGCTCTTTTCATAGTCTTTACAACAGGGGCAGGGTTCACAGGATACTCTGGGGCTCGTCTTTAGACTGCTCAGCATTATTACACAATGAGCCTCGCCCCTTTGTAAAAGATAAATAAATAGTACTAAATAAAATGGACAGTATAGCGGATTTTAAAAAAATTATATGTTCACAGGATCAGTGGGAATAAAATAGGAGAAAAAACTGGGCACTAGTATGACAGATTTTTTTAAAAAACAAAAACCTGTATGTTCAGTGGGAATAAAATAAGAAAGAAAACTTGTCGATTCATCAAATAAATTTAGTCAGAATTATGGCGTAAATTGGTTTAAAAAGTGCAAAATTTTTG
Organism: Oophaga sylvatica; assembly: GCA_033576555.1. NCBI lineage: Eukaryota > Metazoa > Chordata > Amphibia > Anura > Dendrobatidae > Oophaga > Oophaga sylvatica. Next base: position 365,110,966 of record JARQOD010000002.1, on the reverse strand, counting down.
TGCAACATAGAGTGGCACAAAAAAGTTGCTATTTTTGGCTTCTTCATGAACAGTTGCGACATTCCCTGCACCAAAAATCTTACTTTAGTCAGAGACTGGAGTAAGATTTCTGATGTGACGCACGGAGGTGCAGGACACCCGTCAGGCGATCCTAATTCATTAAGAGGCATTTGCCACTCAATTAATCAGGAGTGAATCAGGAGGTCCCTCATCAAGATGGAGAGAAAATCTATCCAGTCTGTGCTTTTATTTTATTAAGCCTTTTCCTTGCTACCTGTTTTCTGTAGGACGAGTATGCTCTTTCGAGCAGCTGGAAAGGGTGAGGGAGATGCAAGAAAAGTTAGCACGTCTTCACTTCAGTCTCGATGTGTGTGGAGAGGAAATAAGAGATGAGACCCACGCAGAGAGAAACCTGGAGCAATTGCTAAATAATGTAAGACTGAAATCGACTTATTACAAAATAAACTGTATATCAAACAAACATCTGATCTGTGTTCACATGTGTACATCTGCAAACATATGATGTATGGGTCGGATGTACATGTAAGCAAACATGAGCTAAACTTCAACCTACGCCTGTCTATATTTCGATGTATAGGTTTAATGTATGCAATACGTCTGTAAATGCTTTCTTTTTTTCTTTTGAACAGTATCCTTTTTTTCATGTAGTTTTTACTGGTTTAAATAGACAACCTTCTGGATTTTAGCGCCAACTTTCTGGGAGGGGGTGCAGAAGTTGTGTATAGAAGAGTATACATTTTTTTTTAATCACCAAATCCATTAAAAAAATTATACGTTATAGACATAATGACAAGTACTGTTTTACACTTTAACCCCTTAACGGTCAGATGTATTTTCGTTTTTTGCGTTTTCGTTTTTTGCTCCCCTTCTTCCCAGAGCCATAACTTTTTTATTTTTCTGTCAATATGGCCATGTGAGGGCTTGTTTTTTGCGGGAAAAGTTGTACTTTTGAACGGTACCATTGGTTTTAACATATCATGTACTGGAAAATGGGAAAAAAATTCCAAGTACGGTGAAATTGCAAAAAAAAGTGCAATTCCACTTTTTTTTTTTTACCATGTTCACTAAATGCTGTAACTGACCCGCTATTATGATTTTCCAGGTCATTATGAGTTCATAGACACCAAACATGTCTAGGTTCTTTATTAAGTGATGAAAAAAAAATCCAAAGTTTGTTAAAAACATTTTCCATTAAAAAAGAATGCAGAAAAAAAGTATATATCTTTATTTGTGCTCAACTATACTTTCCTGTACATAAAAAAAAAGTACATAAAAAAAAACAAAAACGCAATACGTCGTTAACCTGGCAAGTCTAACCTAACGATGTTAGCTGGGATTTAAAGGGACTGGCCACTATTTTTTAACAAGTCTGTTGTGAACATGATTTTATGTAACTAATACATTAGTATTACATGATTTCCTATCTGCAAAATTCCAGTTGATGGAGAAGCATGTGACCAAAGCAGTTCATCAGAATCCACCAATGAAAAACAGATTTTCCAAGTGCAATGTTTTTCAGTAGGAGGAGGCTGATGGATAGGACTAGTCACATGTTCCTTCATCAACTGGAATTTTGAGAACAGGAGCTCTTTGCAGGCAGTCTGTAAGGAAAGCTGCAATAACAAGCAGGATGAGAACTTATATTAGTTATATATTGGTAAGTGTCACAAAATCATGTCTCCAACACATTGATTAAAATAATGGTAAAGGGGACAATCCCTTTAAAATTGATGGTCTATACTTAGGATAAACCAAACTTGTATGTTTCACTCTGAAATGCCGCAACGATTTCATCAGCTGACATGTGCCCCTAACAGCTGCGGGAAGAATCGTGGCTGTTAACATGTTAAATTCCGCTGTCAATCTCTGACTGACAGCTATTGATATCATCTCTCAGCTATTTGCTTAGCCTTTACTGGTTATTATAGGAGAGACCCCCGCAAGAAAATGGCGTAGGCTCCCCCTATATTTGCTAACCAACAAAGGCTAAACAGACAGCTGCAGACTAATATTAATAGCCTAGGAAGGACCCATGGATATTGGTCCCCTCCCAGACTAAGAATATCAGACTTTAGCCACCACAGAAATGGTGCATCCATTAGATCCGTCAATTTTAGCACTTAGCTTTCACTCTTCCCACTTGCTCTGGTGCGGTGACAAGTAGGGTAATAGTTGTGAGGCTGCATGTAACCGACGGTGACGTCATTATGGTTTCCGCCGGTCATAAGCAGTGCTTAACTCAAGAGCGTTCGCATCACTGATGTGACCACTCACCAAACCACCTGGATCGTCATGGGACATGGGTATTAATGGATTATTGGTGGAAAAGAGAGTATAACTTTGCTTTTTATTTTTATTTTTGTAGAATAAATGGTAAAAGAGAGTCTGTGAGTTTTCATTTCAAATGAAAGACTCTGTGTGTTTATTTCAAGTAAAGAACTCTACTCGGTCTGTGCCTTTATTAAATTTGACTATGGGGTTAGTAATGGGGGTGTTTTATAGATGCTTCTCCTTTACTAACCCGTGAGCTTGATGTCAGTGGCCTGAAAGCAGCTGACATCAATCCCACAACTATTACCCCACTTGCCACCGCACCAGGGCAAGTGGGAAGATCAGAGGCTAAGCACCAGAATTGGTGCATCTAATGGATGAGCCATTTCTGGGGTGGCTGAGGGCTGATGTTTTCAGTCTGTGAGGGGGCCAATATGCATGGTCCCTTCCTAGGCTATAAATATCAGCCCGCAGCTGTTAGTAAATGAAGGGGGCACCCCAACTCGCGTTTCATGTAAGCTTCCTCATTGGGGGGTGTCAAAGAGGACAATCTTGGCAAAAAATAGAAAACAATATTTATGTAAGACAAAATATCTTGGCCTGAAAACTTCATCAGCTATGAGGTAGAGTTGGATAATGAGAGATAATCAGATATTACAGAATGATTAAACATGTGATATAGCAACCCTAACACACTAGCAATAAGTGTAGTAAACCACCCATAATTCAAGGAAAAAAATAAAAATGGGAGAAAAGTTTGGCCAAGGGAAGCTATATGGCATACAGTAGTATAGATGTAAGCTGAGGACTAACCTTACCATATACAATCACATTATGTGTTCTATCCCTTTTTGAAGCAGGGGTTAGCACCCTAGTAACCTTCAAATTTTACTGTCATTGTCGTCTATCCCTGACTAAAGATCCTGCAAGCCTACCCTGCACCAACAAATGAGAAGAAAGAGAGCAAACGGTGTAAATACAGTGTTCAAAAAAATTAAGGGAACACTGAAATACCACATCCTAGATATCACTGAATGAAATATTTCAGTTGCAAATCTATACTCATTACATAGTGGAATGCGTTGAGAACAATAAAACATAAAAATGATCAATGCAAATCAAAATTAATATCCCATAGAGGCCTGGATTTGGAATGGTACTCAAAATCAAAGTGGAAAACCAAATTACAGGCTGTTTCAACTTCAGTGGAAATGCCTCAAGACAAGGAAATGATGCTCAGTAGTGTGTGTGGTCTCTGCGTGCCTGTATGACCGCCCTATAGCGCCTGGGCATGGCCCTGATGAGGTGGAGGATGTTCTCCTGAGGGATCTCCTTCCAGACCTGGATTAAAGCTTCAGTCTGTGGACAATCTGTGGTGCAACTTGGCGTTGGTGGATGGAACGTGACATGATGTCTCAGATGTGCTCGATTGGATTCAGGTCTGGGGAACAGGCAGGCCAGTCCATAACATCAAGACCTTTATCATGAAGGAACTGCTGACACACTTCAGCCACATGAGGCCTAGCATTGTCATGCATCAGAAGGAACCCAGGCTTAGGGCATCTGCAAATGGTCTCACAATGGGTCTGAGTATTTCATCCTGGTACCTAATGGCAGGCAGGGTACCTCTGGCTAGCACATGGAGGGCTGTGCGGCCCTCCAAAGAAATGCCTCCCCACACCATTACTGACCCACTGCCAAACCGGTCATGCTGGAGGACGTTTCAGGCAGCGGAACGTTCTCCACGGCATCTCCAGACTATGTCACATTTGTCACATGTGTTCAGTGTAAACCTGCTCTCATCAGTGAAGAGCACAGGGCGCCAATGTCGAATCTGCCAATCCTAGTGTTCTCTGGCAAATACCAATCGCCCTGCACAGTGTTGGGCTGTAAGCACAACAGCCACTTGTGGACGTCGGGCCCACATGTGGCCTGCTGGAGGTAATTTTGCAGGGCTCTGGCACTGCTCCTACTTGCACAAAGGAGGAGATAGCGGTCCTGCTGCTGAGTTGTTGCCCTCCTACAGCCCCTTCCATGTCTCCTGGTGTATTGGCCAGTCTCCTGATATCTGCTCCATGCTTTGGATACTGTGCTGACAGACACAGCTACCCTTCTGGCCATAGCTTGCACTGATGTGCCTTCCTGGATGAGCTGCACTACCTGAGCAACTTCTGTCTCATGCTACTATACCTCTAGGGGTGAGAGCAACGACAAAATGCAAAAGTGACCAAAACAACAGCGAAAAAGGATGAGAACAGAGAAATGGTCTGTGGTCACCCCCTGCAGAACCACTCCTTTATAGGGGTTGTCTTGCTTATTGGCTATCATTTCTACCTGTTCTCTGTTCCATTTGCACAACAGCAGGAGTCATTTATTCACAATCAGTGTTGCTTCATAACTGGACAGGTTGATTCCACAGAAGTATGATTAACTTGCAGTTACATTATGTTGTTTACGTATTCCCTTTATTTTTTGGAGCACTGTATATCACCTCCTATTAGATCAGTCTACACTGGTAGACTTAGATGGAAGTCAGTACAAATACCATTAATGAGCTACCATCCATGTACTGCAATAATAATGTGTCAGTACCAATACCATTAATATGTGTACAATCCTTAAATGTGAATACAAAACCATAGTGAGACAAATCCAATCAATTAAAACATTATATTGTAGGAGAAATAGCTTTGTCTTGTACAACAATGTGTGCTAGGTGCCAGCCTTTACAAATGTTTATATGTTATATTAAAGAGAATATTTCACCACATTTTTGCTATGTAAAAATAGCAGTCCGGTATCTTAAGTGCCATACAGGGACCTTCATCACTGCTACCAGCACCTTCAGCCACAGCGACCAGGACCGGGTAGGCTTTGTCCATGTAATTTTTTTTTCCTCTTGTTAGGCATCCTCCTCAGCGGTACCCCCAGGCCTTCACATATGCCCAGTCCTGGGGAGTCTCTCTCACGTCCCCCCACTGTTATTCATTATGCCTGCGCCATTTGTTAAATAAAGTGTCCCACAGGTCAGGCTACGGTCTTCTGCAAACCCTGCACTCCTCCTACCATGATGGCACCTCAGCAACCCAACGCCGCACGAGAGGAGTCCACCCCGTCTCCTCCAGAGTGGGCCGTGGCTTTTTCCCAATTTGTGTTGGACCTCACCAGGGTCTCTCAATCCCTGGTCCAGGTCCTTGAACGTATACCTAACCTACCCACGGCCACATGTGCTCCGATCGCTCCTCTGAACGATTCGCAGGCACCCGGTCATCACTCTCATAAGAGCAGAGTCAGATCAAAGAAGCGGACATACTCGAGCTCCTTGTCCAGCTCTCGATCCCCATCCACATCCTACAGGATGCACTCTGTATCTTAAACCTCCTCTCCTGAGGTGGCCCTGGAGTCCGATTCTGAATCCGGTTCAGTATCTGAGCACAATAAGGACCAAACCACCATGATCCAGGATATGGTTGACAGTCTTATATCTGCACTTAATCAAACCCTTAAATTTAAGGAACACAAGAGTTTTCCTCAGGACCACTCTGTCTCCTTTAAAAGAATGAAACGTCCTTCCTTAATGTTTTCCAACCTCTGGAGAAACGGTTCCCAGGTAGAAAACTGATGGATATCCTATATTCGCACAACCAGCTCTACCCTTTCCTAGTGTATCCTCACCCATCCCTGTAGACTGTGAGCCCTCGCGGGCAGGGTCCTCTCTCCTTCTGTACTTGTGTGTCCCTTGTCTAGCACATGTTTATTGTACCTGTCTATATTTTCCCTTTTCATATGTAAAGCGCCATGGAATAAATGGCGCTATATAAATGTATAATAATAATATTCTTTTCAATCTGATCTCGTCTCAAAATTGTCCGAGTCTTTGGCCATCGATCCGTCCGTCACTCTACTGTCCTCCCGACGGCTCATCCCTAAAAGACTCCACTGACAGACAGGTGGAGGCCTTAGCCAAATCAGCCTTCAAGGCTGCTGGTGCATCCTTCTCCCCTTAATTTGCCTCTATACATGGGTGGCTAAATCTATCTCAGCCTGGGCAAAACTCCTCCGGATGGCATTCTGTCATCTGCTCCTCCTGACGAGCTAGCCGATCTTGCGGACCAGATCGCTCAGGCATGGAAGTACCTGCTTACCGCATCTTTAGACGATGCCAGTTGTTCTGCCCGATTTACTAGTAATCTCGTTGCGGTTCGAAGGATTCTCTGTCACAAGGCCTGGAACGCGGATTCAGCTTCTAAGAAGCCTATTACTAGCCTTCCCTTTCAGGGGTCAAGGCTCTTTGGCGCTTAACTAGATAAATTAATTTCTGACGCTACAGGGGGTAAGAGCACTTCTCTTCCACAACCCAAGCCCTAGCGCCTGTTTCTAAGGAGGCGTTCCCACAGGGAACTTCCCCGTCAGGACCGTCCACCTGCACAGCACAAACTTAAACCTTCTTTTAAACCAGCCCCTAACTGGCGTTCCAGGAGTCATCCCTCAAAATCATCTGGATCCCGATCCAACAGATTTTGTTCAACATGATGGGTCATCCCCACCTGGGATTCCTCCCAGGGTGGGCGTTCGTCTTCTTCTCTTCCAGGATACATGGCTGTCGGTGGCCAACAACACGTGGGTCAGAGAGATAGTGACTTCCATCTGCAAGATTAAGTTCTCGTCTCCTCCAGGAAACTGGTTCTTCTTCATGCCCCACCCATCAAAGCTCCCAGCTCAGATTCCAGGCTTCTTTCAAGCCATAGCTTCCCTCCACCAAACAGGAGTCATCATCGCTGTTCCATCCCCAGATCGTTTTTCCGGTTTCTATTCCAATCTTTTCGTTGTCCCAAAGAAGGACCGCTTCCTCCATCCAATCCTGGATCTCAAGCGTCTGAACTGACTCGTGCATCTTTGCCATTTCTGAATGGAGTCCCTCTGCTCGGTGATTGCCTTGATGGATCCCGAGGGGTTTCTCTGATCGGTGGACATTCAGGACGCGCATCTTCACATCCCGATTTTCGCGCCGCAACAGAGATTTCTCAGATTCGCAGTCCAAGGAAGTCACTATCAGTTTACAGCTCTCCACTTCAGTCTAGCTTCTGTTCCCAGGGTGTTCACCAAGGTCATGGCGTCTGTCATGGCCATCCTGCGTTCCAGGGGTATTGTCATTGTCGCTTACCTGGATGATCTCTTAATCAAGGGGACGTCGTTCCAAGACTGTTGCCAGAAGTCTTCAGATTACACTGGACACTCTGTCCCTCTTAATCAAGGGGACGTCGTTCCAAGACTGTTGCCAGAAGTCTTCAGATTACACTGGACACTCTGTCCCGGCTCGGATGGATAATATACAAGGTGAAGTCCTCGTTGAATCCGGCAAAACACATTACCTTCCTGGGGATGTCATTGGACACCGCCCGTGCCAAGGTCTTTCTCCTGGAGGTGAAAATCTCAGCTATCCTCAGTATTTGCTCCCTAAATCGTCCGTCCTCTCATCCACTTCACCTCTGCATGAGTGTTCTGGGGAAGATGGTCGTGGCCATAGAGGCCATGTCTTTTGCCCAATTCCACACTCGACTACTTCAGTTGGTCCTCTTGTCTGTATGGGACAAGAAAGTGTCCTCCTTAGACCATCACATTATTCTTCCCCTTGCATACGTTAGTCCCTAACTTGGTGGACCCGCCACTCATCTCGGGAGATCCTTTCTCCCTCTACATTGGAAGGTCGTCACGACAGACGTGAGTCTTCTCAGGTAGGGGCAGTTTTCCTGTATCACACAGCTCAGAGCCGCTGGAATCCTCAGGAAGCTATGCTTCCAATCAATCTCCTGGAGATCAGGGCAATCTACCTCTCCCTCCTGCATTGGCAGGATCTCCTCTTGGGCCATTCAGCTCGCATTCAGTCGGACAACGCCATGGCCGTGGCGTACATAAACCGTCAGGGCAGAACACACAGCAGGTCCATGGTTACCTATGTTCCCCAATGAAGGCTCCAAGAAAGAGATTTTACATTGAGTACCAAAAATCCATCTTTTATCAGCAAGAGATTATCACTGCTGGACTAGGTGTTACATGCCAGTCAGTCCAGCTAATCTGTGTAACCCCGCCACTACCACTGATTGGCCTGTTGCTGACAATGCATAGTGTTCTCCGGAAACTGGCAATCAGGGTGTGGGTGAGGTTGGACACAGCTCAGCATTCTGACCACTGCTATATCTGAACAAGAGAAAATAGAGATTCTATCCATACCACACTAAGCAGTCCAGTAAGTGCAACATTACTGGAATCAGGCTCTCTACCCGTATATCATGCTGCTCTCAATTACATAACAAAAAGTCTGACAGATTCCCTTTAATGATTAAATCCATTGTAAAATTCCTTTTATTTCAATGCTGCACTACTTCCTGACAGTAGAAAATCTCTGCAATTTCTCTGATGTATCTGTGGTTTACTGAGATAAACCACAAAATGTGTATGTCTGAGCCACATTGTAGATGGGACACTGGCTCCAGTGGAAATGGTGCCAAATATTGATTCCAATCAACTACTTCCCAACTCCTAGCTTTTCCATGCATTATTTATGAGCACTTCTTATTTTTCATAATGTCCATAATGTTCTCCTTCATTGGAAGTCTTCAAACAGAGGCTGAACAGATATCTATCTGAGATGGTTTAGTGAATCCTGCATTGAGCAAGGGGTTGGACATGATGACCCTGGAGGTCCCTTCCAACACTAACATTCTATGATCAGAATAAATCCATATTTTAAAAGCAAGTGTGTTTCTCACTAACCATTCCGGGTAGTTGTATACTTTTACAGTCACTCAGGAACAGACATTATTGCAATATCATCAGTTTATCAATTATATAAACCTTGATCATCTATTCTATCCATTCATCCACCCATCCATACATTCATCTATCCAGATATCTACAGTATCTATCTAGCTATCTAATCAAGAAATTACAATAAAAAGTAAAAGAATCAGTAGAAAAAAAATAAACAGAATTTCATGTGCTCTGCACTATAAAGTAAGAGGTCAGTTTCATATATATTCTGGGGTTTTTATGCACCTACCTATCACTATATATCAATAATTTTATAAAATTGGAGTCACTATATACAGTAGTAATAATCTGTCAGGCTTCAGTGACCATGCTCTCTATTAATCCTCTGGCATACTCTCCTATAGGCACATGGGCACTCCCTGACAATTCATGCTGTGATAGGACAATAGGTCCTAGGTATATGTTGGAAGAATTTCCCAAGATATATCTCTAATCAACGCTGTCAACTGATTCTACTCTATAGGCATACAGTGTCATATGTTGTTCATAGACCCACATGTTTAAAAAACAAACAAACCCAGTATACTGTGTGGGGTATGATTTTTGTATATAATAACAAAGTTGTTACTTTTCTACAAAGTAAAAAACAACAACATACCAATGTATACTGGCCTAAAGGAAGTTAAAAAAACACTCTTTAGCCCTCCATTGGGAAAATGGGAGCCTATGGATAGATTTATCATATACAGCAAGACGTATATTGCATACACTACACATACACTACAATCCCAGTAAGAACCCACCCTGACGTGATGTGTGCAACGTCTGCCCCTCCATCACACACTGTTTCACAGGAGGATTGTTTTTTTTTTCATTTACTATATAGGAAATATGTGTTATGGTATTGTTATATTCAATATGTTCATTATATTTGTATTCTATCTGAAATTCAAGTGACTAACACTCTGAACATCTTATATTTCAGCTGGAAGAACTGAGTAATTCCATGTATCCTTTTCAGTAAAACCTGCGTAAGAGGTCATAGTCACTGGGCAAGCCTTGGATAAGGGATTTATACGGATATGCCTTAGTTTTACTTACCAGGATACGCACATCAAGTAAAATGAAAAGGAGAACACATCACTACAAGTTCTTGGTGTAAATCACTGATCCTCACCAAACCATCTATAGTTAATGGAATTACAAGAGTCAGACAAGAACACTGATTGCTTTCTTTCTACCTTCCCATTATGCTTAGTGAAAGATTAGTAGTAAAGAATTGTATGTGACATTATAAGCACTAAAATGTACCTGTTATGTTGGTTTTGCCTATAGTTCGGTTGGTTCGGCTGATAATGTTGCAGTTGGAGCAATGATTGGAACCTCTATGGGATAAAATGACCAATACTGCCTGACATTGTTGTGCTCTGAACATTTTCATATAAGGTAAAATAAAGGTCAGGAGATTATTGCCCATGTCCATCTTTAACCAGAGGAATAAGCAAGGTCCATTCTTACAACCAGGCTCGGACTGGCCCATAGGGGAACAGGGGAATCCCCTGGTGGGCCCCTGTGCAGATCTTGGCCCCTAACCCCACTGTATGGGCAGCACTTGGCATTATTCACTTGATTCACTCTATACAGAAAAATGCAGCATCTCATCATTCATTAACCAAACTACCCAGTTTATTATTATATAGAGATAGAGGTAAATTTGTGAACGAGGGTAGTGTAATATTTGTATGTAGGTGAAAAGTGGGCCCCCCCAAAGTCAATGTTACTAGTGGGCCCTTGGCACCCCAGTCCGACACTGCTTACAACTACTGTGCCCGTCACATAAGTAACCCTTTAGATGTCAGAAGCCTGGTAGCTATCGTTTAGTAACCATGCTTCTACATACAGTACTTCTATACAGTTACCGCTAAGTACGGTACATAAACTAATGGGAAAATATCGCCATCTAGTGTTCAACTTGTAGACTGTTTGATTTACTTTCTAATTCTGATAAAAACACTGACACATAAATGAATTCACTCGTCTTTCTAAATTCTAAAAGAATCAGCAAGACAGAGAAGATTAAAGAAATAAATGTGGTTCATATTGCATTTACATTTGAGTGACATCCAATTAGGAGACTGATGAAAAACAAAGCATTACAGTTAATTAGCATTGTGCTATGAACTGCCCACCCTCACTGTTGTGAATAGGCTGGAAATAAGTTCTGAGCAGAAGCTCCCTCTGGTGGTTACAAATGGTACCGGACTGTCCAGTGAAGATTGTGAGGATTGGGAATCAGGTGTTACTGACTGGTCTTATATAAGGGAGTCACCTTCCCATCAGGGTTGCCGGTGATCAATTGTTCTGGTCTCAATCCTTGATTCCTGTTTCCTTGGTAGCCTGCTGTGTCGTGTCTGAATCTCCTGCTAACAGATAAGACATTTTCTTCTTTTTGTTTTTGTGCTTGATTTTTGCATTTTGTCCTGCACTTCTGTGGGGGCCTTCAGGGTCCCCTCTGGGGGCTTTTGCCTCTCAGTTCAGTTCAGCCACTGAGTTTTGTACATTTGCTTTTTCCAGTTTTTTCAGTGGCTGCTGTTTTGTTTTTGGTTACATCAGAGAACTAATTTAGGTGGTAGAGGTCGTGTGATCTCAGGTGTTATTGAAATTAGTAGAGTTGGTGCTTTTCAGGGTTTTTTGGGATTGCAGTAAGTGCCCTTCCTATCCTTTTCTATTTAGTAAGTTTGGGCCCCAACGTTTGCTCATACTATTTTCTGTCTGTGTCAGTATTTCTTCTTGTCTAACCGCCATTACATGTTTGGGGGCTTTCTATGTTCTTTGGGGATCTGCTCCGGGGCAGATAGCTTTCCTCTTTCTATCTTTAGGTGTAGTTAGTTTCTCAGGCTGTGACGAGGCGTCTAGGACCAACGTAGGAACGCTCCACGGCTGCCTCTAGTTGTGGTGGTTAGTCAGGGTACTGCAATCTCATAGTTTCCAACTGCTCTGGTGTATTTCCTTTTTGCCTGCACTCCTCAGTTACCAAATCATAACAGTATCACCGGCCAAAACTGAAAATTATATGGTACTCACAGAAGGGAAAAATATTGTGAAAGAAAAAAGTTGTCAGAGATTTTTTTTTTTCTGTTTGTTGCATTTTTTTTTTTTTTTTCCCTCTGTATCTCTGGGTGCTGAGGAGGATTTTTTTTTCTCTCAATGGAGTTTGCACAGTTGTCTGGCCGTGTGGATCAGCTTGCCACTGAAGTTCGGAGTATTGCTACCTATCTTGCTAGGTTGCCTGTTGTGGAACCTAGGATTCCCATGCCAGATTTGTTTTTAGGGGATCGAGCTAAGTTTCTGAATTTCAAAAGTAACTGTAAATTGTTTTTTGCCTTAAAATCTAAGTCCTCAGGGAACGCAGCGCAGCAGGTTCAAATTGTCATCTCTCTCCTGCGCGGCGACCCTCAGGATTGGGCTTTTTCCCTGACACCTGGGGATCCTGTTTTGAGTGATGTTGATGCGTTTTTTCAGGCTTTGGGGTTATTGTACGATGAGCCTAATGTCACTGATCAAGCTGAAAAAACTTTGTTGGCATTAAGTCAGGGGCTTGAGGACGCTGAGTTATACTGTCAGAGATTCCGTAGGTGGGCAGTCCTGACCAAATGGAATGACGATGCTTTGGCAGCTCTTTTTTGGAAGGGACTGTCAGATAATGTAAAGGATGTTATAGTGGGATTCCCTGTTCCCTCTGGTCTCAATGATTCTATGTCATTAGCGATTCAAATTGACAGACGTTTGCGTGAGCGGAAAGGTATGCGTGGAATAATGTTGCCTTGTGAACCTGCTACTGAATCCATGCAGTGTGATAGAGTGGTTTCTGGGGCACAGCGTCATGAATTTCGAAAGCGCAATGGGTTATGTTTCTACTGTGGTGATGCCTCTCATGCTATTTCTGTCTGCCCTAAGCGGGGAAGACATTTTGCTCGCTCAGTTGTCTTGGGTAGTGTTCAGACTAAGTTTTTGTTAACTGTTACCCTGATATGCTCTCTGTCCTCATTTTCTGCTCAGGCTTTTGTTGATTCTGGAGCAGCTATTAACCTGATGGATTTTGATTTTGCTAAACGTTGTGGGTTTCCCTTGATACCCCTACGGAAGTCTATTCCCCTACTGGGGATCGATTCTACCCCTTTGGCTGAGAATAAACCTCAGTTCTCTACTCAGGTGATAATGAGGGTAGAACCTGATCATCAGGAGAGTTGCAAATTTTTGGTTCTGTATAATCTGCATGACATTATCGTACTGGGTTTCCCTTGGTTACAGTCTCATAATCCTGTTTTGGATTGGAAATCTGTGTCTGTTACCAGTTGGGGCTGTCAATGTGTTAATACCAACACTCCTGTTTTTTCTGCCTCCCCCCAGGCTCAGGATGTTCCTGACTTTTTGATTGATTTTTCTGATGTGTTTAGCGAAAGTAAATCTGCATCCTTACCTCCCCATAGGAGCTATGACTGCGCTATTGAATTAGTGCCTGGTAGTAAATTCCCTAAAGGTCGCCTTTTTAACTTGTCTGTACCTGAACATGACGCTATGCGGTCTTATATCAAGGAGTCATTGGAGAAGGGTCATATCAGACCATCCTCTTCACCCTTAGGTGCCGGTTTTTTCTTTGTGGCCAAAAAGGATGGTTCATTAAGGCCGTGTATTGATTATCGTCTCTTGAACAATATTACTGTGAAATATCAATATCCGTTACCCTTGATCTCTGATCTGTTTTCCAGGGTGAAAAACGCTACTTGGTTTACCAAGCTTGACCTCAGGGGGGCATATAACCTTATTCGCATTAAGCACGGGGATGAATGGAAGACGGCATTTAATACCCCTGAAGGGCATTTTGAGTACCTTTTGATGCCCTTTGGGCTCACTAATGCTCCTTCTGTCTTCCAGTCCTTCATGAATGACATTTTCAGGGATTTTGTGGATAAATTTCTGATTGTTTATTTGGATGATATCTTGATTTTTTCCAATGACTGGGACTCTCATGTAAAACATGTTCGGACTGTGTTCCAGATTTTGAGAGAGAATGCTCTGTATGTGAAGGAATCAAAGTGTATTTTTGGCGTTCAGAGGATCTCATTTCTGGGTTTCATTTTGTCCCCATCTGTTATTGAAATGGACCCGGTCAAAGTTCAGGCTATCTGTGATTGGGTCCAACCTACTTCTTTAAAGGCTCTTCAAAGATTCTTGGGTTTTGCCAATTTTTATCGTAAATTTATTGGTAATTTCTCTGTTATTGTTAAACCATTAACTGATTTGACCAAGAAGGGTTCTGATGTGGTGAATTGGCCTCCTGAGGCAGTCTCTGCATTTCAGGAACTTAAGCAGAGATTCACTTCTGCTCCTGTTCTACGGCAGCCTGATGTTTCTCTACCATTTCAGGTGGAGGTTGATGCCTCTGAAATTGGGGCAGGTGCCGTTTTGTCCCAAAGAGATCCAGAGACCTCTAAAAGTAACCCTTGTGCCTTTTTCTCTCAAAAATTTTCTCCCACTGAACGTAATTATGACGTGGGTAATCGGGAGTTATTAGCCATGAAGTGGGCTTTTGAAGAGTGGAGACATTGGCTGGAGGGAGCCAAACATCAGGTGGTAGTCCTTACTGACCATAAGAATCTAGTTTATCTGGAATCTGCCAAGCGACTTAATCCTAGACAGGCTAGGTGGGCCTTGTTTTTCACACGTTTTAATTTTGTGGTTTCATTTCTTCCTGGCACTAAAAATGTTAAGGCGGATGCCCTCTCGAGGAGTTTCCTGGCGGACTCTCCTGAGTTATCTGATCCTTCTGTTATTTTGAAAGAGGGTGTAGTTCTTTCCGCCATCTCGCCCAATTTGAGACTGGCTCTGGAGGGGTGCCAGGAGGATAAGCCCGAGCGCTGCCCTGTTGGGAAATTGTTTTTCCCGGACCAGTGGAAAAAGAGTGTAATGTCTGAGATTCATTGTTCCGCGTTGACCGGTCATCCCGGAATTTTTGGTACCAGGGACTTGGTTGGTCGGTCCTTTTGGTGGCCTACCTTGTCTCGTGATGTCAGGGAGTTTGTGCAGTCCTGCGGGACTTGCTCTCGCTCCAAGCCTTGCTCTCGTTCTAGTGGTTTGTTGATGCCATTACCGGTGCCCAAGAGACCATGGACCCATATCTCTATGGATTTCATTTCCGACCTCCCTGTTTCTCAGAGAATGACCGTCATCTGGGTGATTTGCGATAGGTTTTCCAAGATGATACATCTTGTGCCATTACCTAAGTTGCCTTCCTCCTCTGAATTGGTGCCTTTGTTCCTTCAGCACGTGGTTCGTTTACACGGCATTCCTGAGAACATTGTGTCTGACAGAGGAGTCCAGTTTGTTTCCAGATTTTGGAGGACCTTTTGTTCTAAAATTGGTGTTCAATTGTCTTTCTCCTCGGCGTTTCATCCTCAGACCAATGGTCAAACTGAGAGAACAAACCAGACATTGGAGACTTATCTGAGATGCTTTGTGTCTGCTGATAAGGATGACTGGGTCTCTTTTTTGCCTTTGGCTGAGTTTTCTCTTAATAATAGGGCTAGCTCTGCCACTTTGATGTCTCCATTTTTCTGTAATTCTGGGTTTCACCCTCGATTTTCTTCTGGACAGACGGAGGCTTCTGTCTGCCCAGGTGTTGACTCTGTTGTGGAGCGTATGCAACAGATTTGGGACCAGGTAGTGGAGAGGTTGTCCCTCTCTCAGGAGAGGGCCCAGCGGTTTGCTAACCGGCATAGGACTGATGGTCCTCGGTTTAAAGTGGGGGACTTGGTCTGGTTGTCCTCAAGAAATATTCCTATGAGAGTGGCATCTCCTAAATTTAAGCCTAGGTTCATTGGACCTTATAAGATCATGGAGATTCTTAACCCTGTTTCTTTTCGTTTGCTTCTTCCAGGGACATTTAAGATCCATAACGTGTTCCACAAGTCCTTGTTGAAGAGGTTTGTTGAGCCAGTGGTTCCTACTACTGTGCCTCCTGACCCTGTTTTGGTTGAGGGCAATCTGGAGTATGTGGTTGAGAAAATATTGAATTCTCGTTTTTCTAGACGGAAACTCCAGTATTTGGTTAAATGGAGATGTTATGGTCAGGAAGACAATTCTTGGGTGTTTGCTTCGGACATCCATGCTAGGAGACTCATCCGTGCGTATCATAGAACTCATCCTGACCGACCTGGTTGCTCAAATGAGGGTTCGGTGACCCCTCCTCAAGGGGGGGGGTACTGTTGTGAATAGGCTGGAAATGAGTTCTGAGCAGAAGCTCCCTCTGGTGGTTACAAACGGTACTGGACTGTCCAGTGAAGATTGTGAGGATTGGGAATCAGGTGTTACTGACTGGTCTTATATAAGGGAGTCACCTTCCCATCAGGGTTGCCGGTGATCAATTGTTCTGGTCTCAATCCTTGATTCTTGTTTCCTTGGTAGCCTGCTGTGTCGTGTCTGAATCTCCTGCTAAGAGATAAGACATTTTCTTCTTTTTGTTTTTGTGCTTGATTTTTGCATTTTGTCCTGCACTTCTGTGGGGGCCTTCAGGGTCCCCTCTGGGGGCTTTTGCCTCTCAGTTCAGTTCAGCCACTGAGTTTTGTACATTTGCTTTTTCCAGTTTTTTCAGTGGCTGCTGTTTTGTTTTTGGTTACACCAGAGAACTAATTTAGGTGGTAGAGGTCGTGTGATCTCAGGTGTTTTTGAAATTAGTAGAGTTGGTGCTTTTCAGGGTTTTTTGGGATTGCAGTAAGTGCCCTTCCTATCCTTCTCTATTTAGTAAGTTTGGGCCCCAACGTTTGCTCATACTATTTTCTGTCTGTGTCAGTATTTCTTCTTGTCTAACCGCCATTACATGTTTGGGGGCTTTCTATGTTCTTTGGGGATCTGCTCCGGGGCAGATAGCTTTCCTCTTTCTATCTTTAGGTGTAGTTAGTTTCTCAGGCTGTGACGAGGCGTCTAGGACCAACGTAGGAACGCTCCACGGCTGCCTCTAGTTGTGGTGGTTAGTCAGGGTACTGCAATCTCATAGTTTCTAACTGCTCTGGTGTATTTCCTTTTTGCCTGCACTCCTCAGTTACCAAATCATAACACCTCACTATGGCACCAACAATGCTGTTAATATTGCAGTGGTGCTAAACTTCATACATGGCCCGATATGTTGAGACTTTTGTTGTCTCTGAGCCATATGTATCCAGCAAAACAGATAGCCAGGGAGATATTTAAACAAAGTCTCCTTCACCGTTTATACCACATAAAGATCAGAATTATTAGCCAAAAAAAAGGCACTCAGGGTCAGTCCAGGGCTTGCTAGAAAATAGGGCTAGCTGTGGACTGCCCTTCTAAGGGTGGGAGTCTTGGGGTCCAGGGTCAGTAAAACAAACAGGGACTGACCGGGAATAGACTGGACTCCAGACTCTTTAAGGAGAAAATAAAATAGAAAAATCTGCAACTGGTGAGACTGTTCCTTTTCTTCTCCATAATTAGCAATATATGTTATGCAGCAATATAATATTGGAAAGTAGTATCTTATGCCTTTATGAGGAGACTTTGAATTAATTGCAAAAGGTTATAAAGCTATTTTTTCTATACTTCCCAAACAGGGAGTTTATATGTATTTATATGTATCTGTATGTCTATTGTTTATGAATTTGTGTGATGGGAATATGTTTGCAATGTTTTTATGGAGGTAGGAGCCTCTTTATAAATTAACTAGTAAATGTTAAGTTTTAAAAACCACTTTTGTTTGGCTAATAAATGCCATATACATCCCACACCTTGCTCAGACTTTGAAGAGGAGGCACTGTGTATGGACATGAGCACTGCTGAAATTTTGGAATTGCTAAGGTCACTGGGCACCATATTTGTTTTTTTTGTTTTTGTTTTTACAAATATGGTACTCTTAAAGCCCTCTCATTCTTTATTAAAAAGAGTGATAGATAAAAAAGATATATCCTGATGAACACCTTCAAAAATAATCCACAACCAGATTTAAACTCTGTACAAACCGCTGATACTACTAGAGAGGTGTCAACAAAACAATTATAAAGGGATTTTTATAAGGTAGTAAGTTATCAAATGTCCATATGGATATTAAGATAGGGATAACTTTCTGATTGCTGGGGGATTTCACTGCTGTCCACTTTACAGCGCTCCGTCTGAATGGAGCAGAGGTCAAGCATGAACATCTCCGCTCCATTCATTGTTTATAGGACATTGGGTCAGTTGCAGTTTTCAGCTTGTTACCTATTTTCCCAAATGAGTAACTACTCTATCATAACAAAGATATAGTTATGAGATTTCCAAATCATTGCATTCTTGTTTTCTTTGCATTTCATACCCAACTTTTTAGAAATTGGGGTTGTAGATACCAAGTGTCAGCTGGGCATTTGTTTTTTTTTTTTTAGCTCAAATAGATTTTTATTAAGATAAACATCACAGTATTCAAATTACAGTGATACAATCATTTTGATTTTCCCATTAACAACCCCCCCATTACAAACTCAGCCCACCCCACCCCCTCCCCTTTTACACAGCTCGCACTCTTCCATTACATAACCTGTACAGGAATATAGAGTTGTGTTTTACATTCTCACCTACTACAGCAGTATAGACAAGCATCCCCACATATAATAAATAGCCCAGCGTCCATTCCTCACCTATCTGCCTCCTAACCCAAATCCAGCCATGGCATCCACAGTTTGTCGTACATCCCCAATTTCCCCCTTTTCTTGTATACCCCTTTTTCCAGATTAATGACATGTTTCACATAGTTGAGATATTCTCCCCTTGAAGGTGGGTCCTCTTTTATCCAGTTCCTCGCTATTACCTTTCGTGCCATATATAGTAATCTAGCGATTGTCACCTTCAGATTATTATCCACTTTTATCTCTTCTACGTACATATCCCAGCAAACAGACCACCGGTTCCCTTGGGATTACACATTTATAAGCCCTTTCCACTTGACTCAAGACTACCAACCAAAAAACAGCCAATCTTGGACACGTCCACAACATATGAAATATACCCGCATTTTCATTCTTACACCTAGGACATTCAGAGTTAGATCGCAATCTGGCCTTATACATAACATCCGGAGACTTATATACTCTATGTAGAATATAAAGCTGAGACATCCTATATGGTTCACTCAATGATAATTTGGGTATCCACTCCAGAACAGACTCCCACGTTTCATCCTCCAAGTGACCCCAATCCCTTTCCCACTTAGCCCTCGCATTGATCGGAAATCCCAGTAAATGAGTATGTAATAGGTCTCTATATAAGGAGGAGATGACCCCTCTCGTAGTCCCTTTCCCACACACATATTCCAGCACCAGATCTCCCTGAATTTTAAGACGGTCCCCCCTGTTCTGAGCTCTGAACGCATGTCTCATCTGTGCATATTGAACCCCCCGGAAGCCTTCAGACCGTACTCCAGATTGCAACTGAGAGAAGGATTTCAGCTCCTGTTGCTCTAGTATCTGACAAACATATCGTATCCCCCTGGCCTTCCATTCTGACAGACACCCCAACACCATAAACTCCGGTAGATTATTATTATACCATAACGGAGAAAACCTGGTTAGACAGGTAACCCCACAAATTTGTTTGATCCTCCCCCATAGTTTATGTATCAAAAATAATGGACAGGACATCTTTTCGTCACCCCCTCTATCAGATGCTGTACCACGCTGGAGGACGCCTCATGCACCCAGACCCTTAAATGCTGGCACTGGGCCGCAAGAAAATAAATTTCAGGGTTAGGCAAAGCCAAACCTCCATGCTCCTTGGGCCGCTGAAGCGTCTCCAACCTAATATGAGGATGTTGTTTCCCCCAAACTCCTAAATATGGAATTAATCTGTTTAAATTTCCCATGTGATATCCAAATAGGTGCGTTGTGAAGGACATACAATATCTTAGGCAACAGAATCATTTTAATGAGATTGACTCGGCCCACCACCGACAAATACAGTTTAGTCCAAGCCCCCACCTTCGCCTTAAGAGCCCCCAGAACAGTAGTCAGATTTTTATGCAAATAATCTGTTACCGGCATAGAGACCCATATCCCCAAGTACTTAAAATGATCTACCACTTTAAGTCTACCCCCATCTACGGCGTCTCCCACCTCCTCCCCAATGTCATCAACCTTAAACAAAATTGATTTATTCCAGTTTATCACCAGCCCTGATAAAGATCAGAATCCCTCAATAAGCCAAATTGCATTCCCCAAAGATGTGTGTGGATCACCCAAGAACAGCAGTATATCGTCCGCATATAGCGCTATCTTTTCTTCTATGGATCCATATTTGAACCCAGAGACTTCGGCAGACTTTCGAATTTTGACGGCCAACGGTTCCACAGCCAGAGCAAACAACAGAGGGGAGAGTGGACACCCCTGCCTGGTTCCTCTATGTAACTTTATAGTGTGAGATAACTCCCCATTCACCTTAATTCTAGCTAGTGGTTGCGCATACAGCAGCTGAACCCAAGACAGAAATTGCAGACCAAAGCCTAAACAGTGTAAAACCTGCCACAGATATCCCCATTCTACACTATCAAATGCCTTGTGGGCATCTAAGGATGCGATAACTCTCTGACCACAGTTATCGGCCCGCAGCTGTACATTTATAAAAAGCCTTCTCAGATTAACTGCCGTAGATCTGTCAGGCATGAAACCGGATTGATCCGGATGTATCAACTTGGAGATAACACCCGTCAGCCGGGTCGCTAACACCTTGGCCAGGAGCTTGACATCCGTTGTGAGCAAAGAAATTGGGCGGTATGACTCAGGCTGCCGTAGATCTTTATCCTTTTTCGGAATTACCACTATTATGGCTTCTCTCATAAAAGCTGGCAAAGTCCCTCTACTCTTAGCCTCCTCCAAGACCACTCTTAATCTAGGCACTAACACTTCCTCCATACCTTTATAAATTTCTGCTGGTAACCCGTCTACTCCTGGAGCCTTCCCCCTTGACAGCTGGGCATTTGTTAATCAGTGAAGTGTCTTGGGCTCTTGTAGATTTTCCCAAACCTATCCTCTTAGCTCCTAACAGCTTTAATTGTCGCCTGTATCATAAAATGTGCAATCAAAATCAGAGGCGTGAGGACAGCTATAAACATTACCCAAGAGCAAGGCCTGTGAGGATTCCTAGCCATGAGCACAGGTCATTGCACCGGGTAAGAAATGCCCAGCGGACACTTGGCATCTCATTAATATTCTATTATTATTCTAGTAGTATGATTGGCAATGTAAGTATGTTTAAAATCCTACTAGAAATCCCCTCTTGATTCCTCCTACCTCGCATAAACTAAAAGTATAATCAAATATAATTACTGCTCTAGGCAGTATAATAAGAATAGGATCAGATGACTGAACAAGGCAGAATACTGCATGTATTACACAGCCTTCAGGACTTTGACGATGGATAGACATTTGAGTGAATAAAAAAAGAGGGCTGAAAATTAATTGACAGAGAAGGAAAACTTAAAAACTTTTCAAACACACACAATCACTTTCTTATACATCCTTAATTAATGCTTAGACAAAAACTCAACCTGGCAGAAAACCAGAATGCTCTGCCATCTCCTAACGAAGACATGACAGAGAGTATCCACTAGGGAGGACTGGTTATCCACTACAAGACAGTGAAGACTCACCATACAAGAGTCCACAAGTCCAAAAAGGTCTTCGCTGCTCTGTGAAGCCATTCAGAAACACTAAGGAGAAATAGGCAAGAACCCGCTGTCCTACAGGAGGTACAAGCACAATATAGGAAATGCATGGATTTACGCTCCAACAGATATAGTTGGCATCAAGCAATATAGAAAATTGTACAACTTTAAGGGACTATACTAGAAGAAGAAACAGGTCTTTGTTAGTCTACGAGGTAACATTGTTTTAATATTTGCAATATAGGAATGAATGCCTCACTTCCTAATAAAAGGCCTAATATACAATAAACAGGTTGTCCAGTTATTTGTTAAAGCGAGTTCCTGAATACAGAGTATTTAAAGTAGTAATCCCCATCTGGTGTGAAACTACAACCTCCACAATGGTGGAGACACTTGAGATAAAAGAAAACAGTAAAATGCTACAATGTTAAGGTTATGCCCATGATCAGATGCTCACAAGGAAGTTTAAAGGGGTTATCCACGGGGGGGAGGTCGGGATGCTTGTCTGAGCAGACGCACAGTTATAGGGCTCCTGCCAGGCTCCTTGCTTTTGTGGCTTTCGGCGCCTGCACTGGCATTTTCTTTGTTCTCCCGATGGGTCCCAGGAGAGCGAGGACCTCTGTACTTACCGGAGTTGCTTCAGTTAGCTCTACAACTGCCTGGACACCTTCCTTCTGCGAGAGCAGAGTGGCATGTCGGTCCAGGCGCCATCTTGCTTGGAGGGGGAGGTGTCTCGACAGCATGCAGAGGCTGCTGTTCCCGGCACCCTGGATGTAGGTGACTCGCTGCCGTCTTCAGTGGACTCAGTCGCAGGAGGTGGAAAGGAGGATTATCGTGGGGGTGACTTCCCACAACAGCAGCAGGCTGTAGGGGGATCAAGAGACATTGATATCCCCTGGACAGTGCACCGCAGAAAATGGCGGTAAGAAACAGGCTGAGGAAAGAAGACATCCCTCCTCCGCTTCCCAACAGCACCATTCCTTGGTTCCGTTACTACTCTCCAGACCCACACAGATCCTCATGGATCAATGCAGTAATGATAGAGAAGCTGGAGAAATGTTTCTTAAAAAGGGTTCCCTGTTATGTTTTGGTAGCTGAGGAGAGCAGGCAAAAACGGCAATACACCAGAGAGGTTGGAATCTATTGGATTGCAGTACCCTGACTAACCACCACAACTAAAGGCAGCCGTGGAGCGTTCCTACGTTGGTCCTAGACGCCTCGTCACAGCCTGAGAGATTAACTACACCTAAAGATAGAAAGAGGAAAGCTATCTGCCCCGGAGCAGATCCCCAAAGAACATAGGAAGCCCCCAAACATGTAATGGCGGTTAGACAAGAGGAAATACAGACACAGACAGAAAATAGTATGAGCAAACGCTGGGGCCCAATCTGCCTAGACAGAAAAGGATAGAAAGGATACTCACTGCAATCCAAAAAAACCCTAAAAAATGCCAACGTACTGATTGCAAAAACACCTGAGATCACACGACCTCTACCACCTAAATTAGTTCTCTGGTGTAACAAAACTAAGCCGCAGCCACTGAAAAAACTGGAAAAGGCAAATGAACAAATAACAATGGCTCCAGAGGAACTGAGAGAAGCCCAAGCCTCCCGGGGTGGGGAACCTGGCTAACCTCACAGAAATGCAGAGAAATATGCAAATGGTAAGCACAAAAACAAAAACAGAAAATATCTTATCTGAAAGCAGAAGAAGAGGCAAGACTCAGCAAGCTTCCAAGTGAACCAGGAACCACAGTTGAGACAAGAACAATTGATCACCGGCAACCATGATAGGAGGGAACCTCCCTTATATCAAGCCAGTCTATGAATCCTGATTGCCAATCCTCATTGAATGGTTCAGTACTGTTTGTAACCACCAGAGGGAGCTTCTGCTCAGAATTCATTTCCAGAACATTCACAACAGTTCCCCTAAGATAACAGCTGAAATCACTCAGGAGGGTGTAGGGATTGTACTCACTCAGGTGCGACAGGAGGCAAGTTCCTTTCAAAGTCCATATGGGTTTGTTTCATAAACCCGGAAGCACCAACAAAAAGTAAACAGCCTTTAAAGCAGGGAAAAACCAAGCATCAGTGTCCTTAGCACAGTTCTTTAGCTCCTCCGAGAGCTATGTGGTCCTGGCAGGATTCTGCTCCCTCAGGCCTGTGGGCAGACAGGCTTGGGTAATGTCCAGTACTAAGACTTGGTCTGGAGGCACATACACAGGAGGCCTTCTCCTTCTCAAGTCACAGAACATGTGCCAAACAACAGCCTCCATTACATAGGCTGTAACCACACCCAGATGTGAGGTATGTGGGTAGCCAGACCCGCCCATCTCTCATAGCTACCCGCAACCCGGACAAATGTGCACTAAACGATATCTTAGTGCTTACGTGCACTAAAGGAAAATACTCTGGGTTGCATCGCAGGGAGCAGCCATCTCTGCGACACATACCTCCCATTGACTACACGGCCATTAGCCTCCTTACATACCTCCCCCTCTGCCTAAAGCAGTGCTTGGCACCCTCCATTACCCCACCAGAGACCGTTCTTGGTCGTCTGACAGTCAAACCGTCTGTCAAAGTTAGGCCCTGTCACTGAGCTCTTTTGGAACCATGTAGCATCTGACTCCATCACCTCCAGAGTTGCCCCTTTTCCAGACGATTCTCTCCCTGATCGCTTCCACTGGTCTGTGTGGCAGCGAGACTCCCTTACAGTCGAGCCTACTGACTGGTCTGAGTCTGACCATTTGTCATTACGTCCGCTACAGGGTCTCCTGCCTATGTTACTCGGCACTGAGATAACTGAGGAGTCACTATTTCTAGCCCTGTTAGCTTCAGATTGCGTACTTCTAGTCTTTAGAGAACCCCTTGGTCTGTATACCCCAGGTTGGAAGTGGTCGCCACCTTCTTTCCATTTCCTGTAGCTGTACCTTAATCTGCCGTCTGTCCCGTCTTAGCTGCTCTACCTCGTTTAGGTACGCCAGCCGATATTCAAGGAGTATTTGAATATTTTTAAGACTCTTCTTTGATCTGACAACGAAGAATGGAACCATCCCATCTTCACCAGCTACCTGGGCTTCTGCGTCAGCCGGGTTCCTCCCACTCGTCATACCGGACTTATTCACAATTTCTTGCAATGCAATTTCTCCCAATGACTTTCCTCACCAGACTTCTGGGCACTAGAACGATGTCTTCCACAAAGCCCAGCCGACTTTGAGCTTTCCTTACATGCTCCAGACGTCGAGTGGCTTTCTTATTCCTCAATAGGGTCATCTGTTTAGTGCGGAGACAGTGTACAGTCATGGCCAAAAGTTTTGAGAATGACACAAATATTATATTTTCACATGATCTGCTGCCCTCTGGTTTTTATGTGTGTTTGACAGATGTTTTTATCACAGACAGAAATATAATTGCAAACATATGAGTAAGAAAAGCTTATATTGACAGTTAAGGCTGGGTCTCACATAGCGATACACCAGCGATCCCGACAACGATCAGGATCGCTGGTGTATCGCTATATTATCGCTGCTGAGCTGCCAAACAGGCAGCTCAGGCAGCGATCAGCACAAGGACACTGCGGGTAAACATCGCTAGTTACCGGCAGTGTACCTTAGATACCAGCGCCCTGATGCAGGGAGCTGGTAACCAAGGTACACATCGGGTTTCCAGGCGCTGCGCGGTGCCTGGAAATCCGCTGTGTACCTTGGTTACCAGCGGATCGCTGGTCTCCCGCCTGTCACACGCAGCGATGCGTGCCTGTCAGCGGGAGACCAGCGATCAAAAAAATGTCCTGACATTTCAGCGACGATCAGCGATACCCGGCAGGGGGGCTGATCGTCGCTGAATGTCACACACAGCGATATCGCTGGTGAGCTCGCTGCTGCGTCACAAAACTAGTGACTCAGCAGCGATCTCGCTAGCGAGATCGTTGTGTGAGACGGGCCCTTTAGAATGAGTTAATGCAGCAAGTCAATATTTGCAGTGTTGACCCTTCTTCTTCAGGACCTCTGCAATTCTCCCTGGCATGCTCTCAATCAACTTCTGGACCAAATCCTGACTGATAGCAGTCCATTCTTGCACAATCAATGCTTTCATTTTGTCAGAATTTTTAGGTTTTTGTTTGTCCACCCGTCTCTTGATGATTGACCACAAGTTCTCAATGGGATTAAGATCTGGGGAGTTTCCAGGCCATGGACCCAAAATCTCTATGTTTTGTTCCCTGAGCCATTTAGTTATCACCTTTGCTTTATGGCAAGGTGCTCCATCATGCTGGAAAAGGCATTGTTGATCGCCAAACTGCTCTTGGAGGGTTGGGAGAAGTTGCTCTTGGAGGACATTCTGGTACCATTCTTTATTCATGGCTGTGTTTTTAGGCAAGACTGTGAGAGAGCCGATTCCCTTGGCTGAGAAGCAACCCCACACATGAATGGTTTCAGGATGCTTAACAGTTGACATGAGACAAGACTGGTGGTAGCGCTCACCTTGTCTTCTCCGAATGAGGCGTTTTCCTGATGTCGCAGACAATCGAAAAGGGGATTCATCAGAGAAAATAACTTTACCCCAGTCCTCAGCAGTCCACTGCCTGTACCTTTTGCAGAATATCAGTCTGTCCATGATGTTTTTTCTGGAGAGAAGTGGCTTCTTTGCTGCCCTCCTTGAGACCAGGCCTTGCTCCAAGAGTCTCCGCCTCACAGTGCGTGCAGATGCACTCATACCTGCCTGCTGCCATTCCTGAGCAAGCTCTGCACTGCTGGTAGCCCGATCCCACAGCTGAAACACTTTTAAGAGACGGTCCTGGCGCTTGCTGGTCTTGCTTGGGCGCCCTCGAGCCTTTTTGGCAACAATGGAACCTCTCTCCTTGAAGTTCTTGATGATGCGATAGATTGTTGACTGAGGTGCAATCTTTCTAGCTGCGATACTCTTCCCTGTTAGGCCATTTTTGTGCATTGCAATGATGACACCACGTGTTTCTTTAGTGATAACAATGTTTAACAGAAGAAAAACAATGATGCCAAGCACCAGCCTCCTTTTAAAGTGTCCAGTGGTGTCATTCTTACTTAATCATGACAGATTGATCTCCAGCCATGTCCTCATCAACACCCACACCTGTGTTAATGGAGCAATCACTGAAAAGAGGTTAGCTGGTCCTTTTAAGGCAGGGCTGCAATGATGTTGAAATGTGTTTTGGGGGATAAAGTTCATTTTCTAGCCAAATATTGACTTTGCAAGTAATTGCTGTTAAGCTGATCACTCTTTATAACATTCTGGAGTATATGCAAATTGCCATTAGAAAAAGTGAAGCAGTAGACTTTGTAAAAATTAATATTTGTGTCATTCTCAAAACGTTTGTCCATGACTGTAGATGCATGTCACTCAGGATAGCCACTCGCTTCACTGTAACTTCCCTAGTTGACCGTATAACCAACTGCTGAGTCTCTGGGATCCAGTTCACACTACACGCTTCCACCGCCTTCCTAAATGCCTCATGCACAACCTCACTGGCACAAGCTTCCCGCACGTCCTCGGGTACATCTACCACACACTGGAAGAGCGAAGTCTCACCTCCTTGGACATAGTGCTTGATCTTCTTGTCCTGAGAGTCGGTTTCTCAAGACATCGACCTCCACTGTGAGGCAGTCTGCGTGGCACTTACCCTGCTGGATTTCTTCCTCCCTGGAGGCCACTTCTTTGGTCAGTCTCTCCAGCTCACTCTCCTTCATTGCGATCAGATCGAGAGAGCGCAACAGTTCGTTCTGTAGATCGGAGAGCTCAGTTTTCTGGCCGTCCATGTATTTCTGGAGCTGGGCCTTAGCCTCCTGCTTAGCCTCCGGCTCGATTTGAGTTCTCGGAGAACTTTATACCGCTGCCCTGCGAGGCAGCGATGCTCTTCCTCTCTCCGGTGAAGCTCCTGCTGATGATTCTCATTGGCCTCTCTGATGTATGCGGTCTTCTCCTATAGGTCTGCGGACAGTTCCCGGAGGGCTTGTTCACTTTGTGTCCTCACGCTCCGCATTGAATTTATTTCAGACTCCAAGGCCGCGGTTTCCTCAGCCTTCTGCTCTTCCAGACATTTTAGTTCGGCCTGCAAATCTGCCACTTTTTCCTTCTCACGAACAAACTCTTTGGTGAAATCCTGGAGCTTCTGTGCTTTGTTGCAGCAGGTCATTTCCAGCTGGGATATGTGTTCTGCGACCTCCTGCTGAACAGAGCGCAGATTCTCCTTGGTGGAGCGGATGGAATGAAGCAGCTTCTGCTCCTGCGCTTCCTTCTCTCCGAGCTGAGCCTTGACTGCTGAGAGCTTGGACTCAGGTGACGCACCTGATCCAGCTGCGCGGAGTTGGCGGCTTCCATACTCGACTCCTTCAACCTCTCATTCGCCAGCTGTTGACAGACCTCATCATAATCTTTCCACATGCACATTTCCTTTGTCAGTTTGTCAATTTTATCCTCTCGTTGCCGAGTGGCAGCAGTTGATTTGGACAGCTTCGCCTGCAGGCTCTCCGTTTTTGCTCGGAGTTCTTCCCCTACTACGATGTTCACTGTTGGATTCTTCTGCCACTCTGTGTCAGCTTTATCTTCCGTATGTCATCGACTACCTCTGTGCTAGGGTTTGTCAGTGGTAAAGTGACCCCCTTATCAAGGACATTAACCTTGTTGGCACATGACCCTGTCTCTTCTTTATCTGTCTTCTCAGAGGGTGTAGCCTGACCTGCTTTTCTGCGGCCGCTGTGTCCCCGGCGACTAGAGGAAGACTTGCCATTTGTACCCGGGCCAACCTTACTGCACTCTTTTCCCCTTGTGTCACAGTCTGAATGGGAGTCACCACTACTCACTCTGTCATCCTGGAACAAGCAGTCCTCACTTAAACAGGTGTCTGACCCTCTCCTGGAGCTACCCCGTCTTCAATGGTCACACTTTTGGTCACCTCTGCCAAGTCCCCGAGTTGTCAGACCCACACTATCGTCCGGTCACCCCTAACTCTGGACTATCAACCTTAGGGGGCGCTTTCTCCTCATTATTACATGTCATACACATTACTTTCACAAACACCTCTCCCTTTATCCACCAGACCCACAGTACTTCCAAGTCCCGACCTATTACCATAAGTCCGACTACACCCAACTTGTACGTGGAAATCTTAGCTGCGACAATGTGGAGGCAGGCTATCAGAAGACTTTTACTGTCCTCACATATGCCACTTACCTTCGTCCCAGGTGACATAGAGCGGTCAGGAGGAGCCCTTAGTAGGGACATCGCAATCCCTGGGTCTATCACTTCCATCGCCGGTTCTCCATCCAGCCAGAACACAGTCGTGACGCCTAATTGGCCGAGCAATCCACACTATCAATTAGAGCCGCACAGCATGAAACTCGCTGTCCCCTGCTACAGTCCAATGGCACAACTGCCACTGCCCCTTTTTGGACTCCACCCCTTTTTGGGTCACCATCCCTGTTTGAATCATCGCCCCTTTTTAGACTCCACCCATTTCGGGCAACCATCCCTCCTTGGGGTGTACGCCGTGTACTCCCCATGGCCCTTTCAGGCCCCTCACCATCTGTGCTGGGCAGTCTATCTGCCCCAACAGTTCCACATAGCGAGGCTCTGCACCGCTCCGCCAGGCACTGTCCGGCTCCGCAAGGCTCTGCACAGCAAGGCTCCACACTGCTCTGCAAGGCTCTGCATGGCTCCACAAGGCTCTGCACCTTTCCGCAAGGCTCCGCTCCACTCTGCACGGCTCTGCAGATTTCGTTTACCCGCCGATCCACCGCCAGCCGCTCAGAATTCGTGGACCCGCCAATCCACAGCAAACTGCCCGGAGTTCGTGGACCCGCCGATCCACAGCAAGCCACCCGGAATTTGTGGATCCACAGCCAGCCGCCCAGAGTTCGTGGACCCGCATATCCACAGCAAGCCGCCTGGAGTTTGTGGACCCGCAGATTCACAGCATGCCACCCGGAGTTCATCGAGCCGCCGATCCACAGCAAACACCTGCTGTAGTCCTCCCAGGTACCTCCTGGACCGATGCCAGCAGTCAAGCTCCAATTGTAAGGATTGTACTCACTCAGGTGCAACAGGAGGAAGACAGGAGGCATGTTCCTTTCAAAGTCCATATGGGTTTATTTGTTTCATAAACCCAGAAGCACCAATAAAAAGGTAAACAGTCTTTAAAGACGGGAAAAAACAAGCATCAGTGCTGTTAGCACAGTCCTTTAGCTCCTCCAAGAGCTATGTGGAAGTTACTGCTCTCACAAGACACCAGCCACTGCTCACTCACATGGCCAGGTATTTTCCACCCATGTGATGGTTGTTAGAACTCTCCTGTTAGGTTTTTTCTATCTTGCTGGTCACATGACCTTTTTGCCTATTTAATCCTGTTCCGCCCTTCTGGCTTTGCTGGACTTCATTGTAATTTCTACTCTTAAGCTAGCCTGGTGCTTTGTTACCTTACTCAATTAGTTTTGCTTGGTCTTCGGACCTCTATGTTCTATGTTGTTTGTTTGTCTTTTACTGCTACAACTTCTGTTAGGAGGTGTCCATCTTTCTCCAAGTCCCTAGTTCTTGTAGGGATCCCTCCCTCGCATCTATAGGTCTTCGTACAGACTAGCTGAGGACTTTAGCGGGTCTGATCACAGGGTCAGGTTCCCCGTTACATCGTAGGGATCTAGCTTAGTTCTATCGTAGGGACAGATTTCCCTTCTTTCCTTAGTACTTGTAGCAGAACATAACAGTAAGTCCAGCCCAAAAAAATATCTCTAAGGAAAGATTTCCAGTTTCCATCATGGTGTCGGTTCAGAACTTGGCTCAACGCCTGCAGGGACTCTCTCTGGAGGTGGCCGAGCTCCAGCAACACGTGAGTAGCTGTTCTGGGGCACATTTCGTGGAGCCAAAGGTACGTTTGCCTGATTTATTTTTTGGTGAACAACAAGATTTTTTTTCTTTTAAAAATGCTTGCTTGTTGTATTTCCGTTTGAGACCCAGATCCTCTGGTGATGAATCACAGCGCATAGGGTTCATAATGTCACTTTTGCGCAAAGAACCTCAGGAGTGGGCCTTTTCTCTGCAACCTAGTGATCCATGTTTTAGATCAGTGGATAGTTTTTTTTCTGCTTTGGGGTTATTGTATGACGATCCTGATCGTGTTTCATCAGCTGAGACAGAATTGAGACGTTTGAGACAGGAATCAGGTAATGTGGAAAAATATTGTACTCACTTCCGTCGGTGGTCTACTCAGGTGGGGTGGAACGATTCAGCTTTGAAAAGTTTATTTCTTGTAGGGCTAAGTGAAAGGGTTAAAGATTTGCTGATTGCTTATCCTATACCTGGTAACTTGCAAGAGGCTATGCAATTAGCCATACGGGTGGATAGGAGACTGCGTGCAAGGGTTAATGAGAGTAAATCCTCTGCCTTGTCAGCTCCAAGTCTTGAGAGGGACTGTACTGACATTGGAGAGCCGATGGAGATTGGAGCGATGACACTTCGCTCTCAGGAAAAAGACCGCAGGTATTCTGAAGGTTTGTGCTTTTATTGCGGCAAATCTGACCATTTCATTAAGAACTGTGTGCTTCGTATGAACAAAGAAAAAAAAAAGGTCAGTTCCGCCCGTATAGCCTGTTTAAATACTAAGGGTGTCTTTCTTTCTGCCACTACTGCTGCTCAGGAAGAATTAATGGATTTTCGGGTATTTGTTGATTGTGGTTCTACGCTGAAAGTGATTGATGGGGAATTCTTGGAAAAACTTAAATTAGAACCCAAACCTTTGTCATCCCCTATTGCCGTGGTTTCTGTTGATGGCTCTCCCTTGCAGAATGTTACTCACAAGGTCTGTGAATTTCCCTTACTATTAATGGTGTTCATCAAGAGAATTTGGATTTGGTAGTATTGAATAATTTACCTTCTCCGGTGATCTTGGGGTTACCCTGGTTAAAATTGCACAATCCTGTTCTGGATTGGTCTACCAATGAAATTAAGTCCTGGAGTTCGAAGTGTTATGACAAGTGTTGTAACGGGCGTATTGCTGCTGTGGATAAAGGGGAACTACCTGTACCTATTCAGGATTTTTGGAAAGTTTTTTCTGAGAAGGAATCTCAGATTTTGCCTCCCCATAGAAATTATGATTGTACTATTGAATTTGTCCCTGGAGCGACTCTTTCTAAAAGTCGGTTATTTAATCTTACTATTCCTGAGAGAAAGGCTTTGGAGGAATACATACAGACAAGCTTGGCACATTAGGCCTTCCAAGTCTCCTGTGGCTGTTGGATTTTTTTTTTGTAAAAAAAAAGGACGGCGGTTTACGTCCTTGTCTGGACTTTCGTGAGATTAATAAAAATCACTGTACGCAATCCTTACCCACTGCCATTGATTCCTGATTTGTTTAACCAGTTAGCGGGGGCCAAGTGGTTTTCTAAAATTGATCTTCGGGGGGCATACAATTTGTTGCGCATGAAGGAGGGTGACGAATGGAAGACTGCTTTTAACACTCCTGTGGGTCATTTTGAGAATCTGGTTATGCCTTTTGGCCTTACCAATGCTCCTGCATTTTTTCAGAATCTTATTAATGACATCCTTAGACCTTTGATCGGCAAAAATGTGGTTGTGTATTTGGATGACATTTTGATTTATTCGCTGGATCTGGAGTCTCATTGGCGGAGCGTGCGTGAGGTATTACAGTTATTGAGTGACAGTTCTCTTTTTGCTAAGCTGGAGAAATGTGAGTTCGCTGTACAGAGAATTAGTTTTTTGGGCTACATTATCTCCAGCGAAGGTTTTGAGATGAACCCGGTGAAAGTTCAAGCTGTGCAGGAATGGCCTAGGCCTATTGGTTTGAAATCGTTACAGAGGTTTTTAGGTTTCGCCAATTATTATAGAAAATTAATTAAAAATTTTTCTATTATTGTCAAACCACTGACCGATCTCACCAGGAAAGGTGCTAATGCGGTTCAGTGGACTACTGAGGCCATTGAAGCTTTTGTGTTTTTAAAGGAGAGCTTCAGCTCTGCTCCCATCCTTATGCAGCCTGATGTGACTAAACCGTTTTTGGTTGAAGTTGATGCTTCTTCTGTGGGGGTCGGCGCGGTGTTGTCTCAGGAAAACATGGATGGAGTACATCCTTGTGCTTTTTTTTCAAAGAAATTTTCTGAGACTGAACTGAATTATGATATTGGTAATCAGGAATTGTTGGCCATTAAACTCGCATTTGAACACTGGCGGCATCTATTGGAAGGTGCTGAATTTCCCGTTCAGGTTTTCACGGATCATAAAAATCTGATCTGGATGCTGCCAAACGCTTGAATGCCCGTCAGGCTAGGTGGGCACTGTTTTTCTCGCGGTTTAATTTTTATGTTACTTACATCCCAGGTTGTTATGTTTCGGTAGCTGAGGAGGACAGGAACAACAGCAGGGCAGCCGAACACCTGAGATGTTGGTAACTGATGGGTTGCAGATTCCTAAACTAACGACACAACTAGAGGTAGCCGTGGAGCGTTCCTACGTTGATCCTAGACGCCTCGTCACAGCCTGAGAGATAACTACACCTAAAGGCAGAAAGATGAAAGCTATCTGCCCCGGAGCAGATCCCCAAAGAAAATAGGTAGCCCCCAAACATATAATGGCAGTTAGACAAGATGAAAATACAAACATAGGCAGAAAATAGACTGAGCAAACGCTGGGGCCACAAGCTGACTAAATAGGATAGGACAGGAGAGATTACTTTCTGCAACCCAGAAAACCCTACAAAAATCCAACAATTCTGATTACAAAACTACTGAGATCACACGATCTCGCCACCCACTAAATCAGTTCTCAGTGTGAACAAAAACCAAGCCGCAGCCGCTGAAAAAACAGGAAAAAGCAAATGAGCAAACAACAGTGGCTGCAGAAAAACTGTGAGGAGCTCAGGTCCCAGGAGGGGACCTGGCTGACCTTCACAAAAGTGCAGAAAACAATGCAAAAAGCAAGCACAAAAAGAAAAGCAAAAAATATCTTATCTGAAAGCAGGAGATGCAGGCAGGACTCCAGCTGTGATGTATGGTATACAGTTCATATAGCGTCTTGTGCTTGGGTGCGAGGAAAACACATGAGACACAGGTTTGATATGGAAGGACTTGTATTACTTCATACAAGTAGGCAAAAGGGTCACACAGTTTGCAGGTACAGAGGCAGGAGACACAGCAGGCCAGAGTAACTTTAAGCTCAGCAATAACTCTCCACAACAGGTTCAGGATCTCTTCTCTGTTACCGTAATTCCCTTGCAAACGTGGATTTACCAAACAGCAGGTTTCCAGAGTCCACAAGTGTTCCAAAGTTCCTCAGTAGGAAATGGCTGGAGTACAAAGTCCAAGGTTTCCAGGAGTCAGGTCACAGGCTGACTGCAGGCTTGATTCTGAAGCACTGATTGCTCAGCTGAGGCTGCTTAAGAGGCAAGAGGGAGAGAATCAGGGCGGGAACATGAAAGCTGGAAACTCCATATTGACTGAGGGCAAGATAGCAAGCAAAATGGCCGAGGGAAAAAACTGAGTTTCAAGAAACATGTCAAAAGAGACAAAGAACCTTACATTACTCCCCCCTTAGGGACAACCTCCGGATGACCTCAGACCAGGCTTGTCTGGGTACCTCTGATGAAACTGGCGGAGCAAGCGAGGAGCATTAATGTTATTGGCTGGTTCCCATGAGTTGTCCTCCATTGGGTAGCCCTGCCATTTAATCAAATATTGTAACTGATTTCTGTACAACCTGGAATCTAGAATCCTTTCCACCACAAATTCTTCCTGACCATCGACCAGCACTGGGTCAGGGCAAGGAGAAGAACGTCCAGGAAACGTATTGGGTGTTGCAGCCTTTAGTAGAGATACATGAAAGACAGGGTGGATTCTCATAGTTCTGGGCAGTTGAAGACGACAAGCAACGGCACTTATAATTTTACTGATTTTATAGGGTCCAATGTACTTATGTCCCAATTTAGACGATGGAATCTTTAACTTAAGATTTCTGGTTGACAGCCAGACCAAGTCTCCTACCTTGAAAGCTGGTGCAGGTTTACAAAATTTATCTGCTGCTTTCTTGTACCTTTCCTGAGCCAATTCCAGATTTTCCTTTAGAAGATCCATATTCTTTTGTAAAGACGTGATGCTTTCAGCCACTGCCGGCAAGGGCGTTTCTATGGGAAATCGAGGAAGAATGTTAGGATGATAACCTAAATTGGAGTAAAAAGGAGACTGCTTAGTGGAAGCACTCTGAGAGTTGTTATAAGAGAACTCAGCCAGTGGGAGTAGATCCACCCAATCATCCTGTAGGTGGCAGATAAAGCAGCGGAGATACTGCTCCAGGGTCTGATTGGTTCGTTCTGTCTGTCCATTAGTCTGGGGATGAAAAGCAGAAGAAAGGTTTACTTTAATGTCCAATGCGGCACAGAAATTTTGCCAAAACCTTGAAGTGAATTGCACCCCTCGATCCGAAATGACCTCATCCGGTACTCCATGCAAGCGAAACACATTCTTAATCATCAAATCTGATGTCTGTTTTGCAGTGGGTAAGCCGACACAGGGGATAAAATGAGCTGCCTTTGTTAAACGATCGACCACCACTAGAATGGTGTTCTTCCCTTGAGAGGTTGGTAACTCCACAATGAAGTCCATAGAAATGGATCCTCACAGGCGGGACGGGGTGGGAAGGGGTTGCAACAGACCAGATGGTGAGGAGCGAGGTGTTTTGCATCTTGCACAGACTTCACATGAAGTGACATAGTTTAAAATGTCTTTCCTGTAAGTGGGCCACCAAAAGAAAGAGAAAGAAATTCTTGAGTCTTTAGAATTCCTCTATGCCCAGCTATCTTGGAATCGTGGATGAGTTGCAATACTCTCAATCTGACTGTTTCAGGTATATACAGACATTGTCCCTGAATCCACACACCATTCTTAAAGACAAGACTTACGTCCCTTGGGGGTTGTGCCAACAAAGAATCCGCATGGTATGCTTCCTTAATGTCTTTAAGTAGGCCTTGATGATGAATCACTCCCAGGAATCTAGAGTCAGGAAGAATAGTCTTAGGAGGAGTAAGTGGACGGGTCTCTGTTGAATGAATCCTAGAGAGTGCATCAGCCTTTCCATTGCGCAATCCTGGCCTATAAGAAATTACAAAATTAAATTGGTTTAGGAAAAGATTCCAGCGAGCCTGGCGAGGAGTCAGGCACTTAGCCGACCTGATAAATTCAAGGTTACGATGGTCTGTCAGGACGACTATTTGCTGTGCAGCTCCCTGAAGAAGGTGTCTCCATTCCTTGAAGGCGGCAATAATGGCCAACAATTCTCTATTGCCCACATCGTAGTTTCTCTCAGCCAAAGACAACCGCTGGGAAAAGAAAGCACAGGGATGCAAGACATTCTTCTCACCTGTTCTCTGAGAGAGTATAGCTCCAACGGCACAGTCTGAAGCATCCACCTCTATTATGAAGGCAAGTTCGGGGTTGGGATGTACTAAGATAGGTGCGGTGGTAAATTTATCCTTTAGACGGGAAAATGCTTCCTGGGTCCAGGAGAACCTAGACTCTTTCCGGGTAAGTTGGGTGATAGGTGACACTACCTCAGAGAAATTCCTAATAAAACGTCTATAGAAGTTGGCAAACCCGATGAAGCGCTGCACCTCCTTCACATTCCTAGGAATTGGCCAATCCTTGATGGCTTGGGTCTTGCTTCCATCCATACAAATCCCTTGCGTAGACAGTACATAACCCAGAAATTGAATCTCGGTCCTATGGAATTCACACTTTTCAAGTTTGATGTAAAGATGGTTCTGTCTTAGGCGTTCTAAGACCATTCTCACATGTCCATGATGTTCCTCTGTGGAGTTAGAAAAAATTAAAATATCATCCAGATAAATCACCACAAATGTATCTAGGAGATCCCTGAAGATGTCATTCACCAAGTGTTGGAAAGTGGCTGGGGCGATACACAGACCAAAAGGCATGACTAGATATTCAAAGTGTCCATAGCGTGACCTGAATGCAGTCTTCCATTCATCCCCAGGTCTAATACGGATCAAGTTATAGGCCCCACGGAGATCCAGTTTAGAGAAAATTTTGGCATGCCGCACTCTCTCCAATAACTCAGGGATTAAAGGCAATGGATAACGGTTTCTAATAGTAACCTTATTGAGTTCCCTATAGTCTATGCAGGGTCTCAGAGATCCATCTTTCTTCTTCACAAAGAAGATGGGTGCACCTGCAGGAGATGAAGAGGGGCGTATGAAGCCCTTGGCTAGATTTTCATCTATGTAGTCCTTCAAAGCCTTTAGCTCAGGCCCCGCCAGGGGATAGATCTTACCAAAAGGTATCTCTGCTCCAGGCAATAATTCAATTGGACAATCATATGGACGGTGAGGGGGAAGCTGGTCAGCGTTCTTCTTGTCACATAAATCCACATAGTCCTGGTATACAGCTGGTAGTTCAGGGGCTGACATGGTTCCTTTAGGAACAGAGCAAGCTGAAACTTCTGGACTCATCTGTTTCTCCGGAAAGTGTAATTCCTTGGTCTCCCAGTTAATCGTAGGGTTCTGAGCCTGCAGCCATGGTAGTCCTAGAATAATGGGAAAGTGGGGAGAAGAGATAAGCATAAAGGACAGTTTCTGTAATGTATGTAGTACAGTTCATATAGCGTCTTGTGCTTGGGTGCGATGAAAACACAGGAGTCACAGGTTTGATATAGAAAAGTCCTGTATTACTTCATACAAGTTGGCAGAAATAGTCACACAGTTTGCAGACACAGAAACAGGAGACACAGCAGGCCAGAGTAATCCAAGCTCAGCAATCACTCTCCAATACAGATTCAGGATCTTCTTCTCTGTTACCGTAATCCATGCAAACGTGGGTCTTTCAAAGAGCAGGGTTCAGAGTCCACAAGTGCTTCAGAGTTCCTCAGTAGGAATAGCTGGAGTACAAGGTCCAAGGCTTACAGGAGTCAAGTCACAGGTTCACTGCAGGCTAGATTCTGAAGCACTGATTGCTCAGCTGTGGCTGCTTAAGAAGCAAAGGAGAGAATCAGGGCGGGAACATGCAAGCTGGAAACTCCATTTTGACTGAGGGCAAGATAGCTGCAGCAAGACAGAAAGTAAAATGGCTGACGAACAAACTGAGTTTCAGGAATATATACATAGAACCTTACATTACTCCCCCCTTAAGGACAACCTCCGGATGACCTCAGACCAGGCTTGTGTGGGTACCTCTGATGAAACTGACGGAGCAAGCGAGGAGCATTAACGTTATTGACCGGTTCCCATGAGTTGTCCTCCACTGGGTAGCCCTGCCATTTAATCAGATATTGTAACTGATTTCTATACAACCTGGAATCTAAAATCCTTTCCACCACAAATTCTTCCTGACCATCGACTAGCACTGGGTCAGGGCAAGGAGAGGAATCGTCCAGGAAACGTATTGGGTGTCGCAGCCTTTAGTAGGGATACATGAAAGACAGGGTGGATTCTCATAGTTCTGGGCAGTTGAAGACGACAAGCAACGGCACTTATAATTTTACTGATTTTATAGGGTCCAATGTACTTATGTCCAAACTTAGACGATGGAATCTTTAACTTAAGATTTCTGGTTGACAGCCAGACCAAGTCTCCTACCTTGAAAGCTGGTGCAGGTTTACGAAATTTATCTGCTGCTTTCTTGTACCTTTCTTGAGCCGATTCCAGATTTTCCTTTAGAAGATCCATATTCTTCTGTCAAGACGTGATTCTTTCAGCCACTGCTGGTAAAGGCGTTTCTATGGGAAATCGTGGTAGAATGTTAGGATGATAACCTAGATTAGAGTAAAAAGGAGACTGTTTAGTGGAGGCACTCTGAGAGTTGTTATACGAGAACTCAGCTAATGGAAGTAGATCCACCCAATCATCCTGTAGGTGGCAGATAAAGCAGCGGAGATACTGCTCCAGGGTTTGATTGGTTCGTTCGGTCTGTCCATTAGTCTGGGGATGAAAAGCAGAAGAAAGGTTTACTTTAATGTCCAATGCTGCACAGAAATTTTGCCAAAACCTAGAAGTGAATTGCACCCCTCGATCCGAAATAACCTCATCCGGTACTCCATGTAAGCGAAACACATCTTTAATCATCAAATCTGATGTCTGTTTTGCAGTGGGTAAGCCGACACAAGGGATAAAATGAGCTGCCTTTGTTAGACGGTCAACCACCACTAGAATGGTGTTCTTCCCCTGAGAGGTTGGTAACTCCACAATGAAGTCCATAGAAATGGATCCCCACGGGCGGGACGGGGTGGGAAGAGGCTGTAACAGACCAGTTGGTGAGGAGCGAGGTGTTTTGCATCTTGCACAGACCTCACATGAAGTGACATAATTCAAAACATCCTTCCTGCAAGTGGGCCACCAAAAGAAACGAGAAAGAAATTCCTGTGTCTTTAGAATTCCTCTATGCCCAGCTATCTTGGAATCGTGAATGAGTTGCAATACTCTTAATCTGACTGTTTCAGGAATATACAGACGTTGTCCCTGAATCCACACACCATTCTTAAAGACAAGACTTACGTCCCTTGGGGTTGTGCCAAAAAGGAATCCGCATGGTATGCTTCCTTGATGTCCTTAAGTAGGTCTTGATTATGAATTACTCCTAGGAATCTAGAGTCAGGAAGAATAGTCTTAGGAGGAGTAATTGGACGTGTCTCTGCTGAGTAAATCCTAGAGAGTGCATCAGCCTTTCCATTGCGCGATCCTGGTCTATAAGAGATGATAAAATTAAATTGGTTTAAGAAAAGATTCCAGCGAGCCTGGCGAGGAGTCAGGCACTTAGCCGACCTGATAAACTCAAGGTTACGATGGTCTGTCAGGACGACTATTTGCTGTGCAGCTCCCTGAAGAAGGTGTCTCCATTCTTTGAAGGTGGCAATAATGGCCACAACTCTCTATTGCCCACATCGTAGTTCCTCTCAGCCGAAGACAACTGCTGGGAAAAGAAGGCACAGGGATGCAAGACATTCTTCTCACCTGTTCTCTGAGAGAGTATAGCTCCAACGGCACAGTCTGAAGCATCCACCTCTATTATGAAGGCAAGCTCGGGGTTGGGATGTACTAGGATAGGTGCAGTGGTAAATTTATCTTTTAGACGGGAAAATGCTTCCTGGGCTTGGGAGTCCAGGAAAACCTAGACTCTTTCCGGGTAAGTTGAGTGATAGGTGACACTACCTCAGAGAAATTTCTAATGAAACGTCTATAGAAGTTGGCAAACCCGATGAAGCGCTGTACCTCCTTCACATTTCTAGGACTTGGCCAATCCTTGATGGCTTGGGTTTTGCTTCCATCCATACTAATTCCTTGTGTAGACAGTACATACCCCAGAAATTGAATTTCGGTCCTATGGAATTCACACTTTTCAAGTTTGATGTAAAGATGATTTTGTCTTAGACGTTCCAAGACCATTCTCACATGTCCATGATGTTCCTCTGTGGAGTTAGAAAAAATTAGAATATCATCCAAATAAATTACCACGAATGTATCTAGGAGATCCCTGAAGATGTCATTCACCAAGTGTTGGAAAGTGGCTGGGGCGGTACTCAGACCAAAAGGCATAACTAGATATTCAAAGTGTCCATAGCGTGACCTGAATGCAGTCTTCCATTCATCCCCAGGTCTAATACGGACTAAGTTATAGGCCCCACGAAGATCTAGTTTAGAAAAAATTTTGGCATGTCGCACTCTCTCCAATAACTCAGGGATTAAAGGCAATGGATAACGGTTTCTAATAGTAACCTTATTGAGTTCCCTATAGTCTACGCATGGTCTCAGAGATCCATCTTTCTTCTTTACAAAGAAGATGGGTGCACCTGCAGGAGATGAAGAGGGGCGTATGAAGCCCTTGGCTAGATTTTCATCTATGTAATCCTTTAAAGCCTTTAGCTCGGGCCCCGCCAGGGGGTAGATCTTACCAAAAGGTATCTCTGCTCCAGGCAATAATTCAATTGGACAATCATATGGACGGTGAGGAGGAAGCTGGTCAGCGTTCTTCTTGTCACATAAATCCACATAGTCCTGGTATACAGCTGGTAGTTCAGGGACTGACATGATTCCTTTAGGAACAGAGCAAGCTGAAACTTTTGGACTCATCTGTTTCTCTGGAAAGTGTAATTCCTTGGTCTCCCAGTTAATGGTAGGATTCTGAGCCTGCAGCCATGGTAGCCCTAGAATAATGGGAAAGTGGGGAGAAGAGATAAGCATAAAGGACAGTTTCTCTTGATGATCTTTACCCATAAGAACCCTCAAAGGCTCTGTTTCCTGATCCACTGGTCCAGAGGTCAGCAGGGAGCCATCCACAGTTTCCATCTGTACTGGAGTAGCCTTCTTCACTGAACGTATTCCCTGTTTCAGAGCAAAGGAGACATCCATAAAATTTCCACTTGCCCCTGAGTCGATCATAGCAGAGCTAGACACCCAAGCTGAGTCAACCCAGAGTTTGATGGAAAGAAAGCAATGAGAATTGTTTTTCTTACAACTCAGCTGGGACACCGCTGAGGAAACTTGAAAAATGGCAGCGTTTACACAGTCAACGTCCTCAGAGGTAACGGAGTTTAAGTCCGAGAAATCAAGATCTGTTGCTGCAGATCTCTCTGGAGCCTGAGGCTCGGACCTGACAGATCCCCTCTCGCAACACTCACAATGAATGAGTGCTGCAGTAGTCT
Source organism: Oophaga sylvatica (assembly GCA_033576555.1). Lineage (NCBI taxonomy): Eukaryota > Metazoa > Chordata > Amphibia > Anura > Dendrobatidae > Oophaga > Oophaga sylvatica. The sequence goes on along the minus strand of JARQOD010000002.1, from coordinate 365,069,533 downwards.
TACGAGAACGGCTGGGGCAGTTTATAATGAAGTGCCCTGACTTACCACAATAGAAACATAGATTCTCCTTAAAACGATGTTCCTTGCGTGCATCACTAACCCGTCGTTGTAAAGAGTCTACCTGCATGGGTTCAGGTTCAGGTTCCCGTGTAATCCTACTCAAAGGTTCCTTAGCTGGAGAGGAAGGTAGGAAAGGTTAGTACGATTGCTTTCGAACCATCTCTCATGCCTGCGTTCAGTCAGACGAGTATCAATACGGATGCAGTAGTTAATAAAGTCACCTAACGCAGTGGGAGGGTCGGCACGAGCAAGTTCATCCTTAATCAGTGGAGATAACCCCTTTCGAAAAATAGATTTTTTGGCGGAACTGTCCCAGGTGGTATCAAGGGCCCATCTCCTGCAATCCAAGGCATATTCAGCTACGAGTGCTTACCTTGGCGCAAAGCTAACATGGCTGCTTCAGCTGTTGCACCTCGATTGGGGTCATCAAACACCTGCCCCATGGCTGAAATAAAATCATCAAGGTGATTCAAACAATCATCCTCAGTCTCAATCAGAGGGTTTGCCCACATTAAAGCCTTGTTGGTAAGCAACATAATTATAGTAAGCACCTTAGATCGTTCAGTGGGAAATTGTGAAGCATGTGCAGAAAAAAAAAGATTGCATTGATTAATAAATCCCCTGAATTTCTCACGTTCACCGCCAAAACGAAAAGGGGGCAACTTGGGAATCCCAGCACTCGGGGCTACGGCAGGAGCCTGGACTCGCCCCTCTAGAACCTCAATCCTGGCTCGCAAATCCTGGGTAGTCTGTCCAACCACTTGCAAATTGTGATTATTGAGGTCCTGTAGATTTGTAAAACGGGTCTTTATATTCTGCAAATCTGCAAGGATATTATCAGTCACTCCGCAAAGTTCCTTTATGCGGGCCTCCATTTTCCAGATCTTTTAAGACCGGATTACTGGAAGAAGAGGAGAGAAAAAAAAAACAATAGTGTTCACCTGTGGCAACACTGCAGAGAGAAAAAAAAATTAAGGGAACTGCTCACCTGGAATGGTTGTGAGAAGTCACAACCACTATCATCACAGAAAGTTTCAACCAGACATCTGATATCCAGAGTTACAGCAGACAAAAAAGAGAAAAGAAAGGAAAAAAAAAAAACAATAGTGTTTACCTGTGGTAACACTGCAAAAAGAAAAAACTTAAGGGAATTGCTCACCTGGAATGGTTGTGAGAAGTCACAACCACTGTCATCACAGAAAGTACAACCGGACGTCTGATATCCACAGTACAGCAGACACAGCCTTCCAGACCCAGCAGACACTAACGTTTTGGCTTCAGAATCTTGTAATGTATGTAGTACAGTTCATATAGCGTCTTGTGCTTGGGTGCGATGAAAACACAGGAGTCACAGGTTTGATATAGAAAAGTCCTGTATTACTTCATACAAGTTGGCAGAAATAGTCACACAGTTTGCAGACACAGAAACAGGAGACACAGCAGGCCAGAGTAATCCAAGCTCAGCAATCACTCTCCAATACAGATTCAGGGTCTTCTTCTCTGTTACCGTAAGTCCATGCAAACGTGGGTCTTTCAAAGAGCAGGGTTCAGAGTCCACAAGTGCTTCAGAGTTCCTCAGTAGGAATAGCTGGAGTACAAGGTCCAAGGCTTACAGGAGTCAAGTCACAGGTTCACTGCAGGCTAGATTCTGAAGCACTGATTGCTCAGCTGTGGCTGCTTAAGAAGCAAAGGAGAGAATCAGGGCGGGAACATGCAAGCTGGAAACTCCATTTTGACTGAGGGCAAGATAGCTGCAGCAAGACAGAAAGTAAAATGGCTGACGAACAAACTGAGTTTCAGGAATATATACATAGAACCTTACAGTTTCTCTTGATGATCTTTACCCATAAGGACCCTCAAAGGCTCCGTTTCCTGATCCACTGGTCCAGAGGTCAGCAGGGAGCCATCCACAGTCTCCATCTGTACTGGAGTAGCCTTCTTCACTGAACGTATCCCCTGTTTCAGAGCAAAGGAGATATCCATAAAATATCCACTTGCCCCTGAGTCGATCATAGCAGAGCTAGACACCCAAACTGAGTCAACCCAGAGTTTGATGGAAAGGAAGCAATGAGAATTGTTTTTCTTACAACTCAGCTGGGACACCGCTGAGGGTACTTGAAAAATTGAATCGTTTACACAGTCATCGTCCTCAGAAGTAACGGAGTTTAAGTCCGAGAAATCAATATCTGTTGATGCAGATCTCTCTGGAGCCTGAGGCTCTGACCTGACAGATCTCCTCTCGCAACACTCACAGTGAATGACTGCTGCAGTAGTCTTACGAGAACAGCTGGGGCAGTTTATAATGAAGTGCCCTGACTTACCACAGTAGAAACATAGATTTTCCTTTAAACTATGTTCTTTGCGTGCATCACTAACCCGTCTTTGTAAAGAGTCCACCTGCATGGGTTCAGGTTCTGGTTCCCTTGTGATCCTACTCAAAGGTTCCTTAGCTGGGGAGGAAGGTAGGAAAAGGTAAGTGCGATTACTTTTGAACCATCTCTCTTGTCTGCGTTCAGTCAGACGAGCATCAATACAGATGCAGTAGTTAATAAAGTCACCTAACGCAGTGGGAGGGTCGGCACGAGCAAGTTCATCCTTAATCAGTGGAGACAACCCTTTCCGAAAAATAGATTTTTTGGCGGAACTGTCCCAAGTGGTATCGAGGGCCCATCTCCTGAAATCCAAGGCATATTCGGCTACTGAGCGCTTACCTTGGCGCAAAGTTAACATGACTGCTTCAGCTGTTGCACCTCGATTGGGGTCATCAAACACCTGCCCCATGGCTGAAATGAAAGAATCAAGATGATTCAAACATTCATCCCCAGTCTCAGTCAGAGGGTTTGCCCACATCAAAGCCTTGTTGGTAAGCAACATGATTATAGTAAGCACTTTAGATCATTCAGTGGGAAATTGTGAAGCATGTGCAGAGAAAAATAGATTACATTGGTTAATAAATCCCCTGAATTTCTCACGTTCACCGCCAAAATGAAAAGGGGGTAACTTGAGGATCCCAGAACTCGGGGTTATGGCAGGAGCCTGGACTCGTTCCTCTAGAGCCTCAATCTTGGCTCGTAAATCCTGGGTAGTTTGTCCAAACACTTGCAAATTGTGATTAGTGAGGTCCTGTAGGCTTGCAAAACGGGTCTTTAAAGTCTGTATATCTGCAAGGATTGTATCAGTCACTCCGCAAAGCTCCTTTATGCGAGCCTCCATCTTCCAGATCTTTTAAGGCAGAAGTACTGGAAGGAGAAGAGGAAAGGAAAAAAAAAACACAATAGTGTTTACCTGTGGTAACACTCCAGAGTAAAATTAAGGGAATGCTCTCACCTGGAATGGTTGTGAGAAGTCACAACCACTGTCATCACAGAAGGTATAAATGGACATCTGACATCCACAGTCACAGCAGACACGGCCTTCCCAGACCCAGAAGACACTAACATTGGCTTCAGAATCTTGTGATGTATGGTATACAGTTCATATAACGTCTTGTGCTTGGGTGCGAGGAAAACACATGAGACCCAGGTTTGATATGGAAGGACTTGTATTACTTCATACAAGTAGGCAAAAGGGTCACACAGTTTGCAGGTACAGAGGCAGGAGACACAGCAGGCCAGAGTAACTTTAAGCTCAGCAATAACTCTCCACAACAGGTTCAGGATCTCTTCTCTGTTACCGTAATTCCCTTGCAAACGTGGATTTACCAAACAGCAGGTTTCCAGAGTCCACAAGTGTTCCAAAGTTCCTCAGTAGGTAATGGCTGGAGTACAAAGTCCAAGGTTTCCAGGAGTCAGGTCACAGGCTGACTGCAGGCTTGATTCTAAAGCACTGATTGCTCAGCTGAGGCTGCTTAAGAGGCAAGAGGGAGAGAATCAGGGCGGGAACATGAAAGCTGGAAACTCCATATTGACTGAGGGCAAGATAGCTGCAGCAAGACAGAAAGCAAAATGGCCGAGGGAAAAAACTGAGTTTCAAGAAACATGTCAAAAGAGACAAAGAACCTTACACCAGCAAACTTCCAAATGAACCAGGAACCACAATTGAGACAAGAACAATTGATCACCGGCAACCATCATGGGAGGGAACCTCCCTTATATCAGACCAGTCCGTGATTCCAGATTGCCACTCCTCGCTGAAAGGTTCAGTACTGTCTGTAACCACCAGAGGAAGCCTCTGCTCAGAAACCATCTCTAGCACATTTATAACACCGGGTACTAAGAATGTGAAAGCCGATGCTTTGTCTCGCAGTTTTTCTCCCATAGTTGGTGCTGAGGAGGAGGAGAACATTTTACAAGAAGGGGTTGTGATTGCTGCTTTGGACTCTGTGTTGGAAGATGAGATTCTTAAAGCACAGGGGAATGCCCCATCTAACACTCCCCATGGGAGGTTGTTTGTGCCTGGGACCTTTAGGAGAGATTTGTTTGTGGAGTGTCATGAGTCTCGGTTGGCAGGTCATCCTGGAATCTCTGAGACCAAGAGACTTGTGGGTCGCAGTTTTTGGTGGCCGGGATGGCAGAAGGAAGTCATTAAGTGGGTGCGTCAATGTACTGTGTGCTAGATCTAAGTCTTCACATACTCCTGCTGCGGGGTTGCTTTGCCCTTTGGAGGTTCCTAGTGCACCTTGGACACATTTGGCTATGGACTTTATTACTGACCTTCCCCCCTCTGAGGGTTTCACTGTCATCTGGGTGGTCGTGGACCGTTTTAGCAAGATGTGTCATTTGGTTCCTTTCATCAAACTGCCCTGCACTAAGACTCTCGCTAAGGCCTTTGTCAAGGAAATTGTCAGACTACATGGCGTTCCTACTGACATTGTTTCCGATAGGGGACCTCAGTTCGTGGCTCGTTTTTGGCGCGCCTTTGTGACAGGTTGGGAGTTCATTTGTCGTTTTCATCTGGATATCATCCTGAGTCTAATGGCCAGACAGAAAGGAAAAATCAGGATGTTGAGCAGTTTTTGCGTTGTTTTGTAGCAGACAATCAAGAGGGGTGGTCTGAGTTTCTGCCACTTGCTGAATTTGCTCTTAACAACCAAAAAAATATTTAGAGTTGAGAGTCCTCAGTGGTTGATACCTTTTAATGGCTAACTGAAAAGATGGTAACAAATTGCAAGCTTTCGAGACTACTCAGGTCTCTTCATCAGGCTCTTAACAACCATACATCCTCTTCTGCTGGTTGTTCGCCTTTTTTTTGTTGTACTGAGAGACATCCGTCGTTTGGGTCATTCTCCAAATTGGTATCGGCCGTGCCTGAAGAGGAGAATTTTTCTGGTGATTTGGAGAGAGTTTGGACGGATGTACGTGGTAATCTTCAGGAGGCTAACAGAAAATCTAAAGGGTACTTGGATAGGAAACGGCAAGAGGTTTTGTTTGCTATTGGTGACATGGTTTGGTTATCCTCTAAGATTCTCAGGTTGAGGATTCCTTCTAAAAAATTGGGTCCCAAGTTTGTAGGGCCCTTTAAGGTGCTTCAGGTTTTTAACCAATCGGCTGTTAGGTTGGAGGTTCCTACCTCCTGGAAGATTAATCCAGTGTTTCATGTTTCTCTGTTGAAAAGAGCTGATGTGTCGGATGGAGAAGCCTCTGCCACTGTTCCCCCGGTGGTGGAGGACGGGGAATATGAAATTTCCCGTATCCTAAATTCTAGACGGTATAGAGGGAGTTTGCAGTATCTCGTCGCTTGGAAGGGTTTCGGACCCGAGGATAATTCATGGGTGAGGGCGGATGATGTTTCTGCGTCCAGACTTGTCAGAGCGTTTCACAAGAGGTTTCCGGATAAGCCTGGGCCTAGGGGATCCGGAGGATCCTCTTAGAAGGAGGGGTACTGTTAGAACTCTCCTGTTAGTTTTTTTTGTTATCTTGCTGGTCACATGACCTTTGTGGCCTATTTAATCCTGCTCCGCCCTTCTGGCTTTGCTGGACTTCATTGTAACTTCTACTCTTAAGCTCGCCGGGTGCTTTGTTACCTTACTCAGATAGTTTTGCTTTGTCTTTTGACCTCTATGTTCTATGTTGTTTTGCTTTTCTTTTTACTGCTACAACTTCTGTTAGGAGGTGTCCACCTTTTCTCCCAGTCCCTAGTGCTTGTAGGGATCCCTTCCTCGCATCTATAGGTCTTCGTTCAGACTAGCTGAGGACTTTAGCAGGATCAGGTTCCCCGTTACATCGTAGGGATTGAGCTTAGTTTCATTGTAGGGACAGATTTCCCTTTCTTTCCTTAGTGCTTGTAGCAGAACATAACAGGTGGTCTGTAGGGGCATCATACTGTGTGATAGGGATCATACATTGTATGGATGGTCTGTAGGGGCATCATACAGTGGTTTTTATGGGCATCATACTGTGGGTGGTGCGGATCATACAGTGTATGGGTGGTCTGTAGGGGCATCATACTGTGTGAAGGGGATCATACAGTGTATGGGTGGTCTGTAGGGGCATCATACTATGTGTGGTGAGGATCATAAAGTGTATGGGTGGTCTGTAGGGGCATCATACTGTGTAGTGGGGATCATACAGTGTATGGGTGGTCTGTAGGGGCATCATACTGTGTGGTGGGGATCATACAGTGTATGGCTAGTCTGTAGGGGCATCATACTGTGTGTTGGGGATCATGCAGTGTACCGGTGGTCTGTAGGGGCATCATACTGTGGAGGGGATCATACAGTGTATGGGTGGTCTGTAGGGGTATCATACTGTGTGTGGTGGGGTCATACTGTGTATGGGTGGTCTGTAGGGGCATCATACTGTGTGTGGTGGGGATCATACAGTGTATGGGTGGTCTGTAGGGGCATCATACTGTGTGGTGGGGATCATACAGTGTATTGGTGGTCTGTAGGGGCATCATACTGTGTGTGGTGGGGATCATTAAGTGTATTGGTGGTCTGTAGAGGCATCGCACTGTGCGTGGTGGGGATCATACAGTGCATGGGGTGGTCTGTAGGGGCATCATACTGTGTGGTGTGGATCATACAGTGTATGGGTGATCTGTAGGGGCATCATACTGTGTGTGGTGGGGATCATACAGTGCATGGGGTGGTCTGTAGGGGCATCATACTGTGGTGGGGATCATACAGTGCATGGGGTGGACTGTAGGGGCATCATACTGTGTGGTGGGGATTATATTGTGTATGGGTGGTCTGTAGGGGCATCATACTGTGTGTGGTGGGGAGCATACAGTGTATTGGTGGTCTGTAGGGGCATCATACTGTGTGTGGTGGGGAGCATACAGTGTATTGGTGGTCTGTAGGGGCATCAAACTGTGGTGGGGATTATATAGTGTATGGGTTGTCTGTAGGGGCATCATGCTGTGTGGTGGGGATCATACAGTGTATGGGTGGTCTGTAGGGGCATCATACTGTGTGTGGTGGGGATCATACAGTGTATGGGATTTCTGTAGGGGCATCATACTGTGTGGTGGGGATCATGCAATGCATGGGGTGGTCTGTAGGGGCATCATACTGTGTGGTTGGGATCACACAGTGTATGGGTGGTCTGTAGGGGCATCATACTGTGTGTGGTGGGGATCATGCAATGCATGGGTGGTCTGTAGGGGCATCATACTGTGTGGTGGGGATCATAGTGTATGGGTGGTCTGTTAGGGGCATCATACTGTGTGGTGGGGATCATACAGTGTATGGGTGGTCTGTAGGGGCATCATACTGTTTGGTGGGGATCATACAGTGTATGGATGGTCTATAGGGGCATAATACTGTGTGGTGGGGATCATACAATGTATGGGTGGTCTGTAGGGGCATCATACTGTGTGGTGGGGATCATACAGTGTATGGGTGGTCTGTAGGGGCATAATACTGTGTGGTGGAGATCATACAGTGTATGGGTGGTCTGTAGGGGCATCATACTGTGTGATGGGGATCATACAGTTTATGGGTGGTCTGCAGGGGCATCATACTGTGTGTGGTGGGGATCATACTGTGTATGGTTGGTCTGTAGGGCATCATACTGTGTGTGGTGGGGATCATACAGTGTATGGGTGGTCTGTAGGGGCATCATACTGTGTGGGGGGGATCATACAGTGTATGGGTGGTCTGTATGGGAATCGTACTGTGTGTGGTGGGGATCATACAGTGTATGGGTGGTCTGTAGGGGCATCATACTGTGTGGTGGGGATCATACAGTATATGGGTTGTCTGTAGGGGCATCATACTGTGTGTGGTGGGGATCATACAGTGTATGGGTGGTCTTTTGGGCATCATACTGTGTGGTGGGGATCATACAGTGTATGGGTGATCTGTAGGGGCATCACACAGTGTGGTGGGGATCGTCCAGTGCATGGGGTGGTCTGTAAGGGCATCATGTGTGGTGGGGATTATATTGTGTATGGTGGTCTGTAGGGGCATCATACTGTATGTGGTGGGGATCATACAGTGTATGGGTGTTCTGTAGGGGGCATCATACTGTGTGTGGTGGGGATCATACAGTGTATGGGTGGTCTGTAGGGGCATCATACAGTGTATGGGTGGTCTGTAGGGGCATCATACTGTGTGGGGTGGGATCATACGTGTATGGGTAGTCTTTAGGGGCTCATACTGTGTGTGGTGGGGATCATACAGTGTATGGGTGGTCTGTAGGGGCATCATACTGTGTAGTGGGGATCATACAGTGTAGGGGTTGTCTGTAGGGGCATCATACTGTGTGTGGTGGGGATCATACTGTGTATGGTTGGTCTGTAGGGCATCATACTGTGTGTGGTGGGATCATACAGCATATGGGTGGTCTGTAGGGGCATCATACTGTGTGGTGGGGATCATACAGTGTTTGGGTGGTCTGTAGGGCCATCATACTTTGTGTGGTGGAATCATACAGTGTATGGGTGGTCTGTAGGGGCATCAAACTGTGTGCTGGGGATCATAAAGTGTATGGGTGGTTAGTAGGGGCATCATACTGTGTGTGGTGAGGATCATACAGTGTATGGGTGATCTGTAGGGGTATCACACAGTGTGGTGGGGATCGTCCAGTGCATGGGGTGGTCTGTAAGGGCATCATGTGTGGTGGGGATTATATTGTGTATGGTTGGTCTGTAGGGGCATCATACTGTATGTGGTGGGGATCATACAGTGTATGGGTGTTCTGTAGGGGCATCATACTGTGTGTGGTGGGGATCATACAGTGTATGGGTGGTCTGTAGGGGCATCATACAGTGTATGGGTGGTCTGTAGGGGCATCATACTGTGTGTGGTGGGGATCATACTGTGTATGGGTAGTCTTTAGGGGCATCATACTGTGTGTGGTGGGGATCATACAGTGTATGGGTTGTCTGTAGGGGCATCATACTGTGTGTGGTGGGGATCATACTGTGTATGGTTGGTCTGTAGGCATCATACTGTGTGTGGTGGGGATCATACAGCATATGGGTGGTCTGTAGGGGCATCATACTGTGTGGTGGGGATCATACAGTGTATGGGTGGTCTGTAGGGCCATCATACTTTGTGTGGTGGAATCATACAGTGTATGGGTGGTCTGTAGGGGCATCAAACTGTGTGCTGGGGATCATAAAGTGTATGGGTGGTTAGTAGGGGCATCATACTGTGTGTGGTGGGGATCATACAGTGTATGGGTGGTCTGTAGGGGCATCATACCGTGTGTGGTGGGGATCATACAGTGTATGGGTGGTCTGTAGGGGCATCATACTGTGTGGTGGGGATCATACATTGTATGGGTGGTCTGTAATGGCATCATACTGTGTGTTAGATAATATGGGGAATTCACTATCAGGACATTAAAGTGCAAGCTGGGGCATCATACTGTTCTAGGGGGAAATTGTGAGGGTATCAAGCTGCGTATGTGGGAATGTACTGTGGGGGCAACATAATGTATAGGGGGCAGTTGGAGGGCATCATAGCAATCCTAGCCACAGATTACTGCTGATTGATGGTCAGTTTATTACTGAGGGGCCCTAACATTGTCAGTCAGAGCTTGTATACTCCAAGCTATGGTGGGACAATCCTCTTTTCAAAAACTATAGGCTATGTGCACATGTTGCATTTATTAAGCGTTTTTGCCGCGGTTTCTCGGCATGAAAACGCTTACACAACGCAACCCATTACATTCTATGACATTCCACATAGCTATGCTATTGCTGCGTATTTTTTCCGCGGCTGAATCGCATCGCGGAAAAATAAGCAGCATGCTCATTCTTTTTGCGTAATCGCGGCGATTACACCGCCATAGGATTGCATTGAAACGCTCACTTTACACATGTGGCTATGCCCACCATGCATGGAGTGCTTCATGTGCGGTTGGTACCCAGGGTCTGGAGGAGAGGAGACTCTCCTCCAGGCCCTGGGTACCATATTCTTGTAAAAAATAGAATTAAAATAAAAAATATGGATATACTCACCCTGTGTCGGTCTCCAGAGATTTCCCGCTCCTCAGCGACGCTGCCGCCAAGTTCCGTTCCCAGGAATGCATTGCGAGAATCACCCCAGATGACGTAGCGGTCGAGTGACCGCGACGTCATCAGAAGTCAATCGCGCAATGCATCCCTGGGAACGGAACTTGCCGGCAGCGTCGCTGAGGAGCGGGAAATCTCCGGAGACCGACACAGGGTGAGTATATCCATATTTTTTTGATTATTTTTAACATTCTCAATAGTAAAAAGTTTGTTACACTAGTCAAACACTGTGTGACCAACCTGCCAATCAGTTTTCCAAGCGATGCTACAGATTGCTTGGGAAACGCTAGTATTCTGTGAGCTAAATACGCTTGCAAAATGCTAGTTTTTTTGCGGGAAAACGCAAAACGGATGGATGCGTATTTCACGCCGCAGGGAGTTGCGAGAATGCTGCGGAAGGAGTTTCTGACCGTGTGCACATAGGCCTATAGTAGCCACAAATCCTGATGCTTTTCGAACGTCACAGGTTGTCTGACACACACTGGTACTTGTCACAGTAAAACATATGGCAGCTGACAGGTGACAGTACCATGAACATTCTGCCTATGAAGAAAGCTTTACATTGCTTTGGTCTTCAAAAAAATGGCCACCAGGTACCAGTCACGACGTCTAGCAGACATAGAGCGGTAAAGCTCTAGCGCTGGGAACTAAACATGCGTGAGTGCGTATGACGTCATCAGAAAGTGCGGGAACAGTTGCTAAGGAGACGGCAGTTGAATGATGGAGACGGAAGAAGCCGCTGTGACAGTCTTGCAGGTGAGCGACAAGGAATTCTCCATAATGGGGATTCTAGAAGTCTTGGCATTACACGAGTACCGCACGCTGCTCTGTACCGTCTGTAGGGGATGTGGGGCAGAGCTGAGCACCGCACACTGCTCTGTACCGTCTGTAGAGGATGTGGGGCAGAGCTGAGCACCGCACACTGCTCTGTACCGTCTGTAGAGGATGTGGGGCAGAGCTGAGCACCGCACGCTGCTCTGTACCGTCTGTAGGGGATGTGGGGCAGAGCTGAGCACTGCACGCTGCTCTGTACCGTCTGTAGGGATGTGGGGCAGAGCTGAGCACCGCACACTGCTCTGTACCGTCTGTAGAGGATGTGGGGCAAGCTGAGCACCGCACACTGCTCTGTACCGTCTGTAGGGATGTGGGCAGAGTGGCCCGCACAGTCTTACCCCTTAAAAGGATTTGGGGGGAAACTGACACCGCACATGCCGTCCTCTGTAGAGGTTGGGGCAGGCTTTCCCCCCCGGCTCTGTCCTTAGGGAGTGGGGGAGCTGAGACCGGAAATCGCTCTGTACCCCTGTAGAGGGATTGGGGCAAGCTGACCGCCCTGTCTTCCGTTGAAGGTGGGGGCAGAGCTGAGCACCGCACCTGCTCTGGCCGTCGGAGGTGGGGCAGAGTGAGCCCGCCCCCCTGCTCTGTACCCCTTGTAAGGGGTGTGGGGGAGCGAGCACCCCACATGTCTGTACCGTTTAGAGGTGGGGGCGGGGCACCGCACTGCTTGACCTCTGAAGGGGGGGGCAGTGCTGAATGCCGCGTCTGTAGAGGTGTGGGCAGAGCGGACCGCCGTGCTTGTACCGCTGTGGGATGTGGGGCAGAGCTGAACCGCACACCCTTTCCCCTGTAGGGATTGGGGCAAAGGTGGCCCCACTGCTTGACCTTGTAGGGATTGGGGCAGAGTGACACCGACGCTCTTTTCCTTTGAGGTTTGGGGGAGAGTGACACCCCCCTGCTCACCTCGTAGGGGGGGCAAACTGAGACCGCCACGCTTGCCCTCTTAAGGATGGGGGGCGAGCGAGACGCACCTGCTCTTACGTTTTAAAATGTGGGGGGAAAGGGGGCCCCAACTGTTGTCCTCGTAGGGGGTGGGGGCAGGGGCTGGCACCCCCCAAATCTTTTGACTGTCTACATACTTACAAGTTTCTAAACCCAAAAACCCGTTAGTGTCTGCTGGTTGGGGTGTGTCTGTGTACTGTGGTATCAGACGTCCGGTTGTACTTTCTGTGATGCAGGGGTTGTGCTTTTCACAAACCCTTCCAGGGAGAAATTTCCCCAAATTTTTTTTTTTTTGCGTGATACCCAGGGGAAACACTATTGTTTTTTTTCCTTTCTTTTTTCTTTTTTTTTGCTGTAATCTGGATTCGATTCTGGTTAAATTTCTGTGATGATAGTGGGTTTTGACTCTCAAACCATTCCCGGTGAGCAGTTCCCTTAATTTTTTTTTTTTCTTTTGCAGTGTTGCACGGGGAACATATTGTTTTTTTTTTTCCTCCTCTTCTTCCCAGTAATCTGTCTAAAAAAATTGGGAAAAGGAGGCCCGCATAAAGAAATTGCGGAGTGATGATAATATCCTTGCAGATTTTCGTAAAACCCGTTTTACAAATTACGGACCCCCAATAATCACAATTTGCAAATGGTTGGACGACTACCCAGTTTGCGGCCAGGATTGGGTTCTAGAGGGGGGAGTCCAGGCTCCTGCCGTAGCCCCGAGTGCGGGATCCCCAAATTCCCCCTTTTTGTTTTTTGGGGTGAACGTGAGAAATTCAGGGTTTATTAATAAATGCAAACTTTTTTTTTTTGCAAATCTTCCAAATTCCCCCTGAACGACTAAGGTGCTTCTATAATTATGTTGCTTTCCAACAAGGCTTTTAAAGTGGGCAAAACCCCCTGTTTAGACGAGGGGTGATTGTTTGAAACCCTTTTATGATTTTATTTCCCATGGGCAGGGTTTTGATGACCCAATCGAGGTAACGCTGAAGCAGCCATGTTAGCTTTGCGCCAAGGGAAGCACCGTATAAATATGCCTTGGATTGCGGGAGAGGGGCCCTTGATACCACCTGGACAGTTCCCCCAAAAAAAATCTTTTTTTCGAAAGGGGTTTTCTCCCTGATTAGGATAAAACTTGTGTCCGACCCTCCCATTGCTTAGGTGATTTATTAATACTCACCGTATTGATACTCTTTTACTAAAACGCAGGGGGAAGATGGTTCGAAAACTCGTTTCTAACCTTTTCCACCTTCCTCTCCACTAAGGGAACCCTTTTTAGATAACGGGAACCTGAACCTGAACCCAGCAGGGAGACTCTTTAAACGAGGGTTATGATGCACGCAAGGAACAGTTTTAAGGGGAATCTAGTTTCTATTGTGTAAATCAGGGCATTTTTATTAACTGCCCCAGCCGTTTCGTAAACTCTCAGCACTCATTCATTGTGATGTTGCGAGAGGGGGTTGTCAGGTCCGAGCCTAGGTCCAAGAGATTGCAGCAAGATCTTTATTTCAGGCTTAAACTCCGTTCCTTAGGAGTTGATGTGTAAACGCGCCATTTTTCAGTTTCTCAGCGGTGTCCCCGTGAGTTGTAAGAAAAACAATTCTCATTGTTTTTTTCCATAAAACTTGGGTTGACCGTTTGGGGTGTTACTCTGCTATGATGACTCGGGGGCAAGGGAAATTTTTAGGGGATGTCCCTTTGCTCTAAACGGGGAATACGTTCAGTGAAGAAGGTACCCCAGACAGGGGAAAACTGGGGATGGTCCCTGTGACCTTGGACCGTGGATCGGGAAAAACAGACCTTTTGAGGGTTTTTAGGGTAAAGATCATCAAGAAAAACTGTCCTTTTGCTTATCTCTTCTCCCCCATTTTCCCCATTTTCTGGGGCTACCTGGCTGCAGGTCAAAACCCCTACCATTAACTGGGAGACCAAGGAATTTCACTTTCCAGAGAAACAGTGAGCCCAAAAAAGTTTCAGCTTGCTCGGGCCTAAAGGAACATGTCAGTCCCTAACTCCCAGCTTTTATCCGGATATGGGTTTTTATGTGACAAGAAAAAACGTGCCCAGTTCCCTCCTCACCGCCCCATATGATTGCCAATTGAATTATTGCCTGGAGCAGAGATACCTTTTGGTAAAATCTACCCCCTGGCGGGGCCCCCGGGAAGGGTTTAAAGGTTCTAGATAAAATTGCAAGGGCTTCATCGCCCCCCTTTTATTCCAGGTTTCACCCATTTTTTTAAAGAAGAAAAAAGGATCTCGGAGACATTTGGGGTAGACTATAGGGATCAATAAGGTTCTATTAAAACCCTTTCATTCCTTTTTAAACCCTAGTATTGGAGGAGTGGACATGCCAAAATTTTTTTCAAAAATAGATCTTCGTGGGGCCAAAAACTATCCCATTAGACCTGGGGAGAATGGAAAACGCTTTTGGGCACGTATGGACACTTTGAATATCTAGTTTTGCCTTTTTTTCTGAGTAACCCCCCCCCGCCCTTTCCACTTGGTTTAAAAAATCTTCAGGGCTCTTATACATTCGTGGTAATTTATTTTGGGTGATTTAATTTTTTTTTAACTCCCAGAGGAACATCATGGAATGTAAATGGTCTTGGAAGTCTAAAAAAAAATTCTTTGATCAAAATTTAAAAGTGTGAATTCCATAGGACCGAAAAACAAAATTTTTGGGGTAGAACTGTTACACAAGGTTATAGGATGGAAGCAAAACCCCAAACCATCAAGGGTTGGCCAAGTCCTAGAAATTGAAGGAGTCAGCGCTTTATGGGTTTTCCAACTTCTATAGACGTTTTAATTTGAAATTTCTTGAGGGAGTGTCACCCATCACTCAACTTACCCCGGAAAGACTAGGTTTTCCTGGGCTCCCAAGCCCAGGAAAGGGATTTTCCCTCAAAAGATAAATTTACCCCTGCCCTATCCTATACATCCCAAACCCCCAGTTGCCTTTATAATAAGGTGGATGCTTCAGATGTGGTTGGAGCTTTTTCCTCTCAGGAACAGGTGAGAAGAATGTCTTGCTCCCTGTGCCTTCTTTTCCCCCAGTTGTCTTCGGCTGGAGGAACTACGTGTGGGCAATAGAGAGTTGTTGGCCTTATTCCGCCTTCAAAGAAGGGGCACCTTCTTCAGGGGGTGCACAGCAAATAGTCGTCCGCAGACCATGTAACCTTGAGTTTATCAGGTCGGGAAGTGTCTACTCCTCGCCAGGTCGCTGGAATCTTTTTTAAACCAATTAATTTTTTATCTCTTTTAGACAGGTCGCGCAATGGAAAGGTGATCACTCTCTGGATTTTCCGCAGAGCACTCCAATTAACCCTCCAGCTATTTTTCCTGATCTGTTTCCCGGGAGTAATTCAAAATCAAGATCAAAGGGGACATAAGGAAGCATACCATGCGGGACCTTTTTGGCACAACCCCCAAGGGCGAAAGTTTTGTCTTTAAATGGTGTGTGGATTCGGGGAAAGTCTTATTTTCCCTGAAATGTCAGATGGGTATTGAAACTATTCACGTTCCAAGATTGGGCATAGGGAAATTCAAAGAACAGGAAATTTCTTTCTCGTTTTTTTGGTGGCCCCTTGCGGGAAGGATTTTGAATTTTCATTTCATGTGAGGTCTGTGCAAGAAAAAAACCCCTCGCTCCTCCCCAAAACTGGTCTGTTCACCCCTCCCCCCACCCCGTCCCGCCCGGGGGGACCCATTTCTATGGACTTCATTGGGAGTTAAAAAACTCTCGGGGAAAAACCCATTTGTGGTGTTGCCCGTTAACAAAGGCAGTCTTTTATCTTGTGCGGCTTCCCCACTCAAAAAACAGACATCGATTTGATGAAAAAGATGTGTTTCGCTTACGGGGGTTTTTACCGGATGGGTTATTTGGTAAGGTTCTAGTTTTTCCTGAAACTCAGTTTGTTGTCAGCATTTTACTTTCTGTCTTGCTGCAGCTATCTTGCCCTCAGCAAAATGGAGTTTCCAGCTTGCATGTTCCCCCCTGATTCTCTCCTTTGCTTCTTAAGCAGCCACAGCTGAGCAATCAGTGCTTCAGAATCTAGCCTGCAGTGAACCTGTGACTTGACTCCTGTAAGCCTTGGACCTTGTACTCCAGCTATTCCTACTGAGGAACTCTGAAGCACTTGTGGACTCTGAACCCTGCTCTTTGAAAGACCCACGTTTGCATGGACTTACGGTAACAGAGAAGAAGATCTGAATTGTATTGGAGAGTGATTGCTGAGCTTGGATTACTCTGGCCTGCTGTGTTCCTGTTTCTGTGTCTGCAAACTGTGTGACTATTTCTGCCATTGTATGAAGTAATACAGGACTTTTCTATATCAAACCTGTGACTCCTTGTTTCATCGCACCCAAGCACAAGACGCTATATGAATGTACTACATACATTACAGCTGCTCTGTACCGTCTGTAGAGGATGTGGGGCAGAGCTGAGCACCGCACGCTGCTCTGTACCGTCTGTAGAGGATGTGAGGCAGAGCTGAGCACCTACAGCTGCTCTGTACCGTCTGTAGAGGATGTGGGGCAGAGCTGAGCACCGCACGCTGCTCTGTACCGTCTGTAGAGGATGTGAGGCAGAGCTGAGCACCGCACACTGCTCTGTACCGTCTGTAGAGGATGTGAGGCAGAGCTGAGCACCGCACGCTGCTCTGTACCGTTGTAGAGGATGTGGGGCAGAGCTGAGCACTGCACGCTGCTCTGTACCGTCTGTAGAGGATGTGAGGCAGAGCTGAGCACCGCACCTGCTCTGTACGTCTGTAGAGGATGTGGGGCAGAGCTGAGCACCGCACGCTGCTCTGTACCATCTGTAGAGGATGTGGGGCGAGCTGAGCACCGCACGCTGCTCTGTACCGTCTGTAGAGGTATGTGGGGCAGAGCTGAGCACCGCACGCTGCTCTGTACCGTCTGTAGAGGATGTGAGGCAGAGCTGAGCACTGCACGCTGCTCTGTACCGTCTGTAGGGATTGTGGCAGAGCTGAGCACGCACGCTGCTCTGTACCGTCTGTAGAGGATGTGGGGCAGAGCTGAGCACCGCACGCTGCTCTGTACCGTCTGTAGAGGATGTGAGGCAAGTGAGCACCGCCACTGCTCGCCCTCTGTAGAGGGTGTGGGGGGAGAGTGGCACCGACGCGCTCTGTACCCTTGTAGAGGGTGTGGGGGGAGTGAGCCCGCAACTGCTCTGTACCCCTGTAGAGGTTGGGGCGGTGAGCACCGCACATGCCTGTACCGTCTGTAGGGGGTGGGGGGAAGCTGAGCACCGCACCTGCTTGTACCGTCTGTGGGGATTGGGGAAGCTGAGCACCGCCACTGCTCTGTACCCTCTGTGAGGTTTGGGGCAGAGCTGAGCACCGCACATGCTCTGTACCCTCTGTAGAGGGTTGGGGCAGAGGAGCACCCCACGCTGCTCGTACCGTCTGTAGAGGATGGGGGCAAAGGGGTGAGCACCGCACATGTCTGCCGTCTGTAGGGATGGGGGCAGAGTGAGCCCGCACCGCTCTGTACCGTCTGTGAGGATAGGGGCAAGTGAGCACCCCACCTGCTCTGTAGGGATGTGGGGCAGAGGAGCACTGCCGCTGCTCTGTACCGTCTGTAAGGTTTTGGGGCAAAGGGTGAGCACTGACGTGCTCTGTACCGTCTGTAGAGAAGGAGGCAGAGCGAGACCCCACATGCTCTGTAACCTCTGTAAAAGGGATGTGGGGCAGAGTGACACCCCCCGCTGCTCTGTGGTCTGTGAGGATGTGGGGGAGAGCTGGCACCGCACAAGCTCTGTACCTCTGTAAGGAGTGGGGCGAGCTGGCACTGCCGTGCTCTGTACCCTCTGTAGAGGGTGGGGGCAGAGTGACACCGCACCTGCCGTCCATTGTAGAGGTGAGGGGGGAGTGGGCACCGCACCTGATCTGTAGAGGATGTGGGGCAGAGCTAGCACCCCCGCGCCTGTCCGTCTGTAGAGGATGAGGGAGGCTGAGCACTGCCGCTGCTCTTAAGGATGTGGGCGAGCGAGCAGCACGCTGCCTTTACCGTCTTTAGAGGGTGTGGGGCAGAGTAGCACCGACGTCTCTGTTTTCGTCTGTAAGGGATTACAACTGACACCCACCTCTCTTTTTACCTCTTAAATTCAAATTAACACTACACCCTCTTTTTAAATTCAACTACACCCCACCTGCTCTTACCTCTTTAAATACAACTGACCCCACCTCCTTTTGGGAAAGTTTTGGGGGGACGAGCCCCCACGTTTGTAGCTTAGAGGGGGAGGGGGGAAACCCCCCCCCTCTTACCCTCTTTAAGGTTTTCAACTACACCCACGCTTCTAGGATTGGGGCAGAGCTGACACCCACACTGCTCTGTACCTCTTAGAGGTGTGGGGCAGAGTGAGCACCCACGTGC
>JARQOD010000002.1:364984622-365050809 GCA_033576555.1 Oophaga sylvatica | reverse complement strand
GAAGAGCACTGTGGCTTAGACAGTGGACCGGGGACGCGGTCTCCAAGCAAGGTTTGCTATCTTTAGCTTACAAGGGTGGTCAGCTATTTGGATCTGACCTCACGGAGCTGATTGCCAAGGCAAAGGCAAAAGAAACGGCATTACCGCAGCGAAGAGCTGTGACTTCTGCGTCTGGCAGGCCTAGTGCCGGTAGTAGTCGACTGTCCTTTCGGTCCAGGGGACGGTTTGGTCAGCCCTCTTGGGGATCGGGTCGTCCCTCTTTTTCAGGAAAAAAGAACTCTCAGAAATCCCGCACTCCCTGGAAACAGAGCTTCCGTCAAGACAAGCGGGAAGCTGACAAAAAGCCCGCTAAGGCGGACTGACGCCAGGGTCTCACTCGAGGGCTCTCGAGTGGGGGGTCGTTTACTCCAATTCGAACCGACTTGGGCTTCCCGCGTGTCGGACGCCTGGGTGACGCGGGTTGTATCGGCAGGCTACTTCATAGAGTTTCTTTCTCGAACCCCAGACAGTTTTTGTCAATCTCGCATTCCGTCAGAGCCCGAACTATTTGCCGCTCTACTGCGGGAGGTAGATTCCCTTCTGCAGAAGGGTGTGGTGGTACCGGTTCCGCCGGAGGACCGGGGAAGAGGGTTTTATTCCAACCTCTTTGTGGTCCCCAAAAAGGAGGACAAATTTCGCCCCATTCTGGATCTCAAAAGATTGAATCGGCATGTCCGCACCCGGAAATTCCGCATGGAGTCGCTTCGCTCCGTTGTGGCGGCCCTGTCGCAGAACGACTTTTTGGTGTCAATCGACATTCGCGACGCTTATTTGCATGTTCCCATCGGAAGGGCCCACCAACGCTTCCTTCGTTTTGCCATAGGTCAGGACCATTACCAGTTTGTGGCCCTGCCATTCGGGTTGGCCTCAGCTCCCAGAGTTTTCACGAAAATTCTGGCACCTCTCATGGCGATCCTTCGAAGACAGGGGGTTACGATTCTTCCCTACCTGGACGACCTTTTGATTGTGGCGTCCTCAAAGGAGGAGGCGGTGACGGCTCGCAATCTATCCCTTCAGCTCCTGGAGGACTTCGGGTGGCTGGTCAATTGGGAGAAGTCGTCTCTGGAACCGTCGCAGTCAATACTTTTTTTGGGGATGCATTTCGACACGGTACGAGCAGTGGTGTCTCTGCCCCCAGACAAGCAAGCAAGTCTTCTTCGACATGTACAGGTTATGAAGTCTTCGACAGCAATGTCCCTTCGAAGGTGTATGCGCCTTCTGGGTTTGATGGTGGCGTCAATGGAGGCAATTCCGTTTGCCCAATTTCATTCCAGGGCTCTCCAAATGCTCATTTTGAACCGTTGGGATCGATCGCAGGTTTAGCTGGATTGCAGTGTCATCATCTCCCACAGGGTGCGAGAGTCTCTAGGATGGTGGTTACGTCCGGAAGTGTTATCCCTGGGGAAGTCCTTCCTCCCTCCGAGGTGGTCGGTCATAACCACCGATGCCAGCCTGACGGGCTGGGGGGGTGTCTGGAACGATCTCTGGATTCAGGGAGTATGGTCGTCGGAAGAGTCTGTCCTGCCGATCAACATTCTGGAATTGAGGGCAATTTTCCTTTGCCTCCAACACTGGACGGTCCCTTTAAGCGGTTCTACCAGTCCGAGTGCAGACAGACAACGCGACGGCGGTCGCGTATATCAACCATCAAGGTGGGACAAGGAGCTTCAAGCTCATGATGGAGGTGTCTCGGATCCTGGTATGGGCCGAGGCCAGGGTGCCAGCCATCTCTGCGATTCACATTCCAGGAGTTCAGAATGTCACGGCGGACTTCCTCAGTCGCGAAAAGATGGATCCCGGAGAATGGAGTCTTCATCCGGAAATGTTTGCACTGCTGTGCTCCCGTTGGGGAACTCCCCAAGTGGATTTGATGGCATCAAGGTTCAATGCCAAGTTACCAACGTTCATGTCCAGGTACAAGGACCCCAAGGCTGTGGCGGTGGATGCTCTGGTGGCTCCGTGGGACCAATTCAAGCTAATCTATGTGTTCCCGCCGATATCCTTACTTCCTCTGGTGTTGCGTCGGATCAGACTGGAGAGAGTCCCGGCTATGTTGATAGCCCCAGATTGGCCGAGGAGGACGTGGTTCTCGACGCTGGTGTCGCTTCTGGCAGCGCCTCCACTTCCACTCCCTCTTCGCCCGGACCTGTTAACCCAAGGGCCCGTTCGTCACCCGGACCTGAAGTCTCTGCGTTTGACGGCGTGACTCTTGAGACCGAAATCTTGAGCCGTCAAGGTTTTTCAGCCGAAGTCATTGCTACTCTGCGAGCTGCCAGAGGTCCGGCTACTACTAGGATTTATCACAAGACTTGGGAAGCCTTCTTTTCGTGGTGTTCGGTTCTTCAAAGAACCCGAGGATTTTTTCCATTCCCAATTTGTTGGCCTTTTTGCAGTACGGGCTGGACAAGGGATTGGCAGTTAGCACTCTGAAGGGGCAGGTTTCTGCTTTGTCCTTGCTGTTTCGGAAGGCTATTTCTTCGCGTAGGGACGTACGTTCCTTTTTTCGCGGAGTAACCCGTCAGTTTCCCCCGCAGAAGGCGTTTGTGTCTCCTTGGCGGCTCAATCTTGTCTTGGAGGCTCTTCAACATGGGCCTTTTGAGCCTATGGACTCTGTTAGCCTTTCTTTGCTCTCTTGGAAGGTTGCCTTCCTAGTGGCGGTCACTTCTTTGAGAAGGGTTTCTGAGTTGGCGGCTCTTTCTTGCTCGCCTCCTTTTCTGGAGTTTCACCCGGATTGAGTAGTGCTTCACACACGGGGCGACTTTCTACCTAAGGTGGTGTCACAATTTCATGTTAACCAGGATATTGTGTTGCCCTCGCTCTGTCCGGAGCCGAGGAATGCGAAGGAACGGGCTTTGCACACTTTGGATTTAGTGCGGGCTTTGAAGTTCTATTTGTCTATTACTCAAAGTTTTCGGAAGTCGGATTCTCTGTTTGTGATTCCAGCAGGTCGTCGACGTGGTCAACGAGCTTCCAAGGACTCTATAGCTCGTTGGATTCGGTCGGCCATTTTAGAGGCTTACCGACTTAAGGGCGAACTTTGCCCGGTTAAGATTCGAGCTCACTCCACGAGGGCTGTGGGTTCATCGTGGGCCTTTCATCAAGGAGCCTCGGCAGCTCAGCTCTGCCGGGCGGCGACCTGGCGCTCCGTCCACACGTTTACGAAATTTTATAAGGTGGACGTCAGTGCTTCCGCTGATGCGGCCTTAGGACTAGTTGCGCATTTATCTAAGTTGTGGGGAATCTGCCTCTGTTGGTTTTTTGCCCACCCTTAATTTCTGGACTGCTTTGGGACGTTCCACTAGTAATGACTGTGTCTCCCTTCCTTCCATCTGCTGCTGAAAGACGGATTTTGGTAAGACCTTACCTGTAAAATCCTTTTCAGCGAAGGAAGGAAGGGAGACACAGATCCCTCCCATGGCAGAAGTGTGTTGTTGTGTTTTCAGATGCGGCGTGACCCTTCTCTGATAGCGATTATCTGGGCTGAGGTCGGCGCGCTAAGGCTCTGTTCCAGCATTGCCAGCTCATTGCAGTGGTCAGGTTCAGTGAGTAGTACCTGGGACTGTGTGGTTTTTTCTGTTATATGCATAACCTGTCTTGTTTTTTTTCTCTGAAGTTATTCAGAAGGGGTTATGTTGCTCCGCTGGTGATATTTGCTCTTCCTTAGCTTGTGTACGGACTGGAGAGCTGGAGTAGGAGGAGCCCAAGCTGGAGGGGCCGGTCAACACTCTTTTTAATCTGAGGTGTTCTATCCTGTGTGGGCTCCGCCTACCCACTAGTAATGACTGTGTCTCCCTTCCTTCCTTCGCTGAAAAGGATTTTACAGGTAAGGTCTTACCAAAATCCGTCTTTTTCTAGGTTCACCAAATGCTATAACTGACCTGCTATTATGATTCTCCAGGTCATTACGAGTTCATAGACAACAAACATGTCTAGGTTCTCTTTTATCTAAGTGGTGAAAAAAAAAATTCCAAACTTTGTTAAAAAAGAAAAAAAATTGTGCCATTTTCAAAGACCCGTAGCGTCTCCATTTTTTGTGATCTGGGGTTGTTTGAGGGCTTGTTTTTTGCGTGCCGAACTGACGTTTTTAATTATACCATTTTGGTGCAGATAAGTTCTTTTGATCGCCCATTATTGCAGTTTAATGCAATGTCACGTCAAACCAAAAAAACTTAATTGTGACGTTTTGATGTTTTTTTCTCGCTACGCTGTTTAGCGGTCAGGTTAAACTTTCTTTTTATTGATAGACCGAGCCATTCTGAACGCGACGATAGCAAATATGTGTAGGTTTGATTTTTTTTTAATTGTTTTATTTTGATTGGGGCGAAAGGGGGTGATTTGAACTTTATGTTTTTTTTTATATTTTTAAATACATTTTTTTACTTTTGGCATGCTTCAATAGCCTCCATAGGAGGCTAGACGCTGCCATAGTGCCATGTCCTCTGCTACATAGAGGTGATGCATAGATCACCTCTATGTAGCTGAATTACAGCATTGCTTTGAGCACCAACCACAGGGTGACGCTCATAGCAATCTGCCATCAACAACCATAGAGGTCTCGAGGAGACCTCTGGTTGTGATGGCAACACATCGCTGACCCCTGATCACGTGACGGGGGTCAGTGATGTGCGTATTTCCGGCCCGGCGGCCGGAAGCGCGCGTTAAAAGCGGCTGTCAGAGTTTGACAGCCGCATTTAACTAGTTAATAGCGGCGGGCGCATCACAATTCCACCCGTCGCTATTGCGGGCACATGTCAGCTGTTCAAAACAGCTGACATGTCCCGGCTTTGATGTGGGCTCACTGCCAGAGCCTACATCAAAGGGGGAGACACGACATGGGTAGTACTAGTACGGCACATGTCGTGAAGGGGTTAAAACAAGTTTTCACATAGGGGAAAAAAACAACAACTTTCCAGAACAGATCTAATGAGGTATCTAAAAACTGCATACATAGCAATTATACGTATACACAGCAAATCTGAGAAAGGTACAAGACCTGCCCCCATTCTAGAGTACAGAAAAGTTCTTCCTTTCTTCAGGGTTGGAAAAACAACTCAAGGTAAAGGAGCTAGGGTGGGGGAGATGGTAGCTGTGTCTTCCCCTAGGGCAGTGATGGCTAACCTTGGCACTCCAGCTGTTGTAAAACTACAACTCACAGCATGCCCTTGCAACCTGCAGCAGTTGAGGCATGCTGGGAGTTGTAGTTCTCCAACAGCTGGAGTGCCAAGGTTCACCATCACGGCCCTAGGGGCTGTACATCAGATACATAAGGTTTTTAAGTCGGGCATTACTGATACAACTATATTCGATAGCGTCTGAATGTAAATATTATTATTTAGCAGGGTGTGTTTCTGTTTAACTCGCAGCATATCTTTTAAATTTTTTTGTACTTTATTCTAGAGATTACCATAAAGACTGCAAATGAACTAAGAAAGCTCAGAAGTCATTTAGCGATGGAGATATTATGGGTGCAACAAGCAATCACCAGTAGAAAGAATGTAAGTAGCTAATTTTTCTGCATAGTGCTTCCAGTAAGATCTCTTTCACACATCAGTTTTTTGCCATCAGTCACAATCCGTCGAATTTTGAAAAAAACGGATCCAGCGACTGATGCCGCCGGCTTCCGTTTCTTTAACAGCATGCTCGGATCCAATTGCCAGCCCCCAAGTAGGAAAGGTACCTGCCTCAAGTATTGGTGAAAACATATATGCAGTGTGTGTGTGTGATTTATATTATATATATATATATTATATATATATATATATATATTATATATATATCTCTATATATCTATAGATATATATATATATATATATATATATATATATATATATATATATATATAATTTCATAGAGCTATAGATAGCAGAATAGGTGAAAATGCAATTGTCTGCATCTGTAAAATCATTACAGAACACGACAGGATATGAGACATGGTTTACATACAGTAAACCATTGCATATCCGTTATTTTTTATATGTCCCTCACTAATAATGTTAGTAGTGTGTCTGTAAAATTTTTGAGCTATAAGTGTTAAATCATGGATTAATTCACGGAAAAAACTTGCGTGGGCTCTCGCTCAATTTCCTCCGCCAGAGAGGGCAAGCCAGTGACTGAGGGCAGAAATTAATAGCTTAGAGAGGGACCATTGTTTTTGGGCCTCCCATGGCTAAAAAAAATCTGCCCCCAGCCACCCCAGAAAAGGCGCATCTGTAAGATGCACCAATTCTGGCACTTACTCTCTCTCTTCCCATTGCCCTGTAGCGGTGGCATATGGGGTAATAAGGGGTTAATGACACCTTGCTATTGCAAGGTGACATTAAGCCTGGTTAATAATGGAGAGCTGTCAATATTAATCCACTAGTCTGAAAGGGTTAAAAAAACACAATAAGAATGAAGATTTTTAATGAAATAAACACACATTTTTTCCATCTTTATTACACTCCCAATTCATACTGAAGCCATCGATCTCCTAGGAAAAATCCAAAATAAAAAAAGCACCACTATACCCATACCTGTCCGCCGTACAGTCAAGTCCCACGCCGCAATCCATCTGAAGGGGTTATATAGTTTACAACTGGGAGCGGTGCTAATGCGACCGGCCCAGCTGTAAACCACGGAGGAATAAAGGAAAAGCTGCCTGCACAGCCGCCCAGCCTGACCGGACATGAACTGATTAGTGTGGGAAAGTTTCTGAACATTTTCCCACGCTGGTGAGTTCACCTCAGGTCAGGTGCGGGGAGTCTGCGCAGCCTAAGTGATCACACATCAGAGGAGAGAGAAATAGGGTTCCCCGATTTCCCCCCTCCCCCGTACCTCCCGGTGTCCCTGGACCCTCCTGCAGCCGACGTTATTCTTTCGAGAAGAAAAAGACAGGCGCATGTGTAGTGCGCCCGCCGAGATCTGCCGGCCGGCAACAATAGGAAATTTTTCCTATTGGTTCATTTTGATCACTGTGATAGACCCTATCATAGAGATCAAAATAAAAAAATAGTAAATCAACCCCCCTGCCCCTTTATCACCCCCTTAGTTAGGTAAAAATAAAAAAAATGTATTTATTTTTATTTGGGTTATGGTTAGGCTTATAGTTGGAGTTGGGCTAAAGTTAGGGTTGGGCTACTGTTAGGGTTGTGGTTATGGTTGGGATTAGGGTTAGGGGTGTGTTAGGGTTAGGTTTGTGGTTAGGACTATGGTTAGGGTTGGAATTAGGGTTAGGGGTGTGTTGGGGTTAGGTTTGTGGTTTGAATTGGTGAATCAGGTGGTCTCCAAATGCGACATGGCGCCACCATTGATTCCAGCCAATTTTGTGTTCAAAAATTCAAACAGTGCTCCCTCCCTTCTGAGCCCTGCCATGCGCCCAAGCAGTGGCTTTCCCCCACATACGGGGTATTGGCGTACTCAGGAAACATTGCACAACAAATTTTGTGGTCCATTTTCCCCTGATACCCTTGTGAAGATAAAAAAAAAAATTGGTTCCAAAGTAATTTTTTTGTCAAAAAAGTAAAATGTTCATTTTTTCCTTCCACATTGCTTTAGTTCTCGTGAAGCACCGCAAGCGTAAATAAACTTCTTGAATGTGGTTTTGCGCACCTTGAGGGGTGCAGTTTTTAGAATGGTGTCACTTTTGGGTATTTTCTGTTATATTGACCCCCCAAACTCACTTCAAATGTGAGGTGGTCCCTAAAAAGTAATATTTCCCACATGTCTACTTTACAACAGAACAATTTTGGAAACAATTTTTTTTGGTTAGGACGTTATAAGGGTTAAAAGTTAACCAGCGATTTCTCAATTTTCCAACAAAATTTACAAAACCATTTTTGAACTATTTTGTGCGATATGACTCTGATTTAAGGGTACAAAAATTAAGTTTTAAAATTGCAAAATTTTCAAAATTTTTGCCAAATTTCCATTTTTTTCATAAATAACTCAAAAACGCAAGTTATATCAAATAAATTGTACCACTATCATGAAGTACAATATGTCACAAAAAACATTCTCAGAATCAGTGGGATCCGTTAAAGCGTTCCAGAGTTATAACCTCATAAAGTGACAGTGGTCAGAATTGTAAAAAAAAATTGGCCTGGTCATAAAGTACAAAATTGGCTCTGTCACTACAGGGTTAAGAGATCATTTCATCTTCAACTTGCTTAACTGTTCACTATAACAGACAGTAATTTTGACCTGGGGTTGCCCAAACTCTTACATGCCACTGTGTGTGTATATATCTACTATATAATCGTCTAATTCTGTCTGTCTGTAACGGAAATCCTGCGTCGCTGATTGGTCGCGACCTCTCTGCTCAGCTGCTTCCAGATTGGATGTGGGTTTTTCTGGGGAAGTGGTGTGGGCACGCCCCTTGGATACCCGACCACGGCCTTAGTAACGTCACAGAGACTGTCACAGAACCTGTTTTAGAGAGCAGTTCTATGAGCAATAACATTTAATGATAATGTATATATTTTACCCAGAAAATCCTATGTATTTATTGCATTATTCTTAAATCTTCATAAATAAACTACATACATATTTTAGAATACCGATGAGTTAGAATCGGGCCACCATCTAGTATATATATAACAATCCAAAGAAAGGAACAGCACTCCGTTCAGATGGGTGAAAAAAGAGCTACTTTATTGAGCCCATGGATGCAATGTTTCGGTTCAAAGTGTGAACCTTTTTCACACTTTGAACCGAAACATTGCATCAATGGGCTCAATAAAGTAGCTCTTTTTTCACCCATCTGAACGGAGTGCTGTTCCTTTCTTTGGATTGTTATATTGCAAGGTTTGGTACTTGCCTGTTGGAACTTGTGCACCTGGACTCTTTGCTTTTTTCTTTTTTGTGCTGTTCTAGTTCTTTTATATTATATATATTATATATATATATATATATATATATATATATATATATATATATTTATATATATATATATATTACAGTACAGACCAAGAGTTTGGACACACCTTCTCTTTGAAAGATTTTTCTGTATTTTCATGACTATGAAAATTGTACATTCACACTGAAGGCATCAAAACTATGAATTAACACATGTGGAATTATAGACTTAACAAAAAAGTGTGAAACAACTGAAATTATGTCTTATATTCTAGGTTCTACAAAGTAGCCACCTTTTGCTTTGATGACTGCTTTGCACACTCTTGGCATTCTCTTGATGAGCTTCAAGAGGTAGTCACCGGAAATGGTCTTCCAACAATCTTGAAGAAGTTCCCAGAGATGCTTAGCACTTGTTGGCCCTTTTGCCTTCACTCTGCAGTCCAGCTCACCCCAAACCATCTCGATTGGGTTCAGGTCTGGTGACGGTGGAGGCCAGGTCATCTGGCGTAGCACCCCATCACTCTCTTTCTTGGTCAAATAGCCCTTACACAGCCTGGAGGTGTGTTTGGGGTCATTGTCCTGTTGAAAAATAAATGATGGTCCAAATAAACGCAAACCGGATTGTGAAGGAAACCCCCTTCCTTCCACGTCACCAATGTGACATAACTACACAGGCACAGCTCTCCGGTGCCCCCTTTGTCTCTCAGGTCAGTAAGGGAACTGCACCTAGAGCAAATGGCCGCCGGGGAGGGTGTCCTGTTACCCGCTGGGTATTCTAAGATTCGTGATCAGAGTAAAAGCATCAGCCCAAGATTAATTTTATGGTTTAATTGCCTTAAGGGCGCACTAGATAATTACAGAAATATACAGTAAGCTATACAACTTAATTACAGTGGATTTGCAGTCAGAGTAAAATACAATAATGGTACAAGGCTTAGAGGTATTAGCTAGAGGTCAATATTACCAGGTTGTAGGGGCATGTGGAGGCAGGGAGCTCTGCGATCCACAGGTGAGAGTCTTAGTTGCTGGACAGTCCCCCAAAACGTGTGCCGCTGCTCCCTGGCAGATCTGTCCCTTGGTCCTTAGTTCTTGATTGTCTTGGCTTCTGTGAGAATGGATCCAGTCTGGCCATAGCTCACAATTCTTAAACCTGCTAGGTCCCTCCCCTCGGTGTCCGAGGGTGGTCTGATAATCTCCACCCTTAGCTCCCTGCAGAATTTATTCCCAATATCTAGCAAAGGGGTTAACTTTCTCCAGGACGATCAGATCAGGACACGAGAGGTACCAGCTGATGCAGTATGTTTTGCCTGTCGCATGGAGATCAAACCTGGCCCGATTGGGTCTCTGTGGAGGGCCAATCTCTATATCTCAGACCCCCGAGCCATCACCGACTCGGGAGTTGCACTATCTGATGCCCGAGGTCCACAGGATCACGCAGATATTTTTTAGGAGAATGTACCTACAAAGATGTGCTCATAATTCATAATCCTAGAACCGAGCCGTCATGGCTAGGAGATACAATAGATGTGTTTTCTGTGTCTAGCTGGCAGGTATAATCTAATTGAAGCCCCCAGCTTTGAAGTACTGTTTTGGCCTGGCCTACTTAGCATACTAACAGGCCTGAGCAGTAAATCCTGTCTTGAGCCGAATCTACTCAGCATACTAATAGACCTTTTCATTCACAGTGGAGACTAAACCCTATTGTATTGGATATGCCCACAGGCCATGGGGAATTACAGCAGTTAGATGCTGTGAATCTGTGAATTCAGACAAAATGGCGACTAGAGCAGGCCTTATCCAAGATGGTGGCTGTTCCTTCCTCACACGGATGGACTAGCATGCCGCTGCAAGATGCTGTGGTAGCCATGCTGCTTCAGTATGCCTTCAATTTTGAATAAATCCCCCACAGTGTCACCAGCAAAGCACCCCCACACCATCACACCTCCTCCTCCATGCTTCACGGTGGGAACCAGACATGTGGAGTCCATCCGTTCACCTTTTCTGTGTCGCACAAAGACACTGGTTGGAACTCATCAGACCAAAGCACAGATTTCCACTGGCCTAATGTCCATTCCTTGTGTTCTTTAGCCCAAACAAGTCTCTTCTGCTTGTTGCCTGTCCTTAGCAGTGGTTTCCTAGCAGCTATTTTACCATGAAGGCCTGCTGCACAAAGTCTCCTCTTAACAGTTGTTGTAGATGTGTCTGCTGCCAGAACTCTGTGTGGCATTGACCTGGTCTCTAATCTGAGCTGCTGTTAACCTGCGATTTCTGAGGCTGGTGACTCGGATAAACTTATCTTCAGAAGCAGAGATGACTCTTGGTCTTCCTTTCCTGGGGCGGTCCTCATGTGAGCCAGTTTCTTTGTGGCGCTTGATGGTTTTTGCAACTGCGCTTGGGGACACTTTCAAAGTTTTCCCAATTTTTCGGACTGACTGACCTTCATTTCTTAAAGTAATGATACCCACTCATTTTTCTTTACTTAGCTGCTTTTTTCTTGCCATAATACAAATTCTAACAGTCTATTCAGTAGGACTATCAGCTGTGTATCCACCAGACTTCTGCACAACACAAGTGATGGTCCCAACCCCATTTATAAGGCCAGAAATCCCACTTATTAAACCTGACAGGGCACACCTGTGAAGTGAAAACCATTTCCGGTGACTACCTCTTGAAGCTCATCAAGAGAATGCCAAGAGTGTGCAAAACAGTCATCAAAGCAAAAGATGGCTGCTTTGAAGAACCTAGAATATAAGACATAATTTCAGTTGTTACACACTTTTTTGTTAAGTATATAATTCCACATGTGTTAATTCATAGTTTTGATGCCTCCAGTGATGGCCCAATTCTAACGCATCGGGTATTCTAGAATACAGTATGTATGTAGTTTATTTATGCATGGCTCCGCTCCCACCCTCCCATCCTTGTATGCATGGCTCCGCTCCCACCCTCCCATCCTTGTATGCATGTCTCCCGCCTCCCATCCTTGTATACATGGCTCCCCTGTCCCATCTTGTATACATGGCTTCGCTCCCCCCTCCTTGTATGCATGGCTCCGCTCCACCCTCCCATCCTGTATACATGGCTCCGCTCCACCCTCCTATCCTGTATACATGGCTCCGCTCCACCCTCCCATCCTTGTATGCATGGCTCCGCTCCACCCTCCCATCCTATATACATAGCTCCGCTCCCACCCTCCCATCCTATATACATGGCTCCGCTCCCACCCTCCCATCCTATATACATGGCTCCGCTCTCACCCTCCCATCCTATATACATGGCTCCGCTCCCACCCTCCCATCCTATATACATGGCTCCGCTCCCACCCTCCCATCCTATATACATGGCTCCTCTCCCACCCTTCCATCCTATATAAATGGCTCCGCTCCCACCCTCCCATCCTATATACATACCCTGACACGGTCGCTGCACGTCCCGGCATCTCTATCCCGGCGCGTCAGCTTCTTCCTCTGTGGTGCGGTCACGTGTTACCGCTCATTAAGTAGACAAAAAAATCATGAATATGGACGCCACGCCTATGGGAGTGGAGTCGCGTCCATATTCATAACCTTAATGAGCGGTACTACGTGACCGCACCACAGAGGAAGAAGCAGAAGCGCCGGGACAGGGATGCAGGGGCGGAAGGTGAGTATGTACGTGGAGATGACCCGCGGCTACCGTCGGGAGATCAGCGGCTAGCGACGCTGATCTCCCGACAATAGCGGTGGCTGAAATCCTGTGCCAATTCACGGCCGGACTGTGCCTGTCGCTGATTGGTCGCGTCCGGCCAGACTAGACCACTCAGCGACACAGGATTTCCGTTACAGTCGGAAGTTATAAATTAGACAGTTATATAGTAGATATATATAATGCTTACTCTTTCACAGTAAGTAATTTCTGTAGGTGATGCAATCACCTAATGACCATTTTTGTGTTTTTTTTTTCTTCCACAGTATCTTATGGTAAGACAGAAGTTGGGAGCCTGTGATTTATTTTCTGTGATTCAGAAATTAGCTTGATGCCAGATGTGTACCAGGAACTTCACACTTCAAGACCACAGTTATAACATTTTTGATGGAGCATTCTCCAATGTGTCCTTCATTACATTTTTGAGGATGATCACTGCTGACTTTCTGTCTAAATAACAATAAACATTTGACATATTTAATAATGGTTTTTGCCAAATATAAGAAATAAGTAATAAACTTAATTTATTGTTCATGTCTGTTTCTAAAGCCTTTTCAGTATTTAAAAAAGCATCACATCGAATAAGTTCAGTTTATTTTGTGTATAGGAGACATTAACCCTTTCCTGACATGCGGGAGCTGCGTTACCTCAAACTGCCTCACGCCGAGCATCGCCACGATCGAGTGCAAGTGTCAGCTGTTTGTGAGAGCTGACGCCCATGATCCTTGCTAGCACCGCTTGTGGGCGTTTAACCCGTGTGATGCCGCTGTCAATAGTGACAGCGACATCGAGTGGCATTGCAGAGGGAGGGAGCTCCCTCTGTGCTCTCATCGGCATAACGTGATGCGATCGCGTTATGCCGATAGTCTCTATGGTGACCCTGGGCCGAAAGATGGCCACAGGGTCACCCAGGGACAGTGGCCTTATCAGCTCTTGCTCAGAGCACGAGCTGACACGCCTCCTCCCTGCATGTCAGACGCTTTTCTAATGCTCTGCAATGCAGAATCATTGCAGAGGACAATGCAAAAAAGTTAATAAAAATATTAACAAAAAATCACAGAATAAAGGAAAAAAATATTCATCCAATAAATACATTTATTTATGTAAAAAAAAGTACACTTTTGATATCACCGAGTCCAAAACGACCCGACCTATAAAACTGTCTCACTAGTTAACACCTTCAGTGAACACCGTTGAAAAAATAAAAAAACGAGACAAAAAACGATGCTTTATCATTATACCGCCGAACAGAAAGTAGAATAAAACACGAGCAAAAAGACCAATCTAAATAAAAATGGTATCTCTGAAAACGTCATCTTGTCCCGCAAAAAACAAGCCGCCATACAGCTCCATCACTGGGGAAAATAAAAAAGTTATAGCGCTCAGATTAAAGCGATACAAAAATAATTATTTTTTTCTATAAAATAGTTTTGTGTAAAAGTGCCAAAACATAAATAAAATGATATAAAAGTGGTATCGCTGTTATCATACTGACCCGAAGAATAAAGCTTCACGTTTATTGTAGAAACATTAAAAGGACATAGTGGATACATCTGGAAGCCCAGGATGGCTAGCAACCTACGCGTTTTGACTGTGAGGTCTTAATCATGGTCCATGATTAAGACATCACGGTCGAAACGCGTCAGTTGCTAGCCATCCTGGGCTTCCAAGTGTATCCACTATGTCCTTTTAATGTTTCTACAATAAACGTGAAGTTTTATTCCTGACCAGGCAGAAGGACCTCTTTCACATTGTTTGCTTCTGCATGCCCAGGGCAACTCCCTGCGTGGACTTCATCTTCATCTGAAGAAGTGATATACAGTGAGTTGACTCTCCTATTCCCTGTCCCTCTATATGAAGAATAAAGCTGCCTTATTAATTTTACCACACGCAGAACAGCATGAAAAAAAAAAAAAATAATTCTTGGATTGCTGGTGTTTGTTCATTCTGCCTTTGAAAAATCTGTAGAGAAAGCGTTCAAAAAATGTCATGTGCCCTAAAAATGGAACAGATAAAAACGTGTTGGCCGAAATATCAAAAAATTATAGCCATCAAAATATGGCGATACAAAAACTAGCTTTTGCAATAAAAAGCGTCTTTTAGTCTGACAGCATTCAATCATAATAAAAAGCTATAAATCTGGTATCGCTGTGATTGGATGATGTGAAAAATAGTTGTCTAATCAACTATACCGCACAAGGAACGACGTAAAAAATAAAATCAATTATTCACCTTGTGTTGATTTTTTTTTTTTTCTGCCTCACAAAGGTCGCAGTAAGGCTCGGCTCACATTTATCCTACGCTCTGCTGAGCGCTTACACAGGGATTTCCATGTAAATCTCTGAAATACATGATTCAGACACAACCCCAGGCGGAAGATTCCCTATAATGAGAAAGATGGAAGCTGTCTGGCCTATGATTGGATGGTGTCCATCGTTTTAGGCGTGCATAAAGACACGGTCGACCACAGTTTTGTACACCTCTGAAAAGGACATCGCTGAACAGAGCCGAGACTGAGTACAGTGTAACGCTGCTGCCCCGCTATGATGAATGGATCCCTCGGGGGGTCTCGTCTGAATCGCGTCACTCAGACATTTAGATGTAAACCCCGATGTTAGTGCTCAGCATAGGGCGCAGGATAAGTGATCCCAAATATTATGTACAATGTTAACTACAAAAGCTTCAAATCAATCTACAAAAAAAGTCCCCACTCAGATGCGTCATCTGTCAATCGAAATATAGGGGCTTCCACATTACTTGTAGCACAGAGCTCTGATAAAGCGCTATGGCTTCACACCCCCCAAAAGAAATTCAGCAAATTCTACACTCTCAAATGCCCCTCCCTTCTGAGCACCACAGTGTACCTAAACCATATTTAGTGTCTACAAGTTTGGCATTTCTGTAGCGATGACAGCCCTCCTAAGTTACAGGTGCATGTATCCAGAAACATGAGCTGGGCACTACCACGTATTGGTGACTGCAACGTACGGGCACCACAATGGTAGTTTGCAATTTTCACTCATCAACATCCACTGATGCTTGTTTCTGGAAAACACCCATGAAGTCAAAATCATCACTACACCTGTTGATAAATTCTCAAAGGGTTATAATTTCCAAAATGGGCAAGGGGGATTCTGCTCTTCTAGCAATTAGGAGCTAGGTATATGGAGTCCGCAAACTACAGTGGGTACGGAAAGTATTCAGACCCCTTTAAATTGTTCACTCTTTGTTTCATTGCAGCCATTTGGTAAATTCGAAAAAGTTCATTTTTTTTTCTCATTAATGTAGACTCTGCACCCCATCTTGATTGAAAAAAACAGAAATGTAGAAATTTTTGCAAATTTATTAAAAAAAGAAAAGCTGAAATATCACATGGTCCTAAATATTCAGACCCCTTGCTCAGTATTGAGTAGATGCACCCTTTTGAGCTAGTACAGCCATGAGTCATCTTGGGAATGATGCAACAATTTTTCACACCTGGATTTGGGGATCCTCTGCCATTCTTCCTTTCCTATATTCTTTCCGTACCCACTGTATTCTAGCAAAATCTGTTCTCCAGGAGGAAAATAGCGCTCCGTCCCTCCAGCGTTTTGCCGTATGGCTAAGCAATACTGTACATCCACATTTTGAGATATTTCCACATTCAGCAGAAATTGTGGGACAAATTTTGGTTCCATTTTTACCCATCTCAAGGTGTGAAAATGTAAAATCTGGGGCTGAAACAAAATTTTGATAGTTGTTAGTAAAAATGTAATTATTTTTTCTTCACTGCTCAATGGTATAAAATTCTGTGACACACCGTGGTGTCAATATGATCACTGCACACCCGTAGATGAATTCATTGACAGGTGTTTATAATATGGGGTCAGTTATGGGGGAGTTCTGCTATTCTGGAATCTCAGAGGCTTTACCAATGTGGCATGGCACACTCAAACCAGTTGTGCAAAATCTGAACTCCAATATGGCTCTTCTTCCCTTCTGAGCTTTGCACTGTGCCTCAAATAGTTTTCAGTCACATATTGGGGGGTACTCAGGAGAAATTGCACAAAAAATTTTGGGGTTAATTTTTTCCTGTTACCTTTGTGAAAATAATAAAATTGGGGCTAATAAACCTTTTTGTGGGGAAAATGTGTTTTGTTTTTTCTTTTTACTTTCACGGCTCAACATAATAAACTTCTGTGAAGCACCTGGGGGTTCAAGGTGCTCACCACATATCTAGATAAGTTTCCTGAGGGTCTACTTTCCAAAATTGGGTCACTTGTGGTGGGTTTCCACGTTTAGGCACATCATGGGCTCTCCAAACGTGACATGGCGTCTGCTAATGATTCCAGCAAATTTTAGATTCAAAAAGTCAAATGCCACTCCTTCCTTTCAGAGCCCTGCTGTGTGCCAAAACAGTAGTTTTCCCCCACATATGAAGTATGGAGTCCTTTTTTTCCTGTTACCCTTGTGGAATAAAAAAATTGGGTCGAAAGTAAAATTTTTATCTAAAAAAAGTTAAATGTTCATTTTTGTTTCCTTCCACATTCCATTAATTTCTGTGAAGCACCTGAAGGGTTAATAACCTTGAATGTGGTTTTGAACACCTTGAGGGGTCCAGTTTTTAGAATGGTGTCACTGAGTATTTTCTGTCATACAGACTCCTCAAAGTCACTTCAAATGTGATGTGGTCCCTACAAAAAATGGTTTTCTAATTTTTTTGGGAAAAATAAGAATTCGGTGGTCAACTTTTAACCCTTAGAACTTCCTAACAAAAAATGATGTTTAAAAAGTTGTGCTGATGTAAAGTAGGCATGTGGAAATGTTATTTATTAACTATTTTGTGTGATATGACTGATTTAAAGGCTTAAAAATTTGAAAATTGCAACATTTTTTAAATTTTCGGCAAATTTCCGATATCACAAATAAACACAAGTTATATAGAACAAATTTTACCACTATCATGAAGTACAATATGTCACAAGAAAACATTCTCACAATCAGTGGGATCCGTTGCAGGGTTCCAACGTTATAACCTCATAAAGTTACATTGGTCAAAATTATAAAATTTGACTTGGTCAGGAAAGTGAAAACAGGCTTCGGGGTGAAGGGGTTAACACCACACTTTTAGCAACATGTATTTTGTACAATACCCATAGGTTTGAGTATGAAAATATTAAAAAGCATGTCTTTTTGGTATGCGCAAAATCGGTTTATGTTTGGTTTTCTTGAGAATCTTATGCAATAAGGAAGAAAGGTAGTGCTCAAAGTCAGTCTTGGAGTCAATCAGTGGCCCTCCATGGATTGGCTCTGCATTCTTTACAAGCCCAGTCTCAGCCACACTTGCCCAGTCCATACCTTGGGTACTCTATTAAACCCATTTGGGCATTAGGCACCTTGCCAGCCTTGTATTATACTTTATTTGTTAAAAAGATAAAAGGAGACAAGGCGTTCAGAGTCTAAGTGTAGGAGTATGTTTACATCCCCCGCAACAGATTATGGTTTTTGCACTCGCCTTTTGGATATCTTGTATATTTGCTCAAATGATCTGTGTGGTGGATCAGCTATTTGTAATCCATCGGTCTGCAGCATGATTGCACAAACTATGCCAGCCTTTGTGCAAGGTCTGCATATGAATGTAGTAGTAAATAGAAGATTTCCCTTTTCGGCGCTTCCGGAGGACAAGGATTGTTAAAGATGAGATACTTTGCTCGATATCGAATTTATTGGGACACTTTGCTAAGAACAAACAACGCATTTCAGCCCGCAACGGCCTTCATCAGGTATATGCACTTATAAATAAAAAATTTTAAAAAAAGAATGTCTTTATAGAGAGTATAAAAATATATATAAAAAGATGTGTACAGATCGTAATAGTGATTGTAAAAATTACATGGTAATGATATATAAAAAAATCTAAATAATTGTCTAACTTTTAACTTCCGTCTGAAATGGAAATCCTGCGTCGCTGATTGGTCGTGCACGGTGGAACGCGACCAATCAGCGACAGGCACATCTGGCCGCGAATTGGCGCACGGTTTCAACCAGGCACGCCACCGCTATCGTCAGGAGATCAGCGGCACTAGCCGCTGATCTCCCTGCGACAGGCACAGTCTAGCAGCCACTGCTATCGTCGGGAGATCAGTGGCGCTAGTCGCTGATCTCCCAGCAACAGGCACAGTCCAGCAGCCACCGCTATCGTCGGGAGATCAGCGGCGCTAGCCGCGGGTCATCTCCAGTACATACTCGCCTTCCGTCGCTGCATCCCTGTCCCGGCGCGTCTGCTTCTATCCTGTCCGGTGCTGTCACGTAGCACCGCTCATTAAGGTCATGAATATGGACGCGACACCACATCCCATAGGCGTGGCGTCCATATTCATGACCTTAATGAGCGGTACCACGTGACCGCTCCACAGAGGAAGTAGCTGACCGCGGGGATAGAGCTGCAGGGACATGCAGCGACGGAGCGAGAAGGATAAGTATGATGGGGGAGGACGGGGAGCCCAGCGGAGGGTGGGAGTGGAGCCATGTATATAGGATGGGAGGGTGGGAGTGGAGCGTGTATATAGGATGGAGGTGGAAGCGAGTCGTGTATATAGGATGGGAGGGTGGGAACGGAGCCATGTATATAGGGTGGAGTGGAGCCATGTATATAGGATGGGAGGGTGGAGTGGAGCCATGTATATAGGATGGGAGGGTGGGAGCAGAGCCATGCATAGACTACATACATATTCTAGAATACCCGATGCGTTAGAATCGGGACACCATCTAGTATATATATATATATATATATAAACATGAACAATATAAAAAACATACCAATTATAAATTGCATAATGCTTATAAATCTTATCATAGTTCAGAAGACAATAATGCAGCATATTGACTTAACAAAAAAGAGAAAGACAAAAAAAAAACCCGAAAACTCAAAAAAAAAAAAACTCAAAAAAACAGAAAAAAAACCTGAAAAACGAAAAAATAAAAAAAATTGCTGTTTTCATGTTTCTTTGGTCTTCCTCCCCCCTCCATTTCCCTTACTTTCTTTTCTCTATTACAATCACTATTACGATCTGTACACATCTTTTTATATATTTTTTTATATTCCCTATTTCCATATACTTATGTATACTAATATATTATTCTGATTTACTAATCTAATTGGGGTGTGGTGTTGATCCTATTTGATGAAAACAAACTCCTTTGACGTGTTAGCAGTCTCCAGTCTATAAAGACATTCTTCTTTTAAATTTTTTTAGAAGTGCATATTTTACCTGATGAAGGCCGTTGCGGGCTGAACCACGTTGTTTGTTCTTAGCAAAGTGTCCCAGTAAATTTGATATCAAGCAAAATATCTCATCTTTAACCATCCTTGTCCTCCAGAAGAGCCGAAAAGGGAAATCTATTTACTACTTTTTTTTGTTAAATCAAACTGGGCCACTATGCCCCCTTAATGTCAAAGATGCAGAGTAGCCAGATGTGAACACAAACAATTATTCATCAAAAAATAAACTTTATTTTATCACAATAAGCAAATTAGACACTTAATAATTAGAACCAGATTCCTCTTGTGTGAGGAATGCTTTCTGGTACAGATCCTACTATGTAAAGTTATGTATGATTGCAATTGTGCATACAGTCCAGAAAATTGTAATGCACCAAAATATTCTTTTACTCCAATAGAGCTTGATCAAAATATGAAATTTATGTTGTCAGCCAGATAGAAGATCTAACACTGTGTGCCAAAGTGTAAATGATGAAATTACCCCTTGTCAAAAAACAGCCATAGGATATTCTAAAGTAGTAAAGGATCTGTCCTGTGCGTCCCTCAACCCTGAAGCGTGTTTCATCCACACTTCCTCAGGAGTCATGGGGAGGAGGTACAACGGACCTTTAAAGGTGACGAGTCATCCATAGAGAGCAGGCCAATGACAGTGCACTGCATCATACTTCCAGCAACCCTCGACTGCGCAGGTGACAGGGATTCCACAGATCATTGACACATCATTTCTTTAAAGGTCTGGTGTCCCTCCTTCTCGACAGACCACCTGAGGAAGTATGGATGAAACACGCGTCGGGGTGGTGGGACGCAGGACAGATCCTTTGCTACTGTAAGTTTGCACAGCAGAACAGCTTTGTCTGTACCTACCCTGTTTCATGTTGATTTGCACTGCATTTATTACTGTATCAGCCAGACAGACACTTGGGACTCCATGCTCCTAGCTTTGTATCTACAAGTAGGTACCTTAAATTGGTTTACAGATTCACTCTATGATGACATAAATAAAACTTGTTGAAGAATGTGCCCTGATACCCATATTCAGCCAGATTTGTTTGTACTATACGAACTAAACCCTTTATGTACAAGCACTTTATCCTATGGCTGTTGTTTTGACAAGGGATAATTTAATCATTTACACTTTGGCACCAGGGTGGATTGATTTAAATCACGCCGATTTAAATCAACGATTTAAATCATGATTTAAATCAAATGATTTTTTTCTATTTAAATCAGATCGATTTAAATTGTGATTTTAATCATGATTTAAATCACTGATTTAAATCAAAAGATTTTTTTAATATAAATCACGATTAAAATCTAAAACTTTCAATCATTGTTCAATTAACTCCACACTTCTAGCTTGGTTTCACTTTCTATAGCTTGGTTTCAGTTTCTTTTTCCATTCAGTTGACATGCCCAAACTTGTTGGATAGTCAGTCAGCAGTACTTGGCTGTAGTAACAATCAAACTTCAGAAGTGATCTGCGTGAGCCATGGCAGGTCGTAAGAGAGACCCTATTTGGGTTCATTTTGTTGAGATGCCAGCAGAGCTTGGAAAGAAAGGTGGGAGAGCAAAGTGCAAATACTGTCAAAAGGATATCCAAGGACTTGTTTGCCGTTTGAAATCACATTATGAAAACTGCAACCAGAAGGGAAATGAAGATGTTGATAGTGATACAACTAATGTCAATGAACCCCCACAGCTTCTTATGCACCAGGACCCTAGCACTAGTGGTAAGTCTGGCAATTACAACCTATTTTAACAGACGTTTTACTGGGATGGTTAAAGTCTATGAAAAGAAAAATTTCTAGCACTAGTTCTGGAGTATAGAATTTAAATTTATGTTAAGGCAATATTTCACAGAAGATTAACGTTAAGTAAAAATAAAAGTGTGTATACGCCTATTTTTTTATTTATTGTAGGCTACAATTCACTTTTGAAGTCTGCCAAATTGACCATTTTTTTAAAAAAACATTTTTAAAACTTTTGTGACATAATTTTTTTCAGTTGCTCTGATATTACTAGTATTACAGCAACTTCACCGGAAACTTGAGTAGCATAACTTTTGAGACAGCCCTTATAGGACGAGGACCATTACATTGTTCAAAAAGTTTGTTTCAAAATATTTTCGTTATATTTCTTCAAATACGCAGTCGAATTATATTTTTAATTACTGTGCTTTCAGGGTCAAATATGGCTTGTGCTGCACGTGACAATCAATATCTGGGTACAACTTCAACAAAGCAGCCCAACAAAAAACTTTGCGTGCAAAGTGTAGAAAAATTCCTCTTAAAGACTACGACGAGCCAGAAAGAACATTTTGATGAATTAATTGCTAAATTCATATTTGCAACCAATTCTTCTTTCCGACTAGTTGAACACCCATTGTTTGTACAAATGATCGAAGGAATAAGACCAGGCTACAAACCACCAAGTAGATTTGATATCTCAGGAAAACATCTTCAGGCTGTATACGACAAAGAAAGAGCGGCTTGTACAAAATATTTGAAAGACAAAGTTGTTAACATGAGCTTGGATGGTTGGAGCAACATCCACAACGACCCCATAATTTGCACTTGTGTCACAACAGAAGATGGTGAAACTTACCTTACAGACACAATCGACACATCTGGAAATTCACATACTGCTGAATATTTACTTGAAATTGCTAAGAACTCAATTCACCAATGCCAAGAACAGTTTGGATGTAAAGTAAGGAGCTTAGTTACTGATAATGCAAGCAATGTGGCAAAAATGCGAGCGGAACTGGCACATGAGGATGACACAAATGTCATTACATACGGTTGTTCTGCCCATTTGTTGCATCTTTTGACAAAAGACCTGCATATTTCGGGTGTCAAGGAACATGTAGAAATTGTTAAATATTTCCGCAATAATCATTTTGCGCATGCAACCTACAAGGAAATGGGAGGACTGAAGTTGGTTCTACCACAAGATGTTAGATGGAATACCTTGGCTGAATGCTTGGAACTGTTTATTAACAACTGGTCAAAATTAGTGTCCATTTGCGAAACACATCGGGATAAAATTGATGCTAATATACGAAGCAAAGTATTAAATCTTGGTGTGAAGAGAAATGCCGAGGACCTTTTGGAAAGGTTAAAGCCAATATCTATTGCGTTGGATAAAATGCAGAAAGATACTGCAACCATTGCTGATGCCACAGAAGTTTGGAAAGATTTAGAAGGTTCGCTAGATCGCTTGAACCTCTCAAACAATGTAAAGGTTGCAATACACCACCGCAAGGACCAAGCATTAAAAGAAGAACACTATTTAGCCAATATCTTGCAACCCATCTACAGAGGGAAAAAACTATCTGAGGCGGAAATCGACTCTGCAATGGAGTGGCTCGCCAATACTAACCATGACATTGTGGCAACTGTGCTGAAATTGAAGTGTGAATCTGCACCATTTCAAAAATACATGTTTGCAGATAACGTCGTTAATGAACTAAAACCACTGGACTGGTGGAAGTCGCAATCACTTGTTCTTCCAGCGAAGATAATAAATGTAGCTACTCAGCTACTGACTGCATCGGCTTCATCGGCAGGAGTAGAGAGATTGTTTTCTTCATTTGGTTTTGTGCACACAACAGTCCGAAACCGCTTAGGAACTGCTAAAGCAGGACAACTAGTTTTCCTATTAAAAGTCCTAAATAAACAGTAGGCTTAAAGGACTGATGTATTCACTGAAGATGTCTGCTTACTTCAAACGTTAGAGATAGGCTATTGTTAAAAAGTACTTACTCTCTGTAGTTCAATTCTGATTGTTTAATAGTGCAAATAAAAATTATTAGGTTTCATAATCATCAACTGTTTTAATATTTTTATTTGTGTAAAATAATTTGATTTGCAAAAAGACAAAGTTTTGCTTGTGCACAACTTGATTAAAAAATCCTATTTAAATCAAAAAAATCCGATTTTTTTTTTATTTTTTTTAAAAAAATCATGATTTTTATTCACCCTGTTTGGCACACATTAGTGTTAGATATTCTATCTGGCTGACAACATAAATTTCATATTTTGAACAAACTATTGGACTAAAAGGGTATTTTGGTACATTACAATTTACTAGGACTGTATGCACAATTGCAATCTTATATAACTTTACATAATAGGATCTGTACTTTCCTCACACAAGAGTTGTCTGCTTTTACTTATTGTTAAGTGTCTAATTTGCTTATTACGATAAAATAAAGTATATTTTTTGATGAATAATTGTGTTCACATCTGGCTGCTCTGCATCTTTGACGTTAAGGGAGCATAGTGGCAGAGCCTGATTTTAAAATTGTCTTAGTCACATGCCATGACATGGATCACAGCTTTTGATTTAATTATCTGGTATTATACCTGCCTGGTAATCCTACTGCTCAAGATTGCCATACTAGCACAAGGACCTGGAATTGCTATGACTGGAGCTAGGCAATGGCTACTGGCTAAACCTTCAAAATCTTGCAGTTAATGACCAGTCACTAGGGTTGAGCATTCCGATACTGCAAATATCGGGTATCGGCCGATATTGGCTGTATCGGAATTCCGATTCCGAGTTCCGATATTTTCGTCATATCGGATACCGGAATCGGGATTGTCACTGTCAGTGTCCGTCGGTCGGGTCTGTCAGGAGTCAGCGGCACTTACCTGGCAGAAGATCTCCGGCGGTCACGTCCTGGACTGCTTCATGGCCGCCATCATCTTTCCCCGGCGGTCACATGCAGTTTCTCGCGATAACTGCAGTGACTGCTGGGTAATCCCGGCCGTAAAGCAGTCAGTCCGATGACGTCACCGCCGGGGAAGCAGGTAATCAGCTGTGCTGCGTCGGGATGACAGGCTCTGCCCGGCATTCCGATGTAGCAGAGCTGGATCGTCGTGGGACTGTCGTTACTATGGACTGCGTCGGACAGGTGGTATACTGTTGGTTTGTTTTTTTTCTTTTTTTACAGGATATCGATGGCGTCGCAGGAATGAGTGTATAATAAAATTAATGAAAACTGTGTTGTCTCTTTTATTTCATTAAAAGACTTTTTTCTTGCTTTGTCTTTTTTTTATACATTTAATAACTTTGGGATTAATAATGGATCGGTGTCTTATTGACACCTCTCCATTATTAACCGGGCTTATTGTCACTGTGCAATCAACGGTGACATTAACCCCTTATTACCCCACTTGCCACCGCTACAGGGCAGTGGGAAGAGCCGGGTAAAGTGCCACAATTGGCACATCTTTTG
Organism: Oophaga sylvatica; assembly: GCA_033576555.1. NCBI lineage: Eukaryota > Metazoa > Chordata > Amphibia > Anura > Dendrobatidae > Oophaga > Oophaga sylvatica. The sequence goes on along the minus strand of JARQOD010000002.1, from coordinate 365,025,751 downwards.
ATGCGCCAAATGTGGGGCTGCTGTAGCCTGGTATTATCAGGCTGTTGAGGGCCAAAATTCATGGGCCTTGACAGTCTTTTAATACCAGGCCGCAGCAGTCTGCATTTTACTTGGCTGGTTAACAAAAATAGGGGACCCCTACGCCGTTTTTTTTTTCGAGGGGATCCCCTATTTTTGTTAACCAGCCAAGCTAAGCAGACTGCTGTGGCCTGGTATTATCAGGCTTGCAAGGTCCATGGATATTGGATCCTTACCAGCCTGAAAAACCAGGCCTCAGCGGTCTGCTTCATCTGGCTGGTTAACAAAAATAGGTGGGACCCCACGCCAATTTTTTTCGAGGGGATCCCCTATTTTTGTTAATCAGCCAAGATATGCAGACTGCTGTGGCCTGGTATTATCAGGCTGGCAAGGTCCATGGATCTTGGCTCCTTAACAGCCTGAAAATCCAGGCCTCAGCGGTCTGCTTCATCTGGCTGGTTAACAAAAATAGGGGGGACCCCACGCCAATTTTTTTCGAGGGGATCCCCTATATTTGTTAATCAGCCAAGATATGCAGACTGCTGTGGCCTGGTATTATCAGGCTGGCAAGGTCCATGGATCTTGGCTCCTTAACAGCCTGAAAATCCAGGCCTCAGCGGTCTGCTTCATCTGGCTGGTTAACAAAAATAGGGGGGACCCCACGCCATTTTTTTTTTCGAGGGGATCCCCTATTTTTGTTAATCAGCCAAGATATGCAGACTGCTGTGGCCTGGTATTATCAGGCTGGCAAGGTCCATGGATCTTGGCTCCTTAACAGCCTGAAAATCCAGGCCTCAGCGGTCTGCTTCATCTGGCTGGTTAACAAAAATAGGGGGGACCCCACGCCATTTTTTTTTCGAAGGGATCCCCTATTTTTGTTAACCAGTTCCCTCTGACGTCACTGATGGTGTCCCTGGCTGACCTGAAGTGAAAGTGGAAAGCAATCAATTAAGCTTTCCACTTCCTCTCCTGTCAGCCAGGAGAGGAGCTCATTCTTTTGGGGGGTTTACTGTGAGGCTGCAGCATTAGCTGCGGTCCCTGCAGTAAACATTAACCCTTTCTGAAGGATTACACCGTGGGACCTGACTGTGCATCGGATTGGTAAGAATAATTTTGCTTTATTATTTTATTTTTATTACAGGAAATGGTTTTAGCAGGTAAATAAAATATGGTCAAAAACTGTGTGATTATTTCATTAAACTTCTTTTTTATTAAAGTGTGTGTGTTTGATTTTTCTTTCATACAATAGGATTAATAATTGATAGTTGTCTAATTGACAGCTCTCAATTATTAACCTGGCTTAAAGTGACCTTTCAATTGCAAGGTCATTTTAACCCCTTATTAACCCATTCGCCACCGCTACAGGGCAATGGGAATAGACGGGCAAAGTGCCAGAAAGGGCAAATCTAATTAGAGATTTGCCCTTTCTGGGGTGTCTGGGGGCAGATGTTAGTAGCCGGGGGGGGGGCAAAAATAATGGTCCCTCTCTGAGCTATTATTATCTGCCCCCACTCACTGGCTTTGTCTGTCTGGTTGCGAAAATAGGGCGGGAGCCCACGCATTTTTTTTCAGCAATTTTACACCTCATATATATATATATATACATGTCATTGAATTTGTGACACATATATATATATATATATATATTTATAGTTCATACACTTCTACATAGTATAATAGCCGCTAATTCAATTGCCGGCTTTTGTGAAAATGCAGAACCCGACATGAAATGACACTTGGTTTACATAGAGTTAACCATGTCTTTTCATGTAGTTTGATATCTGATTTGCACAAACAATTACATGAGTGTAGTGTGCAAAATTTCACACCTGTAGGGGTTAATTAAAGGTGTAAATTCGTAGCAAAAAAGTCCGTTTTTTTTACAACGAATTTACACCTTTAATTAACCCCTACAGGTGTGAAATTTTGCACACAGCCACTCATGTAATTGTTTGTGCAAATCAGATATCAAACTACATGAAAAGACATGGTTAACTCTATGTAAACCAAGTGTCATTTCATGTCGGGTGCTTCTGTCTTTTCACAAAAGCCGACTTTACCCGGCAATTGAATCAGAGGCTATTTTACTATGTAGAAGTGTATAAACTATAAATATATGTATATAATATATATGTCACAATGACATGTATATATATATATATGTATTCTATGTGTGTATATTTAGTGTTTACAAGGAAAGAATGGGGTTTTTTTAGTTACGATATTTTGTTCCCATAGACTTACATTGGATTTCCGGTATCGGTATCGGGTATCGCCGATATTTTAATGGTATCGGCGATACCATTCCGATTCCGATACTTTTGGATATCGGAAAGTATCGCTCAACTCTACCAGTCACATGTGGGTAGGCTTTTAGCCATGGCTTCTCCTGGACTGTATGGCTTTTGATACCATAACAGTCCATCTGTCATGGCCAGTTGTATGCACATTACCCGGTGTACCAGACAAACGCATTCCATGTGCCAAAGTTTGCTGAACCCGGCAGACCCCCTAGAGATCTATGTTTTAAGAGTCATGCATTTTTAATAGAGATGAACAAAACGATTTTTGGACTTTGGTCCAGAGACCATGTAGTAAGTCCATGGCTGTCAGATCAGAGCCCTGCAAACTACCTTCTAACTGCCTGAATTCTCGGCTCCTGTTTTGATTTGTCGGCTTGACATGATATCACCATTGTGGAGCGATGCACATATGACATTGCGCCAGATCTACACTCAGGAAAGGCGAATTCTGTCAGGTAAGAGGCTCATCTCTAATCTAAGATGGCTATGGGTGAGAAATAATTGAAAAATCTCAATTGTTTCTCCCAATTGTTAGCTTGTTGCTTTTTGTCCAGCAGATGTTCTAACACAAGACAACCTGCTAAAAGAAAAATAGTGGTTATTTTTGTATCTTTATTTGCTGAAGCATATTAGTAATGTCATTGTCCAAAAATACCTGCAGGAGCGATCAGTTCTCATCTCATACCACATACTTTAGAGTCTAAAGCTTGACGTTTCATGGGTGATTTGTAAAAGCCTGGTAAGCCTGTGTAGCTCTTTTGTAAGGCGTGTGGCTGTAACCCAGCACCCTCCTCTCCAACACTTGTAACCAGTAATTGTCACCTGGCAACAGCAAAGAGTCACAGCAACCAAATGATCGACAGTAGCGTGCAGATCAGCGTGTGAACTGTGTGTCGTTTGTGTGCGATTACTTCTGTCAGATATCCCTTGTAACCTGGCAATGTAAAGATCTACTGGAGAACATTTTTGGTTTTTGTTTTTATGTTGCCCACTTCTGTCTTTATTTTTGTTTCAAAATGAGCTCCCCTTTGGGGGTACAGCTGGTTCCGCATGGCAAAAATGTGCTTGTGTTTCGAAATGGAGACCCTTTTCACCATGGGCGCCGTATGGTTGTGAACGAGAAGCAGTTTATTACGTTTGAAGCGTTCTTAAATGAGGTGACAACCTGTATTCAAGCTCCGACTGCTGTACGTAGCATATACACACCCCGCAATGGCCATCGCGTGACAGAACTCAGCGACCTACTTAATAGGGGTCAGTATGTTGCCGCAGGAACAGAAAAGTTCAGAAAACTAGAGTAAGTATGAAAATACATATTAAATTTTGTGTGTACCTTAGTTTTTTGTGCAAATGAAGGGGTTTTTAATTTTATTATTATTTATTTCTATAGCACCATTGATTCCATGGTCCTGTGCATGAGAAGGGGTTACATACAAATTACAGATATCATTTACAGTAAACAAACTAACAATGACAGACTGATACAGAGGGGAGAGGACCCTGCCCTTTCGGGCTTACATTCTACAGGATTGTGAGGCAGGAGACAGTAGGTCGGGGGGTTGCAGCAGCTCCGGTGTTGGTTGAGGCGATATCTCCGGTAGTGGTGAGGAGGCAGAGGGGTCACTGCAGGCTGTAAGCTTTCCAGAAGAGGTGGGTTTTCAGGTTCCGTCTGAAGGATCCGAATGTGGTTGATAGTTAGACATGTTGGGGCACAGAATTCCAGAGGATGCGGGATATTCGGGAGAAGTCTTGGAGGCGATTAGGTGAGGAGCGATAAGTGTGGAGGAGAGAAGGAGGTCTTAGGAGGACGGAGATTAATTTTATAGAACCTAAACATGTTACAACGTATAGGTGAATATGATTATGTATTAATAATTATTTCTCATAAAGCCCCTTTATCTGAGAAAATAACCTCATCCTCAACTACCACAAAAGACTTCAAGCTGTCATTGATGTTAGAGGGGGCCAGGGCTGGAGTTAGGGGCAGGCAGACCAGGCAGCTGCCTAGGGCCCCTGCTCCCCCAGGGGCCCCCAGCTAGCGGCACATCATGCAGCCGCTATGGGGCCCCTTGAGGCAGGGGGGGCCCGCCAGTCCTCAGCGCCGACTCCCCCCACCGCTGCATTGAACTGTACCGGCGTCATAGATGCCGGTACAGTTCAAAGCAATGATGGAGGAGAGAGCGTCAGCTGACGCTCCCTCTCCCATCATTCCCCCACTGTGCCTATGACACTGCTGGTGCGCGATGGGGTCATCGCGCACTTACTGTGTACCAGGCAGAGCAGGAGCCGGGAGCAGCGCTGGAACGAGGAGAGGTGAGGAGTGTGTTTTTTGTTAATGCAACAGTGACTGGGGCCATTCGGGGGTGCTGTATACTATGGTACTGTGATTGAGGGGGCAGGATCTGTGCTTTATACCATGGTGCTGCGCTGGGGGGGTCTGTGCTGTATACCATGGTACTGTGCTGGGGGGGCAGGATCTGTGCTGTATACCATGGTGCTGTGCTGGGGGGTCTGTGCTGTATACCATGGTGCTGTGCTGGGGGAAGTTCTGTACTGTATACCATGGCGCTGTCCTGGGGGGGTCTGTGCTGTATACCATGGTGCTGGGGGGGTCTGTGCTGTATACCATGGTGCTGTGCTGGGGGGGTCTGTACTGTATACCATGGTTCTGTGCTGGAGGGCAAGATCTGTGCTGTATACCATGGTGCTGTGCTGGGGGGGCAGGATCTGTGCTGTATACCATGGTGCTGTGCTGGGGGGAGGGTCTGTACTGTATACCATGGTGCTGTGCTGGAGGGCAAGATTTGTCTTGTATACCATGGTGCTGTGATGGGGGGGCAGGATCTGTGCTGCATACCATGGTGCTGTGCTGGGAGGGTCTGTGCTGTATACCATGGTGCTGTGCTGTGGGGGCTGTGCGGTATACCATGGTGCAGTGCTGGGGGGGCTGTGCTGTGGGGGGGCTGTGCTGTATACCATGGTGCTGTGGGGCTGTGCTGTATACCATGGTGCTGTGCTGTATACCATGGTGCTGTGCTGTGGGGGAGGCTGTGCTGTATACCATGGTGCTGTGGGGGCTGTGCTGTATACCATGGTGCTGTGCTGTGGGGGCTGTGCTGTATACCATGGTGCAGTGCTGGGGGGCTGTGCTGTGGGGGGGCTGTGCTGTATACCAGGGTGCTGTGGGGGCTGTGATGTATACCATGGTGCTGTGCTGTGGTGGGGCTGTGCTGCATACCATGGTACTGTGCTGGGGGGGCTGTTCTGTGGGGGGCCTGTGCTGTATACCATGGTGCTGTACTGTGGGGGGGCTGTGCTGTATACCATGGTGCTGTGCTGTGGGGGGCTGTGCTGTATACCATGGTGCTCTGCTGTGGGAGGGGGGCTGTGCTGTATACCATGGTGGTGTGCTGTGGGAGGGGGGCTGTGCTGTATACCATGGTGGTGTGCTGGGGGAGGGGGGCTGTGCTGTATACCATGGTGCTGTGTTGGGGGAGGGGGGCTGTGCTGTATACCATGTTGGGCTGTGATGTATACCATGTAGGGCTGTGCTGTATACCATGTGGGGCTGTGTTGTATACTATGTGGGGCTGTGTAATATACTATGCAACTGTGCTATATACTATGTGGCTGTGTTATATACCATGGGGGTACATTATACATTATATTCTAAGGGGGAGGCTGTGTTATATATTCTAGGGGCTACATTATATTCTATGGGGAGTTGGGCTGTATTATATTATATTCGGGGCTACATTATAATCTATGGGGGGGCTGTATTATATTTATTATATTCGTTGGGGTGATTGCATCATCATGATGAGGGGCTACATTATACTATATGAGGAGGCTACATTGTATTCTATGGGGGCTGCATTATATTCTATGAGTGGCAAGATTATATTGTATGGGGGCTTCATTATACATTATGAGGGGGCTATGTTATATTCTATTAGGGCTGCATTATACTATATGAGGAGGGCTACATTGGATATGGAGGGAATACATTATACTATATAACTGGCTGAATTATATTCTATGGGGGCTGCATTATCATCTATGAGGTGGCTGCCATATATTCTATGAAGGGGCTGCATTATACTATAAGGGGGGCTGCATTATATTCTATGGGGTTACATATTGTATGGCGGGCTGCATTATACTCTGGGGTGGCTGCATTATACTATATGTGGGCTGCATTATACTGTATCGAGGACTATGGGGAATACATTATACTATGTGAAGAACTATGGGGTGCATTATACTATTGGAAATGAATTGTACTACATGGATGACTGGCGGTGTATTATACTACTGTACACTGTGTGCAGAATTATTAGGCAAATGAGTATTTTGATCACATCATCATTTTTATGCATGTTGTCCTACTCCATGCTGTATAGGCTTGAAAGCCAACTACCAATTATGTAAATCAGGTAATTTTCATCTCTGTAATGAGGAGGGGTGTGGTCTAATGACATAAACACCCTATATAAGGTGTGCTTAATTATTAGGCAACTTCCTTTCCTTTGGCAAAATGGGTCAGAAGAGAGATTTGACGGACTCTGAAAGGCAAAAATTGTGAGATGTCTTGCAAGGGGATGCAGCAGTCTTGAAATTGCCAAACTTTTGAAGCGTGATCACCAAGCAATCAAGCGTTTCATGGCAAATAGCCAACAGGGTCGCAAGAATCGTGTTGATAAAAAAGGCTCAAATTAACTGCCCATGAATTGAGGAAAATCAAGCGTGAAGCTTCCAAGATGCCATTTGCCACCAGTTTTGCCATATTTCAGAGCTGCAACGTTACTGGAATATCAAAAAGCACAAGGTGTGCCATACTCAGGGACATGGCCAAGGTAAGGAAGGCTGAAAAACGACCACATTTGAACAAGAAACAGAGAGTGACTCTTGATGGTCCAGATGAATTGGCTCGAGGCTGGATCAGTAAAGGGCAGAGAGCTCCACTCCGACTCAGATGCCAGCAAGGTGGAGGTGGGGTACTGGTATGGGCTGGTATCATCAAACATCAACTTGTGGGACCTTTTCGGGTTGAGGATGGAGTGAAGCTCAACTCCCAGACCTACTGCCAGTTTCTGGAAGACACCTTCTTCAAACAGTGGTACAGGAAGAAGTCGGTATCGTTCAAGAAAAACATAATTTTCATGCAGGACAATGCTCCATCACATGCATCCAAATACTCCACAGCGTGGCCGGCCAGTAAAGGTCTAAAAGAAAAAAAATAATGACATGGCCCCCTTGTTCACTTGATCTGAACCCCATAGAGAACCTGTGGTCCTTCATAAAATGTGAGATCTACAGGGAGGGAAAACAGTACACCTCTCGGAACAGTCTCTGGGAGGCTGTGGTGGCTGCTCCACGCAATGTTGATCGTAAACAGATCAAGCAACTGACAGAATCTATGGATGGAAGGCTTTTGAGTGTCATCGTAAAGAAAGGTGGCTATATTGATCACTGATTTTTTTTTTTGTTGTTTTTGAATGTCAGAAATGTTTATTTCTAAATATTGTGTTGTTATATTGGTTTACCTGGTGAAAATAAACAAGTGAGATGGGTATATATTTGTTTTTTATTAAGTTGCCTAATAATTCTGCACAGTAATAGTTACCTACACAAACCGATATCCTCCTAAGATAGCCAAATCAAAAAAAAAACCCACTCCAACTTCCAAAGATATTAAGCTTTGATATTTATGAGTCTTTTGGGTTGATTGAGAACATAGTTGTTGTTCAATAATAAAAAGAATCCTCTTAAATACAACTTGCCTAATAATTCTGCACACAGTGTATATGGAGCACTATGAGGAGTGTATTATATTATATGGCGGACTGAGCAGTGTATTTTAGTATATGGAGGGCTATGAGGAGTGTATTATACTATATGGAGGACTATGGGGAGTGTATTATACTATATGGAGGACTGAGGAGTGTATTATACTATATGGAGGACTGAGGAGTGTATTATACTGTATGAAGGACTATGGGGCACATTATATTATATGGAGGACTATGGGGTGTAAACTGTAGATGTGCTGCTGATAACATGATACTGTCGGGACAGATTGATCCATTAGTGATTGTTCTGTCCCCATCATTATTCCTGAGACTGTGGAAAGAGACCGGGAAACAAGTGTTGAACGACTTCAATATTGTCGATCACACTCATTTAGCGGCCTGACCTCAGTGAATGTAAATACAACCAAAATGCTTCTGTGTGATGTGCAATATGTTAGCATTTGGGGCCCCATTTTAAACTTTGCCTAGTGCCCCACTTTGCCTAAAACCGGCCCTTGAGGGGGCAATACACTGTATTAAGAAATGGGGTATGTGAACTTTTGACTAGGGTCATTTGGCTTTCTTCTGGCGACTCGACCATGCAGCCCATTTTATTTCAAGTGCCTACTTATTGTGCATCTTGAAACAGCCACACTGCTAGTTTTCAGAGAGTCCAGAATTTCAGCTGATGTTATTTGTGGGTTTTTCTTTGCATCCCGAACAATTTTCCTGGCATTTGTCACTGGTGAGGATGTTACCTTTAGTAGCCATTCAAACCCATTTGTGTCAACTTCTGTGCATGTTATCAGGCCAAAATCACCAGGGTATGTAAACTTTTGATCAGGGTCATTTGGATGTTTTGGGTTGTCGTTATGATTTAAAAACAGAAAACACAGTAGTTGGACAATAAATGTCTTCACCCAACCACTAACAATGAGGGGAGAAAAAGTTTTGGTGTTATCATTCATATTCTCTGAAAAAAGGCCAAGAAAGCAAAAATTCTGCCTGGGTATGTAAACTTTTGAGCACAACTGTAGGTATATAGTAATATAAGTACATAATATGTAGACAACAAGTACAATAAACATGACTAAAAAAACACACAGACTGTATTCAGTAAAGCCCCCGTCTCACATAGCGATATCGCTAGCGAGATCGCTGCTGAGTCTCTAGTTTTGTGACGCAGCAGCGAGCTCACCAGCGATATCGCTGTGTGTGACATTCAGCGACGATCAGCCCCCCTGCCGGGTATCGCTGATCGTCGCTGAAATGTCAGGACATATTTTTGATCGCTGGTCTCCCGCTGACAGGCACGCATCGCTGCGTGTGACAGGCGGGAGACCAGTGATCCGCTGGTATCCAAGGTACACAGCGGGTTTCCAGGCGCGGGGCTGTGCCTAGAAACCCGCTGTGTACCTTGGATACCAGCGCCCTGATGCAGGGAGCTGGTAACCAAGGTACACAGCGGGTTTCCAGGCACCGCGCATCGCTTAGTTACCCGCAGTGTCGCTTGTACTGATCGCTGCCTGAGCTGCCTGTTTGGCAGCTCAGCAGCGATAATGTAGCGATACACCAGCGATCCTGATCGTTGTCTGGATCGCTGGTGTATCGCTATGTGAGACCCAGCCTTAAGTGTTCCCCTCATGCCATTAGAGTGTATTCTGGGATATGTGGAGGACTTAGAGAAGGGGTCCTCAACCTGTAGCTCACGTTCCCTTCAATTTTTGCTTGCGGCTGTCTGCAAGCTTGGTGCATTAACTCCCGGTCTAGCAAACAGGAATGGAGCACATCTCAAAATGGTGAATTTTGTGAGTAGCCCTGCACAGAAGAGCAGATATGGATGCATATCTACTGGTCTTAAGGGTATGCCACACTAAACAACATCGCTAATGGGATAGCTAAAAAACGTCACTATTTAGCGATCCCGTTAGCGATGTTGTTGTGTGCGGCATCTGTCAGCGACGTGGCCCCTGCTGAGATCCTGCTGTGATCTCGCTCGTCGCTGGAATCGTTCCGGACCCTATTTTATCGTCGGCGCTCCCGCTGGGTAAGTATTATCGCTGAGTGTGGCACCTTTTCTTAGCGATTTAGCGGTACTTTTGTACCGCTAAAGTCGTTAAGGAGATCGCTAACCGCGATAGCGTCCTTAACGATATCGCTAAGTTAAGCCGCACTCAGCGATATATAAACAATCCCGCTAGCAATCGCATTAGTATGCGTCGTTATCGTGATCGCTAGCGGGATTGTTTAGTGTGGCAGTACCTTTAGGGGTTTAGAGATAATTTAAGCATGGTAAGCTGGAAACAGGAGATAAACCTGTCAGAGAAGGTGATGGAAGCTGGCTGTGACATTGTGGTGGGAGCGCTTGATGGAAGAACACTGAATGGCGTATTGTGAGAACACCTGGATCTAGGTATGATACTTTGGGGCGATTTCTGTGAAAAAGCTTAGGTTAGCATTATACCTGTAATGGGGGCTTTGGTTGCCACTGCTATGAGGGGGTAGGAGCTGGATGTGGCTCATGACCCTCTCTCAAAGCTGGATGTGGCTTGCGACCCCCTCTGAGAGCTAGATGTGACTCTCAAGGTCAGAAAGGTTGGGGACCACTGACTTCAAGATTAAAGAGCAGGGAAAGACTGCAGTGACAAGGATACTTTATCTGGCAACGAATCTGTTGGCACAACAGTGGATAGATGAGAAGAGTCCAATTATACGAGAATTTAGTGATAAGAGACTGGAGGTTATCTCTGGAGAAGGGAGTGTGTGCTAAACCGGTGTCATTGCAAAATTCTAGAAATTGTGTGCGTTATAGATTGATGCATCCAGCATGGCTTCCAGAGAGTTAATTAGGTTCCGTCTGGGATTGTTGTAGCTTATGGACAGGGATAGGTGATTGTAGATGTTGACCTCCCAACTCAGTAGAAGAATATGTAAGGCAGTATACCGTCCTCTGTCCATTTGGGGGGTTTATTAAATGTGTTCTGTATTCTGGAGTAGACAGAAGGGGGTGCTACAGATTTACCATTTGTCTAATAAGGCCGGCGTCACACTCCCGTAGAATACGGGTGAGTGCTATGCGAGGAAAAATCACATAGCACTGGGCCCAGTGTTAATCTATGGGGCAGCTCACATCACCGTATATTTTCTCAGGCTTATTCAGCGTGCATGTAAAATTTCAGCATGCTGCGATTGTTCGCGTATATCGTCCGAGACTCGCCAATGCAAGCCTATGGGTGCGAGAAAAAAAAATCGCACAGAACTCGGACCATGCGAGTGCTGTCAGATTTTTATGCACTGGTGTCCTTTGAAAAGTTTGCAATTCATGTGCCGCGTACAGTAAAATCACAGGTTAGAATAGAATAGATAGAATAAATATATAGACATAGAATACATAGATCTATAGATGTCAGTGACACACACACATATATGTATTACATAGATAGAAGAAAAGCTGGCAATTCATGTAACGTGTAGTTTAAAATCACTGCAGGAGCCGACAGGATAGAATAGATGGATTACACACAGTAAATACAAATAGAATAGGTAAATATACAGATGTCTGTGACAAAATACAATTAGTACAGTGTGTGTGCAGCTTACTGTACATGCATTTCATTAATAAAAGATTTTTCGGAAAAAAATGGTGTGGGCTCCCGCGCAATTTTTGTAACCAGCAGAGGGAAATCTGACAGCTGGGTGCCGATGTTTATAGCCTGGGTAGGGGGTAATACCCATGGAGCTTCTCAGGCTATTAATATCAGTTCACACCTGTATAATTAGCCCTTACTGGCTATTAAAATGGGGGGCCCCCAAAAAAATGATGTGGGTCACCCTATAATTAATAACCAGCAAAGGCTATGCAGACAGATGCAGGCTGATATTAATAGCCTAGGAAGAGGCCATGTACACTGGCCCCCAGGCTAAAAACATCAGCTCTCAGCCGCCCCAGAAAAGGCACATCTCTAAGATGCGCCAATTCTGGCACTTAGCCTCGCTCTTCCCACTTGCCCTGTAGCGGTGGCAAGTGGGGTGATAGTTGGAGTTGATGTCACTTTTGTATTGTCAGTAGTGTTGAGCGATACGATACCGCAAGTATCGGGTATCGGCCGATATTAGCTGTATCGGACTTTCGATACTTAGTTTCGATATTTTCCATATATCGTATACCGGAATCGGATTTGTCACTGTCACTGTGAGTGTCCGTCGGTCGGGTCTGTCAGGAGTCAGCGGCACTTACCTGGCAGAAGATCTCCGGTGGTCACGGCCTGGACTGGTTGATGGCCGCCATCATCTTTCCCCGGCGGTCACATGCAGTTTCTCGCGATAACTGCAGTGACTGCTGGGTAATCCCGGCCGTAAAGCAGTCAGTCCGATGACGTCACCGCCGGGGAAGCAGGTAATCAGCTGTGCTGCGCCGGGATGACAGCCTCTGCCTGTCATTCCGATGTAGCAGAGCTGGATCGCCGTGGGACAGTCGTTACTATGGACTGCATCGGACAGGTGGTATACTGTTGGTTTTTTTTTTTCCTTTTTTTACAGGAGATCGATGGCGTCGCAGGAATGAGAGTATAATAAAATAAATGAAAACTGTGTTGTCTCTTTTATTTCATTAAAATACTTTTTTCTTGCTGTGTCTTTTTTTTATACATTTTAAAACTTTGGGATTAATAATGGATCGGTGTCTTATTGACACCTCTCCATTATTAACCGGGATTATTGTCACCGTGCACTCAACGGTGACATTAACCCCTTATTACCCCACTTGCCTGTAATGTAAGTAGTACAGTTCATATAGTGTCTTGTGCTTGGGTGCGATGAAAACACAGGAGTCACAGGTTTGATATAGAAGGTCTTGTATTACTTCATACAAGTGGCAATAATACTCACACAGTTTGCAGATACAAAAGCAGGAGACACAGCAGGCCAGAGTAACTTAAGCTCAGCAATCACTCTCCACAACAGGCTCAGGATCTCTTCTCTGTTACCGTAAGTCCATGCAAACGTGGATTTATCAAATAGCAAGGTTCCAAAGTCCACGAGTGTTCCAAAGTTCCACAATAGGAAATAACTGGAGTACAAGTCCAAGGCTTCCAGGAGTCAGGTCACAGGTTCACTGCAGGCTTGATTCTGAAGCACTGATTGCTCAGCTGTGGCTGCTTAAGAAGCAAGAGGAGAGAATCAGGGCGGGAACATGCAAGCTGGAAACTCCATATTGACTGAGGGCAAGATAGCTGCAGCAAGACAGAAAGTAAAATGGCTGACGAAAAAACTGAGTTTCAGGAACATGTACACAGAACCTTACATTACTCCCCCCTTAGGGACAACCTCCGGATGACCTCAGACCAGGCTTGTGTGGGTACCTCTGATGAAACTGACGGAGCAAGCGAGGAGCATTAACGTTATTGACTGGTTCCCATGAGTTGTCCTCCACTGGGTAGCCCTGCCATTTAATCAGATATTGTAACTGATTTCTATACAACCTGGAATCTAAAATCCTTTCCACCACAAATTCTTCCTGACCATCGACTAGCACTGGGTCAGGGCAAGGAGAAGAACGTCCAGGAAACGTATTGGGTGTCGCAGCCTTTAGTAGGGATACATGAAAGACAGGGTGGATTCTCATAGTTCTGGGCAGTTGAAGACGACAAGCAACGGCACTTATAATTTTACTGATTTTATAGGGTCCAATGTACTTATGTCCCATCTTAGACGATGGAATCCTTAACTTAAGATTTCTGGTTGACAGCCAGACCAGGTCTCCTACCTTGAAAGCTGGTGCAGGTTTACGAAATTTATCTGCTGCTTTCTTGTACCTTTCCTGAGCCGATTCCAGATTCTCCTTTAGAAGATCCATATTCTTCTGTAAAGACGTGATTCTTTCAGCCACTGCTGGTAAAGGCGTTTCTATGGGAAATCGTGGTAGAATGTTAGGATGATAACCTAGATTAGAGTAAAAAGGAGACTGCTTAGTGGAGGCACTCTGAGAGTTGTTATAAAGAACTCAGCTAATGGAAGTAGATCCACCCAATCATCCTGTAGGTGGCAGATAAAGCAGCGGAGATACTGCTCCAGGGTTTGATTGGTTCGTTCGGTCTGTCCATTAGTCTGGGGATGAAAAGCAGAAGAAAGGTTTACTTTAATGTCCAATGCTGCACAGAAATTTTGCCAAAACCTAGAAGTGAATTGCACCCCTCGATCCGAAATAATCTCATCCGGTACTCCATGTAAGCGAAACACATCTTTAATCATCAAATCTGATGTCTGTTTTGCAGTGGGTAAGCCGACACAAGGGATAAAATGAGCTGCCTTTGTTAGACGGTCAACCACCACTAGAATGGTGTTCTTCCCTTGAGAGGTTGGTAACTCCACAATGAAGTCCATAGAAATGGATCCCCACGGGCGGGACGGGGTGGGAAGAGGCTGTAACAGACCAGTTGGTGAGGAGCGAGGTGTTTTGCATCTAGCACAGACTTCACATGAAGTGACATAGTTTAAAACATCCTTCCTGCAAGTGGGCCACCAAAAGAAACGAGAAAGAAATTCCTGTGTCTTTAGAATTCCTCTATGCCCAGCTATCTTGGAATCGTGAATGAGTTGCAATACTCTCAATCTGACTGTTTCAGGAATATACAGGCGTTGTCCCTGAATCCACACACCATTCTTAAAGACAAGACTTACGTCCCTTGGGGGTTGTGCCAAAAAGGAATCCGCATGGTATGCTTCCTTGATGTCCTTAAGTAGGTCTTGATTATGAATCACTCCCAGGAATCTAGAGTCAGGAAGAATAGTCTTAGGAGGAGTAATTGGACGTGTCTCTGCTGAGTAAATCCTAGAGAGTGCATCAGCCTTTCCATTGCGCGATCCTGGTCTATAAGAAATGATAAAATTAAATTGGTTTAAGAAAAGATTCCAGCGAGCCTGGCGAGGAGTCAGGCACTTAGCCGACCTGATAAATTCAAGGTTACGATGGTCTGTCAGGACGACTATTTGCTGTGCAGCTCCCTGAAGAAGGTGTCTCCATTCTTTGAAGGCGGCAATAATGGCCAACAACTCTCTATTGCCCACATCGTAGTTCCTCTCAGCCGAAGACAACTGCTGGGAAAAGAAGGCACAGGGATGCAAGACATTCTTCTCACCTGTTCTCTGAGAGAGTATAGCTCCAACGGCACAGTCTGAAGCATCCACCTCTATTATGAAGGCAAGCTCGGGGTTGGGATGTACTAAGATAGGTGCAGTGGTAAATTTATCTTTTAGACGGGAAAATGCTTCCTGGGCTTGGGGAGTCCAGGAGAACCTAGACTCTTTCCGGGTAAGTTGGGTGATAGGTGACACTACCTCAGAGAAATTCCTAATGAAACGTCTATAGAAATTGGCAAACCCGATGAAGCGCTGTACCTCCTTCACATTTCTAGGACTTGGCCAATCCTTGATGGCTTGGGTTTTGCTTCCATCCATACTAATTCCTTGTGTAGACAGTACATACCCCAGAAATTGAATTTCGGTCCTATGGAATTCACACTTTTCAAGTTTGATGTAAAGATGATTTTGTCTTAGACGTTCCAAGACCATTCTCACATGTCCATGATGTTCCTCTGTGGAGTTAGAAAAAATTAGAATATCATCCAAATAAATCACCACGAATGTATCTAGGAGATCCCTGAAGATGTCATTCACCAAGTGTTGGAAAGTGGCTGGGGCGGTACTCAGACCAAAAGGCATAACTAGATATTCAAAGTGTCCATAGCGTGACCTGAATGCAGTCTTCCATTCATCCCCAGGTCTAATACGGACTAAGTTATAGGCCCCACGAAGATCTAGTTTAGAGAAAATTTTGGCATGTCGCACTCTCTCCAATAACTCAGGGATTAAAGGCAATGGATAACGGTTTCTAATAGTAACCTTATTGAGTTCCCTATAGTCTACGCAGGGTCTCAGAGATCCATCTTTCTTCTTTACAAAGAAGATGGGTGCACCTGCAGGAGATGAAAAGGGGCGTATGAAGCCCTTGGCTAGATTTTCGTCTATGTAATCCTTTAAAGCCTTTAGCTCGGGCCCCGCCAGGGGGTAGATCTTACCAAAAGGTATCTCTGCTCCAGGCAATAATTCAATTGGACAATCATATGGACGGTGAGGAGGAAGCTGGTCAGCGTTCTTCTTGTCACATAAATCCACATAGTCCTGGTATACAGCTGGTAGTTCAGGGACTGACATGGTTCCTTTAGGAACAGAGCAAGCTGAAACTTTTGGACTCATCTGTTTCTCTGGAAAGTGTAATTCCTTGGTCTCCCAGTTAATGGTAGGATTCTGAGCCTGCAGCCATGGTAGCCCTAGAATAATGGGAAAGTGGGGAGAAGAGATAAGCATAAAGGACAGTTTCTCTTGATGATCTTTACCCATAAGAACCCTCAAAGGCTCTGTTTCCTGATCCACTGGTCCAGAGGTCAGCAGGGAGCCATCCACAGTTTCCATCTGTACTGGAGTAGCCTTCTTCACTGAACGTATCCCCTGTTTCAGAGCAAAGGAGACATCCATAAAATTTCCACTTGCCCCTGAGTCGATCATAGCAGAGCTAGACACCCAACCTGAGTCAACCCAGAGTTTGATGGAAAGAAAGCAATGAGAATTGTTTTTCTTACAACTCAGCTGGGACACCGCTGAGGAAACTTGAAAAATTGCAGCGTTTACACAGTCAACGTCCTCAGAGGTAACGGAGTTTAAGTCCGAGAAATCAAGATCTGTTGCTGCAGATCTCTCTGGAGACTGAGGCTCGGACCTGACAGATCCCCTCTCGCAACACTCACAGTGAATGAGTGCTGCAGTAGTCTTACGAGAACGGCTGGGGCAGTTTATAATGAAGTGCCCTGACTTACCACAATAGAAACATAGATTCTCCTTAAAACGATGTTCCTTGCGTGCATCACTAACCCGTCGTTGTAAAAAGTCTACCTGCATGGGTTCAGGTTCAGGTTCCCGTGTAATCCTACTCAAAGGTTCCTTAGCTGGAGAGGAAGGTAGGAAAAGGTTAGTGCGATTGCTTTCGAACCATCTCTCTTGCCTGCGTTGAGTCAGACGAGTATCAATACGGATGCAGTAGTTAATAAAGTCACCTAATGCAGTGGGAGGGTCGGCACGAGCAAGTTCATCCTTAATCAGTGGAGATAACCCTTTTCGAAAAATAGATTTTTTGGCGGAACTGTCCCAGGTGGTATCAAGGGCCCATCTCCTGAAATCCAAGGCATATTCAGCTACCGAGTGCTTACCTTGGCGCAAAGCTAACATGGCTGCTTCAGCTGTTGCACCTCGATTGGGGTCATCAAACACCTGCCCCATGGCTGAAATGAAAGCATCAAGATGATCCAAACATTCATCCTCAGTCTCAATCAGAGGGTTTGCCCACATCAAAGCCTTGTTGGTAAGCAACATAATTATAGTAAGCACCTTAGATCGTTCAGTGGGAAATTGTGAAGCATGTGCAGAAAAAAAAAGATTGCATTGATTAATAAATCCCCTGAATTTCTCACGTTCACCGCCAAAACGAAAAGGGGGCAACTTGGGAATCCCAGAACTCGGGGCTACGGCAGGAGCCTGGACTCGCCCCTCTAGAACCTCAATCCTGGCTCGCAAATCCTGGGCAGTCTGTCCAAACACTTGCAAATTGTGATTAGTGAGGTCCTGTAGGTTTGTAAAACGGGTCTTTATATTCTGCAAATCTGCAAGGATATTATCAGTCACTCCGCAAAGTTCCTTTATGCGGGCCTCCATTTTCCAGATCTTTTAAGACAGGAGTACTGGAAGGAGAGGAGAGGAGAGAAAAAAAAAAAAACATAGTGTTTACCTGTGGTAACACTGCAGAGAGAAAAGAAAAATTAAGGGAACTGCTCACCTGGAATGGTTGTGAGAAGTCACAACCACTATCATCACAGAAAGTTCAACCGGACATCTGATATCCACAGTTACAGCAGACACAAAAGAGAAAAGAAAAAAAAAAACAATAGTGTTTACCTGTGGTAACACTGCAAAAAAAAAAACTTAAGGGAATTGCTCACCTGGAATGGTTGTGAGAAGTCACAACCACTGTCATCACAGAAAGTACAACCGGACATCCGATATCCACAGTTACAGCAGACACAGCCTTTCCAGACCCAGCAGACACTAACGTTTGGCTTCAGAATCTTGTAATGTAAGTAGTACAGTTCATATAGTGTCTTGTGCTTGGGTGCGATGAAAACACAGGAGTCACAGGTTTGATATAGAAGGTCTTGTATTACTTCATACAAGTGGCAATAATAGTCACACAGTTTGCAGATACAAAAGCAGGAGACACAGCAGGCCAGAGTAACTTAAGCTCAGCAATCACTCTCCACAACAGGTTCAGGATCTCTTCTCTGTTACCGTAAGTCCATGCAAACGTGGATTTATCAAATAGCAAGGTTCCAAAGTCCACGAGTGTTCCAAAGTTCCACAATAGGAAATAACTGGAGTACAAGTCCAAGGCTTCCAGGAGTCAGGTCACAGGTTCACTGCAGGCTTGATTCTGAAGCACTGATTGCTCAGCTGTGGCTGCTTAAGAAGCAAGAGGAGAGAATCAGGGCGGGAACATGCAAGCTGGAAACTCCATATTGACTGAGGGCAAGATAGCTGCAGCAAGACAGAAAGTAAAATGGCTGACGAAAAAACTGAGTTTCAGGAACATGTACACAGAACCTTACATTGCCACCGCTACAGGGCAGTGGGAAGAGCCGGGTAAAGTGCCACAATTGGCACATCTTTTGATGCGCCAAATGTGGGGCTGCTGTAGCCTGGTATTATCAGGCTGTTGAGGGCCAAAATCCATGGGCCTTGACAGTCTTTTAATACCAGGCCGCAGCAGTCTGCATTTTACTTGGCTGGTTAACAAAAATAGGGGGACCCTACGCCGTTTTTTTTTCGAGGGGATCCCCTATTTTTGTTAACCAGCCAAGCTAAGCAGACTGCTGTGGCCTGGTATTATCAGGCTGGCAAGGTCCATGGATATTGGATCCTTACCAGCCTGAAAAACCAGGCCTCAGCAGTCTGCTTCATCTGGCTGGTTAACAAAAATAGGGGGGACCCCACGCCAAATTTTTTTCGAGGGATCCCCTATTTTTGTTAACCAGCCAAGATATGCAGACTGCTGTGGCCTGGTATTATCAGGCTGGCAAGCAGGGTCGGACTGAGGCACCGGGACACCGGAGAAACCTACGGTGGGCCCCAGCTCCTGCGTGGTGGGCCCTGATTTGAAAGGATAGGTCGGGGGCAGAGGGGGCGGTGGCCTCGGGGCCCGCGCTCTGAGGGGGCCCACCCGGAGCTACGATACAGTTACATTCTGCGGCAGAGCAGGGAGAATCACTCTCCCTGCTCTGCCGCCCGGAAGCTATGGGGCCTGAACAGGCGTTGGGGGGGCCCGGTGCCAGCAGTGGGCCCCCCACCCGTCATCGGAGGGTCAGCTGTATCGGCATCCAGCCGATAAAGCTGACCGCATAGAGAGAGAAGGAGCGAGCGCTCCTTCTCTCCCATAATCCCCCTCTCAGCGTATGACAGCGGGCGCAATAACATCACCTGCCGGCGCCCGCTGTCAGACGCTGAGAGGGAGAACAGTGAGCAGCACAGGAGCCGGGAGGTGAGTTTTTTTTTGATTTTTTTTTTTAATGGGGGTGCAGTCGAGTCCTGGCTGGAGAAGTCGTCATGTCGGTGTGGGCCAGATGGAAAAGACATGAAAAGTGAACAATACCATTAGAAAGAACATCAGCGGTAAGTCATTATCTGTACCTGTGCTGTAATCTATATGTTCTGTAGGACTGGAATTATTTAACACAGACCATATGGCGGTAATATCAATATTGGTCTTTTTATATATAGATTATTTTGGCCAACAGCGCGGTCATTTGCTGAGGTTCTCTGATAATGGGCCCACTCAGAAGTTTTGCCCCCACTAAACCAAAACCCTAGCTACGCCTATGGCTCTCTCTCTAGTCTTTCTTTCTCGCTCTCTGTTCTTTCCTTCTCGCTCTGTTCTTTTTTCTCTCTGTTCTTTCTTTCTCTCTTTTCTTTCTTTCCTCTCTTTCTTTCTCTGTTTGTTCTTTCTCTCTCGCTGCTCTTTCTTTCTTTTCCTCAGTACCAGCCACTGTGCCCTCATTACCAGTCAGTGTGATCAGTAGTGCTAAATGGTTACGCTTGGGGCGAGGATATGGGTGTGATTAGCTGTGAAATGGGTGTTGTCGGGGCGTGGCCTAAAATTTTCAGCGGCGCGCAACACGCGCCGCAGCCTTTAATCCTCTTTCCTGTCTTCCAAATTTGGGAGGTATGCTGTATGACCTCCCTACAACTTCTGGCCATGCTCCTGATAAGCGCGACGGATGGTCTCGTGAGGGATCTCCTCCCACACCTGGACTAAAGCATCCACCAACTCCTGGACAGTCTGTGGTGCAACGTGGCATGGCCTAAAATTTTCTGCAGCATGCACAGCGTGCCACAGCCTTTGTCCCTCTTTCCCTTATTCAAAGGTTGGGAAGTATGATGTTGGGGCCGCAAGAATATATTTTCTCTGGTGGGCCCAAGGTACTCCAGTCCGACGCTGCTGGCAAGGTCCATGTATGTTGGCTCCTTAACAGCCTTAAATACCATGCCTCAGCAGCAGGGGCGTACATATAAATCATGGGGCCCCATAGCAAAAGTCTGAATGTTCCCCACCCCCCAAAAAAAAAACCCAGAGGCATTGTAAATGTAAAGTGCCAGCACAGTGAGGGAAGTTGAGGCGCACAGAGACAGGGGTTTTGGGGGTACTCGGCACCGATCACGTCGACTTCTATGGGGGATGTCACGAGTAGCACAGCTCGGTCCGTGACCTGGGCGATCACTGGAATGTGGGATATTTCCAGGGGATGATAGAATGTTCGTGTAGTTTGTCGTGACGCCACCTGTAGTACCTGGTCAGGGTGTCCAGCGCTGCTGTGCAGGTCCTCTGGAAGGGATGGTGTAGTGCAGGTAGGTGAAAAGTCTTCTACAGGTAACACGCTATCCTTCCAGGGCAGATAGATGTGAGATAGAGCAATGGTGCAAAGTGATGTAGCAGAGTGGACTATGCGACGTAGTAAGAAAGCAGGAAACACTTCAAGTTAAACGTTGCATAATAAAATTTTTAATAATAACATTACAAAAGTGCAAATAGCATTAGTGCCGAAGTTCGTGGAGACTTCTTAGGACTACCCCCACCGGGTAACTTCACAGTGTCCTTTACTTGTGCTTGTGGAGGACCCGCTCCAAACCTCCAACTGTGGTCTTGGGTGGGCTGCAAGACTTTCCTTGAGCAGACCTCACTTTCGGCCACACCAAACGGGTTTTTAGTTTCTGAGGTAGTTGAAAATAGTGCACAGTTAAGTTTTTTGTAAAACCAAGATGGAGCACCGAAGTGCCAACTATTTACAGAAAAGTTTGTGAGCCAGTACAGTTCATGGCTTCAAAGTTCAACATTTTGATTACAGTGAAACACCATTACCCAACCTGGGTATATTAAGGCAACAATAAACTTGTTCTTCTGAACATTCACCCGTCCGGGTACATCAAACCATTACCCAACCTGGGTATATTATGGCAACAATAAACTTCTTTTTATGAACATTCACCCGTCCGGGTACATCAATAATTTAACTATTTACATACAGAGACCCTGTCCGTGTTATTTAGACTTCTTTGGCTGGCCTCTTACAGGTACCACCTGGTACTCTTCTGGAGCTTGCCAAACATCCGTGACAGGAGGGTCCACCCAGACCTGATGACGTCGTGTGGCCTGTATAGTGACGTCGTGACCCGCTATCTGGGTCTGTGTGGCCACCTCTTTCGTCTCCCTCCGGGTCTGGACCCCTATGTCCCGGACTGAACGAACCCCAAGGGGCCTAACAGGCGCCGGGTACGGGCCAGCTATCATTATCATGTCCATAGCTGGGGCTGCTGAGGAGACCACTGAGGGAGGCTGGGGAGATTTACGGCGTGGGGTGGGCACTTGTGCAGAGGCCTGGTTGGGGGAGGCTGAAGGCTCGTAGGGTCTGTCAGTTTCCTGACACTCTGGGGAGTAGGGGTCGCACCTGGTAACATTTAGGGCGTACCATCCATTGTAACCCCAGTGTCGGGTGTAAGTCACCAAGTCTCCTGGCAACAGGTCCCTCCCCGGGTGTCCTTCTGGGAGGTGAGCCTCCACGTCCCGCCGGGTTACAAAAACTTCTAAATAAAGTCCAGGCTCCTGGATGAAGCCCCAACCACCTTTTAACTTAAAGTTCCGTACTGCACCCTTACGCCGCGGTTCCCTCAGCGTACTTTTATCCTTTCTCATACGTGCCTTCTCTGCCAGGTCCTTGTCCAGGTGACGTTGCCGAAGCTTTTGGGATTCTCTCTGCTCCCTTTGTCGCTCTGCTTCCCGCTCCCGACGTCTCCACTCTTCCTCCTGACGCCGGTTGTAATTTTCCTCCACCAGCAGCTCCATGTCTCCACCATCAAATGCCAGCTTACGATGTCCGGTTTGCGGCAGCTCTCCTGGCGCCCGCCAGTCCTGGCGGCGCTCACCTGTGGCGGAAGCAGCTGGCTCTGGAACAGATGACGGTCGGGGCTCCGGTACAGGCAGGTAGAGCTCTGGTGTCTGCACGGCCTCCTCCATGAGGACAGGTGTCGCTTCTTCTGCCTCAGCGACGGGGGCAGACAGCGGGATCTGGGGTGCTGGTGCGGCGTTTTCTGCAGGAACGGGTGCCTCCACTGTGATACTGGCAACCGGTTCAGATTGCAAGGGCTGGGATGCCCGCACGGCCTCCTGTACTGGAACGGGTGCCTCCACTGAGATACTGTCAACCGGTTCAGATTGCAAGGGCTGGGATGCCCGCACGGCCTCCTCTACTGGAACGGGTGCCTCACCTTCCGGTACAGACACTTCAGGGGGTAAGAGGGATTGGCGCCGCTCCAATTGTAGTTTTAGGGCCCGCCAGCTCGCTTCCATCCTGGCGACCTCCTCCTGGTGCCGGGCCAGGTCTCTCAGGGTATCCTCCGCTTCATCCAGCGTAGGAGGGTTTCGAGGCCGGGTGCCAAACGGTGGCTCCGTGGCGATCGGGTCGCTTCCGTGGGGGGAGAGCTCTGACTCCTCCATCCCTTCCCACTTCTGCTCATGTCCGTTCGCCATCTCTGCCAAGTCACATGTGTCATTAGCATCAGGAGAGGCGCCATCTTTTGTAGGGAGGCGGGACCTTCGCGTTCGTTTCCGCCCACTGAGGAGGATGAGGAGGCGGAACTCCAGAGCTGTGGGGCACGATCTTACATTGCAGTAACATTTAGAGTGTGCGGACATCGTTTTCGCGCCACGGAGTGAGTGTACGCCCACGAGAGCACGCCCTTATTCTTCACCTGTGCCTCGTGGCGCAGATATGACGGAAAAATGGCAAATACAGTCTATGATGATTTTTGCAATTCTCAAGCAAAAAAACAGTTCAATTAAGGCACACAGGACTCGCTTATAGCGAGCTTCTGAATCCTGTTCGTGACGCCAAAGTTGAGTCGCACAGAGCCACAGGTTTTGGGGGTACTCGGCACCAAGCCCGTCGACTTCTATGGGGATGTGACGGGTAGCACAGCTATGTCCGTGCCCTGGTCGCTCACTGGAATGTGGGATATTTCCAGGGGATGATAGAATGTTTGTGTAGTTTGTCGTGACGCCACCTGTAGTACCTGGTCAGGGTGACCAACGCTGCTGTGCAGGTCCTCTGGCAGGGATGGTGTAGTGCAGCTAGGTGATAAGTCTTGTACAGGTAAGACGGTATCCTTCCAGGGCAGATAGATGTGAGATAGAGCAATGGTGCAGAGTGATGTAGCAGAGTGGAGTATGCGACGTAGTAAGAAAGCAGGAAAGGAAACAATTCTTACTACAAAGACATGCAGCATAAGGCTGCCTCAACCCCTCCCATCCAACTAGCTACACCCTGTTCTAACCAGCCTGAGCTAGACCATCCCATTGGGTCCGCCTACACTCAGCTGGCATAGTGTACTGTTGAATGCAGTGGTTGGAGTCAATGGGGTGTTTCCTCCTTACCTGAGAGTAAGTTGTCACACCGCTGGGTGCGATGCAACATCTCTGTGGCGACTGGACCCTCGGGTGCTTCTGTCTTTTCACAAATGCCGGCTTTACCCGGCAATTGAATCAGAGGCTATTTTACTATGTAGAAGTGAATAAACTATAAATATATGTATATATATATGTCACAATGACATGTATATATATATATATATATATGTATTCTAAGTGTGTATATTTTGTGTTTACAAGGAAAGAAAGTGTTTTTTTAGTTGCGATATTTTGTTCCCATAGACTTACATGGGACTTCCGGTATCGGAATCGGATATCGCCGATATTTAGTGATATCGGCGATACCATTCCGATCCGATATTTTTAGATATCGAGCAGTATCGCTCAACACTAATTGTCAGGTGACAAAGAGCCCCAAGGTTAGTAATGGAGAGGCGTCAATAAGATGACCCCATTACTAACCCCATAGTCACATTGTAAGAAAACACAGACAGCCAGAAAAAACTCCTTTAATTGAAAGAATGACAGACTCCTTTAATATTCTTAATTAAACCATACTTACAACCTCGCTCATTCCCCCGATGCCCTTGTCATCTGCAAAAGAGGTAAAAAAAAACAAACAACAATATTCCTCACCTTTCCGCAGAGATGCTTTTAATCCATTTGTCCCATGGCGGGTCTAGCTCTGCTGCATCTAGATGGCAGGCTGCATGATTGCATCATGTGACCATGCAGCCTGTTATCTAGTACAGGGGTCCCCAACCACCGGTCCGCGGCCCAGGACCGGGCCGTAGCAGTTCTGTTGCCGGGCCGCGGAGCCACGGCACAGAACGCTGGACCCACATGGAGCCGGCGGCTGTAGCGCTGTAGTGATAGCTACAGCCGCCGGCTTCATCATCGATACTCACCTTCCGGCGCTAAGATCCCTGTTCCGGCCGCGGCGGCTTCATCCAGTGCTGAGAGGTGACGTACTACCGCTCATTAAGGGTATGAATATGGACGCGATGCTACTCCCATGGGCGTGGCATCCATATTCAAGCCCTTAATGAGTGGTACTATGTGACGGCACCGCAAAGGAGGAAGCGGCCGACAGGGATGCTGGGAAGTTAGAGGTAGAGTAATATGATGGGGATGACGGGGGAGCCCAGGAGAGGGTGGGAGCAGAGCATTGTGTACAGGGTGAGAGCAAAGCCTTGTATACTGGGTGGGAGCAGAGCCTTGTTTACAGGGTGGGAGCGGTGCCTTGTATACAGGGTGGGAGCGGAGCCTTCTATACAGGGTGGGAGCAGAGCCTTGTATACAGGGTGGGAGCGGAGCCTTGTATACAGGGTGGGAGCGGAACCTTGTTACAGGGTGGAGCAGAGCCATGTATACGAGGGTGGGAGCGGAGCCATGTATATGAGGGTGGGAGCGGAGCCATGTATACGAGGGTGGGAGCGGAGCCATGTATACGAGGGTGGGAGCGGAGCCATGTATACTAAACTACAACCCTGTCCATAGCCCCACCCCTTATTACCAAAGCCCCACCCCTGCCACACCTCCATCCCCGCCCTGCCGGGCCATGGAAGAATGGTCTTGCTTGAAGCTGGTCCCTGGTGCAAAAAAGGTTGGGGACCACTGATCTAGTAGACACTGAGCACCGTGTGCTCAGAGTCTGCCTGTGAACTGCTATTCACTGTCTGAGGGCACAGCCAGAGTGAGAAAGTTCTTCTGCTCGCGGTGCCGTCTCGCCGTCTGACAGGTCCTGCGAGTTTACGGCCAATGAACTTACTTCACCTATGTGATGTCGACGCAAGCGCGGTGGAAAATTTTCCTGCGGCGCTCAGCAGGGGACCCATTTTTCATATGTTTACTGTGACTCCGGCCTTTCTCATATCCATTTGTTTCTTCCCTTTCCAGAACCATAGCTTTTTACATTTTCCTGTCCACATATACGTATGAGAGCTTGTTTTTTGCGGGATGAGTTATACTTTTTAATGACACCATTAATATTACCATATAGTGTACTAGAAGGTGGGAATACATTTCTCAATTGTGTTGAAATTGCAAAAAAATTAGTTTTTCTTGAGTTGCTGCAATACTGCAAAAAATGCTGTAAGAAGCGATCAAAATGCTTTATCTATCCCAAGTGTTATCAATAAAAATGTGTCTTGCCCAAAAAAAAGCTCACAGCTCTATCGACTGAAAAATTAAAACGTTACTGATCTCTGAAAATGGCAACACAATAACACAAAATAAATACATTTCTGATTTTTGTTTCAGCACTAAAATAATAATAAGAAAACACTGTACAAGTTTGATGTCGCCATAATTGTACTGATGAGGAGAATCATATTGTTTGGTCATTTTTACCACACAATGTATGTTGTAAAAACAATTCCCCAAAAATAATTTCAGAATTGCGGGGTTTTGAAGTTTTGAATTTTCTCTGTTTAACCATTTTTATATTTTGCTAGCATGGACTTTTCTAGATGCTGAAATACTACCTGTATCTTTGTTTTTATTTTATTATTATCTTCATTTTTAATGGGGAAAAAAGAGATTGATTTGAACTTCTATGTTTTTTTTAAATTGTCATGTTTTGTAAAACTTTTTTACTCTTCATTATATTTATTAGACCAGTGGTCCCCAACCTTTTTTGCACCAGGGGATGGAGGTGGGGCAGGGGCGGGGCTTTGGTCATATGGGGCAGGGCTATGGACGGACTTGTAGCATGTATAGTATGATGGTCCCACACATATAATCCTCCCATGTATAGTATGATGGCCCCACAAAGTACTGATATATACCGTATATACTCGAGTATAAGCCGACCCGAGTATAATCCGTGGCACCTAATTTTGCCACGGAAAGCAGGGTAAGCTTATTGATTCGAGTATAAGCCTTGTATGCATTGTCCCCTCATTCCTATCCTGGTATGTGTGGTTCCCCCCCGTCCTGTCCAGCTCTGTGTGGCTCCCCCTGTTGTATGCATAGCTCCCCGGTCCCATCTTGTATGCATGGCTTGGCTCCCCCGCTCCCATCTTGTATGCATGGCTCCCCTGTCCCGTCTTGTATGCATGGCTTGGCTCCCCCGCTCCCATCTTGTATGCACGGCTCCCCTGTCCCATCCTGTATGCATGGCTCCGCTCCCCCTCCCATCCTAGTATGCATGGCTCCCCTGTCCCATCCTGTATGAATGGCTCTGCCCCCCCTTCCATCCTTGTATGCATGGCTCCGCTCCCCCCCTCCCATCCTTGTATGCATGGCTCGGCTCCCCTGTCCCATGGCTGGGCTCCGTTGGGCTCCCGTCATACTTACCCTCCTCACACCGTCGCTGCATGTCCCTGCATCTCTATCCCGGCGCGTCAGCTTCTTCCTATGCTGAGCGGTCACGTGGTACCGCTCATTAAGGTCATGAATATGCACTCCACGCCTATGGGAGTGGAGTCGCGTCCATATTCATGACCTTAATGAGCAGTACCACGTGACTGCTCAGCACAGGAAGAAGCTGCCGCGCCGGGATAGAGATGCAGGGAAGGAGGGTGAGTATCGATGTCTTCTGGAAGCCGGCGGCTGCAGCTGTCACTACAGTGCTACAACCGCTGACTCCCCAAATGTTGCAGCATTCGCGCCCTGGTGATAATGAAGCACCAGGCTGGTGGTTCATTATCACCGGGGTGCGGACCGGCAAAAAAACTCCAACGGCCCGGTCTGCTGACCGGTGGTTTGGGACCCCTGTATTAGACCCCTAGGGGACGTCTTGAACCTTCAATTGTCTGATCACTTCACTTGTACTATATACAGCAATACCACAGTATTGCCGCATATAGTAAAAATCACTCCTTTGAAGATCGGCCACAGGTTGGGTTTCAAGGGAGCTTCGTAATGATAGGCAAGGAGGTCTTCAACTGGAGCGCCGATGGTTGCATAGAATAAGGCCCTCCTCATGCTGACTCACTGTTTATGCTGCTGTCAGAGTTTGACAGTTGTTTCACAGAGGTTAACAGTCATAGGTCGTGGTTAGAGGCAGGTACTTGCTGTAGCATACAGGTTGGTTAGCGGAGCACAAGAGTGTAAGATGGGAGGCCGCAGGAAAGGATTTTGCAGTAGTATAATGCATTTACCTGCAGTTTTATTGACTTGAGGAGAAGGCAAATTTTGAGAAATATTTTGAAAAGTTAGCGTTGGCTGGAGGTGGTAAGGTCTCGAATGTGTGGTTTCAAAGACAATAAGTCAAAGTTTACTATGAGAAGGTGGATTTGTGAGACAGATGGAAACATGGAACCATTAACAACGATTGATAGTCTTGTAGGGGAATATGATGGAAACAGTGTCGGACTGGGGTGCCTAGGACCCACCAGTAACACTGACTTTGGAGGATCCACTTTTCACCTGCATACAAATATCACACTACCCTCGTTCACAAATTTACTTCTATCTCTATCTAATAATAAACTGGGTAGTTTGGTTAATGAATGATGAGATGCTGCTGTTTTCTGTACAAAGTGAATAAAGTGAATTATGCCAAGTACTTGCTACACAGTGGGGTTGGGGGCCCATATCTGCACAGGGGCCCACCGGGGGATTCCCCTGTTACCATGTGGGCCTGTTACCCTATAATATATTGGGTTTTCTTCATGTACCACTTTAAACAGCAAGAGAAGAAGGAACTGGATACAGCTAATAGACACTCTGGAATTATGGATGTATTAATGCAATATAGTATTGATATCAATTACCATAAATTACTGTACATCTCTAACCTTCTCTATTTCACGTATAATAGTTACCTGCACACAGAAGTTAAGCCGCCTCTGACCACACACAGCAAGGACATCCAACAGGTAAAATCAGAAAAGTATTTTCAGGAATATTGTTTTTATGTTTGCTTACTGTTTAGAGATTTTATTAGGAAACAGGAAAATGAACTTTCCAATTTCTATCCCACCATGAATACAGTATATATGTTTTTTTTATCTTTCATACGTTTAGGCAACGAAGGCTTCTTGCAGTAGCACCAGCAACATGCAGCTTTGCACTGTTGTGTTGAAATTCGGCTGTGGGACACTACAGAAGTGGCTGTACCATTGGTTCCATGATCAAATCAATGTAACATGAAGACTGGAGGGGTCCAGCTACCATTCATTATGCCACTCCACCGGTGTCAGGTTTCCTCATGAAGACTTCTTCATGGTGTTGCCTACTGTCACGCCCACAGGGCGTGGAGATGTATAGTGAACTCACAAGACCACTAATGGCGCGGTGGTAGCTGTATACCCAATACTCAAGAGACAGGAGAATGAGCTTCATAAAACCAAAGATATTTATTAAAGAAAGTTTAACAAAAGGGAAAAAGTGCCTGAGGGGAGAACCCTCTGGATCATGACACTGTACCACGTAGTGTAGCACCGGGCATGGTATACCCCTATACAGGGATTTCCCTGTCTTAACACCAGGAGGCCTAAATGCCATAAATCCCGGACCAAAGGAACGACCCATACAGACTGGATAGAAGAGACCATGGAATACTGGCTCTGTCGGTGTAGGAAATCCTGAAAGCTCCATGTAATCCCGGAAAAGCTGATCCAGCCGGTAGTGGTATCTGGATGGTTTCCGTGAGGTGAGGCTTGGTTAGCCTGAAGTGGGATCCGGAGTGTCCAGAGGGATCCAGGACGGGGAACTGCCAGCAAAGAATTCTGTGGAGACAGAGGTATTAGTAAAATGCAAAGCAGCAGTCTCCTAATCGCGGAGCACAGCAGAGTGTGGCCTGAGCCAGAGGCAACGATCCTACAGAATGAACATGTTGTCCAGGCACCTCCCTCAAAGGGAGGAAGCCTTTTATGAACAGAGCATCACAGCCATCACAGCACAGACAGCCCTAATAGAGAACAGGTGCCCTGCTGCTTTAAGTATGTGCAGGAAGCAGGGCGCGCCTCCTAAGAGCATTTCCAGGAGACCTGCCAAGGGGATGCAGATTCCTAGCAGAGAAAGAAGCCGCCGATCATCTGGAACCACAGACAGGATGAGCAGTACCAGTGGAGCTGCATGATAGGCGCCAGTCTCCCGGCACAGTGGAGACCGGACCCGCAGCAGGGACCTAGCGGGTGAAGCGCATAGCGCCGCGTGATAAGCGCTGGTCTCCTGGTCCATGAGATACTGGACCCACAGCTGAGGGCATGATACCTACATGGTCCTGTCTGATTAGAAGAATGGAGTGTAGTGATCCACTCTATACTAGAAGTGACATGAAACATCACATATCAAGCCTAAGGCTTCAAACAGTGTCTACACAAATCACCAGAAGGCATTTGCTGGAATGGGTCTATCCTCTTCACAATGAGTCCTACCTTTGGACACAATAATAGACAGTGGTTGGTTTGCAGACAACTTGGACAACGCCAAGAAGAACCCTTCATGGGGAATATGTAAGTATCCCAGGAGCCGTTTTTCAACATGACAATGCCAGGCCACATATTGCTGGTGCTATTGTGAGAAATCTGCATGTCCTAAATGTGCTACCATGGCCTGCAACATTTCCATGTCTACCATCAAGCACATAGTGCAAGCTTAAATTGTGATGAACAGTGATGGCCATACAATGTATACAACATACACCTACTTGTTACACATAGTATTGTTTCATGTTCTCTGAACCATTTGTACTTTCTGGACAAAAATTCCTAGAATGTTCCAGTATCTCAAACACTTCCTCTATATATGACCCTTGTTCCCTCTCTGCTAGCTGTTCTCACTGTGCATACCAGGATTGGTTTTCCTCTACTTTGATGATTCAAAAAGTTCAGAAGAGAGAGGTATGTGAATTTGGTCAATAGGAAGGGTGTTTAACTGGAGTCATAGTGTTCAGAGGTGAATAAATGAAGCATTCAGGAAGGGCATGCACAAAACATACTAAAATATAATTAATTCTGGCAGAGATATATTCCCACCCTAAATTTTCTTTCCCTAGATCCATCGCAAGCTAAAAGTCCCTGGCCGCTGGAGGGAGGAATCTCACCTTCCCTGTATAATTCAGTGAGTACATTCACAAAGTTTGAAGCATTAAGATTGACAAATTTTAAAGGAAACTTGTCATGTTGGAATGTTGGAAATGCAATACTATCTCCTAGCACAAGAAGTTGATCAGACTGATATATAGTTTTACGGATTACTTTATATGCATGCTTTTAATCATACCGCCAAAAAAAGTGGAATAAAATGCGATCAAAAGACGAATGTAAATAAAAATGGTATTGCTAAAAAGTCATCTTGTCCTGCAAAAAACGAGCCACAATACAGCTCGATCAGCAGAGAAATGAATAAGTTATAGCTCTCAGAATAAACCGATGGTAAAACAATTCTTTTTCTATAAAATAGTTTTTATTGTCTAAAACAAATAAAACCTAAAAAAAGTGATATAAATGTGGTACAGTGCCTTGCGAAAGTATTCGGCCCCCTGGAACTTTTCAACCTTTTCCCACATATCATGCTTAAAACATAAAGATACCAAATGTTAATTTTTGGTGAAGAATCAACAAGTGGGACACAATTGTGAAGTTGAACGAAATTTATTGTTTTTTAAAATTTTTGGGGAAATACAAAAACTGAAAAGTGGGGCGTGCAAAATTATTCGGCCCCTTTAACTTAATACTTTGTTGCGCCACCTTTTGCTGCGATTATAGCTGCAAGTCGCTTGGAGTATGTCTCTATCGGTTTTGTGCATTGAGAGACAGAAATTCTTGCCCATTCTTCCTTGGAAAACAGCTTGAGCTCAGTGAGGTTGGATGGAGATCGTTTGTGAACAGCAGTTTTCAGCTCTTTCCACAGATTCTCGATTGGATTCAGGTCTGGACTTTGACTTGGCCATTCTAACACCTGGATACATTTATTTGTGAACCATTCCATTGTAGATTTTGCTTTATGTTTGGGATCATTGTCTTGTTGGAAGACAAATCTCTGTCCCAGTCTCAGGTCTTTTGCAGACTTCAACAGGTTTTCTTCAACAATGGTCCTGTATTTGGCTCCATCCATGTTCCCATCAATTTGAACCAGCTTCCCTGTCTCTGCTGAAGAAAAGCAGGCCCAAACCATGATGCTGCCACCACCATGTTTGACAGTGGGGATGGTGTTTTCAGGGTGATGAGCTGTGTTGCCTTTACGCCAAACATATTGTTTGGCATTGTTGCCAAAAAGTTCGATTTTAGTTTCATCTGACCAGAGCACCTTCTTCCACATGTTTGGTGTGTCTCCCAGGTGGCTTGTTGCAAACTTTATATGTATGAGCAAAGGCAATCGTATTCAATCCAAGAAATGGTATAGAGAGTAGCTGATTGAAATATTAAAACTTAACCTTTAATCTACTATTAAAAAACAGAACACAAAGTGCAGTTAGTGCTGAAGTGCATGTGCAAAACAAAAACCAAACCAAAACACAGTGTCTATGACCTTAAAAGACAAGAAAAACCAATGGTTTACCAGAAATCTTTAAATGGACAATAGTGCATCTATACCAACAAATTAACCGCGCTATTAAATGGGACTGTTACAGAAATCAATTTCCCTTGTATTGGCGGTATTTGTCAAGAATATTGTTCCTTTCTTATGGGTTAGCCTTTTTATACTGAAATCAGCGTTTTCTCTATCACTGATAATGGCCCCTTACATGCACTTCATCCATATACATCTTATATATAACTGGTTTTTATGGACATGAGTAAAATGCTCCTTGCAAATTTGGAGCTATAAATAACTATACACCTGCCATATAGATATATAAATTAACATGCCCCTCATAGAAGAATAAGCACAATACCATCAGGGGAGTAACAGGGTAAATTGGGCTCTGTCTATATTAACCCCCACTGTGGTTTTCAAATATTTGCGATACTCATCTGCGGCTTCATGATATGGGCATGATTCCTTTCTCCTGGGGGAGATCCGTTCCGTACACATATGTCATGTTAGGCGGTCTCTACCCCAGGGGCGTCTCCCGACGCGTTTCATCACATTAAGAATCTTCAGGGGAGATTTTAAAACATTTTGTGCTGAGACAGGACTTAGCGCGTGTGCGCGATCGTGCCTTTTATAGATACCGAGTGTATCGTTCAGTTTCCTGTTCCGGACGCTAGATACGTCATATCCGGTAATTGGAACGCATGTGCTGTTCATCTAGCGCATGCGCTGTGGTTCAGGCTGTTTCAACCTCAAGGAACGTAATTTCCTGTTTAAGGAAGAAAGAATCCCATAGAACAGAGCGTATGTATATGTCTGCAAAATATGGCGATTCGTCCCTGTAAATTCTGCATATGCGTTATAGAGGAAGAAATTATATGTTCCCCTTAAAATTGAAAATTTAGTTGGGAGAAACATATCCGTTGTGGTATATAGTCTTTAAGTAAAAGATCTACCAAAAATAATATAGTGCCTCTATTTGTGAAAATTTGCAGGAGATAACAAATCGGTTCCTGGCAATACTTGGAATAATGAGCAAGTCACATTCATTAAATAAATGACGGGAGTATATTATGGAAGAAAAAACAAAACAGATCTTCAATCAATTTTATTTTATATGTAGAAATGGAATTGAATGTAAATAAAATCTTGTTGCATGCAAATTATAACACGACAGACCTTCTTGGTGAAAGATAGAAAGGGTGCACGCTAAGGATTCCCTGTTTTCCCCTGTCTATTGTATCCCTACCTCACGCGGAGGTTGGCACCCTAAGACCTGCGCAGTGGCGCCCCCACTCAACGGCGGCTGACCCTATTTTGGAAGCCCTAGTGGTCCTTACGCTACAAGAAGGAAGAATAGGTTATAAGTTCATTTAATCCTTTCGGATGGGTTGTTTGGAGATTGAAGATCCAAAATGTTTCTCTCTGAAGGATCCGTTTATCCCAATCTCCTCCTCTTTGATTTTGTTTGATTTTTTCAATACCCATAAATACTAGGGATTTTGCGTCACCTCCATGCATTTGATTTACATGGTTCGCTACAGGGGTGTCTCTTCTGTTGATAATATCCCTATGATTCTCTCCTATTCTCTTCCTCAATTCTCTTCTTGTTTTCCCTACATATTGTACGCCGCATTTGCAGGTAATGTTGTAGACAACCCCAATGCTTTTGCAGTTCATGAATTGTCTAATGGGTATATCTTTTGGTAATGGTGCTACTGAACTCCTTCCCTTGTTTTAAGGCCCCACAATATTTACACCCTCCGTATTTGTAACACCCTTTTATTTGACTTTTCAGCCATGTAGGGTTTTTTGGTTCAGAGGAGGCAAAATGGCTGCGTACTAATCTGTCTTTGATAGATCGTCCTTTCTTGAACGTGATCTGTGGAGTCGTAGAGATTACCCTAGACAAATCCTTGTCCATACAAAGGATTGGCCAGTGGCGCATGATTATGTCCCTCATTTCTTTTGACATATTGGAGAATTTGTTTATGTACCTAATGATGTTTTCTTCCTCTGTTTTTTTCTTTGGGGTGAGGAGATCTTTCCTCTCTCGTGTCAGTGCTGTTTTATAGGCGTCCCTAAGTACATGATCGGGGTATCCCCTCTCTGTAAAACGATGTCTCAATTCGTCTGCTTGTTGTTTAAAAAGGTTCGGGTTTGAACAATTCCTTTTGATCCTGAAATACTGTCCTTTTGGTATCCCTTTTTTGAGAGGGATGGGATGATTTGATTCCCATCTTAACAGAGAGTTTGAGGAGGTAGGTTTTCTATACGTTTTGGTGACCAAATGACCTCCTTCACCTCTCTCAATCAAAATGTCCAAAAAAGGGAGACTCTGTGCATTGGCCTCAAAAGTGAAGTGGAGGCCAATGTTGTTATTATTAAGTCCTTGCACATATTCTATAAAACTCTCCACGTCACCCCTCCAGATCACAAAAACATCATCGATGTAGCGGAGCCACATCAAAATTTTGTCCTCCGCCACACCCATTGATTCACCAAAGACGATGTTTTCCTCCTACCAGCCCAGGAGCAGGTTGGCATATGAAGGTGCACATGGACTGCCCATGGCGGTGCCCCTGAGCTGGTGGAAGTACTTATTGTCAAAAAGAAAATAATTTCTGGTCAAACAGAATTCGAGGGCCCTCAGGACAAATTTATTATGTTCATTATACTGACAGCCTTTAGTTTTCAAACAGTATTCCGCAGCCATAATGCCTTTCTCGTGGGGAATTGAAGAATAAAGAGCCTCTACGTCAATTGATCCTAGGATCATATTGTCGCCCAACTCAATATTGTCAATTTTAAGAAGAAGGTCTGTCGTGTCTCTGAGTATGAACTTAAAGAGGAAACAAAAGGCCTAAGAATTTTGTCTATGTATAGTCCCAGGTTTTGAGTGAGACTATCAATGCCTGATACGATCGGCCTACCTTTAAGTGGACAAAGGCCTTTGTGCACTTTAGGTAGGCAATAAAAAGTCGCTACCATAGGATGGGTAGGAATCAAAAATTCTTTTTCATCAAGGCTAATAAGTTTCTTACACAGCGCTTCATTAACCAATGTTTTTAGTTCCTCATGATACCGGGCTGTGGGATTTTCTCTTAATTTCTCATATTCCATGTCCTCTCCTAAAAGGGAGCAACAAAGTGTTTTGTATTGGGATGTATCCATCACCACGATGTTGCCCCCCTTATCTGAGGGTTTGATAATAATACTCCCATCATTCTCCAGATCATTTAGTGCTTTCATCTCGATTTTAGTGCTATTGATATATTTACTAATCTTGTTTCCAGAGATTTTTTTGGAACTTGAGAAATGCAAATATAAAAAATTTCATAACCTCACTAAAATCGAACAAAATCAAAGAGGAGGAGATTGGGATAAACGGATCCTTCAGAGAGAAACATTTTGGATCTTCAATCTCCAAACAACCCATCCGAAAGGATTAAATGAACTTATAACCTATTCTTCCTTCTTGTAGCGTAAGGACCACTAGGGCTTCCAAAATAGGGTCAGCCACCGTTGAGTGGGGGCGCCACTGCGCAGGTCTTAGGGTGCCAACCTCCGCGTGAGGTAGGGATACAATAGACAGGGGAAAACAGGGAATCCTTAGCGTGCACCCTTTCTATCTTTCACCAAGAAGGTCTGTCGTGTTATAATTTGCATGCAACAAGATTTTATTTACATTCAATTCCATTTCTACATATAAAATAAAATTGATTGAAGATCTGTTTTGTTTTTTCTTTCATAATATACTCCCGTCATTTATTTAATGAATGTGACTTGCTCATTATTCCAAGTATTGCCAGGAACCGATTTGTTATCTCCTGCAAATTTTCACAAATAGAGGCACTATATTATTTTTGGTAGATCTTTTACTTAAAGACTATATACCACAACGGATATGTTTCTCCCAACTAAATTTTCAATTTTAAGGGGAACATATAATTTCTTCCTCTATAACGCATATGCAGAATTTACAGGGATGAATCGCCATATTTTGCAGACATATACATACGCTCTGTTCTATGGGATTCTTTCTTCCTTAAACAGGAAATGACGTTCCTTGAGGTTGAAACAGCCTGAACCACAGCACATGCGCTAGATGAACAGCACATGCGTTCCAATTACCGGATATGACGTATCTAGCGTCCGGAACAGGAAACTGAACGATACACTCGGTATCTATAAAAGGCACGATCGCACACACGCTGCTAAGTCCTGTCTCAGCACAAAATGTTTTAAAATCTCCCCTGAAGATTCTTAATGTGATGAAACGCGTCGGGAGACGCCCCTGGGTAGAGACCGCCTAACATGACATATGTGTACGGAATGGATCTCCCCCAGGAGAAAGGAATCATGCCCATATCATGAAGCCGCAGATGATATCGCAAATATTTGAAAACCACAGTGGGGGTTAATATAGACAGAGCCCAATTTACCCTGTTACTCCCCTGATGGTATTGTGCTTATTCTTCTATGAGGGGCATGTTAATTTATATATCTATATGGCAGGTGTATAGTTATTTATAGCTCCAAATTTGCAAGGAGCATTTTACTCATGTCCATAAAAAACAGTTATATATAAGATGTATATGGATGAAGTGCATATAAGGGGCCATTATCAGTGATAGAGAAAACGCTGATTTCAGTATAAAAAGGCTAACCCATAAGAAAGGAACAATATTCTTGACAAATACCGCCAATACAAGGGGAATTGATTTCTGTAACAGTTCCATTTAATAGCGGGTTAATTTGTTGGTATAGATGCACTATTGTCCATTTAAAGGTTTCTGGTAAACCATTGGTTTTTCTTGTCTTTTAAGGTCATAGACACTGTGTTTTGGTTTGGTTTTTGTTTTGCACATGCACTTCAGCACTAACTGCACTTTGTGTTCTGTTTTTTAATAGTAGATTAAAGGTTAAGTTTTAATATTTCAATCAGCTACTCTTTATTGCAAACTTTAAACAACACTTTTTATGGATATCTTTGAGAAATGGCTTTCTTCGTGCCACTCTT
Organism: Oophaga sylvatica; assembly: GCA_033576555.1. Lineage (NCBI taxonomy): Eukaryota > Metazoa > Chordata > Amphibia > Anura > Dendrobatidae > Oophaga > Oophaga sylvatica. The sequence continues at coordinate 364,988,110 of JARQOD010000002.1, read as the reverse complement.
CCATAAAGGCCAGATTTGTGCAGTGTACGACTGATTGTTGTCCTATGGACAGACTGTCCCACCTCAGCTGTAGATCTCTGCAGTTCATCCAGAGTGATCATGGGCTTCTTGGCTGCATCTCTGATCAGTCTTCTCCTTGTTTGGGATGAAAGTTTAGAGGGACAGCCGAGTCTTGGTAGATTTGCAGTGGTATGATACTCCTTCCATTTCAATATGATCGCTTCACAGTGCTCCTTGGGATGTTTAACCCCTTCACCCCCAAGGGTGGTTTGCACGTTAATGACCGGGCCAATTTTTACAATTCTGACCACTGTCTCTTTATGAGGTTATAACTCTGGAACGCTTCAACGGATCTTCGCGATTCTGAGACTGTTTTCTCGTGACATATTGTACTTCACGTTAGAAGTAAAATTTCTTCAATATACCTTGCGTTTATTTTTGAAAAAAACGCAAATATGGCGAAAATTTTGAAAATTTTGCAATTTTCAAACTTTGAATTTTTTTTCCCTTAAAACAGAGAGATATGTCACACAAAATAGTTAATAAATAACATTTCCCATATGTCTACTTTACATCAGCACAATTTTGGAAACAAAATTTTTTTTTGTTAGGAAATTATAAGGGTTAAAAGTTGACCAGTGATTTCTCATTTTTACAACAAAATTTACAAAGCCATTTTTTTAGGGACCACCTCACATTTGAAGTCACTTTGAGGGGTCTATATGGCAGAAAATACCCAAAAGTGACACCATTCTAAAAACTGCACCCCTCAAGGTACTCAAAACCACATTCAAGAAGTTTAATAACCCTTCAGGTGCTTCACAGGAGCTGAAGCAATGTGGAAGGAAAAAATTAATATTTAACTTTTTAGCCACAAAAATGATCTTTTACAAACGTTTTTTTATTTTCACAAGGGTAAAAGGAGAAAATGGGCAAATAAAGTTGTTGTGCAATTTCTCCTGAGTACGCCAATACCCCATATGTGGGGGAAAACCACTGTTTGGGCACACGGCAGAGCTCGTAAGGGAAGGAGCGCCGTTTGACTTTTTCAAACTAAAATTGGCTGGAATTGAGATTGGACGCCATGTCGTGTTTGGAGAGCCCCTGATATGCCTAAACAGTGGAAACCCCCCACAAGTGACACCATTTTGGAAACTAGACCCCCTAAGGAACTTATCTAGATCTGTTGTGAGCACTTTGAACCCCAAAGTGTTTCACAAAAGTTTATAATGCCTGGGTGTGAAAAGAAAAAAAAAACAATTTTCCACAAAAATGATTTTTTAGTCCCAAATTTTTGATTTTTCCCAAGGAAATTGGACCCCAAAAGTTGTTTTCCAATTTGTCCTGAGTACGCTGATACCCCATATGTGGGGGGGGGGAAACTGTTTGGGCGCACGGCAGGGCTTGGAAAGGAAGCAGTAACGTTTTGGAATGCAAACATTGATGGGGGTCATGTTCCATTTGTAGTGCCCCAGATGAGCCTAAACAGTGGAAACCCCCACAAGTGACCCCATTTTGGAAGCTAGACCCCCTAAGGAACTTATCTAGATCTTTGGTGAGCACTTTGAACCCCAAGTGCTTCACACAAGTTTATAATGCCCGAGCATGAAAATAAAAATCCTATTTTTTTCCCACAAAAATGATCTCTTAGTCACTAATTTTTTATTTTCCCAAGGGTAACAGGAGAAATTGGACCACAAAATTTGTTGTCCAATTTGTCCTGAGTACGCTGATACCCCATATGTGGGGGGGAACCACTGTTTGGGCGCATGGCAGAGCTCGGAATGGAAGGAGCACCATTTGACTTTTTCCAACCAAAATTGGCTGGAATTGAGATTGGACGCCATGTTGCATTTGGAGAGCCCCTGCTGTGCCTAAACAGTGGAAACCCCCCACAAGTGCCCCCATTTGGGAAACTAGACCCCCTAAGGAACTTATCTAGATCTTTGGTGAGCAATTTGAACCCCCAAGTGCTTCACACAAGTTTATAACGTAGAGCCGTAAAATTAAAAAATCATATTTTTTCCACAAAATTGATTTTTTCACCCCAATTTTTATTTTCCCAAGGGTAACAAGACTCCAAAAGTTATTGTGCAATTTGTCCTGAGTGCGCTGATACCCCATATGTGGGAGTAAACCACTGTTTGGGTGCATGGCAGAGTTTGGAAGGGAAGGAGCGCCGTTTGACTTTTTCAACGCAGAATTGGCTGGATGCCATGTCGTGTTTGGAGAGCTCCTGATATGCCTAAACAGTGGAAACCCCCCACAAATGACACCATTTTGGAAACTAGACCCCTCAAGGAACTTATCTAGATGTGTGGTGAGCACTTTGAACCCCAAAGTGCTTCACAGAAGTTTATAACGTACAGCCGTAAAATAAAAAATCCTTTTTTTTTTTACAAAAATGATTTTTTCGCCCTTAATATTTTATTTTCACAAGGGTAACAGGAGAAATTGGACCCCAAAAGTTGTTGTCCAATTTGTCCTGAGTACGCTGATACCCAATATGTGGGAGTAAACTACTGTATGGGCGCACGTCGGGGCTCGGAAGGGAAGTAGTGACGTTTTGGATTGCAGACTTTGATGGAATGGTCTGGGGGAGTCATGTCGCATTTGGAGAGCCCCTGATGCGTCTAAACAGTGGAAACCCCCCACAAGTGACCCCATTTTGGAAAATAGACCCCACAAGGAACTTATCTAGATGTGTGGTGAGCACTTTGAACCCCGAAGTGCTTCACAGAAGTTTATAACGTACAGTCGTAAAAATAAAAAATCCTTTTTTTTTTTACAAAAATGATTTTTTCGCCCCCAATATTTTATTTTCACAAGGGTAACAGGAGAAATTGGACCCCAAAAGTTGTTGTCCAATTTGTCCTGAGTACGCTGATACCCAATATGTGGGAGTAACTACTGTATGGGCGCACGTCGGGGCTCAGAAGGGAAGTAGTGACGTTTTGGATTGCAGACTTTGATGGAATGGTCTGGGGGAGTCATGTCGCATTTGGAGAGCCCCTGATGAATCTAAACAGTGGAAACCCCCCACAAGTGACCCCATTTTGGAAAATAGACCCCACAAGGAACTTATCTAGATGTGTGGTGAGCACTTTGAACCCCGAAGTGCTTCACAGAAGTTTATAACGTACAGCCGTAAAAATAAAAAATCCTTTTTTTTTTACAAAAATGATTTTTTCGCCCCCAATATTTTATTTTCACAAGGGTAACATGAGAAATTGGACCCCAAAAGTTGTTGTCAAATTTGTCCTGAGTATGCTGATACCCAATATGTGGAGTAAACTACTGTATGGGCGCACGTCGGGGCTCGGAAGGGAAGTAGTGACGTTTTGGATTGCCGACTTTGATGGAATGGTCTGGGGGCGTCATGTCGCATTTGGAGAGCCCTATGCGCCTAAACAGTGGAAACCCCCCACAAGTGACCCCATTTTGGAAAATAGACCCCACAAGGAACTTATCTAGAAGTGTGGTGAGCG
>JARQOD010000002.1:364921584-364984522 GCA_033576555.1 Oophaga sylvatica | reverse complement strand
TGGTCAACTTTAAACCCTGTGCTGATGTAAAGTAGATATGTTTGAAATGTTATTTATTAAGAAATTTGTGTGACATACAGTACAGACCAAAAATTTGGACACACCTTCTCATTTAAAGATTTTTCTGTATTTTCATGACTATGAAAATTGTAAATTCACACTGAAGGCATCAAAACTATGAATTAACACATGTGGAATTATACATTACACTTTACAAAAAAGTGTGAAACAACTGAAAATATGTCTTATATTCCAGGTTCTTCAAAGTAGCCACCTTTTGCTTTGATTACTGCTTTGCACGCAGAAAAGGTGAACGGATGGATTCTACATGCCTGGTTCCCACCGTGAAGCATGGAGGAGGTGGTGTGATGGTGTGAGGGTGCTTTGCTGTTGACACTGTTGTGTGGAATTATATACTTAACAAAAAAGTGTGCCAAGAGTGTGCAAAGAAGTCATCAAAGCAAAAGGTGGCTACTTTGAAGAACCTAGAATATAAGACATATTTTCAGTTGTTTCACACTTTTTTGTTAAGTACCGTATATACTCGAGTATATGCCGACCCGATGATAAGCCGAGGTCCCTAATTTTGCCACGGAAAACTGGGTAAGCTTATTGACTCGAGTATAAGCCGGGTGTATAAACCGCCGTCCTGCTCCATGCTCCCCCATCCAGCTCTGTGCTCCCCTATTCTCCTCTGTGCTTCCCCCCTTCCTCCTCCGTCCTGCTCTGTGCTCCCCCCGTTCTGCTCCGTGCTCCCTCATCCAGCTCTGTGCTCCCCCATTCTCCTTTGTGCTCCCCTCCTCCTGCTCCGTCCTCCGCTGTGCTCCCCCCTTCCTGCTCCGTCCTCCTCTGAGCTCCCCCCCTACTGCTCCATCCTCCGCTGTGCTCCCCCCTTCCTGCTCCGTCCTCCTCTGTGCTCCCCCCCTCCTGCTCCGTCCTCCGCTGTGCTCCCCCTTCCTGCTCCGCCCTCCTCTGTGTTCCCCCTTCCTGCTCCATCCTCCTGTGCCCCCCGTCCTACTCCGTGCTCCTCTGTGCTCTTCATCCTCCCCCGTCTTGCTCCGTGCTTCTCTGTGCCCTCCATCCTCCCCCCCGTCCTGCTCCGTGCTCTCCATCCTCCCCCGTCCTGCTCCGTGCTCCTCTGTGCTCTCTGTTATGATTTGGTAGCTGAGGAGAGCAGGCAAAATAGGCAATACACCAGAGAGGTTGGAATCTACTGGATTGCAGTACCCTGACTAACCACCACAACTAAAGGCAGCCGTGGAGCGTACCTACATTGGTCCTAGACGCCTCGTCACAGCCTGAGAAGCTAACTACACCTAAAGATAGAAAGAGGAAAACTATCTGCCCCGGAGCAGATCCCCAAAGAACATAGGAAGCCCCCAAACATGTAATGGCGGTTAGACAAGAGGAAATACAGACACAGACAGAAAATAGTATGAGCAAACGTTGGGGCCCAATCTTCCTAGAAAGAAAAGAATAGGAAGGACACTTACTGCAATCCAAAAAACCCTAAAAAAAATACCAACTCACTAATTGCAAAAACACCTGAGATCAGACGACCTCTACCACCTAAATTAGTTCTCTGGTGTAACAAAACTAAGCAGCAGCCACTGAAAAAACTGGAAAAGGCAAATGAACAAATAACAGTGGCTCAGATAAACTGAGAGGAGCACAAGCCCCCGGAGGGGACCTGGCTGACCTCCACAGAAGTGCAGGACAAAATGCAAAAAGCAAGCACAAAAATAAAAGCAGAAAATATCTTATCTGTTAGCAGAAGATGCAGGCAAGAAACAGCAAGCTTCCAAGTGAACCAGGAACCAAAGTTGAGACAAGAACAGTTGATCACCGGCAACCCTGATGGGAGGGAACCTCCCTTATATAAGACCAGTCTGTAACACATGATTGCCAATCTTCACAATCTTCATTGAATAGTTCAGTACTGTTTGTAACCACCAGAGGGAGCTTCTGCTCAGAATTCATTTCTAACACATTCACAACAGTACCCCCCCTTGAGGAGGGGTCACCGAACCCTCATTTGGGCAACCAGGTCGGTCAGGATGAGCTCTGTGATACGCACGGATCAGTCTCCTAGCATGGATGTCCGAAGCAAACACCCAAGAATTGTCCTCCTGACCATAACCTCTCCACTTAACCAAATACTGGAGTTTCCGTCTAGAAAAACGAGAATCCAATATTTTCTCAACCACATACTCCAGATTGCCCTCAACCAAAACAGGGTCAGGAGGCGCAGCCATAGGAACCACTGGCTCGACAAACCTCTTCAATAAGGACTTGTGGAACACGTTATGGATCTTAAATGTCCCTGGAAGAAGTAAACGAAAGGAAACAGGATTAAGAATCTCCATGATCTTATAAGGTCCAATGAACCTAGGCTTAAACTTAGGAGATGCAACTCTCATAGGGATATTTCTTGAGGACAACCAGACCAAGTCCCCCACTTCAAACCGAGGACCATCAGTCCTATGCCGGTTGGCAAACCGCTGGGCCCTCTCCTGAGAGAGGGGCAACCTCTCCACTACCTGGTCCCAAATCTGCTGCATACGCTCCACAACAGAGTCAACACCTGGACAGACAGAAGCCTCCATCTGTCCTGAAGAAAATCGAGGGTGAAACCCAAAATTGCAGAAAAATGGAGACATCAAAGTGGCAGAGCTAGCCCTATTATTAAGAGCAAACTCAGCCAAAGGCAAAAAAGAGACCCAGTCATCCTGATCAGCAGACACAAAGCATCTCAGATAAGTCTCCAATGTCTGGTTTGTTCTCTCAGTTTGTCCATTGGTCTGAGGATGAAAAGCCGAGGAGAAAGACAATTGAACACCAAGTTTAGAACAAAAAGTCCTCCAAAATCTGGAAACAAACTGGACTCCTCTGTCAGATACAATGTTCTCAGGAATGCCGTGTAACCGAACCACGTGCTGAAGGAACAAATGCACCAATTCGGAGGAGGAAGGCAACTTAGGCAACTTAGGTAATGGCACAAGATGTATCATTTTGGAAAACCTATCACAAATCACCCAGATAACTGTCTTTCTCTGAGAAACAGGGAGGTCGGAAATGAAATCCATAGAGATATGGGTCCATGGTCTCTTGGGCACAGGCAATGGCATCAACAAACTACTAGAGCGAGAGCAAGGCTTGGAGCGAGAGCAAGTCCCGCAGGACTGCACAAATTCCCTGACGTCACAAGACAAAGTAGGCCACCAAAAGGACCGACTAACCAAGTCTCTGGTACCAAAAATTCCGGGATGACCGGCCAACGCGGAACAATGAATCTCAGACATCACACTCTTTTTCCACCGGTCTGGGACAAACAATTTCCCAATAGGGCAGCGCTCGGGTTTATCCTCCTGACACCCTTCCAGAGACAGTCTCAAATTGGGCGAGATGGCGGAAAGAACTACACCCTCTTTCAAAATAACAGCAGGATCAGATAACTCAGGAGAATCTGCAAGGAAACTCCTCGAGAGGGCATCCGCTTTAACATTCTTAGTGCCAGGAAGAAAGGAAACCACAAAATTAAAACGTGTGAAAAACAAGGCCCACCTGGCCTGTCTAGGATTAAGTCGCTTGGCTGATTCCAGATAAACCAGATTCTTATGGTCCGTGAGGACCACCACCTGATGTTTGGCTCCCTCCAGCCAATGTCTCCACTCTTCAAAAGCCCACTTCATGGCCAATAACTCCCGATTACCCACGTCATAATTACATTCAGTTGGAGAAAATTTTCGAGAGAAAAAGGCACAAGGGTTACTTTTAGAGGTCTCTGGATCTCTTTGGGACAAAACGGCACCTGCCCCAATTTCAGAGGCATCAACCTCCACCTGAAATGGCAGAGAAACATAGGCTGCCGTAGAATCTCTGCTTAAGTTCCTGAAATGCAGAGACTGCCTCAGGAGGCCAATTCACCACATCAGAACCCTTCTTGGTCAAATCAGTCAATGGTTTAACAATAACAGAGAAATTACCAATAAATTTACTATAAAAATTGGCAAAACCCAAGAATCTCTGAAGAGCCTTTAATGAAGTAGGTTGGACCCAATCACAGATGGCCTGAACCTTGACTGGGTCCATTTCAATAACAGATGGGGACAAAATGAATCCCAGAAATGAGATCCTCTGTACACCAAAAAGACACTTTGATCCCTTCATATACAGAGCATTCTCTCTCAAAATCTGGAACACAGTCCGAACATGTTTCACATGAGAGTCCCAGTCATTGGAAAAAATCAAGATATCATCCAAATAAACAATCAGAAATTTATCCACAAAATCCCAGAAAATGTCATTCATGAAGGACTGGAAGACGGAAGGAGCATTAGTGAGCCCAAAGGGCATCACTAGGTACTCAAAATGCCCCTCTGGGGTATTAAATGCCGTCTTCCATTCATCCACGTGCTTAATGCGAATAAGGTTATACGCCCCCCTGAGGTCAAGCTTGGTAAACCAAGGAGCACTTTTCACCCTGGAAAACAGGTCAGAAATCAAGGGTAACGGATATTGATATTTCACAGTGATATTGTTCAAGAGACGATAATCAATACACGGCCTTAATGAACCATCCTTTTTGGCCACAAAGAAAAAAACGGCACCCAAGGGTGAAGAGGATGGTCTGATATGACCCTTCTCCAATGACTCCTTGATATAAGACCGCATAGCGTCATGTTCAGGTACAGACAAGTTAAAAAGGCGACCTTTAGGGAATTTACTACCAGGCACTAATTCAATAGCGCAGTCATAGCTCCTATGGGGGGGCAAGGATGCAGATTTACTTTCGCTAAACACATCAGAAAAATCAGTCAAAAGTCAGGAACATCCTGAGCCTGGGGAGAGGCAGAAAAAACAGGAGTGTTGGCATTAACACATTGGCAGCCCCAACTGGTCACAGACACAGATTTCCAATCCAAAACAGGATTATGAGACTGTAACCAAGGGAAACCTAGTACAATAATGTCATGCAGATTAAACAGCACCAAAAATTTGCAACTCTCCTGATGATCAGGTTCAACCCTCATTATCACCTGAGTAGAGAACTGGGGTTTATTCTCAGCCAAAGGGTAGAATCAATCCCCAGTAGGGGAATAGACTTCCGTAGGGGTATCAAGGGAAACCCACAACGTTTAGCAAAATCAAAATCCATCAGGTTAATAGCTGTTCCCGAATCAACAAAATCCTGAGCAGAAAATGTGGACAGGGAGCAAATCAGGGTAACAGTCAACAGAAATTTAGTCTGAACACTACCCAAGACAACTGAGCGTGCAAAACGTCTTCCCCGCTTAGGGCAGACTGAAATAGCATGAGAGGCGTCACCACAGTAGAAACATAACCCATTGCGTTTTCGAAACTCATGACGCTGTGCCCCAGAAGCCACTCTATCACACTGCATGGGTTCAGAAGCTGGTTCACAAGGCAACACTATTCCACGCATACCTCTACGCTCACGCAAACGTCTGTCAATTTGAATCGCCAATGACATAGAATCATTGAGATCAGAGGGAGCAGGGAAACCCACCATAACATCTTTTACACTCTCTGACAGACCCTTCCGAAAAAGCACTGCCAAAGCATCATCATTCCTTTTGGTCAGGACTGCCCACCTTTGGAATCTCTGACAGTACAACTCAGCGTCCTCAAGCCCCTGATTTAATGCCAACAAGGCTTTTTCAGCTTGATCAGTGACATTAGGTTCATCGTACAATAACCCCAGAGCCAGAAAAAATGCATCAACATTACTCAAAACAGGATCCCCAGGTGTCAGGGAAAAAGCCCAATCCTGAGGATCGCCGCGCAGGAGAGAGATGACAATTTGAACCTGCTGTGCTGCGTTCCCTGAGGACTTAGGTTTTAAGGCAAAAAACAACTTACAGTCATTTTTGAAATTCAGAAATTTAGCTTGATCCCCTAAAAACAAATCTGGCATGGGGATCCTAGGTTCCACAACCGGCAACCCTGAAAGATAGGTAGCAATACTCCGAACTTCAGTGGCAAGCTGATCCACACGGCCAGACAACTGTGCAAACTCCATTGAGAGAAAAAAAAAAATCCTCAGCACCCAGAGAAAAAGAGGGAAAGAAAAAAATATATATCTCTGACAACTGACAACTTTTTTTTTTTTTACACTATCTTTCCCTTCTGTGAGTACCATATAATTTTCAGTATGGCCGGTGATACTGTTATGATTTGGTGGCTGAGGAGAGCAGGCAAAAAAGGCAATACACCAGAGAGGTTGGAATCTACTGGATTGCAGTACCCTGACTAACCACCACAACTAAAGGCAGCCGTGGAGCGTACCTACATTGGTCCTAGACGCCTCGTCACAGCCTGAGAAGCTAACTACACCTAAAGATAGAAAGAGGAAAACTATCTGCCCCGGAGCAGATCCCCAAAGAACATAGGAAGCCCCCAAACATGTAATGGCGGTTAGACAAGAGGAAATACAGACACAGACAGAAAATAGTATGAGCAAACGTTGGGGCCCAATCTTCCTAGAAAGAAAAGAATAGGAAGGACACTTACTGCAATCCAAAAAACCCTAAAAAAAATACCAACTCACTAATTGCAAAAACACCTGAGATCAGACGACCTCTACCACCTAAATTAGTTCTCTGGTGTAACAAAACTAAGCAGCAGCCACTGAAAAAACTGGAAAAGGCAAATGAACAAATAACAGTGGCTCAGATAAACTGAGAGGAGCACAAGCCCCCGGAGGGGACCTGGCTGACCTCCACAGAAGTGCAGGACAAAATGCAAAAGCAAGCACAAAAATAAAAGCAGAAAATATCTTATCTGTTAGCAGAAGATGCAGGCAAGAAACAGCAAGCTTCCAAGTGAACCAGGAACCAAAGTTGAGACAAGAACAATTGATCACCGGCAACCCTGATGGGAGGGAACCTCCCTTATATAAGACAAGTCTGTAACACCTGATTGCCAATCTTCACAATCTTCATTGAATAGTTCAGTACTGTTTGTAACCACCAGAGGGAGCTTCTGCTCAGAATTCATTTCTAACACATTCACAACAGCTCTCCATCCTCCCCCCGTCCTGCTCCGTGCTCCTGTGCCCTCCATCCTCCCCCATCCTGCTCCGTGCTCCTCTGTGCTCTCCATCCTTCCCTGTCCTGCTCCGTGCTCCTCTGTGCCCTCCATCCTCCCCAGTCCTGCTCCGTGCGCCTCTGTGCCCTCCATCCTCCCCCCGTCCTGCTCCGTGCTCCTCTGTGCTCTCCATCCTCCCTCCGTCCTGCTCCGTGCTCCTCTGTGCTCTCCGTCCTCCCCCCGTCCTGCTCCGTGCTCCTTGTCCTCCTCCATGCTCCCCCATCCTCCTCCATCATACTCACCCTCCCCGTGCCATCGCTGAACGTCCTGGCAATCCTCCGTTGTACCCGGCTTCCTGCAGCTCTCCTGTGCTGAGCGGTGACGTAATACCGCTCATTAAGGCCATGAATATGGACACCACGCCTATGAGAGTGGAGTTGCGTCCATATTCATGACCTTAATGAGCAGTATTACGTCACCGCTCAGCACAGCAGAGCTGCAGGAAGCCGGGTACAACGGAGGATTGCCGGGACATTCAGCGATGGCACGGGGAGGGTGAGTATGATGTCCCAGCCACCGGCTCCTGCCGCGACACCCCCTCTCCCGCTGGTTTCTGCCCAATGACTCGTGTATAAGCCGAGGGGGCATTTTCAGCAAAAAAAAAAGGTTCTGAAAATCTCGGCTTATACACGAGTATATACGGTATATAATTCCACATGTGTTAATTCATAGTTTTGATGCCTTCAGTGTGAATTTACAATTTTCATAGTCAGTCATGAAAATACAGAAAAATCTTTAAATGAGAAGGTGTGTTAGGGTTCGAGTTCCCAATGCTGCACAAGGGGAATCTCGAGCCATTCCCGCTGCGGTCCCCCATCCGTCTCCGGCCGCAGTGGAACCTGCTCAGCAGAGACGTCGATCCCAGCATCTTGCCCGGTCTAATACTGTGCAGAGACTTGCTGCTGCCTCTCCTGGATCTTCGGTTATAACCAGTGCTGGAGCAGGCAGATTTGGGACTAAGTCCTCTGTTTCTTCTTCTGAGCATGCCCAGGGCAAGATCTCCCATTGGAGATCAGGGTTCACATGCTCAGATACAGCTATGACTCCTATTGGTCCTCCAGGAATGTCCTGTAGCTGTTTGTGATCTGAAGCAGCTTTCTATTGGTCCTTTCTGGAAGGTCTTCTACTCGTGGCTGCTATAAAAGGTTGTCCTGACCGCACGGCCGTGCGCTAGTATCAAACCTTTATGTGCTTTGCGCCAGTATGGTCATGCGTGTGTGTGGTTAGGGCGGCTGAAATACGCCATTACAATACCAACCTAATCGGTGAGGAGCTTGGTATGCTTGCTGGTCAGGGTCGGTGTCTTAGATGACTTTAGAATACCGGCATAACCGGTGAGGAGTTTGGTTGCCGTATTCAGGGCCTGGCGTACAGACGCCATAGATAGTGCATGACCACTTCCTATGTTCGCTTAGCAGTCAACTGTGTACCTGGACACAGTGGGGTATCTCAGCGGCTCTGTGACTCCACAGGGTTTGCTTTAAAACGCTAGTCAGCGCCCTAGCGTTTTACTTTGCGGCTCACTGAAGCTAAGTGAGTTCGCACTTATCGCCATATAGCGCTGCGGCATTCCCGCTAGCTACTCTGTGGATTAACAGAGTTCGCACTCTGCCACAGCGCGCTACGGCGTTTATTTTAGCGACTCTGCGGGATAACAGAGTTCGCTACTTACGCCATCTTACTAGCAGCAGGCTCTGCCTGCACGGTGGACCCCGGGCTGCGAACGCACCTCTCTACATTATTTATTAGGTGCGTCCCGCATACCCTAACATGATACTAGCGCCAGGGTCTGGCTAGTAAAATGGCGGATGAACAGTGTTTACAACTGTACATCCAGCAGCTGGAGGGTAGGTTGGCGGCTCTTGAGCGCACAACCTCAGCTGTGGATGTTACCGCAGTCGCTGTTCAGGCTGCTAGCCAGTTTGTCCTCTGCCACCTCTGCCCCTACATTGTCCCACCTCCCACTTCCAGACAAGTTTGCTGGTGACAGCAAGCAATGTAGGGGATTCGTGAGTCAGTGCTCCATACACCTTGAGCTTCTGGCTGCACGTTTCCCCACGGATCGGGCACAAGTGGGCTTTGTGATAGCTCTTCTGTCGGGCAGAGCTTTGGAGTGGGCAACGCCGCTGTGGGAGCGCGACGACCGTGTGGTGCAGAGAGATATGGAGAGATGTCTGCAAGGTCTTCGACCTCTTGCAAGCAAATTCCCTATATGTGAAGTTGGAGAAGTGCATGTTTGAGCAGGAGTCTCTACCTTTCCTGGGCTATATCATCTCCGCACAGGGATTGGCTATGGATCCTGCCAAACTACAGGCTGTAATGGATTGGCAAGAACCCCACTCCCTTAAAGCGGTGCAGCGCTTTATGGGGTTCATTAACTACTATCGCCAATTCATTCCCCACTTCTCTACTTTGGTAGCTCCCTTGGTAGCCCTCACCAAGAAGGGAGCTAATCCCAAGTTGTGGTCAGAGGAGGTCACCAAGGCGTTCTCCTCCATCAAGTCGCATTTTGCCAGTGCTCCCATCTTACATCGCCCTGATGTCGATAAGCCGTTTATTTTAGAGGTGGATGCCTCTTCTGTTGGTGCTGGAGCAGTCCTTTTTCAAAAGGATGCCCAGGGTCGGAAGCATCCCTGCTTCTTCTTTTCCAAGACCTTTACACCAGCAGAGAGGAATTATTCCATCGGGGACAGGGAGTTACTGGCTATGAAGTTGGCCTTCTCCGAGTGGAGACATCTTCTGGAGGGGGCTCGCTTCCCCTTCCAAGAATTCACGGACCACAAGAACTTGGTGTATTTGCAGACAGTCCAGCGGCTAAAATCCCGTCATGCCAGATGGTCCTTGTTCTTCTCCGGGTTCCATTTCACCCTCCATTTCCTCTCCGGTGAGAAGAACATTCGCGCCGACACTCTATCTTGCTCCGTGGTGTCCTCTGAGGAGGTGGAGAAGGAGCCTCGGCTTATTGTCCCCACAGAGAGCCTAAGAACGGTGGCCCCGGTTTCGCTTGAGTCTGTGCCTCCGGGCAAGACTTTTGTGCCCACCAATTTGCGACCGGAAGTACTCTCTTGGGCACATTCGTCCAGGGTGGGTGGAAATTTTGGGACAAAAAGGACTTCTGAGTTGCTGGCGAGGACATACTGGTGGCCGCATATGGCCCGTGACGTCAGGGAATATGTTCAGGCGTGCGTCTCCTGCGCCAAAAATAAGTTCCCTCGACAACGGCCAGCTGGGCTATTTTCCCCTTTACCGGTGGCAGACAGGCCCTGGGAGATGGTCGTGATGGATTTCGTGGTGGGCTTACCCAAGTCTCGGGGCTGCACCATAATCTGGGTGATAACCGACCATTTCTCCAAAATGGTGCACTTGGTGCCATTACCACGGTTATCGTCTGCACGGGCCTTGACAGCATTATTCATCAGGCATATTTTCCGCCTACACGGTATGCCAGACAAAATTGTCAGTGATCGAGGTCCCCAATTTGCGTCTCGGTTCTGGAGAGAGCTATGCCAGCTACTCAGTATTGAGTTAAACCTCTCCTCTGCGTATCATCCCGAGACAAATGGGTTGATAGAGAGGGCCAACCAGACCTTGGTCACGTATTTGCGACATTTTGTCTCAGCCAGGCGGGAAGACTGGGCATCCTTGCTACCATGGGCGGAGTTTGCTCTCAATAATGCTGCGGCTGACTACACCTGACAGACCCCATTTCTCTTGAACTACGGTCAGCATCCGCGGGTCCCGGTGCCCAAGCCCGTGTCTTTCGCCGACTCCAGGGTGGCAGACTGGGCTGTGGAGGCACGGGACATTTGGACCGTACCCAGGACGCCATCCAGGCCTCCAAGGAGAGGATGAGGTCTTCTGCCGATGCTCATCGGCGCCCTGCTCCGACATTTGCTCCGGGCGACTTAGTGTGGCTCTCTGCCCGAAACATCAGGCTGCGAGTAGAGTCGACTAAGTTGGCACCTCGTTATCTGGGCCCCTTTAAGATTCTTGAGCAGGTAAACCCTGTAGTTTACCGCTTAGCCCTTCCGCCTCACCTTGGTATCACCGACACCTTTCACGTGTCCCTTCTGAAACCCGTGGCCATCTCCCGGTTTTCTGAGTCCTCTGCCGGGACGTCGGGTTCCTCTACCGATGATCATGAGGTGAACGCCATTGTTGGGTGCAAGGTGCTACGAGGCAAAAAGTTTTATTTGGTGGACTGGAGGGGTTATGGGCCTGAGGATAGGTCTTGGGAGCCTGCCGAGCATATTCACGCTCCGCAGCTCATCGCTGCCTTTGAGCGCAATGAGGCCCAAAGAAGGGGGGCCCTAGGAGGGGGGTTAATGTTAGGGTTCGAGTTCCCAATGCTGCACAAGGGGAATCTCGAGCCATTCCCGCTGCGGTCCCCATCCGTCTCTGGCCGCAGTGGAACCTGCTCAGCAGAGACGTCGGTCCCAGCGTCTTGCCCGGTCTAATGCTGTGCAGAGACTTGCTGCTGCCTCTCCTGGATCTTCAGTTATAACCAGTGCTGGAGCAGGCAGATTTGGGACTAAGTCCTCTGTTTCTTCTTCTGAGCATGCCCAGGGCAAGATCTCCCATTGGAGATCAGGGTTCACATGCTCAGATACAGCTACGACTCCTATTGGTCCTCCAGGAAGGTCCTGTAGCTGTTTGTGATCTGAAGCAGCTTTCTATTGGTCCTTTCTGGAAGGTCTTCTACTTGTGGCTGCTATAAAAGGTTGTCCTGACCGTACGGCCGTGCGCTAGTATCAAACCTTTATGTGCTTTGCGCCAGTATGGTCAGGCGTGTGTGTGGTTACGGCGGCTGAAATACGCCATTACAATACCGACCTAATCGGTGAGGAGCTTGGTATGCTAGCTGGTCAGGGTCGGTGTCTTAGATGCCTTTAGAACCGGTGAGGAGTTTGGTTGCCGTATTCAGGGCCTGGCATACAGACGCCATAGATAGCGCATGACCACTTCCTATGTTCGCTTAGCAGTCAACTGTGTACCTGGACACAGTGGGGTTTCTCAGCGGCTCTGTGACGCAACAGAGTTCGCTTTAAAATGCTAGTCAGCGCCCTAGCGTTTTACTTTGCGGCTCACTGAAGCTAAGTGAGTTCGCACTTATCGCCATATAGCACTGCAGCATTCCCGCTAGCGGCTCTGCTGTGTTTATTTTAGCGACTCTGCGGGATACCAGAGTTTCTCAACTTACGCCATCTTACTAGCAGCAGGCTCTGCCTGCACCGTGCGAACGCACCTCTCTACATTATTTATTAGGTGCGTTCCGCAGACCCTAACAAGGTGTGTCCAAACTTTTGGTCTGTACTGTATTTCTCTGATTTAAGGGCATAAAATTTAAAGCTTGAAAATTGCTAAAGTTTCAAATTTTTTGCCATATTTCCATTTTTTTCATAAGTAAACACAAGTCCTATCGAAGAAATTTTTCCACTAACATGAAGTAAAATATGTCACAATAAAACATTCTCAGAATCAGCGGGATCCATTAAAGCGTTCCAGAGTTATAACTTCGTAAAGTGACAGTGGTCAGAATTGTAAAAATTGTCCCAGTCATTAAGCTGCAAATTGGCTCCGTCACTAAGGGGTTAATGGTTGATAATTTGAACATTATACTGACTCATTTGCAGTGACCATTTAAGAAAATCTGAGAAAATCGCATTTGCAGAATAATTTTATATACACACACAAAGTCATGGCTGAAACTATTGGCACCCTTGAAATTGTTCCTGAAAATGAAGTATGTGATTTGTTGTTCCTTTGTGTGTATTGAAAAACAAAAAAAGGCAAATTGGTCATAATTTCACACAAAACACCAAAAATGCTCTGGACAAAATTATTGGCACCCTCAACTTAATATTTGATTACATACCCTTGCAATAAATAACTCTAATCAATCGCTTCTATAACCATCAACAAGATTCTTACACCTCTCAACTGGAATTTTGGACCACACTTCTTTTGCAAATTGCTCCAGGTGTCTCATATCTGAAGGGTCCCTTCTCCCATCAGCAATTTTAAGGTCTCTCCGCAGGTGTTCAAAGGCATTTAGATCCGGACTCATTGCTGCCCACATCAGAATTCTCCTGTGCTTTGTTTCCATCCATTTCTGGGTGCTTCTTAAAGAATGTTTTGGGTTATGGTCCTGCTGAAAGACCATAACCTAGGATGCAAACCCAGCTTTCTGACACTGGGAACTACATTGTGACTCAAAATCCTTTGGTAATCTTCAGATTTCATGATGGCTTGCGTGCCAGAGACCGCAAAACAACCCCAAAACTTATTTGAACCTCCACCATATTTGACTGTAGGTAATGTGTTCCTTTCTTTGTATGCCTCATTCCATTTTTGTTAAACAGTAGAAGGATATGCTTTACCAAAAAGCTCTATCTTGGTCTCATCTGTCCAGAAGACAAGCTTTCCCAGAAGGATTTTGGCTTACTCACGTACATTTTGGCAAACTGCATCTAGCTTTTTTGTCTCTGTCAGCAGTCAGGTCCTCCTGGGCCACCTCCATAACATTTAATTTAATTCAAATGTCAAAGTATACTTTGTGCTCACGCTGATGCATCCTGAGCCTGCAGGACAGCTTGACTTTCTTTGAAACTTGATTGGGGCTGCTTATCCACCATCCGGATTATCTTGCTTTGCAACCTTTCATCAATTTTTCTCTGTCGTCTATGCCCAAGGAGATTAGTTACAGTGCCATGGGTTGTAGACTTCTTGATTATGTAGCACACCGTGGACAAAGGAACATCAAGATCCCTGGAGATGGACTTGAAACCTTGAGATTGTTGATATTTTTCAACAATTTTATTTCTCAAGCCCTCAGACAGTTCTCTTCTGTTTCTGTTCTCTCCATGCTTAGTGTGCCACACAGACACACAATGCAAAGAATGAGTCAATTTTTATCTGGTTTCAGGTGTGATTTTCATATTGCCCACACATGTTACTTGCGACAGGTGAGTTTGAATGAGCATCACATGTTTGGAACAAAGTTGTTTACCCACAATTTTAGAAAGGTGCCAACAATTTTGTTATGCCCATTTTAGGGGTTTTGTATAAAATTATGTCCAATTTGCTTTTTTTCCTCTAGTTTATTGTGTTGCTCCAATATACATAAAGGAAAATAAACGTGTATAACAAAGCATGTTTAATTGCAATAATTTTCTTGGAAAAATACTTCATTTTCTGGAACAATTTCAAGGGTGACAATACTTTCAGCCATAACTAACATATACATATATATTATTATTATTATTTATTATTATTGTACATTTATATAGCGCCATTTATTCCATGGCGCTTTACATATGAAAAGGGAAAAATATAGACAGGTACAATAAACATGTGCTAGACAAGGGACACACAAGTACAGAAGGAGAGAGGACCCTGCCCGCGAGGGCTCACAGTCTACAGGGATGGGTGAGGAAACACTAGGAAAGGGTAGAGCTGGTCGTGCGATGGTTCAGTACACTGAGGATCATTGCAGGTTGTAGGCTTGTCGAAACAGGTGGGTCTTCAGGTTTTTCTTGAAGGTCTCCGTTGTTGGTGAAAGTCTGATGTTTTGCGGCAGGGAGTTCCAGAGTATGGGGGAAGCCCGGGAGAAGTCTTGTATGCGGTTGTGGGAAGAAGAGATGAGGGGGGAGTCGAGAAGGAGATCTTGAGAGGATCGAAGGTTGCGTGTAGGTAGGTAGCGGGAGACCATGTCACAGATGTATGGAGGAGAAAGGTTGTGGATGGCTTTGTATGTCATGGTTAAGATTTTGAACTGGAGCCTCTGGGCAATAGGAAGCCAGTGAAGGACCTGGCATAGGGGGGAGGCTGGGGAATAGCGGGGAGACAGGTGGATTAGTCGTGCAGCAGAGTGTAGGATGGACTGGAGTGGTGCCAGAGTGTAGAGGGGAGGCCAGACAGTAGGAGGTTGCAGTAGTCGAGGCGGGAGATGATAAGGGCGTGCACTAGTGTTTTTGTGGTTTCATGGTTGAGGAATGAGCGGATCCGGGAAATATTTTTGAGTTTGAGGCGGCAGGAGGTGGCGAGGGCTTGGATGTGTGGTTTGAAAGAGAGGGCAGAGTCGATGATCACCCAAGGCACCGAGCATGTGGACTGGGGAAAGCGAGCAGCCATTAACATTGATGGATAGGTCTGGTGGAGGGGTAGAATGAGGTGGGGGAAAGATGATGAATTCTGTTTTGTCCATGTTCAGTTTGAGAAAGCGAGCAGAAAAGAAGGCTGAGATAGCAGACAGACACTGTGGGATTCTGGTCAATATATATATATATATATATATATATATATATATATACACACACACACACGCGCATATTGGACAAACAGCCCACTTAGAGCAAAGATTTTTTATTATACGCTCCTCAACATTGAAACAGTCGGGAAGTTATATATATATATATCACTGAATTGACAGATATGTTAATGATATTCAAATGATGAAAAAAATGAAAACAAAATTTTCTAATCATCTAAGTATATTATCAAGTATTGGCACCATGTGTAGAAATACACACACACGCCTTGGCATGATATCACTGAGGTTATTAAAGGGAATTTGACCCACTGGGATGCTTTTAAGCTATTAATATGGGCATACAGGTGATAGAATAGTTCAAATTAACGTACCTGTATGCCTTATAGCTGCGGTCTTGTTGATAAATCATCTTTTCATCCTTTATGTTAATTAACTGAAGTAGCAGTGACTCGCCATTGCCTGCGCAAAAGAACAATGAAGCCAATGCCCATAGAGGGGCGGAAAAGTAAGTATAATCACGCTATTGCAGGGTGCAGGCGCGGTATTCCGGGGCCACCAATAGATATCACAGGGCACTGATGGGAGGGGGTGGTACGAAAATGAACACCAGAGACAGAGTTTTCTTCCAGGTTCCGCATGCCCCAGAGCATGGAAGAACTAATTAACATAAAGGATTAAAAGATGATTTCAGAACAAGACTTTAAACAATTCTATCACCAGTATGCCCATATAAATAGCTTAAAAATGTCCCAGCGGGTGACAGATTCCCTTTAATGACTGTCTGCAAACCATGAAGATCCGCTGCTGACAGCTCAAGTTGCAATTAACATTTTTCCAAAGTGTCCCAGGAGCCAATTTTCAACATGACAACACCAGGCCACATGTTGCTGGTGTAAGGTGCTCAGGGAGGTAGCCGTGGGCGAGCAGCTGCTTCTCCACACCCTGACACCCCACAAATAAACAGTGTCCCAGTCCATCAATGTTGTGCTGTGTAGAATCCAGTGTTCTCACTTTCAGGCTGGAGGCCTCTGCTGAATCCACGTCCTTAGACCCAGGACAAGCCACATATAGATCAGGGAACACCCGGTTTGTTACAACAAATTCAACTCTACTGTACAGTTCAGATACAACAGACTTTGTCATGCAGTTTTGGGCACAGCACCCAAGTTCCAGTTTCATCAATACAGCGCAACATTTTTCCATCAGGAATACTCTGTAAGGATGTAAATAAGGCACACTTCCAGTGCCTAGTTTGGGCAGTAGGCCCAGAACTTTACAGGAATGTCCACAGGAAATTCGGTACGACCTTGTGCTGTCATAATGCTATGTGCTTCATGTGCCCACTGCCACTTGGACCTAAACGTCACACAAACCTCACACTAAACTGTCTGACTAAACCAGAAATGCTTTTAATTTTTGCTTGACTTACCCCATCTCAAGCTGGGCATGTCACAAACATTATGTTTCATCTGTTTCATTACTCTGTCTGCCCAGTATTCTCTTGGTGAGCAACGTAACCTTTCATCTGTGTTCTAACATCACTACTTAACTACAGTCACTATCCTCCAACAGTATGCACTGATCGTCCTATCACTGTCTAATCTGCTTTACTCTGGGTCCTAAACCCTAACCTATATTTTAACCTGTGTTTACCCTGCTCTTTCTCTTATACCTGAGCTGAGGGTCCCAGAGTCACCTTAGGCATTACCTTGCAGTACCCACACAGCAGCATCAGTACTTATAACAATATGCATATTATACCTTCAATGCTTATCACAGTCCACATATTTTACATTTCACATGACACAGTAAAATGCATGACAGTATTCACACTACAATTTTTGTCTTCAGGGGCAGGTATATGACAGTCCCAGTCACAACCCTAGGCCACGTTCCCACCTTCAGTATTTGGCCAGTATTTTACCTCAGTATTTGTAAGCCACAACCAGGTGTCGAACAATCAGAGGAAAAGTATAATAGAAACGCGTCACCACTTCTGTATTTATTACCCACTACTGGTTTTGGCTTACAAATACTAATGTAAAATACTGACCAAATACTGAAGGTGGGAACATGGCCTTACACTGGTGCTACTGTGAGCAGTCTGCGTGGCCTTAACATACTACCATGTCCTGTAGTGTCTCCGGACTTGTCTCCCATCGAGTACATCTAGGACTTCATTGGTCAGCAATTGCAAAGAGAGCTGCCAACAGTGGATCTTAATAATTTTCCTGCCCAAGTGCATTCAGCTTGGCAAAACATTCCGCAGACAGCCATTAGCAAACTCATTGATGGCATGTCAATGTGTGTAAGTGAATGTATTTCTGTGCAAGGTGGACATACTCGATAATGACTAAATTAAGATTTTTTTTTTTAATTTTGTTTCAGTTTTTCATAATTTGATATCTTTAATATTTATGGCATATCCAAAGGATTTGCCAAAAATGTGTGATAGATGCAGGTCTCACTGCTGAAAATTGGCAATGAAAATTGCCAAGTAATCTTATCTAAAGGGGTTGTATCAAGTTTAGTAACAGGACATAATTTTCCGATCGCTGGGGGTATTGCCGTTGTGACTCCTAATAATCCCAAGAATGGGGCTCTTCGGAGCGGAGGTCAAGTGAAGGTCGAGTATGAATGGAGCGGAGGTCAAGCACCTCCATTACATTAATTCCTAATGGAAGAGCTGAAGGCTATCTCTGGTGGTCCCATTCAGAATGAATGTAATGGAGGTGTTCATGTTCGATCTCCACTCTATTCAGATGAGGCTACTTAAATCCCTATTCCCAAGATAGATGGGGATCTCAGAGGTTGGGAAGTTATACCCATCCTATAGATAAGGGTTAACTTCCAAATTTGGTACAACCCCATTAAGTTGAATTTTTAAAAATACAAAACATATCTGTTACGATATAATAAAAAAGCATAATTCTTTTGATGTTTGGTCTTGACCACAGAGAGAAGCAGAGATTGTGCCTGAAGAAAATATTCATGTGAAATAATGAACACAGCCCAAATAGGTATGTGCAACAAGTACACACTAAAGACAGTTCGGAATGTGCATGACATACATGTGCAAGGTATTTTTGTGTTCTTCCTCTTATTCCTGTGTTTTCTTTAGGCAAAATAAATCTCAAGACCACTGAAATTTACTATGCTCGCCCTACAGAAGCAAGAAAGACATACCTTACCCCTGTAATAAGCATATATTCTCTGTTTATACATTTTGTATGAGCTCTTCAACTTATATAGCTTTCGTCAAAAAGTATTCCCTGGTTTCACAATATTGTGAGGAATGAAAAAATTGGAGTAATTTATTCACAATAATTTCAGTTTCAAGAGTTTTCTGCAACCATTTTTTGGGCTAAATAATAATATAATAAACCCAGCTGCATCCAGTGCTGTTAACACAATAAAACAATAGGTTGTATATGTTCTACTGGTATAATAATCATTGCCAGGTGCCATTTTTTTGGGGCATGGAAGTTTTGTATTTTTTTTTTTTATACAATTACAAGACTTAAAGGGAACCAGTCATGATGTCAACCTGAAGATATGGGGTTAATCTGCAGCTTAATAGCGTTGTAACACTGCGGCACCGCTCTGAGATCTCCACTGCTGGGAGGAAATTAACTTCATTCCCCCCTGCAGGCTCGCTCTGTCAGTCACAGATGCTCTGTGCGTAGTGAGTGGCGTCTATAACCACAACCTCGCGCTGACTGACAGCACGCTCAAAATTAGGGTCGGCTGTGAAACAGTGTTGGGGGCGCAGTTACAGCTGCCCCTCTCTATGCACAGAATAGTTACTTAAACCATGCCGGCTGCACCCCCATGACTGGAAGCCGAATGCTGCCAGGGGAATAAAGTTAATTTTCTCCTGGCACTGGGGCTCTCAGTTGGAATTCTATTTCTATATCTGCAGGTTAATAGCATATTTCACGTGACAGGTTCCCTTAAAAGGGAACCTGACAGCTGATACATGCTGCCCGATCCAAGGGCAATATGTATCAGACACTATATGATCTCGGCCAGTTATGTTCCCTTTAATAGACACTGGAAAAATCTCTCAGGAAACTTTGTTGATGACATAATTGGAATTTGCATGATATCGAAGAAAAGGTCATCTCTTCTACTGTAGCATCTGTGTTGTTTACTATGTGAAATGTCTCTTAACTGTAGGGAAACCATTATTTCTGAGAGGAAGCTGAGGTTGACTGTCACAACGGGTTCCTGTACAGGTGGGTGTTGGTGTAGCAGCATGCCTGATCCTGAGGGCTCACACACAAGAACTTATCGTTACATCCAGGTGTGCAGGGCTAACCTCATTTAGGAGTTGTTAAACCTTTATTATAAAGATTGTAGTGAACTATGGAAAAGAAAAAAAAAATCTAATTCAGACCCATACCATATTGCCTACAAGTCATAACTGAGAAAGTAGATGAAGATCTTTTTGATATTGATCTCTGTTATCTAATCTAACACCAGTTAAGAGTCTAAAGGGTATGCCACACTAAACAGCGTCGCTAACGAGATCGCTAAAAAACGTCACTATTTAGCGATCTTGTTAGTGACGCTGTTGTGTGTGGCATGTAGCAACGACGTGGCCCCTGCTGTGATCTCGCTGATCGTTCACTTGGGTTCTGGACCGTATTTTGATCGTTGGCGTCCCGCTGGTGAGCTTATATCGCTGTGTCTGGCACGTTTTGTGAACGATGTGCGCTGTTTTTTACATCGCAAAGTCGTTAAGGAGATCGCTAACCGCTTATGCGTCGTTAACGACATCGCTAAATGTGGCAGCTACTAGCGACATTAAAACGATCACAAAAACGATCGCATTAGTATGCGTCGTTATTGTGATCGTTAGCGGGAGCGTTTAGTGTGGCAGTGCCTTTAGGAGAAATTGCACAACAACTTTAATGGTCCAATTTCTCCTGTTACCCTTGTGAAAATAAAAAAAAAATTGGGGTCTAAAATAAATTTGAATGAAAAAAGTTAAATGTAAATGTTTCCTGTTATGTTACGGTAGCTGAGGAGTGCAGGTAAAAAAGGAAATACACCAGAGCAGTTGGAATCTATGAGATTGCAGTACCCTGACTAACCACCGCAACTAGAGGCAGCCGTGGAGCGTTCCTACGATGGTCCTAGACGCCTCGTCACAGCCTGAGAAACTAACTACACCTAAAGATAGAAATAGGAAAGCTATCTGCCCCGGAGCAGAACCCCAAAGATAATAGAAAGCCCCCAAACATGTAATGGCGGTTAGACAAGAGGAAATACTGACACAGAAAGAAAATAGTATGAGCAAACGCTGGGGCCCAAACTATCTAAATAGAAAAGGACAGGAAGGGTACTTACTGCAATCCCAGAAAACCCTGAAAAACACCAACTCTACTAATTTCAAAATCACCTGAGATCACACGACCTCTACCACCTAAATTAGTTCTCTGGTGTAACAAAAACAGCAGCCACTGAAAAAACTGCAAAAAGCAAAAGTACAAAACACAGTGGCTGGACTAAACTGAGAGGGCAAAAGCCCCCGGAGGGGACCCAGAAGGCCCCCACAGAAGTGCAGGACAAAATGCAAAAATATAGCAAAAACACAAAATAAGAAATTGTCTTATCTGATAGCAGGAGATGCAGACACGACACAGCAGGCTACAAGGGAAACTGGAAAGAAGGATTCAGACCAGAACAATTGATCACCGGCAACCCTGATGGGAAAATGATTCCCTTAAATAAGACCAATCAGTAACACCTGATTCCCAATCCTCACTAGTACCGCTTGTAACCACCAGAGGGAGCCTCTGCTCAGAACTCATCTCAAACCCATTCACAACAGTACCCCCCCCCTTGAGGAGGGGTCACCGAACCCTCATTTGAGCAACCAGGTCGGTCAGGATGAGTTCTATGATACGCACGGATAAGTCTCCTAGCATGGATGTCCGAAGCAAACACCCAAGAATTATCTTCCTGACCATAACCTCTCCATTTAACCAAATACTGGAGTCTTCGTCTAGAAAAACGAGAATCCAATATTTTCTCAACCACATACTCCAGATTGCCCTCAACCAAAACAGGGTCAGGAGGCACAGCAGCAGGAACCACTGGCTCAACAAACCTCTTCAACAAGGACTTGTGGAACACGTTATGGATCTTAAATGTCCCTGGAAGAAGCAAACGAAAAGAAACAGGATTAATAATCTCCATGATCTTATAAGGTCCAATGAACCTAGGCTTAAATTTAGGAGATGCTACTCTCATAGGAATATTCTTTGAGGACAACCAGACCAAGTCCCCCACTTTAAACCGAGGACCATCAGTCCTATGCCGGTTAGCAAACCGCTGGGCCTTCTCCTGAGAGAGGGACAACCTCTCCACTACCTGGTCCCAAATCTGCTGCATACGCTCAACAACAGAGTCAACACCTGGACAGACAGAAGCCTCCGTCTGTCCTGAAGAAAATCGAGGGTGAAACCCAGAATTACAGAAAAATGGAGACATCAAAGTGGCAGAGCTAGCCCTATTATTAAGAGCAAACTCAGCCAAAGGCAAAAAAGAGACCCAGTCATCCTGATCAGCAGACACAAAGCATCTTAGATAAGTCTCCAATGTCTGGTTTGTTCTCTCAGTTTGACCATTGGTCTGAGGATGAAATGCCGAGGAGAAAGACAATTGAACACCCAGTTTAGAACAAAAAGTCCTCCAAAATCTGGAAACAAACTGGACTCCTCTGTCAGACACAATGTTCTCAGGAATGCCGTGTAAACGAACCACGTGCTGAAGGAACAACGGCACCAATTCAGAGGAGGAAGGCAACTTAGGTAATGGCACAAGATGTATCATTTTGGAAAACCTATCACAAATTACCCAGATGGTGGTCATTCTCTGAGAAACAGGAAGATCGGAAATGAAATCCATAGAGATATGGGTCCATGGTCTCTTGGGCACAGGCAATGGCATCAACAAACCACTAGAGCGAGAGCAAGGCTTGGAGCGAGAGCAAGTCCCGCAGGACTGCACAAATTCCCTGACATCGCGAGACAAGGTAGGCCACCAAAAGGACCGACTAACCAAGTCTCTGGTACCAAAAATTCCGGGATGCCCAGCCAATGCGGAACAATGAATCTCAGACATCACACTCTTTTTCCATTGGTCCGGGACAAACAATTTTCCAACAGGGCAGCGCTCGGGCCTATCCTCCTGACACCCCTCCAGAGCAAGTCTCAAATTAGGCGAGATGGCGGAAAGAACTACACCCTCCTTCAAAATAACAGAGGGATCAGATAGCTCAGGAGAGTCCGCAAGGAAACTCCTCGAGAGGGCATCCGCCTTAACATTCTTAGTGCCAGGAAGAAAGGAAACCACAAAATTAAAACGTGTGAAAAACAAGGCCCACCTGGCCTGTCTAGGATTGAGTCGCTTGGCAGATTCCAGATAGACCAGATTCTTATGGTCCGTAAGGACCACCACCTGATGTTTGGCTCCCTCCAGCCAATGTCTCCACTCTTCAAAAGCCCACTTCATGGCCAATAACTCCCGATTACCCACGTCATAATTACGTTCAGTAGGAGAAAATTTTCGAGAGAAAAAGGCACAAGGGTTACTTTTAGAGGTCTCTGGATCTTTTTGGGACAAAACGGCACCTGCCCCAATTTCAGAGGCATCAACCTCCACCTGAAATGGCAGAGAAACATCAGGCTGCCGTAGAACAGGAGCAGAAGTGAATCTCTGCTT
Source organism: Oophaga sylvatica (assembly GCA_033576555.1). Lineage (NCBI taxonomy): Eukaryota > Metazoa > Chordata > Amphibia > Anura > Dendrobatidae > Oophaga > Oophaga sylvatica. The sequence goes on along the minus strand of JARQOD010000002.1, from coordinate 364,961,406 downwards.
AAGTTCCTGAAACGCAGAGACTGCCTCAGGAGGCCAATTCACCACATCAGAACCCTTTCTGGTCAAATCAGTTAATGGTTTAACAATAACAGAGAAATTACCAATAAATTTACGATAAAAATTGGCAAAACCCAAAAATCTCTGAAGAGCCTTTAATGAAGTAGGTTGGACCCAATCACAGATGGCCTGAACCTTGACCGGGTCCATTTCAATAACAGATGGGGACAAAATGAATCCCAGAAATGAGATCTTCTGTACGCCAAAAAGACACTTTGATCCCTTCACATACAGAGCATTCTCTCTCAAAATCTGGAATACAGTTCGAATATGTTTCACATGAGAGTCCCAGTCATTAGAAAAAATCAAGATATCATCCAAATAAACAATCAGAAACTTGTCCACAAAATCCCTGAAAATGTCATTCATGAAGGACTGGAAGACGGAAGGAGCATTAGTGAGCCCAAAGGGCATCACAAGGTACTCAAAATGCCCTTCAGGGGTGTTAAATGCCGTCTTCCATTCATCCCCGTGCTTAATGCGAATAAGGTTATACGCCCCCCTGAGGTCAAGCTTGGTAAACCAAGTAGCGTTTTTCACCCTGGAAAACAGGTCAGAAATCAAGGGTAACGGGTATTGATATTTCACAGTAATATTGTTCAAGAGACGATAATCAATACACGGCCTTAATGAACCATCTTTTTTGGCCACAAAGAAAAAACCGGCACCTAAGGGTGAAGAGGATGGTCTGATATGACCCTTCTCCAATGATTCCTTGATATAAGACCGCATAGCGTCATGTTCAGGTACAGACAAGTTAAAAAGGCGACCCTTAGGGAATTTACTACCTGGCACTAATTCAATAGCGCAGTCATAGCTCCTATGGGGAGGTAAGGATGCAGATTTACTTTCGCTAAACACATCAGAAAAATCAAACAAAAAGTCAGGAACATCCTCAGCCTGGGGGGAGGCAGAAAAAACAGGAGTGTTGGTATTAACACATTGGCAGCCCCAACTGGTTACAGACACAGATTTCCAATCCAAAACAGGATTATGAGACTGTAACCAAGGGAAACCCAGCACGATAATGTCATGCAGATTATATAGAACCAAAAATTTGCAGCACTCCTGGTGATCAGGTTCAACCCTCATTATCACCTGAGTAGAAAACTGGGGTTTATTCTCAGCCAAAGGGGTAGAATCGATCCCCAGTAGGGGAATAGACTTCTGTAGGGGTATCAAGGGAAATCCACAACGTTTAGCAAAATCATAATCCATCAGGTTAATAGCTGCTCCAGAATCAACGAAAGCCTGAGCAGAAAATGAGGACAGAGAGCATATCAGAGTGACAGTTAATAAAAACTTAGTCTGAACACTACCCAAGACAACTGAGCGTGCAAAACGTCTTCCCCGCTTAGGGCAGACTGAAATAGCATGAGAGGCATCACCACAGTAGAAACATAACCCATTGCGCTTTCGAAACTCATGACGCTGTGCCCCAGACACCACTCCATCACACTGCATGGGCTCAGCAGCTGGCTCACAAGGCAACACCACTCCACGCATACTTCTCCGCTCACGCAAACGTCTGTCAATTTGAATCGCTAATGACATAGAATCATTGAGACCAGAGGGGACAGGGAATCCCACCATAACATCCTTTACATTATCCGACAGACCCTTCCGGAAAAGGGCCGCCAAAGCGTCGTCATTCCATTTGGTCAGGACTGCCCACCTACGGAATCTCTGACAGTATAACTCAGCGTCATCAAGCCCCTGATTTAATGCCAACAAGGCTTTTTCAGCTTGATCAGTGACATTAGGCTCATCGTACAATAACCCCAAAGCCTGAAAAAATGCATCAACATCACTCAAAACAGGATCCCCAGGTGTGAGGGAAAAAGCCCAATCCTGAGGATCGCCGCGCAGGAGAGAGATGACAATTTGAACCTGCTGCGCTGCGTTTCCTGAGGACTTAGATTTTAAGGCAAGAAACAATTTACAATTATTTTTGAAATTCTGAAACTTAGCTCGATCCCCTGAAAACAAATCTGGCATGGGGATCCTAGGTTCCACAACAGGCAACCTAGCAAGATATGCAGCAATACTCTGAACCTCAGTGGCAAGCTGATCCACACGGCCAGACAACTGTGCAAACTCCATTGGGAGAAAAGATCCTCCCCAGCACCCAGAGATACAGAGGGAAAAAAAAAAAAAAAAATGCAACAAACAGAAAAAATATCTCTGACAACTTTTCTTCCTTCAAAATATTTTTTCCCTTCTGTGAGTACCATACAATTTTTATGGCCGGTGATACTGTTATGTTACGGTAGCTGAGGAGTGCAGGTAAAAAAGGAAATACACCAGAGCAGTTGGAATCTATGAGATTGCAGTACCCTGACTAACCACCGCAACTAGAGGCAGCCGTGGAGCGTTCCTACGATGGTCCTAGACGCCTCGTCACAGCCTGAGAAACTAACTACACCTAAAGATAGAAATAGGAAAGCTATCTGCCCCGGAGCAGAACCCCAAAGATAATAGAAAGCCCCAAACATGTAATGGCGGTTAGACAAGAGGAAATACTGACACAGAAAGAAAATAGTATGAGCAAACGCTGGGGCCCAAACTATCTAAATAGAAAAGGACAGGAAGGGTACTTACTGCAATCCCAGAAAACCCTGAAAAACACCAACTCTACTAATTTCAAAATCACCTGAGATCACACGACCTCTACCACCTAAATTAGTTCTCTGGTGTAACAAAAACAGCAGCCACTGAAAAAACTGCAAAAAGCAAAAGTACAAAACACAGTGGCTGGACTAAACTGAGAGGGCAAAAGCCCCCGGAGGGGACCCAGAAGGCCCCCACAGAAGTGCAGGACAAAATGCAAAAATATAGCAAAAACACAAAATAAGAAATTGTCTTATCTGATAGCAGGAGATGCAGACACGACACAGCAGGCTACAAGGGAAACTGGAAAGAAGGATTCAGACCAGAACAATTGATCACCGGCAACCCTGATGGGAAAATGATTCCCTTAAATAAGACCAATCAGTAACACCTGATTCCCAATCCTCACTAGTACCGCTTGTAACCACCAGAGGGAGCCTCTGCTCAGAACTCATCTCAAACCCATTCACAACAGTTTCCCTTCCACATTCCATTAATTCCTGTGAAGCACCTGAAGGGTTAATAAACTACTTGAATGAGGTTTTGAGCATCTTGAAGGATGCAGTTTTTAGAATGGTGTCACTTTTTGGTATTTTCTATCATATAGACTCCTCAAAGTCACTTCAAATGTGTTGTGGTCCCTAAAAAAAATGTTTTTGTAAATTTTGTTGTAAAAATGAGAAATATCTGGTCAATTTTAACCCTTATAACTTCCTAACTAGAGATGAGCGAATATCTTCGGATAACTCTTTATCCAAATAGCTATAGCACTTCCCAGATAGCTGCATCGGGAACCCGGATACCTGGAGCGCTCCCGATAAACAGGTGTTTGATGCCGCCGCTGCATGTGTCTTTTTGCGACCTTCCTATTTTTCCAGTTTGAGGGACCTCACCAGGGAAATGTTGCCCTGGTACAACACGGGCACTTTCAGGTGCGGAAGTCCTGCGGCCCGCTCCATCCTGACTGACAAATATTAGGGCCTTGAACACTACCTTAAGGAAGGTCTCGGTCTGGCCTGCACATCGTAATAGCATAAAAGCGTTGTACATTGCTATCTGTACGATGTGCACGGCCAGTTTCTTGTACCACACCTTGGCTTTTCTCATGGCACTGTACGGCTGGAGGACTTGATCAGAGAGATCAACTCTCAACATGTTCTTGTTGTACCCCAGTACACAGTCGGGTTTGGTGACCTTTGTAGAGGTACCTCATACAGCGGTAGGGGTTCTACCATCACTATGGTATGGTGGTGAAGAAAAGGACATCCCTCTTGTCCTTGACCACCAGCATGTTGTCGCTACATTGGGCTCTGATCTCACCCTTTCTGAGCAGCTGCCCAATTAGCGTACTAGGAAGGTATCTCTGATTTTGCGGACAGTACTGCAGGCTGCATTAGCTTACCCAAAGAGGGACTTGAAGAGTGGGATGCTGGTATAAAAGTTATCTACATAGAGGTGATAACTAGTGATTAGCGAGTATACTTGTTGCTTGGGTGTCCTCCGAGTGTTTTGGTGTGCTCGGAGATTTAGTTTTTGTTGCCGCAGCTGCATGATTTGCGGCTTCTAGACCTCCTGAATACATGTGGGGATTGCCTGTTTGTTAGGGAATCCCGACATGTATTCAGGCTGTCTAGAAGCCACAAATCATGTAGCTGCGGCGACAAAAACTAAATCTCCGAGCATGCCAAAATACTCGTAGGACACCCGAGCATGCTCGGGAAAACCCGAGCAACGAGTATACTCGCTCATCACTAGTGATAACTTTAATCCAGCAGTGGGTGCACCAAATCCCACACAATTTTCCCACTCACTCCCAGGACAGGGGAAAATTCAGGGGGTTGAATTTGGGTGTCCTTCCCTTCATAAACTCTAATTCTGTGGGTGTACCCTGAGGTAATATCACACAGCTTATAGCGTTAAAATTCCAAACATGGCCCTCTTACTGGGCAGGTACTGCTGGAATTTGAGCCTTCCTTTGAATTGGGGGTTGTACACCTCAGCAAACTTGTTGTTGAAGTGCTCAATGACCAGCCGAACTTTAAAAAGTCAGTCAAAGTTGAGGTCATCTCGGGGAGGACACAGTGCATTATCACTGTTATGCAAGAATTTGTGGGTGGCCTCAAAGCGTGTCCGTGCCATAGCCATGAGGAACACTGGACGTTATACAAAACGTCAACACTCCAATATTGCTGGCTTCTTCACTAACCCCATGTGAAGGACCAGGCCCCAAAACATCATAAGTGTTTACAGGACTCCAGTTTGCAAATGATTAAGTCAGATTTTTAGATAAAAATTGTTGTGCGTACAAATTTGTCTGTGACACCATGAGATTTACAAAATCCTCAGAGAAAAAGACTTTGAAAAATTCAATTTCTGTAAGGCCGGTGGTGTCAAATCGGATTCCTGATTGCACAAGAAAATCAGGAATCTGTGGCTCATAATTTTTGGGATGTGAGGTCCATACTGGTTCAGTAACAGTGTGCGCTGGTTCAGTTTCTGTCCTGGGCTGACTGTGTGGCAGTTCGATATCAATATAGGAAGAGGAGGAGGAAAAATAAAGGAAGGTAGGATCCTCTCCCTCACTGTCAGTGTTGAAAGCAAGGAAAGTGTATACCTGCTTCGCTGAATACCTGTCACGAGTGTGTCACGTCCTCCTGGGAGATCTGGGTTTAGGAGTTCTTTACGTTCTGTGAATCGCAGGTCTTCCATTTAGCCTGTATGTTTTGTTCCACATATTGAATGAACTTTGTTTCCTTTAGCGCTGAAGAGGTTAAACTCTTCACTCTTATATGCTGATTAGAGACATTCAGCTCCTGACCTGCTGGTGTCATTGTGTGACTCGACCCAACGGGTGGTCTGTCAGTGGACAGCACAACACACACACAAGGGGATGTGATAGGGGAGAGGAAGGCCCTACCGATAGGGAATGAGGGATGGTCACCACCTGACCTCCAACCTGAGCCTGTCCCTGCACTCCCCTAATGCCCTATGTGGGTCCTTCCCCCCACCGCCGTCAGGATACCTCGTCCCTTGCTGTCACCTAACACTACCCTGGCTAGTGCACTGGTCGGCGACAGGCGCTAGGCTCACCACTGCAGATATTTCCACACAGGGGATAGTGACAGACAAGTAAGAGACGCGGAAAAAACACCAGACTTAGCTTCCAGGTGCCGCTGCCAAGCTCCACACCACAGATGACACCAAAGCCGGACTCCAAACTCCAATCAGCATAGAATATCACACCAGGACCTCTAAACAGCTGATACTCACTGGCACCAGAGAGCTCCACACACATCGGCTGGTCTCCAGAGAAACTCTATCACCAACAGTCAGCTGATGCCTCAGGTGACCATTTAAAGGATGGTGGGAGTGGTCACCACCCACATCAGCTGTCCCAGTAGCAATTACACCAGATCGCCAGCGGGGAAAAACTGACATTAGCCCTCGCTGGCCTGAAAGGAAAAAAGTTTAAACTGAGTGGAACCAGAGCTGCCACAAATCCAAAAATGGATCGTGACAGCTGGTTAGAGACAAGCTGCTCCTGACCTGCTCGTTTCTCTCTCTATAAAACCTGGCCAGACCTTCTCATCCAAGCCTGTGAAAGTTTTACTTCCTGGCTAACTGGAGTTGGTGTGCTGAAGTTGGAGTTCGTAGTTGCTGCTGGAGATTGTTGGTGTTTTTGGGTGCATGTTTTCTCCATTATCTTATTCCCATTTGGTTTGTACCTTCCTATCCTTCCCTTTATTCCTCTCTACCCTTGGTGAGTGTTTTTGTATGCAAGTTGCTTTTTGTTATCCCTGTTTGTCTTACGTGTATACATACTAACATATCTGTCCCAGGCGTCCTGGGGGAGGGGACAATTTAGGACATTAACAGGAGCATAGTAAGGTCAGAGACTTGGGCCTCTCTACCTTTAAGAGTACCCCCGGGACAGGATAATTAGGGTCCCAGTTCCAGGGACAGTTTGAGGCACCCCTTTCCTTACTGAAGATCGTCACAGTGTGACAATATCGGGTTTGGGACGAGAGGGATGACACTTTTTCACATATGTGGTGTTTGTGTGCCAAATTTTATTCATGTATGTGTGTGAGTGCTTGGTGTAAATTTCCTTTTTATTTAGAAGAGAAAAAAAGAAAAGAATCTAGAAAGAAACATAAAAATTTGGTAAAATAAAAAACAAACTTACTAAACGGACGTCAGTAAAAAACAAATTACTGAGCACATGCAACCGACACTAAACCTGATTCAATTCAGTAAAAAATACTGTAGTAGTCGCTGATTACGACAGTATATTTCTACTGTCCCTGACCTAAATTTTTTAAAAAAAATTTTCACACAAGAAAAGCAACAATCTGAGTCCGTTCACTGAGATTCGTTAGCAATCAACACTTGACGGCTGTAGGAAGCATGCACAGATGTGATTCGATTCTGCGCTGACACTAACCCTAATTAAATTCAGTAGTAGTTGATGATTATTACGGTATATTTTTACTTCCCTAATCTATTTTTTTTTTAATTCTTTTTTTTTAACTAAAAAAAAAGCAACAACTGGAGGCTGTTCACTGATGTGCGTCATAGATGAGCGCTCAAACGGCTATATGACGCACAGAATATTTTTTTTCATGCTGACATTAATTCACTTCATCAAAAAATACCATAGTAGACAACGATTACTACAGTATATTTTACTGTCCTTAATCTAAATTACTTTTTGATTCTTTTTTCACAAAAAAAAAAACAAAAACCCAACAACCGGAGGCTGATCAGTGATATGCCTCAATGATCAGCGCTCGACAGCTGTAGGACACACAGATTTGATTCTTGTTTTCTGACACTAACCCTAACTCAATTTAGTAAAAAATACTGTAGTTGACGATTCCTGCGGTATATTTTTACTGTCCCTAATCTAGTCCTATCATCTAATCTAAATTACTTTTTTTTTACGCTTTACTAACTGGAGGCCTGTCCGTGATATGTCACCGATCAGTACTCAAAGGCTGTAAGACGCACACACAAATGCAAAAGGGGATAAATAAAAAGATGGTAAAAAAAAGTTTTTGCCAAAAATGAGCATCGGTGCTAATCAGTGGTATGCGTCTGTTCAATGGCTCGGCGGCAGTAGGATGCACACACGGAGTGATGCAAAGGAGGGGGATGAGAAAAATAGTTAAAAGAAAAAACAAAGTAGTGGAAAACAGTGAGCATGAGTGTGGACCAGTGATTTGCATCAATGATCAACTCTTGGCGGCTGTAGGACACACGAAAAAGAAAAAACTGTAAAAAAAAAATCGAGCGATCAAGTACCGATCAGCAATCGGCAGAAGGGGTGGGTGGGGAGGAGGGTGAAAGGGAGAAAAAAGAGGGGAAAGGGGGTGAGAGGTGTATTGGGAGCCCTCAGTGGCAAAAAGGAAGGGTGGGGAGGAGGGGGAAAGGATGTATGATGAAAGATCAGGCAAGGATCAAGGAGTTATCAGGAACTCTTCTTTCTTCAGCAGGATCAGAAGTAACAGTAGGAACAGTGATGCACAAGCTTTTGTGGCACCACAAGGCCCAGCATGGCGCACATAGCCATAGCCATAGCATCTATGCGCTCTGATTGGTGCGATCAATGTCATATTCGATCGCACGAATCAGAGCTGGCCCTGGTGACGCTGACATTGCCACTCCTCGGGATGAAGGCTCCATGTTCCCTGCTGTGAGAAACAGCAGGGAAAATCATGCGATCACCATGCACTTAGTCACGGTGATCGTCTGATTGACATGACATATACTGTACATACTGCATCGGTCGGGAAGTCCTTCTCGATCATGAAGTATATATACTGCAATTGTCGGGAAGGGATTAATAACACAGCCATCAACTGCCAGAAATGAGACCCAACATACTGTATGATGTAGAAGTACATCATATGTCGGTAATAGTTTAATACTGTACCGAATTTCACCCCATTGGTTAAGCCTTCCACATGTTCTCTCTCTCTTGGGAAAATTAATTGCCCACCCCAGTACTAAAACTTTTTTGGTATGTTGACAATTTAACAACCAAATTTGCCGTTCCAAGTATTAATAGACATAACATAATAATATATAAATAGTATTACTAGTCTAGGTGCTGACCATCAGTGTGAAATGTTAAAAAAAAAAAAAAAAAACATTTTTGAATTGACATATGGTTGACAACATAGCATTTTGTAAAATATACGCTGTATACAAGCCTCATTACGTGCCTGATGTATGTGTACTGTTCTCACTATACTATCATCTGTAAATGGTGAATATCTATCAAAAAGGTCTACTTTGGTATTACTTTGTGTCTAACATGAGCCTAGCCAGCTGAAGGTACAGAGATTGTTTTCTTATTTAATATCAGTCACAGTTTTTACCAACATCTGCTGCACATGTATGGCGCAAGTCAGGAGCTGGTGGATGGAATGAGCACAGAGGCGGAGCTCGCCTTGTTCCTGGCAAATGATGGCTAAGTTATATAGCCATCATCAGCCACTAACAGCAGCGAGTGGAGCTGCTGTTAACCACTTAAATACCCTTGTCAATCTCTGACAGTGGCATTTAATGACTTGAACCAGTGAACATGCTGTTCCACACGGCCAATGGCCCCCTATGACACAATCGCGGAGAGCCAATGGGTTGCTATAATTTTTTAAAAAATATAAAAAGATTTTTAAAAATATTAAAATTTTAATCACCTGTTTTCGTTAATTAAAAATAAAGAAAAAAACAGATATGTTGTATTGCTGTGCCTGTAAAAATTCAAACTGTCAAAATATAATATTAATTAGCCTAAATGGTAAATGCTGTAAAGTGTAAAAAAAAAAAAATAAACTGCTAAATTGCATTTTTTTTGGTCGCAGCAACACCACAGGTAAATGCAATAGGAAGCTTCAAAATTTTGTATCTACCCAAAATTGCTATCAATAAAATTGTCAGTTCAGCCGCATAAAAAAAAAATCTCGCACAGCTTCATCAGCATAAAAATGAAAATGTTACTGGGCTTGAAAAATGGTGATTTTTTAAACAAATTTACATTTCTTTTTATTATTTAAATAAAAAAAAAAGCTTTACAAGTTTAGTAGTGCCATAATTGTACTTATCTTGAGAATCATTTTGCCATGTAATTTTTACAGCACAATGAATGCTGTAATAATAATAATAAAAATATTAAGAAGTTGCAGATTTTTTTGCAATTTCATTATACTTACGGTACAATTTTTTTTCCTGTTTTCCAGTTAATTGAATAGTAAAATGAATGATGTCACTCAAAACTATAACACGTTCCCCCCAAAAAAAATACTCCTCATACAGCTGGGACAGAACATTGTCTGAAAGAGGACAAGCCCAGTAATTCAACACCATATATTTAGTCTACTGAAATGTAAGGATTTGTTATACCCAAGTATAATAATGCTGTTCAAACCTAAAACTCATTTATTCAGAGAAGTATTCTTTTTTTTCTATTTTCCTTTTTATTGTACTTTTGTACTATGAAAGGCCCAAGTACAGTAACACATTAAACATCTTTACATAGCAAATTAGCTTTTACACCAAAGGGAGGTTTTTTTTGGAAGAGACCTTCTAAGTTGAGTACCATTGATCAAGCAGTGAATCTGAAGCAACGCTGTGAGAATAAAAAGCAAATAATCTTCCAGGGAAACTACAGTATAAAGTTATCGACATGCACAGTATATGGAAGACTACAAGATAGGTTTTAGAGATTTCAGGAACACTGCTCAATCAAACAATAAAAAATGGAAGCTGCATCGTGACGTCCCTTCAAACTCCGCATCAAAGACTCATGAGGGTGAGAGGCCAAAAATCAATTTGATGGGGCTGGAGAGAGTGATGGTGACCTACTCAACACTATCAGGAGTTTTGCCTGGGAGGTTGGCTGGAAAAAACACCTTTACTGGAGCAATATTTTGATGGCTTAGAAGTATGGATACTTATGCTTTATTTACATCATACATGCAGGAGGAAAATAACCGGGGGGTTACCTTTGGAGCTTCTTCCAAGGCATATAATGTCTCAGGTATAAATTTGTGTGTGCTTCTTTATAATACTCTTTTTTTAATTGCTTGATCTAGAAGTGTATCAGGTATGGAGTCCCTGACATCCTAATGACATGGTGGCACGAAATGTGTCCAGGTTGTGAAGTGAGAGTGCACTTTGTCTCCCTTTCCTAATCACTTCCTTGTCTCTTGCTCTTTCGCACACAGGCTTGTTGGCATGCGTCTCGTTGTACGATTCCAGCTGGCATAAAACTAAGCTTTCCGGGAGCACATTGTTGAAATACATGCATTGGTCATTTATACATCAGATGCCAAGTGCGTGCCAGGACTTGTAGTAGTCCAGTACTCATTTCTATGTCACAATCAGCAGCTTGTGTGAGACAGATGAATGTTTTTACGTTACTATATGTATTTGTCTACAAACATGTCTCTTTGATCTTTATAGAATAGTCTTCTAGTTGGGTGGATCTATCAATCACGATATGCCGTATGAATGGCAACTGTGTGAAATGTGTGAGTGGTTTCAGCTGTCATTGATTTCTGCTCACGAGATAAATCATATATGAATACACTATTGTCCCTTAGGCCTCCTTCACATGGCCGTATTTCCAGTATGTGTGGGATCTGATTTTTTCACGGATACCACACATACCCATTATAATCTATGGTGCTATGCATCCATGGTGTTGATGCAAAACTCAAGGAGACGTTTGTTTTTTTTTAGGCAGAACGGATGACAAGGACCAGTACAAGTCTGTGGGTCCATGAGAAACACGTACGGAACACGGATGGCATCCATGTGCTGTCAGTATTTCATTTTGAATCAGTTAAATTTTTATTAACAAAATTCAAAGAAACAGAGTCCATACATTACAATGTCCAACAAGGGCACAAATTTTCAATTACAGCGCATTCCCTCCCTCCCCCCTCCCCTTATAGAGACATCAGCAACAAAAACTCAGAAGTACATCCTCCTTTCAGGATCATCGTCTCCCCACCCACGGTGTCCACAGTGCATTGAACGCTTTTTCCCTTTTCCTTTTGGCATAAATACCTTTTTCCATATTTACAATGAAGTCTGATTGTCTAAAAAATTTTTGTATCGTCGGCGGTTCTTCATTTATTCAATGCCTGGCTATTACTTTACGTGCTATGTATAGCAACCTAGCTATCGCCAATTAGAACTGATTTTGAATCTGAATCTCCTCCACATAACCTAAAATACAAACCACAGGATCCCTCTCAATTCTACAGTCATACACTCCCTCTATAGCGGTAATAACCGCAGTCCAGTATGAGTCCAGTCTGGGGCACTGCCACAACATATGTAAGATCCCGGCCCATCAGCCTGACAACGAGGGCATCCAGAAGTCTGTCTCAGTCCTGCCCTATACAGTCTTTCAGGGGTCCTGTATACTCTATGGAGCACATATATTTGTGAGCGTCTACCTGGCTCACTCAGTGACAATTGGGGTATGTATTCCGTAATCACCTCCCACTTATCTTCTTCTATCAGTCCCAATTCGTCTTCCCACTTCTCTTTAGCCCTAATCAGGTAATTGATTAAAAAGGTGTGCATTAAGTCCTTATAAATACCTGACATAACTCCTTTTGTTCCGCCATCACTACACACATAGTCCACCAGTAAGTCTTTTTGGACCCTCATAGAAACCGTCTTACTCTGCACTAGGTAAGGTGCTGTCCGTATTTAACATTGAAAAGTATAGGAGAAGCTTTGGAATTTCTTTCTTTCTTTATCCATACTGGGAAAACATTGACGACCACTCTGATGGAAAACACTGATGGCAGCGGTGTCATACTGGGAAAACACTGACGACACACTGATGGCAGCGATGTCATACTGGAAAAACACTGACGACACACTGATGGTAAACACTGATGGCAGCGGCGTCATACTGGAAAAACACTGACGACACACTGATGGTAAACACTGATGGCAGCGGTGTCATACTGGAAAAACACTGACGACACACTGATGGTAAACACTGATGGCAGCGGTGTCATACTGGAAAAACACTGACGACACACTGATGGTAAACACTGATGGCAGCGGTGTCATACTGGAAAAACACTGACAACACACTGATGGTAAACACTGAAGGCAGCGGTGTCATACGGGAAAAACACTGACGACACACTGATGGTAAACACTGATGGCAGCGGTGTCATACTGGAAAAACACTGACGACACACTGATGGTAAACACTGATGGCAGCGGTGTCATACTGGAAAAACACTGACGATACACTGATGGTAAACACTGATGGCAGCGGTGTTATCCTGGAAAAACACCGACGACACACTGATGGTAAACACAGATGGCAGCGGTGTCATACCGGAAAAACACCGACGGCACACTGATGGTAAACACTGATGGCAGCGGTGTCATACTGGAAAAACACTGACGACACACTGATGGTAAACACTGATGGCAGCGGTGTCATACTGGAAAAACAATGACGACACACTGATGGTAAACACTGATGGCAGCGGTGTTATCCTGGAAAAACACTGACAACACACTGATGGTAAACACTGATGGCAGCGGTGTCATACCGGAAAAACACTGACGACACACTGATGGTAAACACTGATGGCAGCGGTGTCATACTGGAAAAACACTGACGACACACTGATGGTAAACACTGAAGGCAGCGGAGTCATACTGGAAAAACACCGACGACACACTGATGGTAAACACTGATGGTAGCGGTGTCATACTGGAAAAACACTGACGACACACTGATGGTAAACACTGATGGCAGCGGTGTCATACTGGAAAAACAATGACGACACACTGATGGTAAACACTGATGGCAGCGGTGTCATACTGGAAAAACACCGACGACACACTGATGGTAAACACTGATGGTAGCGGTGTCATACTGGAAAAACACTGACGACACACTGATGGTAAACACTGATGGCAGCGGTGTCATACTGGAAAAACACTGACGACACACTGATGGTAAACACTGATGGCAGCGGTGTCATACTGGAAAAACACTGACGACACACTGATGGTAAACACTGATGGCAGCGGTGTCATACTGGAAAAACACTGACGACACACTGATGGTAAACACTGAAGGCAGCGGTGTCATACGGGAAAAACACTGACGACACACTGATGGTAAACACTGATGGCAGCGGTGTCATACTGGAAAAACACTGACGACACACTGATGGTAAACACTGATGGCAGCGGTGTCATACTGGAAAAACACTGACGACACACTGATGGTAAACACTGATGGCAGCGGTGTCATACTGGAAAAACAATGACGACACACTGATGGTTAACACTGATGGCAGCGGTGTCATACTGGAAAAACAATGACGACACACTGATGGTAAACACTGATGGCAGCGGTGTCATACTGGAAAAACACCGACGACACACTGATGGTAAACACTGATGGTAGCGGTGTCATACTGGAAAAACACTGACGACACACTGATGGTAAACACTGATGGTAGCGGTGTCATACTGGAAAAACACTGACAACACACTGATGGTAAACACTGATGGTAGCGGTGTCATACTGGAAAAACACCGACGACACACTGATGGTAAACACTGATGGTAGCGGTGTCATACTGGAAAAACACCGACGACACACTGATGGTAAACACTGATGGTAGCGGTGTCATACTGGAAAAACACCGACGACACACTGATGGTAAACACTGATGGCAGCGGTGTCATACTGGAAAAACACTGACGACACACTGATGGTAAACACTGATGGTAGCGGTGTCATACTGGAAAAACACTGACGACACACTGATGGTAAACACTGATGGTAGCGGTGTCATACTGGAAAAACACAACGACACACTGATGGTAAACACTGATGGCAGCGGTGTCATACTGGAAAAACATGACGACACACTGATGGTAAACACGATGGCAGCGGTGTCATACCGGAAAAACACCAACCCACATGATGGTAAACACTGATGGCAGCGGTGTCATACTGGAAAAACACTGACGACACACTGATGGTAAACACTGATGGCAGCGGTGTCATACTGGAAAAACAATGACGACACACTGATGGTAAACACTGATGGCAGCGGTGTTATCTGGAAAAACACCGACGACACACTGATGGTAAACACTGATGGCAGCGGTGTCATCCCGGAAAAACACTGAACGACACACTTATGGTAAACACTGATGGCAGCGGTGTCATACTGGAAAAACACTGACGACACACTGATGGTAAACACTGAAGGCAGCGAGTCATACTGGAAAAACACTGATGACACACTGATGGTAAACACTGATGGCAGCGGTGTCATACTGGAAAAACACTGACGACACACTGATGGTAAACACTGATGGCAGCGGTTTCATACTGGAAAAACACAGACGACACACTGATGGTAAACACTGATGGCAGCGGTGTTACTGGAAAAACACGACACACTGATGGTAAACACTGATGGCAGCGGTGTCATACTGGAAAAACACTGACGACACACTGATGGTAAACACTGATGGTAGCGGTGTCATACTGGAAAAACACTGACGACACACTGATGGTAAACACTGATGGTAGCGGTGTCATACTGGAAAAAACACGACGACACACTGATGGTAAACACTGAGGTAGCGGGTCATACTGGAAAAACACAGAGACACACTGATGGTAAACACTGATGGCAGCGGTGTCATACGGAAAAACACTGACGACACACTGATGGTAAACACTGATGGCAGCGTGTCATACTGGAAAAACACAGACGACACACTGATGGTAAACACTGATGGCAGCGTGTTATCTGGAAAAACACGACGACACACTGATGGTAAACACTGATGGCAGCGGTGTCATACTGGAAAAACACTGACGACACACTGATGGTAAACACTGATGGAGCGGTGTCATACTGGAAAAACACTGACGACACACTGATGGTAAACACTGATGGCAGCGGTGTCATACTGGAAAAACAAACACACACTGATGGTAAACACTGATGGCAGCGGTGTCATACTGGAAAAAACAGACGACACACTGATGGTAAACACTGATGGCAGCGGTGTCATACTGGAAAAACACTGACGACACACTGATGGTAAACACTGATGGCAGCGGTGTCATACTGGAAAAACAATGACGACACACTGATGGTAAACACTGATGGCAGCGGTGTTATCCTGGAAAAACACTGACAACACACTGATGGTAAACACTGATGGCAGCGGTGTCATACGGAAAAACACTGACGACACACTGATGGTAAACACTGATGGCAGCGGTGTCATACTGGAAAAACACTGACGACACACTGATGGTAAACACTGAAGGCAGCGGAGTCATACTGGAAAAACACTGATGACACACTGATGGTAAACACTGATGGCAGCGGTGTCATACTGGAAAAACACTGACGACACACTGATGGTAAACACTGATGGCAGCGGTTTCATACTGGAAAAACACAGACGACACACTGATGGTAAACACTGATGGCAGCGGTGTCATACGGAAAAAACAACGACACACTGATGGTAAACACTGATGGCAGCGGTGTCATACTGGAAAACAATGACGACACACTGATGGTAAACACTGATGGCAGCGGTGTTATACTGGAAAAACACTGACAACACACTGATGGTAAACATGGGTCAGCGGTTCATACGGAAAAACACGACGACACACTGATGGTAAACACTGATGGCAGCGGTGTCATACTGGAAAAACACTGACGACACACTGATGGTAAACACTGAGGCAGCGGTGTCATACGGAAAAACACGAGACACACTGATGGTAAACACTGATGGCAGCGGTGTCATACTGGAAAAACACTGAGACACACTGATGGTAAACACTGATGGCAGCGGTTTCATACTGGAAAAACACAGACGACACACTGATGGTAAACACTGATGGCAGCGTGTTATCCTGGAAAAATACCGACGACACACTGATGGTAAACACTGATGGCAGCGGTGTCATACGGAAAAACACTGACGACACACTGATGGTAAACACTGATGGTAGCGGTGTCATACTGGAAAAACACTGACGACACACTGATGGTAAACACTGAAGGCACGGTGTTATCTGGAAAAACACCGACGACACACTGATGTAAACACAGATGGCAGCGGTGTCATACCGGAAAAACACGACGGCACACTGATGGTAAACACTGATGGCAGCGGTTTCATACTGGAAAAACAGACGACACACTGATGGTAAACACTGATGGCAGCGGTGTCATCTGGAAAACATAGACGACACACTGATGGTAAACACTGATGGCAGCGGTGTTATCCTGGAAAAACACTGACACACACTGATGGTAAACACTGATGGCAGCGGTGTCATACGGAAAAACACTGACGACACACTGATGGTAAACACTGATGGCAGCGGTGTCATACTGGAAAAACACTGACGACACACTGATGGTAAACACTGAAGGCAGCGGAGTCATACTGGAAAAACACTGAGACACACTGATGGTAAACACTGATGGCAGCGGTGTCATACTGGAAAAACACTGATGACACACTGATGGTAAACACTGATGGCAGCGTTTCATACTGGAAAAACACAGACGACACACTGATGGTAAACACTGATGGCAGCAGTGTTATCCTGGAAAAATACCGACGACACACTGATGGTAAACACTGATGGCAGCGGTGTCATACTGGAAAAACACTGACGACACTGAGGACACTGATGTAGTGTCATACTGAAAACACGACGACATGATGGTAGCGGTGTCATACTGGAAAAACACACGACACACTGATGGTAAACACTGATGGAGCGGTGTCATACTGGAAAAAACACTGACGACACACTGATGGTAAACACAGATGGAGCGGTGTCATACCGGAAAAACACGACGACACCCTGATGGTAAACACTGATGGCAGCGGTGTCATACTGGAAAAACACTGACGACACACTGATGGTAAACACTGATGGTAGCGGTGTCATACTGGAAAAACACTGACGACACACTGATGGTAAACACTGATGGTAGCGGTGTCATACTGGAAAAACACACACGACACACTGATGGTAAACACTGATGGTAGCGGTGTCATACTGGAAAAACACAGACGACACACTGATGGTAAACACTGATGGCAGCGGTGTCATACCGGAAAAACACAGACGACACACTGATGGTAAACACTGATGGCAGCGATGTCATACCGGAAAAACACAGACGACACACTGATGGTAAACACTGATGGCAGCAGTGTTATCCTGGAAAAACACCGACGACACACTGATGGTAAACACTGATGGCAGCGGTGTCATACTGGAAAAACACACACGACACACTGATGGTAAACACTGATGGCAGCAGTGTTATCCTGGAAAAACACCGACGACACACTGATGGTAAACACTGATGGCAGCGGTGTCATACTGGAAAAACACCGACGACACACTGATGGTAAACACTGATGGTAGCGGTGTCATACTGGAAAAACACTGACGACACACTGATGGTAAACACTGATGGTAGCGGTGTCATACTGGAAAAACACACACGACACACTGATGGTAAACACTGATGGTAGCGGTGTCATACTGGAAAAACACAGACGACACACTGATGGTAAACACTGATGGCAGCGGTGTCATACCGGAAAAACACAGACGACACACTGATGGTAAACACTGATGGCAGCGGTGTCATACCGGAAAAACACAGATGACACACTGATGGTAAACACTGATGGCAGCGGTGTCATACCGGAAAAACACAGACGACACACTGATGGTAAACACTGATGGCAGCAGTGTCATACCGGAAAAACACAGACGACACACTGATGATAAACACTGATGGCAATGATGTCATACCGGAAAAACACAGACGACACACTGATGGTAAACACTGATGGCAGCGGTGCCATACCGGAAAAACACAGACGACACACTGATGGTAAACACTGATGGCAGCGGTGTCATACCGGAAAAACACAGACGACACACTGATGGTAAACACTGATGGCAGCGGTGTCATACCGGAAAAACACTGATGGAAAACACTAATGGCAGCGGTGTCATACCGGAAAAACACAGACGACACACTGATGGTAAACCGCACTCTTATAAGGAAAGGTATAATGCTTGAAAATTCGTATTTATTATAAATTTAAAGAATTAGGCAACATATTAGGACAAAAAGAAAAAAGAGTGATATGATGACGTTTCGGCTCAACCAGAGCCTTTGTCAAAACGTCGCTGTGAAAACAAAAATATATATGAGAAATCAAACAAAAAGATCCAGGTGATAAAATACAATCAGTGAAAGCAAAATGTGCAACTCCCAAGCAGAGTATAATACAAAAGTATACATAATATATACAGCATATGTACAGCATATAGCATAAAGATTCATGGAATAATGTATCAAAATTGTTGATATAAGCCACTGGTTATTGGTACAGAATGAGCTTATCACATAAATTCATAATTACCTCAAACAGTCCAGTGCCAGAGTATAATAGAGTAAGGAAAGATATGGCCAGGCGATGTCCTTGTGTGGCTCTAACAATAAGATATGAAGTCAATAAGGGCGCTTGTGCACTAAGACAGATTATAGAAGTGTTACAATTACCCAGAGCATATGGGCGTCAATATGTGGAGAGGCAGCTCCCTGTCAGGGCCCGTCTGCTGGCGCTATAAAGAATAATGACCTCAGTGAGTAAATGGACCCCTAAGTGTAGTTAGTTGAATAGGCAGAGGTAAATACCTGAGTGAAGACAGCGTTCATGGGCAGCGCTCCTGCGCTGTGCCCTGTGCGCTGTGTTAGTATGTAAAGGCGCCTGACCGGAAGTGACGTCGTGTCACTCTCAGTGTGCAATGCGCAGGCGTCATCCATCGCTGGGGCAACCAGGCTAACATGCTAGTTTGTAGTCAGGATTCAAGCGCAAAATGCTAATGAATTGACGTCATGTGGCTGTGGTGTCATAGCAACTCCGTAAACAGGAAGCATGGGCGCCATATATATTAAGGGGAACATAACATCCATATTGTAGTCAAATGTCAGTAACTCTGTAAATAGGCAGCAAAGGCGTCACATATAATAAGGGGAACATAGTACCCATATTGTAGGCAAATGTCAGCCATAATGAAAGATATTCACTGGCATCAGGTGGCTGTGGTATCCTAGTGACACAGTAGTCAGGTAGCGCAGGTGCCATATATTGCCAATATTGTAGACAAATGTCAGTC
Source organism: Oophaga sylvatica (assembly GCA_033576555.1). Classification (NCBI taxonomy): domain Eukaryota; kingdom Metazoa; phylum Chordata; class Amphibia; order Anura; family Dendrobatidae; genus Oophaga; species Oophaga sylvatica. The sequence goes on along the minus strand of JARQOD010000002.1, from coordinate 364,941,458 downwards.
AGATAGAAAGTAAAAAAGAGAAGCACTGGAATAGGGTTACATGTCACATGAATATATACAATCAAGGGACTAAAGATAATATTAACAACACAAGAAAACATTTTACAATAGGGCAGCACGGTGGCTCAGTGGATAGCACTACAGCCTTGCAGCGCTGGGGTCCTGGGTTCGAATCCCACCTAGGACAACATCTGCAAGGAGTTTGTATGTTCTCCCCGTGTTTGCGTGGGTTTCCTCCGGGTACTCCGGTTTCCTCCCACACTCCAAAAACATACTGATAGGGAATCTAGAATGTGAGCCCCATCGGGGACAGCGACGATAATGTGTGCAAAACTGTAAAGCGCTGCGGAATATGTTAGCGCTATATAAAAATAAAGATTATTATTAAATAAAGATTATTATTTTCACAAGGCAATATGTTGATAGTAAAGCACAGAGGTTAAATGGTAACAACAGTAGCCAAGTATCAGAGGGTAAGTATGCAACTCACCTACAGTCATAGTATTTTAGCGGGTCTGTAAGTAATACAAAAGAAATTAGTGAGGCATTATAATAACCAATCAATTTCCCTATTAAGGCCCCTAGGGGCCAGTGTATCTAGCTTATGGATCCAATAGGATTCACGAGATTTGAGCAGACCAACATGATTACCTCCCCTTCTCGGACGGGGAACATGCTCTATAATCTGATACTTGAGCTGCGCCACAGTGTGTCTCATCTTAGAGAAATGGTCCGGTAGTGGCAACCAATTCTTGCCACATCTGATCGTGGACTTATGGCTTGCTATCCTATCTTTTATATGTTGCATGGTTTCCCCCACATACAACAGTCCACAAGGACATTTAACCATGTATATAACGAAATTTGAGTTACATGTAAAGAAACCCTGAATAGGATAGGTTTTGCCAGTCCTGGGATGGGTGATGTTGTCTGATTTTATGATATTAGAGCAGGAAGCACAGTTCAAACAAGGAAAGGTGCCGTTTCTTCTAGGAGCAAGAAGTGTTTGTGTAGTGACAGGGCGTACGCTCCCTATATCTGACGAGTTTATCTTTGATGTTGGGGGGTCTCTTCGTGCACGAGTGTCGGTTCCTTAAATGAATCTATGTCCGGATATGAACGAGCTAATAAGGGCCAGTGTCTCCTAATGACTGAATAAATTTTAGGCATCAAGTGGTGAAAAGTATGCACGAATGGGACCCTCTCTGTAGTCCTAGATCTTTGAAGTGGAGATCGAGGTGTTAGTGACAGAGCCTTCTCCTTATCCAGTAGTGACAGTGGGTAACCCCTTTCTTGAAACTTATGGGTCATGATGTTCAGTCTCTCCGTTAGGGTATTGGGATCTGACACGATCCGTGTGATCCTCTTATATTGTGAGCGAGGTAAACTGTCTCGGGTATATTTGGGGTGACAACTGCTATAGTGCAGTAAGCTGTTGCTGTCAGTAGGTTTACGGTAAAGGTCCGTAGAGAGATTCCCATTAGCATCCTTAAGGACCATGGTGTCTAAGAAAGGTACCGATATCGTGCTGGAGTACATAGTAAATTGTAGCTCCGGAAGAATAGAGTTAAGGTAGCAGTGAAATGTATGGAGAGAGGTGGAAATGCCCGTCCAAACCAAAAAGATATCATATATGTAGCTATGATACTCCAAGACATAGTGTCCTTAAGGATGCTAATGGGAATCTCTCTACGGACCTTATATCAAGTGATATTGCATGGCCCTGGATCGAAGGGGTGGTGTGTGATATTTACCGTCTGCTGTCTGCTGACGTGCTCTCCTGCTCTTCTTGGGCTGGTGGTGGTGGTGGTACTGCTGGCGTCGGCGTTGTTGGTCGACTTGTTCTGTGGAATAAGGAGAAAAAAAGGCCATGCAATATCAATTGATATTGCATGGCCCTGGCTGGAAGGGGTAGTGTGTGATATTTACCGTCTGGCCTCTGCTCCCATGCTCTCCATCAGCAGCCACATCTGTTGGAGTCCTGGGGGTGTAGGTGCTCCTGGTGTCCGGCTTGTGCTGTTGAATAAAGAGGAAAAAAAAGGGCCAGGAATATATTGATATTGCATAGCCCTCGCTGAAAGTGCTTGTCTGTGATATTTACCATCTTGCATCTGGTCCCGGCTGCATCATGGCCACAGATTCTTGGGGTCGTGTTGTTGGTGGTGGTGCTGGTCTGGCCTCCTGTCCTCCTCTCCTGCGGCTGGCTCCTCGGCGGCTGGCTCCATATCGTCCTCCTGCTTTCTTCACTGGCTGCATGGTTATGGCTGAGGGTGGTCCCACAAACATTGTTTATATAGGTTGGCTGTGGGCAGGGCTACAAAACCCAAACCAGACAAAAAAAACAGATGCGGACACCGGATCCGGCAAAAACCGGATCCGGCGTATTGCGGCGCTCATAGAATTTCATTGTAAAAAAAAACTGGAAGCGCATCCGGCCTTTTCGCCGGAGACAAAAAACGTTACATGAGACGTTTTTTCCAGACGCCGGATTGAGACCAGACGCCGGAAAATTGGCATGCGGCGCGACCGGCACTAATGTTAGTCTATGGTAAAAAACCGGATCCAGTTTTATTTTTTACCGGATCCGGTTTTCAGAAAACATGCCGGAACTCGCCTGATTGAAAAAACCTGATGTGTGAAACAGGCCTAATATGCAAATTGCCTCTTCAGAGAGGAAGAGGACTTGAACTCTATAGTAATCCAAGTCACAATGGAGGAGCACTGACGGCGAATAAGCCTCCATGCCTTGGCATGCCAGAACCGGTATGTCACTCTCCATAAGGAGAAACGTTACCCCTTAGACTTATATAGATGTAGAAAGTCAGCCGTGAAAGGAGTCTTTTATCTGTCTGGTATGTTATGTTCACAAAAGCAATTACAGCGCCAGTTAGGGGAGTAAAACACCAGTTGAAACATACCTTTCTCGCTGCTCATGCTTTTCATTGCAGAGAAATTAAACTTTGATGCTTTAGTCAAATGAGTGTGGCTATCCTTCGGAGGTGGTCAGAATATGGCAAGAGCCATACCGTAGCCTTTACTAATGTCTGACAGCTCCTAGGTCACTGGAGTCCACTGCGAAATCAGAGGGTTGTGCCCTGCATTCCCTGAGCATGCGCAGTACTATCTAACTCACTATCGTACTGCACATGTGCCAGCTAGAGAACATACAGCGCATAGCGTGTGTGAAATTTTACTACAAAAAAAACTGACCGGCACCTCCAAACAAAATGAAGCAAGTTTGAACAGGTGCAAGCTGCTATGACTGCATAATATACAAAAGAATACAACAGCACACTAAGATATGGGCAAACATTAAATATATGAAATTTAGATTGCATAACTGCTATATAAAATATACTTTTAAAATGAAGGTACTTAGCGCACAAATTGGAAAATTCTTATTAGCCCATCATGTGAGACCACTAGTGTCAACTCTCACCTGCACCTTCCATTTGTATGCCAGTTTGTATATTTTATATTAGGTTTAACAGCATTCAAAGAAAGGTAGACCTTGTTATGGCTGATGGGCTCAGATAAATAGTCCAATTTGTACGCTTCATTGAATAAGTATATTCTATATAGTCCAAATTTCAAATATTCAATGTTTGAATATGTTTTGGCACTTTACAGCTGCTGTATTCTTTTGTGTCACACGGATGCTATATGCTAATGTGACCCCAGACTTAGGCTATGTGCATGTAACAAGGGGACACTGGGGGGGTAGTTGTAAATTATTATTATACATTTTTATAGCGCCATTTATTTCATGGCGCTTTACATGTGAAAGGGGCAAATATTGACAAGTACAGTAAACATGGTCAAAAACAAGGCACACACAAGTACAGAAGGAGAGAGACCCTGCCCGCGAGGGCTCACAGTCTACAGGGGATGGGTGAGGATACACTAGGAGGGGGTAGAACTGGTCACGTGGTGGTACAGCAGACTGAGGATCACTGCAGGCTGTAGGCTTGCTGGAATGCTGTATAATTCATAGTTTTTTCATTGACGGTTTATAGTTTAGTTACATAGTGAAGCGTTAAGCATTTACACCTCTGATATGCAGTGTGTCATTAGCTTTACTACATGGAAGAGCAAAGTTACACCTGTCAAGAACCAGACTGCGATGATGGTTCATGGCCTCACTATAAAGATTACATGTGATCACATTTAAGTATTGCTTCAGTAGCACCCTGCTCCTCTGCCTCCCACCCTCATGCTTGCAATGGAGGCGATACACTCCTGATGAATGAGAGATCAGACCAGCAACAGAGTAAAATCACTGATCTAACTGTGCTCCCTCCAATGCTGCAAGCAGAGGCAGCTTTACCTCTGTGGTATCGGACGAGTGCAGGAGCATTAAACCTGGTCAGATACATTGATCTGCCTAGCTTAAGAGCTTGTAAGTGCTGTGCTTCGTGCCTAGAAAAACGACAACTCTGGCAAACTACATGGGTAGATGGTAACATATGCAACAAGAAGTAAATTATAAAATGAAAAGTCCCTTGTTTTTTGAAAACAGAGAGGATTTTTAATAAATTGCACAGTTGCTTCTTTTTACAAACACTTTATAATTTGAACTATTTGTAATGTTAATAACTTCATTTCACAATCTCTAAACTGTCTTAAGTTTGACAAGCAGATCCAGGGAACCTACTCTAATAGTGTCTGGTCAGGAACGCAGAGCTAAGACCTCGTTCACACATCTGTGTTACATGTACACGTTTTATCCTTCTAATTCATAGATAAAACATGTCTCATTATGGTCTATGGCACTGTTCACATGCCTTTATTTATGCACAGACGGCATGTCCATGCAAAACTCATGGAGACAGGTCTGTTTTTCTCCAGTATCATGAATGACATGGACCCATACAAGTCTATGGGTCTGTGCAAAACACGTACAGCACACGGATGGTGTCAGTGTGCAGTCTGTGTGCTGTACATGTTTAACATTGCAAAGCATAGAAGAAGGGTCGGGCTGGGGTGCCAAGGGCCCACCAGTAACATTGACTTTGGGGGGCTCACTTTTCACCTGCATACAAATATTACACTACCCTCGTTCACAAATTTACCTACAGTCATGGCCAAAAGTTTTGAGAATGACACAAATATGAATTTTTACAAAGTCTACTGCTTCACTTTTTCTAATGGCAATTTGCATATACTCCAGAATGTTATAAAGAGTGATCAGCTTAACAGCAATTACTTGCAAAGTCAATATTTGGCTAGAAAATGAACTTTATCCCCCAAAACACATTTCAACATCATTGCAGCCCTGCCTTAAAAGGACCAGCTAACCTCTTTTCAGTGATTGCTCCATTAACACAGGTGTGGGTGTTGATGAGGACATGGCTGGAGATCAATCTGTCATGATTAAGTAAGAATGACACCACTGGACACTTTAAAAGGAGGCTGGTGCTTGGCATCATTGTTTCTCTTCTGTTAACCATGGTTATCTCTAAAGAAACACGTGCAGTCATCATTGCAATGCACAAAAATGGCCTAACAGGGAAGAGTATCGCAGCTAGAAAGATTGCACCTCAGTCAACAATCTATCGCATCATCAAGAACTTCAAGGAGAGAGGTTCCATTGTTGCCAAAAAGGCTTCAGGGCGCCCAAGAAAGACCAGCAAGCGCAAGGACAGTCTCTTAAAAGTGTTTCAGCTGCGGGATCGGGCTACCAGCAGTGCAGAGCTTGCTCAGGAATGGCAGCAGGCAGGTGTGAGTGCATCTGCACGCACTGTGAGGCGGAGACTCTTGGAGCAAGGCCTGGTCTCAAGGAGGGCAGCAAAGAAGCCACTTCTCTCCAGAAAAAACATCATGGACAGACTGATATTCTGCAAAAGGTACAGGCAGTGGACTGCTGAGGACTGGGGTAAAGTTATTTTCTCTGATGAATCACCTTTTCGATTGTTTGGGACATCAGGAAAACGCCTCATTCGGAGAAGACAAGGTGAGCGCTACCACCAGTCTTGTCTCATGCCAACTGTTAAGCATCCTGAAACCATTCATGTGTGGGGTTGCTTCTCAGCCAAGGGAATCGGCTCTCTCACAGTCTTGCCTAAAAACACAGCCAGGAATAAAGAATGGTACCAGAATGTCCTCCAAGAGCAACTTCTCCCAACCCTCCAAGAGCAGTTTGGCGATCAACAATGCCTTTTCCAGCACGATGGAGCACCTTGCCATAAAGCAAAGGTGATAACTAAATGGCTCAGGGAACAAAGCATAGAGATCTTGGGTCCATGGCCTGGAAACTCCCCAGATCTTAATCCCATTGAGAACTTGTGGTCAATCATCAAGAGACGGGTGGATAAACAAAAACCTAAAAATTCTGACAAAATGAAAGCATTGATTGTGCAAGAATGGACTGCTATCTGTCAGGATTTGGTCCAGAAGTTGATTGAGAGCATGCCAGGGAGAATTGCAGAGGTCCTGAAGAAGAAGGGTCAACACTGCAAATATTGACTTGCTGCATTAACTCATTCTAACTGTCAATATAAGCTTGTGTTACTCATATGTTTGCAATTATTATATTTCTGTCTGTGATAAAAACATCTGTCAAACACACATAAAAAACAGAGGGCAGCAGATCATGTGAAAATATAATATTTGTGTCATTCTCAAAACTTTTGGCCATGACTGTATATCTCTTTATAATAATAAACTGGGTAGTTTGGTTAATGAATGATGAGTTGCTGCTTTTTTCTGTACAGAGTGAATCAAGTGAATTATGCCAAGTACTGCACATATAATGGGGTTGGGAGCCCAGATCTGCACAGGGGCCCACCGGGGGATAGCCCTGTTACCCTATGTGCCGGTCTGAGCCTGTGTAGGAAAAGCTTTGCCATTTATATATTTAATTGATCCATCTTTAAAAAACACTGATGGTAAACATGGACTCAGGGACTGTACACTGATACACTGATTGTAAAAGCAGACACACTGATGGTAAAAACGGACATACTGATCAAAAACACTAATACCATTTTTTTACGTGTGAATTAGGCCTAAAAATCACCTTTCATTTTAGTTGTCAAAAGGGGAAAAGCTTATGAGCTGAAGATCTGAATTTTCGAAGCAATGAGTAAATGGTTATAAATTACCGCATAATAAAACTCCCTGGATGATGTCATTTGACATTATTAAAGATGCTGTGCACATCAGAGGATTCATTAGAACAAGGTTCTCTTTTATTAATAGACTTGTCACTCTTATCTTAGTCCATGCCACAGTGACCCATAACTTGGTGTCCAAGAAGAAAATCACTTTGCAGGATACTCTCATTAAGGCGAATGTCTGGAGTCGAGAGTCTATGTGACTCTCCTACTACATATGGAAGAAGAATGTGTGCCGGATACAATAATCATGTACAGTGCCATGGAAACAAAAACAGCATGTGGCCAGGGAACTGTATTCCTGCTACATAGAGGCTTAAAAAAAAGTAACTCTCCACCTTCAGGACCGAAAGGCTGGGTTCGGTCAGTGTGCTGAGCATGTGTGTAACAGACCTAATGAGCTGTGCACAACAGTGATTTTTCACCAGCGCCAATGATCCATGTAAAAAAAAGACAATTTCAGCATACTCTAATTTGGACCATTTTATGGACCAGTACAGTACATTCAATAGAAGGTGGTGTCTGGAACCGTACGTGACATGGACATGAATGTAGAGCCAATCACATCCGCATTTTCTTTACGTGATTGGCTCATTTTTTAATTTGGTCATCCGAACCAGGCCTTGTAATACATCGTCATGAGGGCTTTTTCTGTTTGCTGTGACTAAGAACCAGTAATTAATTGGTTTTTTTTCTCAGCATATGCATACAAGACATTTCCAAAGCATTGCAAAGGGTAAAAATCCATGGTAAAGTAAAATGACAGTTATTTTAAGCTGCTGATATCCTCGGCGGCATGTGCATGAGATTTCTTAAAATGTCATACACTGTGCTGCAACGGCATTACTGAGCGGATTTTTCATATAGACAATAAAACCGGAAATTCCTCTGTGTGTAAGTCCCGTGTGCACATACCTTATGGGACGCACCTTAAAGGGAATCTGTCAGTAGGTTTTTGTTAGGCTGCTTTCACACTTGCGTTTGAGCGACCTGCGCCTGTCTGCGCACAGCCGCCGCTAAGCTTCACCCCCGGCCGCGCCTCCTCCCGGCGGCTCCGCCTATGGGCGCATGACGCCGCATGCGACCTGCGTACCCTATCTTTATCATTGGGTACGCAGGCCGTGCGCAGGTATGCGTTTGGCAGCGCATGCGTCCTTTTGACGGTGCGCCGAGCGCACCAAAATGTTGCTTTTTGGTGCGCTCGCCGCACCAGTCAAAAGGACGCATGCGCCGCCAAACGCATACCTGCGCACGGCCTGCGTGCCCAATGATAAAGATAGGGTACGCAGGTCGCATGCGGCGTCATGCGCCCATAGGCGGAGCCGCCGGGAGGAGGTGCGGCCAGGGCGTGGCTTAGCGGCGGCTGTGCGCAGACAGACGCAGGTCGCTCAAACGCAAGTGTGAAAGCAGCCTTACCTAACTTGAGAGCAGCCTGATATAGGCAAAGAGTAGCTGAATCCAACAATGTATCACTTAGATTACTAGGTGCAGCCTTTCTGATACAATCAGAGCTATTAGAAATAGCTGAGAAAGTTAACCCTGCCCACACCAGCTCCTCTGTGTGCAAAGTCCAAAGACAGTCAGCTGCTTATCACAGGAAGGGGCTTTGCTGGACTACTCCAGCAATGTTAAACTCTTAAGCCCCCAACACACTAAGCGAGATCGCTGCTGAATCACAAGTTTTGTGACGCAACAGCGACCTCAGCAGCGATCTCGCTATGTTTGACACTTACCAGCGATCAGGCCCCTGAGATCGCTGGTCCTGTCAGAAATGCCTGGATCTTTGTTTGGTCGTTGAGATCCCGCTGGGTAGCATGCATCGGTGTGTTTGACACCTTTTACCAGCGATCTCGCTAGCGACTCTGCACTGAGACACATAGGAGACACATCGTTACACAGGTCGCTACGGGTCGCCGATCGTTGCTGCGTCATTGGGAAGATCTGACTGTTTGGCATCTCACCAGCGACCACATAGCGACGCAGCAACGATCCCTGCCAGGTCGTATCGTTGTCGGGATCACTGCTGCGTCGCTGAGTGTGACGGTACCCTTAGTGATAAATACTTCACAGTTAGTAAACAACAGCGCACAATTTGACAAGTGACACACCCCTGAATTCCTTGTCTCATCCTCTATCTCCTGCTGTCTTCAGATTACATAGCAAAATCTGTAAATGAGTATTTAAAGGTACAGTACACAGAGTCAACTGAGCAGATAGTCAGCAAGCTTCCTCCCGGCCCCTTGTACATAAATGGAAAGGACCGACACAGCTCTTCCCCACAAGTTACCTTCTTTTCCTTGGATCTTAGCACTCCAGGAAATAAAGGGTCCAGGAATGCAGCAGCTCTCCAACAGGGAAAACAACTTTTATTGAACAAGGATGGAAGGACAAAAGAGACAATTTCAACACTGGCTTCCTGCTCTCTCCTTGACGCTTGCTACGGCCGTACCCACAACCCACAATGGCCGTAGTGGCCGAAGTTCGCAGAAAATCCAATCGCTGGAATCTGGGCGCCTGAGAGCCCTTCAGCGAAGGCCCTTGCAAAGTCCTGAGGGCCTGTGTTGCAGTCCTTGGTCCTGATGTTCAGTCTCTGGTCCGGGGCAACAGAGCTCTCCTGTCCAGGGGGTCTGGCAGTGCCTCTCTGTAATAAATGGCTGCCCTAGCCAAGTATCTGGGCAGTTCTGACTGGGGACAGCAGCTTCCTTTTCCTCACTGCTGCTGGCCCAGCCCTCAATTTAACTATTGCTGTACCTGCCTCTATTATATACATTACATACCTGGCAGACACAGCACATTAAAGGGGAACACATAACAACATATGTACAATAATACAGGAATAAGTACATTACTTAAGGTGCACGGGGGGTCATATGGAAGGAGGAGAGGGCGCAACTGAGGGGTCCTGCCACCTCCTTACATGCACACGGTGCGTTTTTTCCGTGCGGAAATGGGCCAAAAACGCTATGGAATCCTTATGCAAGTTAATTCAATAAGAATCCTGAAGTGCTGTGCACATGATCAATAATTTTCCTTAACTATTTGCAGTGCGTTTTTTTTTTTTTTGCAGCATGTCAATTCCTTGTGCGGATTTTTAGCGTTTTTCACACACTGACTTCAATTGAGTCAGTCAAATCCGCAGCAAAAACGCAGGTATAAGAAGATTTGCGGAATTGCTGAGTTTTTGTTTGCGTTTTTACAGGCTTCCTATGGTGTTTCCCACGTTGTCATCTATGTGACAGCGTGGGAGACACCAGCGCGGTGGTACTGATCGGTGATAACGCTACCTCTGTCAGAGCACTGCGGGGTCATGCTCTTAGATGTCGGCGTGACCCCTCAGCTGTAACTGTGACCTGCGGTAAAAAGCTTACCGCAGGTCAGCAGGTGTCTGCTGATGAGAGGCTACTCCTCCAATCAGGCTACGTCTGCTGTCACTGACAACAGTGATATCAGGAGCCGCTGATAGGAGATGTTGTTTTAGCAGACGGCGCCTGTGTTCAAACTTAAAAAAAACAAAACAAAGACATGTAAAATAATTAAACATATATTCAAATAAAAATAAGAAACACAATATACTCACCTAACACCAAATCCCCGATGCCCTTGTCTCCTATAAAAAATGTAAAATAAAAAAAATATACTCACCTTAACGCCCAATCCCTATGTCTCATGTAAACAATCAAAAATAATAAACAACCATCTACTCTCCTGTCCGCCGTAGTTCACGCAATCCAAAGTGTCCCAGGCGATCTCACATGTAGAACAGTCACATCGGGAGATGTGACTGCTCTACCCGGCCACTGGCGATACACTGACAGGTGCGTCATCGCTCCCTCAGTGTATAGCGCTGAGCTGCGGTGAGAGAGTTCACCGGAGTTTATCAGCTGATGAGCTCCGGAGATCTCACTTACGGCACCACCGATGTGAGAACTTTCTCACGCAATGATGATGCCGTAAGGGAGATCACCAGAGCTGATGTACTCCAGTGAACTCTCTTACCGCAGTTCAGCGCTATATACTGCGGAGATGTGCTGTACTTTTGAATGACACCATTCATTTTATCATTTGAGGCACTGGAAAATTGGAAAAAAAAAAATTCCATGTGTGCAAAAATTGCAAAAAAAGAGCAATTCCACAATTGCTTTTTTATTTACCATGTTCACTACACAGTAAAAAAGACCTGGCGATAAGATTCTCCAGGTCAATATAATTACTGAGATACAAAACATGCATTGTTTTTACTTAATTAAGTGGCAGCAAAAAAATGTCCTTCTATTGTCATTTCCTCATACCAGCAACGTTTTCAATATTTGATAGATGGGGCTGGGTGAGGGCTTACTCTTTGTTCCCTGAGACGTTTTTTCCCAATACCATTTTGGAGTAGATACAATGTTTTGATTGCCTCTTATTGCAGTGTTGCAGTTGCCAAAAAGACGTAATTCTGTCCTTCAGATTTTTTTTTCTTAATTTTAGATTTTGATAACACATATCTGTATTTTTTTTTCTAATAAGGAAAAGGTGTGGTGATTTGAACTTTTAGATTTTTTACAATATTTTTTCCACTTTTCCCTGTATTTGTTAGGCCCATAGAAGACTTGAACATGAGGACAGCTAATTGCTTGTGCTATATATGCAGCAAAAATCATTGTCGTCTATGAACACCAGCCAGAAGCTGGCTATATCAGTTGCACAAGTGATATAAAATGGTGATTGCTTTTTTTTTTATTTTAACCCACAATTAGGACACGTTCAATATTTGGACAGTATTTTACATCAGTATTTGTAAGCCAAAACCAGGAGAGGAACAATCAGAGGAAAAGTATAATAGAAACACGTCACCACTTCTGTATTTATCATCCACTCCTGGTTTTGGCTTACAGATACTGAGGTAAAATGCTGACCGAATACTGAACGGGGCCTAATTTTAAATATGCGGATGACTACTACGTCCAGCAGTGGGGTACTGCGATGGGGATCAGGTCTGAACCCATTTATTCATATTTATATGTGGGCTCTTGGGTAAACCAGTAACTTCACGCTGGAGGAATGCTGTGTGCGAACCTGGTCCTCTTGTACTGTTTTATTGATGACATCATATTTATTTGGTCTGGGGATGAACTGTCACAGTTTTGTAATGAAATTAAAATGAATTTTATTTGCACGTTACGCCCTGTGAGGCAATGAGGGGAATCCTATACGAGGGTTGTTATGTGTCCTCCAGGATGTGCATAGAAGCTGCTGGATTGCATTATAGAAACCCAAAAAGAAATTGGACCAAAGAGCAGTATATAAAAAATACGAATTTTATTAGTATAAAAAATAATAAATTTTTTTTAAAAAAAAACAATATATAGTATATGGATGAAGGAACAAGGGAATCGGCGACACCTAAAAACCACATATAGCTAGGTCGGTATATAAACAGATAAATCAAAATCCTGTATACAGTACAGACCAAAAGTTTGGACACACCTTCTCATTCAAAGATTTTTCTGTATTTTCATGACTATGAAAAATGTAGAATCACACTGAAGGCATCAAAACTATGAATTAACACATGTGGAATTATACATTACACTTTACAAAAAAGTGTGAAACAACTGAAAATATGTCTTATATTCTAGGTTCTTCAAAGTAGCCACCTTTTGCTTTGATTACTGCTTTGCACGCAGAAAAGGTGAACGGCTGGACTCTACATGCCTAGTTCCCACCGTGAAGCATGGAGGAGGTGGTGTGATGGTGTGGGGGTGCTTTGCTGGTGACAATGTTGGGGATTTATTCAAAATTGAAGCGGTGAGCGGTCCAGCTCACCCCAAACCATCTCGATTAGGTTCAGGTCTGGTGACTGTGGAGGCCAGGTCATCTGGCGTAGCACCCCAACACTCTCCTTTTTGGTCATATAGCCCTTACACAGTCTGGAGGTGTATTCGGGGTCATTGTCCTGTCGAAAAATAAATGATGGTCCAACTAAACGCAAACCGGATGGAATAGCATGCTGCTGCAAGATGCTGGAGTAGCCATTCTGGTTCAGTATGCCTTCAATTCTGAATAAATCCCCAACAGTATCACCAGCAAAGCACCCCCACATCATCACACTACCTCCTCCATGCTTCACGGTGGGAACCAGGCATGTAGAGTCCATCCGTTCACCTTTTCTGCGTGCAAAGCAGTAATCAAAGCAAAAGGTGGCTACTTTGAAGAACCTAGAATATAAGACATATTTTCAGTTGTTTCACACTTTTTGCAAAGTGTAATGTACAATTCCACATGTGTTAATTCATAGTTTTGATACCTTCAGTGTGATTCTACAATTTTCATAGCCATGAAAATACAGAAAATCTTTGAATGAGGTGTGTCCAAACTTTTGGTCTGTACTGTATATCAAAGTATACCCATAGAAATATCAACGAAGACACCTAAAAATGGCCATGCATATAAATAGAACCACAAACATAAGGATAAATGCTGTCAGGTATAAAGTGCAAAAGATATTATATATATAAGGCCACCAAAGGACCTATATGAAAAGGAAACATGAATATCCCTCAAGAGAGAATAAAGTGCACCAGTGCAATATAATGTGGTCCAAACACAGACCTAAAAAAAATGTGTTATAAGGGATATTTTATAAAAATATATATAATAAATGTAAACTAACAGCCAAGCCTATCAAAATAGCATATAGTGGTTCATCAGTCCAGAAATACTTGCCATAATGGTAAATAAACAAAGGGTATACATGAAAATATTAAACAGTATATATGTCAAAAACCAACCTGGCTAAAATGTGGGCAGGAGGACCCCAATGCGCGTTTTGCTATCGAAGCTTACAGCTGAGCTGCCAGCATTAGCTGCGCTGCTTGCTGTAAACCAGTTAACCCTTTGTGAAGGATTACAGCGTTGGACCTGACAGAGCGCCGGATATTTAAGAATGTTTTATTACTTTTTTTTATTACAGGAGAACAAAGGAATCTAAGGAATACCAGTACAATAAAAGATGGTCAAAAACTGTGTGTTTATTTCATTAAAATGATTTTTAATTAATGTGTGCGTGTTTTTTTTTTATTTCATACAATAGGATTAATAATTAATAGTTGTCTAATTGACAACTCTCAATTATTAACCTGGCTTAAAGTCACCCATTAGCCACCACTACAGGGCAATGGGAATAGACGGGCTAAGTGCCAGAAAGGGCGCATCTAATTATAGATTTGCCTTTTCTGGGGTGGCTGGGGGCAGATGTTAGTAGCCGGGGGGGGGGGGCACAAAATAAATTCACCCTCCCTAGGCTATTATTATATGCCCCCACTCGCTGGCTTTGCCTGTCTGGTGGAGAAAATACAGCTGGAGCCCACGCATTTTTTGTTAACGAATTTACACCTTTAATTAACCCCTACATGTATGAAATTTTGCACACATACACTCATGTCATTGTTAGTGAAAACCATATATCAAACTATATGAAATGACATGGTTAACTGTATGTAAACCATGTGTCATTTCATGTTGGGTCTGTAATTTCACAAAAGCCGGCAATTGAATTAGCGGCTATTATAATATGTAGAAGTGTATGAACTATAAATACATGTATATATATATGTCTCAATGACATGTATATATATGAATTCTATGTGTGTATATGTATTATTTCTTTTGTGATTTAAAAACTATTCATTTGGATGCATTATATGTCGGTTTGGCTAGCCACCGACAAAATCTCGCAAGTCGGATGTCAATCGGATGTGAAACGTACGCTCAGATGCGACTAAATCGCATCATCGCAGTAGAATTGGATGACAGATGGAGCAATGTTCATGAAACTTTTGTGCGATAATCGTCCGACTAAAACGGTCCGATTTTTTAGATGTTGTGCGTGACCCCGGCCTTAGTGTGACGCCAGCCTAAGACATAATTTCAGTTGTTACACACTTTTTTGTTAAGTATATAATTCCACATGTGTTAATTCATAGTTTTGATGCCTTCAGTGTGAATTTACAATTTTCATAGTCATGAAAATACAGAAAAATCTTTAAATGAGGTGTGTCCAAACTTTTGGTCTGTACTGTATATATCTTTTGCACTTTATATCTGGCAGCATTTATCCTTATATTTGTGGTTCTATTTATATGCATGGCCAATTTTAGGTGTCTTCGTTGATATTTCTATGGGTATACTTTGATATATACAGGATTTTGATTTATCTGTTTATATGCTGACCTGACCTAGCTATATGTGGTTTCTAGATGTCGCCGATTCCTATACTATATATTGTTTTCTTTAAAAAACAAAAAAATTATTTTTTGTACTAATAAAATTCGTATTTTTTATATTCTGTTCTTTGGTCCAATTTCTTTTTGGGTTTCTGTCATATTAGTATGGATGAGCGTTTGCTGATTTAGCCTTTTTTTGGGATTGTTATTTTGATTGCATTGTAATTACAGACACAGCTATGGTTACAACGTAAAATAAAGAGTGTGAATTTGGTCAAACTATTTGACCAAGTTAGATTTAAGAAAACCTGACATGGGCTTTTATTTTTGGAGATAACTGTTGTGTGGTTTTAGAATGGATCTCCCTCTTCTCTCCAGGTCTTGGGAGTGGCCCATGTCAACAATTCCCATTTAAACTTTCAGATAATGTTTGGGTATGTCAGTTTTTGGTTTGCAAGCATCAAAACAGGAGGCTCTGTGCAGGACAGGTCTGTGTGAGACTGGACACAGGCCAGAGCCAGATTAAGCAAAGCCATTTGACGAATCCATAAGTGATACGGTGGTGGAGTCGCCCACGGCAACAGATTTCATACAGTTACTGACGATCCGGTAGCGAACCGGAGGATAAAGTATGAGTTATCTTTGTAAGTTGGCAAAATAAAGAAGTTTCAGTTGAACTAACCTGGGTCACTGCCTCATTAGCGCACTGACGTGAAACCCGCTGCATTACACAGATTTTTGGATCTATCTATAATCAGAGGCGTAGCTAGGGGTTCAGCTCAGGGGGGGGGGGCGAAACATCTGAGTGGGCCCCTAACATGCGGACATATCATTGGTGCAACCTGCGCGGCCGCACATGGGTGTAAGAGGTAAGGAGGCCCATTTCTAACTCCAAAGCAGATGCAATTTTGCATTTTTAGGAGCTCTTGGGCTGCAAAGGGCCCATATATTGTTCTTGCACATGGGCCCTTTTCTGTCTGTGTCCGCCTGTCGCCCCTAATTAGGTAATCATGATTATAACTGCGGTGGTATAGGGGAACCCCAGGAGATGATGGAACTGTTATTGAAAATAAATCTCTATAAAAAGACCAGCACTGATATTACCGCCACATGGTGACAACAATAATGTTTAAATGCTCACTTAACATTTAACAATGTCCCCTGAGTTCCCCATGTACAACTCCCCTATACACAGTATTGTGGGTCCACAGCTCCCCTTTACACAGTATGATGGGCCCACAGCTACTCTATACACAGTATAAGGCCAGGATCACACATGCGAGAAATACGGACGAGTCTCGCATGTGAATTCCCGGCACTTGGGAGCGGTTGCATAGAAATACATGCAGCCATACCCTCCGCTCCCGAGTGCCGGTGGCAGTGCCAGGGATTCACATGCGAGACTCGTCCGTGTTTTTCGCATGTGTGATCCCGGCCTAATGCTGGACACCAAGAAGAAAAGAACTACCATATAGTGCCACACACTACACCAAAATCAATATAAGGTGAAAAAATAATTTTTTTTTCACTTTATATTGATTTTGGTGTAGTGTGCGGCACTATATGGTAGTTCTTTTCTTCTTGGTGTCCATATATTTATTAAACTACTGATCCGCACCTCCCTTTATACTACATGGATTTTTAGTGCGCCCATTTCTTTGCTATATCCCGGCCTAATGCTGACAGAGCACCACTATACACATTATAATGCCCCCAGAGCTTCCCTATACACAGTATAATGAGCCAACAGCTCCCCTATATGCAGTAAAATGCCCCTACAGCTTCCTTATACACAGTAAGATGGGCCATAGCTCTCCTATACAAAGCATTATGGGCTCACAGCTGCCCTATACACAGTATAATGCCCGTACAGCTTCCACATACACAGTATGGTGGGCCCACAGATCCCCTATACACTGTATGATGATCCCACAGCTCCTCTATATACAGTATGATGGGTCCACAGCTCGCCTACATATAGTATGATGTCCCCCAGAGTTTCTCTATGCATAGAATGATGTCTCCACTGCTCCCCCAAAACACAGTATGACTCCCACAGTAGTCCTCACACTTTATGATGGCCCCCACACTGTATATTGGCCCCCACAGTAGCCTCCACAATGCTTATTGGTCCTCAAAGGAGCTCCCATACTGTATAATGTCCCTCACACTTCATAATAGCTGCCACAGTAGTCCCCACACATTGAGGGCCATGCACAATAGTCCACACACTGTATAATGCCCCCCATTAGCTCCCACACTGTATAATGGCCCTCACAGTAGTCCCCAGACTTTATGATGGCCCCCCAAAGTAGTCCCCACACTGTATATGGGCTTCCACATTGAATGATGGCCCCTAAACTGTATAGTGACCCTCTCATTAGCTCGCACTCTGACATTCTATGCATGCGCTGGTGACTCAGCCTGTGCATCACCCTGAAGTTCTGTAGGCCGCAGGCTTACAGCGACCTGAGGTCTACAAAAAGGAGATCAGTAATGCTGGGAGATCGTGAGTCCCTGCTCTGCTGCAGAGCTCAAAGGGAACCTGTCATGTAAAGTAATACTATTAACTTGCAGATATGGGGTTAATCTGCAGGTTAATAGTATTCTAACACCGTGCGGCGCCTGTACTGAGAGCCCCGCTGCTGGGAGGAAATTAACTTCATTCCTGCTGGCAGTCTCGCTCTTCCAGTCATAGGGGTTGCGCTGGAACGGTTTCAGTCACCGCTCTGTGTATAGAGAGTGGCGCCTGTAACCTCACCCCAGCACTGACTGACAGCCGCCTCAGCACCGTCTGCCACCCAGTAGTTACCCTACTGGTGCCCCTATAAATAATAATGCTTCTTAAGTGCCCACTTAATATTTAACAATGAGTCCCCCTAAGTAAAGTAGTAATGGCCCCAGCATCGCTGATGTGAGCAGGGGGTGGTGTGTGTATAGGGCAGCTGTGAGCAGGGGGTGGTGTGTGTATAGAGCAGCTGTGAGCAGGGGTGGTGTGTATAGGGCAGCTGTGAGCAGGGGGTGGTGTGTGTAAAGGGCAGCTGTGAGCAGGGGGTGGTGTGTGTAAAGGGCAGCTATGAGCAGTGTGTATAGGGCAGCTGTGACCAGGGGGTGGTGTGTATAGGGCAGCTGTGAGCAGGGGTGGTGTGTGTATAGGGCAGCTGTGAGCAGGGGGTGATGTGTGTAAAGGGCAGCTGTGAGCAGGGGGTGGTGTGTGTATAGGGCAGCTGTGAGCAGGGGTGGTGTGTGTATAGGGCAGCTGTGAGCAGGGGGTGGTGTGTATAGGGCAGCTGTGAGCCCATAATACTGTGTATAGGAGAGCTGTGGCCGGTCTTACTTTGTATAAGGAAACTGTGGGGGCATTTTACTGCGTATAGGGGAGCCGTTGGCTCATTATACTGTGTATAGGAGAGCTCTGGGGGCATTATAATGTGCATAGGGGAGCTGTGGGCCCACCATACTGTCTATAGAGGAGTTGTACATTGGGACTCAGGGGACATTGTTAAATGTTAAGTGGGTATTTAAACATTATTGTTATAGGGTCTCTCAGTATTGTGACCATCAAAGTTGCACAAGGAATAATATTACTTTCTAGGGACAAAATGTGGAGGGCACATGCACAGAAAATTTATATTTTCTAAGGGGCAATTTTACCATCTAGAGAGCACAAAGGAGGCATTATTACGGTGTAAGGGGCGCAGTGGTGTAATTACTATGTGGGACAGTAAGAGGAGCTCTGTTTTTATACCACACAGGTGTAGTAATAGGGTCACATACGGCAGCAGCGCCTCAGTATTGGGGTATCAGCAGGATGAGGAGTTTGTGCAAGGTTGGGAATACATTTGCAAATGGAAATACGAGAAGCAATGGGATGAAACTGAAAGGGAGAAGATACACATTAGATACTAGAAAAAACTTTTTGTCAGTGAGGATGATCAATGAGTGGAACAGGCTGCCACGAGAGGTAGTGAGTTCTCCTGCAATGGAGGTCTTCATACATAGGCTGGACAGACGTCTGAGATGGTTTAGTGAACCCAGCATTGAGCAGGGGGTTGGACAAGAGGATTATGATTCTACATGTGAATGGTGCTGTAAGTGTGAGAAGTCAGATGTGTCTTTGTAGTAATCTCTGCAGACGAGTCCTGGCTGGAGAAGTTGACATGTCTGTCTGAGCCAGATGGAAAAGACGGGGAAAGTGAATGACTCCACCAGAAGGAACATCAGCTGTAAGTCACCATCTGTAACTGTACTGTGATCTCTCTATGTTGTGGAGGACTGGTATCTACCACTATATGTCACCATGTGGCGGTAATATCAGCGCTGGTCTTGGTATAGAGATTTGCGGTCATCTCCTGAGGTTCCCCTATACCATCGAAGTTATAATCATGATTACCTGATTAGGGGTGGCAGGCGGACACAGACAGAAAGGGCCCCTGTGCAAGAACAATATATGGGCCCTTTGCAGCCCAAGAGCTCCTAAAAATCCAAGACTGCACTTTTTTGGAGGTAGAAATGGGCCCCCTCACCTCGTGCGCCCATGTGCGGCCGCACA